>OW679201.1:92796106-92960553 GCA_940337035.1 Agriotes lineatus
CTCTTCAGTGCTCGCAGCTGCTCCGTGTTCGGCAGTGCTCTAGCCGCCATAACGTGTTTTGTAATTTCGTCCTTACCTATTTTGATATTTACTTGTAAATAAATACATGTGAACAAGTAGTAAAGATATTGTCAATTAAAAACAAAGTATCACCCCAGTTTTATTAAATAAGTGAATTACACCGTTTTGAATAACGTTCTGCGTTTTTACACATTTGATAAATCATTTATTTTCTTACGAATATTAAAATAATAAATCTGGCAATGTGGTGGCAAGAAAATGTCGAACAGACACTGACAGAAAAAAAGTTGCATCCACTACGTCATCGAATCAGTTAGTCCCAACATGAAAAGAAAAAATCATAGCCAACTTTGTCTCAAAAAGTTCGTGAACGGCGTATAGCTTAAGATAAATGTAATACTTTACAAATTCATAAGAACAATCTTTCAAATTTCCCGCATTCTGTCAACTACCGTATGTTTTTAGGTTCCACTTCTAACTTTTACCCCCACTTTCCGCGCAATTCGCGTGTCATTGAGTAAATAAAACTGCTCTACTAACACTTTGACTGGAGTTCTTCATTCTAAAAACTTAATTTTGCCAAAAACTGTTATGATTTTGTTATTACGGATGCAATAATAACAAATCATAATAAAATGTATGATTAAATTACATATTGTATAATTTTTGTAGGTGTAATTTGTTATTCATTTATACTTTTTATTATATTTTTAAAAATTTTATCTTGTTCGTTATTTTGTTTATTTTTTATAATTGTTCTGAAAACTTTGATTTTGTTTTTTTAATTTTCGAGTTTTTTTCACGTTTAAATTAATCTAGTGAAATTTTTGTCAATCTAGTGATTTTTTCCACCGCAAGCTAGTGACTTTTAGAATTTTGACCTGGCAACACTGGGCTGGCTTCAGAGTGATGTTTTTGCTGTCTTTACCTGTCACTGCCTGCTGTCGTAAACGTACCTGCCTTGGTCATGTAATTCAGTTTATCTCGTTCTATGTGAGTTTTGTTTGCACAGCCAATTGTGAGAGGCTTTTGGCACTGATTTACTTGAGGAATAATTTAACCCTTATCATTGACGGATTTTTACCAGTTTTAGATAATCTCTGAAACATTTTGTGGCATGATATAATACATGGCGAAATACCTATTAAACAACACGAATTAACTAGTTTATTGATTACTCTCCTTTCTCTTAATATTTCTCATATTTCAGAACTTGTTTTTCTTGTCGAAAGCTGCCTTTAGGTCTAGAAATGATCCGATGTTTATTTATTTCCTGATTCTGTTCATTAGAATTCATATATTATCTTGTGTTTATTTACTTTTGCTGAATGGCCACTGTAGTACCTCCTCTAGTTATTCATCTAGCTCTTCTCTCGGTGCGTTTTCTGTTGTTCTTGTGTATATTTTAAATGTTGTCGATGATAGGCGTAATACACGATAGTGTGAATATGAATCTTATTTTCCCAATCCTTAGGTATTTGTTTTTTGTCTTTGCTTATTTATTATCTTCCATAGCGATTTGTTTGTTTTATCTCCTGGCCATTGTATCATTTCTAGTATTGCATTGCCTTTTCACACTTTGCTTATTTTAATGTTTTTTAACCCTTGTTTTACTTCTTGTTTAATCTCCCCTCATTGAACTAGGGTACGTATCTTCTTCTGTCTGCTCCTCTTTCATTTATTTGTGTCCTTTAAAGATATCCGTCGAGTATGCATTCCATGCTTTTAAATTGCCTTCTGCTTCAAGTTGTAGCATTTTTTCTATTTCTATAATTTTAATGATTTGCTTTTACCCTTTGTTTTACTGCTGTTTTTACATCATATCTTATTCTTCTCTATCCTGATCAATTTAGCTTTGAAAATCAAATTTATTACTATTATTATTATTTTGTTATTCATATTATTTTATAATAATAATAATAATTAGTATTATTATTATTAAGTAATGCAGAAATTTTAACTAATTTAATGACCCAATATAGTCCTCAACTGTGCTGGTAATTCGCATCCATTGTACTTTTTTGAATTGTTTAAAGTTTTAAGAAGACTTCATCTAACTTATTAGCTATAAAAATATTGAGTTAATTGTTAAATAATAATGATATTCACACAAAGAGTAAAATAGTATAGTCCATTTACTTGACATCTGCACTGTCAAACCGACATTATGTTGGCACCACTGCTATTTTTCACATTTTTAGAATTAAATCACTGTACAGTCTAATAAAAAAACACATTATTTTTGAGGTATAGTCAAGACATTTTTTTAAATTTTGACACTGACAGTGCAGATGTCAAGTACTTAAATGGACTATAGTTTGTATACCAAAGCACTAAAGTTTAGTTTTTTTTATCACAAATGTGAATTTAGTTGCCGAGGCCCGTAGAACCATGGCAAATAAACCACATAAGGGATAAAAAGGAACTTCAGTGCCGAGGAGTAAATTATGTTTTTTTTTAAATCGTGAAATCGTGAAATTACAACATTTTAACCAACTCTTGTAGATTATGTTGACGTCGGTTGACGTTTACCTATCGCCCCGCCGCCTACAAAAAGTCGTAAAACAATGAATTACTTCACTGCCGGTTCCTGGTATTTTAATGACGATGTCGAGGTACTTCACTGCCGATTTAAAAAAGGGAATTTAAAATTTAAAGGTGTCAAGAAATGTAGTTCTCATTCTCTGTTTAAAGTAAATTGATGTGATAATTTCACTATTGTACGTATGATTACAGAATATTTAAAATTCTATCAGCATTTAACACTGTCGGGATTCTTGTAAGCTGATATCCACCTTTAGCAGCCCGGATATCAAGCTGAGTTATTTATGCAGTTGATTTGAGTTTTATGTTTTATAAAAGGCCCCTTTTAAGTTCTCCACAAAAAGTTTAAATGCATCGGTATAATATGTATTGCGTGTCTTGTTTCCTGCTACTTTTTATAGTATTTGTCTGTACGTTTCACACATAAAAATGACAAATAATATTTGGTATTAAAGCAAGTACAAGAAACCTTGATATTTTCAGATATTCATTGGAACTATATCATTTCTAAACCTTGTATCGAACATATTTGACTGTATGCTGTATAGTTTTGAAATGTTACTAATTTTTTGCATTTATATATTTATAGCTGCAAGTGAGCATCGCATAGTGGGAGGCATCGATGCTCTTAGTGGTGCATTTCCATACCAGGTGTCTCTCCGCAGAAAGGGTCGTCATTTCTGTGGAGGTTCCATTATCTCGGATGATTGGGTACTTACAGCAGCACATTGTGTTCAAGGGTAATTAAATTTACAATTTCTGATTTATAATTGGCACTATGAAGTTTAATAATTTTTAACTAGAAATTTTATTATTTTCAATAAAGTCAGGCAGTTTATGAGTCTGAGTTCCTTTCAACAAAAAGCAACATTGCTATGAACACAAACATTTAAAAAGCAACAGTTGCATTCTTTTTATACTGTCAGCCACGAACCAAAGGACTTCACAGTAGTCGCAGGAACCAACCTGCTAGATTCGGGTGGAGACACATACAAAGTGAAGCGACTTATACCCCATGCCTTGTACCAGCCAGCAACGATTTCCAATGACATTGCACTGATTAAACTGGAAGACCATATAAAAATGAAAGAATCCATTGGAAAAATAGAGCTTGTCTCAGAGGACACGCCTGCAGGGACGGAGCTGGTTCTAAGCGGATGGGGTACAACTGCGGTATGTGTTTATGCTAAAACGAAAATTTATTTTGTAAATTTTGCGAATTGTACAGTCGTGTTCAAATAAACCTGGAACAATTTTTAACCCAGTCTACATTTAAAAAATGTCCCAGATTTATTTGATCACGACTGTACATTAAAAATTTTAATAGCACTTCCATGCATGGAGCTTAGGACTCTCGTGAATGTGAAAATCCGCGAATATTATTAACCATATTTAACACTTAAAAAAGTAAAACAATTGTAACGTTTTTACGCTCGGGCTATTTTAAAAATTATCCGACGCTTCTTGTATTAAACATTTATTTACAACTATTAATTAGTATTATTTACAAACACACGAATTAACAAGGCAGAATTACTTATAAACTACAGGCACTATTTCTAACAATGATACACTCATTAATAATTATTTATATACAGCTTAACAGTAAGGATTTATATGTTTGTATTTATTTGTTATTTATTTAACACGGCTCGTTTATATCACGGGCGCTTCAAGTCTGATGGGAACTGCCTGTCTATTCCTGCTGACACGTATTTATATATCACGAATGAGTCATTCCTAGAAACATCCAGACCTTGCTCGATTAATCCAGCGACGCTGACGTGTTCGCGCGCAAGGTCGTTCTGGAATGTTCTGGAAAGTTCTGATGCGATCCGGCCTGAAGGTCGTTACACAATTATATGGCACTATATGTAATTACTAAAAGAAAACTGAGACGAGAGATAACGAATGAATGACTGTATTTATGGTAGTAAATACATTACTAATACATACGAGATACGCAACATAGGAAAACCCCAATAGTAAATTTTACTAACCAACGTTGGTTTTGCAGTGCATCGGTGATTTGTTGGATTTGTATCTTTGCATGCATCTGTACATAGTTCTGTTAGAGTAATACATTGTATTATCTAGAGGGCTGTGGATTTGTGTCTTAGTAAATTTATGTTGGCAACTGTTGGCAGTGAAAGTTATATGGCATTTTACATCTGACAGTTTAAGGTTATGTTAGTAATTTCATTTTAATAAATGCAAACATCTTTGCTGAATACATAAAAATGGTAATGCAAAAATAACTAGCGATGTTCAAAGTGATTTCCTCTATCTTCTATATGCAGCAGCTCTTTGTGTGCAGTATTAAACATTCTGTAAAAGTTAAGTGATTCTGTAAAAATTGTACCTATAGGGTATATTATTAACTATCTTTACTCGTTACTATCTACATAATAGTTATTTACTATACAAGTGGGATAAGTGCATCATTAATATACGTGTGTGTAAGTTACAAACGAGTGCGTAGCACAAGTTATTTAAGCACGCAAGTATATTAATGATGCATTATCACACATGTATTGAGAAAATTTTATCTACAACTGCCCAAAATTAAAAAAAGTGCATTAAGGAAACTGTCAGATCTGACATTTTCAAACATATATTTTAGCAAGCAAATGTCACGTCATTCTTTTGATACTATTTCCATTAGACAATGAAGCAATTATGCCACTAGTGATGTAATTGAAGTTCATTACACCACTAGTAATCTAATTAGCTTCATTAACTAACGGAAATAGTGTCCAATGAATGACGTAATAAGTCCTTATCAAAGCACTTGTAGATAATAGTATATTTTGTTATTAGGACTAAAAGTGATACTTGGTGTGGCAAGTACGGAAGCGTTTGACTATATGCTATTTTATTTTCAAGCGCCCGAACTAATATCAATAAATATATTGTTATAGTACTGACTCTACTTTGCAAGCCAATATTATAATAATAGCTACTAGACTGCTAAATTACTCCTATCCATTCACTTCAAAATACTTCAAATAAAATATTTGCACTAATTCCAATTTATTTAATGAAATCATTTATTTCTTTGACTAGCTCAGGTTTTATAACAAACGTCTTATCTCAGGTGGGTACTGGCGTTAGGAAAATCTATCAAAATAGTTGTACAAAATGTTTGGTCGTTGACAAGTTATTTCAGAATAATTTTAGATCTTTCAACTGTCACTGTCAAATTACTAATATGACACTTAAGCTGAATCTATATTTATTCAACACATATCAGTTCCAACATGCTAACAAGAGTAAGTATTTATGCATGCAACTCATTATTCCACTGTTAATATTAATTAATGTTTATTAATTACATATACCTGCTTATCTTTCCCTTCTTGAATGGATCCAATTTTCCTGTAGAAAACAGCACAAATATAATCAACCTATTTTGTCACATATATTTGCATCTTCAACCAGGAACCCTACTTCAATTACAATCCACGGTGTAATAATGAATTAAACACCGTTAAAGTGTCATGCTACAATCCCAACTGCCACCCAGCTCTCCTAGATGGTAGATTCTTGATAGCAACTAGCATAGAATCCAATCCTTCAATTCCATTCCACAAACACCGACCCAAAAGATGAGTTTCTGACAGCAAGCTCAATTAATATTCAATTCCCAGATGTCCTCGACTTAACTGCGACTTGTATGAACTCGAACCAACAACCCCAACTTCAGATTATAATTACTCCATTAATAACTTTATGCCAGCATACCCATTCAAATTAGTTTCAGATATCTGCATATTGACAGAAAATGTATATTACAGCTCCTAAAACCATCCCTGCTAGAACGGACTCCTTTTACCAGTTGCAATATTTGTTATTCTTCCTTAATCACATAAATGGTTCCCTTCTTGACATCAAAGTTTGTTTCAGTTTCAAATTCGCTTTTATTCCATTTATTTCAATTAATTTGGTCCTTTGCACCCTTATATATCCATCCTATAATAAACTTTTAATTATACAGGGTTTATTTTGTTAATTTAAATCGATACAAAATAATTATGTTCACATTTTAGAAATAAGTTGTTATCCTTAATAATAATATTCACTATAGCAATCCTCAATTTTAATACAATGTTTTTAAAACTAACATCCTGGATTACCATTAACTACATACAGTATATTTTCTTAATTATCCTGACAAATTCCAAGTAACTTATTCAAATATTAATTCAGCTTAAAACTTTCTTACTATTTCAGACTAACTTATAGTTTGTTCTAATTGTTTACTTTTTAATTATAAATTGCTCTCGGTTAACTTCAATAACCATTAATCTTAATCCAAAGATAATAATTGTAATTTATTTTTTAGAATATTATTTTTGTATCCTATTCTGTTTTATTTTCTGATTAATTTCACCCTTGTACTTTTAATAGTTAGATAGTTTGTTATCCAAAATACCTTCCTATCTAGTAATTAATTTTTTAACAATAAATCGGCAGTCCTGATCTGCAACTATCACAACATATTTCGAAAATTACGATTATAGAGAATTGACGTCTACGTCAGTTCCTGACTCAAGAAGACCAATGTCAAAAATATTCAAAATCTAATCAGGTTTTGAAGTACTTTTACTCCGCCGACGTAAAAGTAGCCACTTCTATGCCTAGGAATAAAAGTATAACACATTTACCTTGTCTGTCAAGTCACATAGCATATAAGTTTTCGATCATACGGTACTAATGTAGATTACTCAGTTTTTGGCTATATTATAGTTTGATCTGTTTTCGATTATGGTGCAGCTCAATTTGATCTATAACCAAAACTAACAAATAATAAAATTTGCGAATGTAAAGGAACGACTGTTTAGATTAAGAGCCAAGGTCTCTAGTTAGCAAGTTGACGTACTTTATTTTAAAAGTTGAGATATTTAGATTTTTAAAACTCTTCTAGATGGCAAGGAGTCTAGTATAAAAGTTGAGATTTCCTGTTTGAAGATGTCAGCTTTTAATTTTAAAAGGTAACTTTTGTGACTGAAAGTGGACGTGTTTATGTAAACAATTGAGATCTATAGCCTAAAGATGAAATTTCTATTGAAGGAATGCTATTAATAGACAAATAAATATGTACGCCAAATAGTTGGTGTAGGAAATTCAAATTGAGCTCCATTTAATACAATATTAGCATTTACGCGTAGGTTAATGCAAGATAAGATTAATTCGTTCTGTCTTTTACGAGAAATCTTTGTCTATTTGTGTGAACAAAATGGCTTTTATTATAAATATTGTTTTAAATTTATAGGTTAGCTTCCTAATTTTGGTAGCGGTGCTACTTAGTTACGAACTGAAGCAAAGTTAACAGAGTTTTATGTGTACTGAGTTAACTAGGTAAACAACAAACTTGCCCTTGAAGCTCTGTATATTTTTAGTTTAGGTGTCGAGATCTTTAGCTTGAAACAGCAAATTTTAATTAATAACATTCAATCAGCTTTGTTTGAAAGTTGGAATTTGTAACTGAAAAGAGTCTATGACTCTATGTATTTCATTTGAAAGTTGAAATATGTATTTGAGAACCAGAGATTTTGAGTTTAAAACAGTCTCTATTATGAATGTTGAAAGCTCTAGTTTAAAAGTAGAGATTTCTATAGTTTAGCAGTGGAGATTTCTAGTTTTGAAACTGAAACTGTCTACTTATTCTAAGTTTAGAAGTCAAGATTTATAGCTTGAAGCAGCAAATCTCGATTAATAAATGTTTATATTTTTTGTTTGAAAGTTGAAGTTTGCAGTTGCAAGTCTAGAGTTGCAGTTTAAACCGGTCTCTACTATGAAAGTAGAATGCTCCAGTTTAAAATTAGAGATTTATGTTGGAAACTAAAAGTTCCTCGCTTATTTTAAGTTTAGCAGTCGAGATTTTTAGTTTGAAAACGAAAATCTCGATTAATGAAGTTTTATATCCTTTATTTCAAAGTTGAAATTTGTGGTTAAGAAGTCGACATTTCGCATGTAAAACAGTCTATGTTATAAAGGTCGAGTTGAAACAGCAAATCTCGATTAATACGAGTAATTTGTTTGAAAGTTGACGTTTTTAGTTGAGAAGCCGCGATTTTGAGTTTAAAACAATCTCTATTAAGAAATGCTCTAGTTTAGAAGTAGAGATTTCTAGTTGGAAACTGAAACTCTCTGCTTATTCTAAGTTTAGGAATCGAAATTTCGTACTTGAAATAACAACTCTCGATTAATAAATGTATATATCGTTGGTTTGAAAGTTGAAATTTGTAGTTGTGAAGTTAAGAGTATGAGTTTGAAACGGTATCTGCTATGGAAATAGACAGTTGTTATTTAGTAGTGGAGACTTCTAGTTTGAAACAAAAATTGTCTGCCCCTTATGATTTTAGGAGTCAAGATTCCTAGCTTGACACAGCAAGTCTCGATTGATAAGTCTGTAGCTTGTGTTTGAGAGTTAAGAAAGTTGAGAATTTAAGAAGTTTGTAGTTAAGAAGTGTACAGTTAAAGTTTAAGCAGTCTCCATCATAAAAGTCAAAATCTCTAGTTCAGACGTTGAAAGTTCCAGTCTTAAACTGGAATTCTCTGCTATTAACTAGTTTAGAAGAGGTTTTTAGCTTGAAAGTGCAAATCGCTATATGAAAAATTGCTATATCTTTTTGATTATTTTGGTTTGGGAGTCGAGATTTCCAGCTTGACATAATAAGTATCATTTAATAAACGTCTTTAGGTACCTTTTTTTAAATTAAAATGTGTAGATCAGAAATCGAGACTTCAAGTTAAAGCAGTCTCTACTATGAAAGTGGATAGCTCTACCTTATAAGTAGAGATTTTCAGTTCAGTAGGTAGTGGATATTACTGTTTGGAAACTGAAATTCCCTGCTATTTTTTGCAGTTTGTAGACGAAAACACGACAGTTAAAAAGGCATGGCAAGAGATACGGTCGTTTTTAGTGTACAGTCAAATATGAAAGTATTTCGGCGGCAAATTTTAATGTTTGATTAATTAGTGTTGTCAAACTTGAAAAGCACTTTTGTCAGTATTTAAAGTGTAATTAATTGCAATAATACCGTAAAACAATTACGTTACACTACGAAACTTTAACACCTGCTCTAGAAACTAAATAATTTTAAAAAAATCAATGAGCTCCATTTTGAAGTTAGGCTAATAAAAAAATAATATTTTGATTAAAATAGCTGCACTTATCTATTTTCATTAATAAAATGTGCAAACTTACTTTAGTCTTGAAAGACTTCTTTTAATTAACAAGAGTAAAGCAGAATACTACAAAATCAGCATAGATTCTGTCAAAACAACGAATTAACAACTGTAAGTAGGTACCTAGGTACTGAATATACCTTTGATACCTTGTGGTACTGAAACTCTGCATATTTTATATCTATGAATCAAGATTTCTAGCTTGAAACAGCAGATCTTGATTAATAAAAGCATATCGTCAGTTTGAAAGTTGACATTTTGAGTTTGAAGCAGTCTGTTATGGAAGTCGAGTACTCTAGTTTAAAAGTAAAAATTTCTAGTTTGAAACTGAAACTGTCTGCCTATTTTGAGTTTAGGAATCGACATTTTGAACTTGAAACGATTTCTCGATTACGAAAAATCCATATCTTTTGTTTGAAAGTTAGTTTGCAGTTGATAAGTCGAGATTTTTAGTTCAAAATAGTGTAGATTATGAGAGTGGGATGCTCTGGTTTAGTAGTGAAGAGTTCTAGTTATAAACTGAACTCCCCGCTTATTTTAAGTCTGTAAGTCGAGATTTTTAGCTTGAAAATGCAAGACTCGATCAATAAGTCCATATCTTGTTTGAAAGTTGAAGTTTGTAGTTGATAAGTCGATATTTTGAGTTTAAAAGCTCTACTTTAGTAGTGGAGATTTATAGTTTGAAATTGAAACTTCCTGTATATTTTACGTTCATGCATCGAGATTTCTAGCTTGAAGAAGCAAGCCTCAAGAAGTATATGAATTTCCTTTGAAAGTTTAAATTTCTAGTTGAGAAGTTGAGATTTTGAGTTTAAAACAATCTCTATTATGAATGTTGAGAGCTCTAGTTTAAAAGTAGAGATTTCTATAGTTTAGCAGTGGAGATTTCTAGTTTTAAAACTGAAACTGTCTATCTACTCTAAGTTTAGAAGTCAAGATTTCTAGTTTGAAACAGCAAATCTCGATATATTTTGTTTGAAAGTTGAAGTTTGCAGTTGTAAGTCTAGAGTTGCAGTTTAAACCGGTCTCTACTATGAAAGTAGAATGTTCCAGTTTAAAATTATAGATTTATGTTGGAAACTAAACGTTCCTTGTTTATTTTAAGTTTAGCAGTCGAGATTTTTAGTTTGAAAAAACGCAAATCTTGATTAATGAAGTTTTATATCCTTTATTACAAAGTTGAAATTTGTGATTAAGAAGTCGACATTTCGAGTGTAAAACAGTCTATGTTATAAAGCTCTAGAGTTCCAGTTTAAAAGTAGAATTTTTTATAGTTTAGTTGTAGAGACTACTAGTTTAAAACTAGAACTCTCTGCTTACTCTAAGTTTAGAAGTTGAGATTTCTAGCGTGCACAGCAAATCTTGATTAATAAAAGTCTAAATATTTTGTTTGAAAGTTGAAGTTTGCAGTTGAGAAGCAGAGATTTTGATTTTAAAACAATTTCTATTATGGAAGTGGAAGGCTCTAGGTTAGAAGTAGAGATTTCTAGTTGGAAACTGAAACTCTCTGCTTATTTTACATTTACGAATCGAGACTTCCAACTTGAAACAGCAAATCTCGATTAATATATATCGTCGGTTTGAAAGGTGAAATTTGTATTTGTGAAGTCTAAATTTCGAGGATAAAACAGTCTCTATTATAAAAGTTGAGGGTTTTAGTGTAAAAGTGGAGATTTCTAGTTGGAAAATGAAATTCTCTTCTAATTTCTAGTTTAGGAGTCGAGGTTTTTAACTTGGGGATGAAAGTCTATTATAAAAGTTGCTACCTTTACTTAATATCTTTAGTATGCAAATAAAAGTGTGAATCCTTAATTTTCATTGACTCACTTCTGTTTAGTACCCAGGAAAGGCACCTAATAAACTGCAAACCATAAAGCTGTTCGCCATCAGTAATGAAAAGTGCATTTCTGAACATCCAAAGGGAGATATTCATCTTAGCAATATTTGCACTTTTACTAAAGCAGGGGAAGGTGCTTGCCACGTAAGTTATTATTATAATTATTTTTAAGCAGACCGCTGATAAGGTTTGCAACTGGAACATTGCAGGGCGATTCTGGTGGTCCCTTAGTAGCTTCAGGGAAGCAAGTCGGAGTAGTATCCTGGGGCGTACCTTGTGCTAAAGGCAAGCCGGATGTGTTTACAAGGGTTTATAGCTACTTGGACTGGATTGAGGAGCAAATGAAGTAGAAGCTCTCAGAAAGTTTAAGGAGTACCTGCACAACTTCTAAATAACTAGTATAGTTGCTCTAGTAGCAATGATTTTTATCTGCAATTGTGTATTTATCGTTTGCTCTATTAAGTTTGTTTGTAAATTGTGTGAAATTGAGCAATGTAGATGAAAAATTTAAAAATATCTGATTAAGTTTTTTAAAATAGTCGAGTATCTTTAGTTTCTTTAAATTATGGCTACAGTCAAACACGGAAAATATGACAAAATATCTGTACTTTTAATAATTAACAAATACAATAGGTATATCATCATAGAACCAACCTCATTACATTGCAATTTGTAAAGTATAAAACATGGTATTAAAATACATTTTTTGCATAGGTAAACATGGTATAAATAAATATTTCAGGTCTCTACTGTCTACAGTATACAACAGATCATCATGAATATGTCCTATAAAAAGCACATTTAAAACAGTAAGAGATTACAACAATAGTAAGACGCTATCACCGCCCTCTAATTAAATTATTCTTCCTTATCTAGTCTCATAACTTAATTAGAAAGCCTAAGCCACTAAATTATAACATTCTCGGCAAGTCTAAAGTTGCCGCTGCTTAACGGATGAGTGCGAGAAGGGCGCGCTTGTAGTCTCCTGAGGTTTCGTTCTGCTGAAAACAGAAATGCACATTTTATTGAACGGGTTTGCTGTGGGAGTTTGAATGGTGGTTTGGATTATGGCAGTGTGGCCATAACGGTTTGATACTGACCCCAACCATGCTCGCCAAAGTCTTGTCGTATATCCTCTCGAACTCATCCTTGATGGTGCCGAGGTCAATTTCGGAACGGCTCACAATGATGCGAATTAGTGTGGTGTCGTCCGTGCCTGCTCCACTCATGGCATCGTACAGGCGCTTTGCGAAGTATGCTGGCGGACTTTGCACGCATTCCACTGAAAGATGGAAAAGAACTTTTGATATGGAAATTTATATAAAGTTAAATGCATTTCAATGGGAACTGTAGCTTTTTGTTGTTTACAGTGGGGCAAGACCTTTTCAGCTCATTTCTACAAATAAAGAATGATGAAACTGCTAAATTTCTTCAATTTTGCATTAAAGTGTGTACAAACTCAGTTCTACCGGTTTCTTATTACTACAAATTTTGACTTTTAAATATTATGCCAAAAGCACATTCTGTATAGGCCAAAAACAAATTTTATCAAGAAGTTAAAATTGCCATAGGTGTTACTTATAGTGACTCGAGTTAGTCAAATTTCAAATCAAGAGGTGAGAATATAACTCGATGTTTCGACAATGACAATTCTAAAGGAGGGTTGTAGGTGGGATTCAAAGACATGATAATCATTCCTTATTTAATGTCGTTATTTTCAGCACCCACGTTACAGGACAGTTTCCCGTTTTAGCAGAGTTGAGACAGAGTAAGAGTTTCATGTGTACTGAGCTAGCTACGTTAAGAACAGGGCAATTAGTTTATAAAATTACTATGGCATACGATACGTTTCATTTAAATATCAAATCCCAACAGAGGAGCAACCAAATGATCCATTTCAAAACACCTAAGAAAAAACAAAAAATAATTGGGAGGTATCAGCTAAAGCAATTGAAAAAATAAAAAAAGATTACAAAATAATTAGTATACAACAACCAACAAATGGAGACCCAGAGAGGGCAGTGAAATAAATTACAAAAATGGAGGAAAGAATCAGATTTAGAATAGTATATTAAAATACAAGTTGCAGAAGGCATCTATTCAAGCACGAATTTGAAATTCCGAAACGAGCTACGTAGCGGCGAGTTGAGGAACAAATGAGTGCTTGAAGGACCTTCTGCAACGAGTGTTTTATACTATTTTTCTATTTTGCAGCTTTATACCATTTTATAAATTAAAAAATAAAAATGTTTTCCATTTTCCGTATAGAATAACTCCATTCTAGCACCCAAATGACGTCATTTCATAGAGACTTATTCCAACACTCAAATGACGTCATTCGGGTGCTAGAATGGAGTTATACTAAACGCAAAATGGAAAACATTTTTACTTTTTAATTTATAAAATGGTATAAAGATGCAAAATAGAAAAAATTTAATAAAACACTCGTTGCAGAAGGTGCTTCAAGCACTCATTTTTCAATTTCAAATTCGTGCTTGAATAGATGCCTTCTGCAACTTGTATTTTAATATACTATTTTCTCTTTTGCGTTTAGAATAACTCAATTCGAGCAACCAAATGACGTCATTTGAGTACTAGAATAAGTCGCTATGAAATGACGTCATTCGGGTGCTAGAATGGAGTTATTCTAAATGCAAAATAGAAAACATTTTTATTTTATAAATTAAAAAATAAAAATGTTTTCCATTTTCCGTATAGAATAACTCCATTCTAGCACCCAAATGACGTCATTTCATAGCGACTTATTCCAACACTCAAATGACGTCATTCGGGTGCTAGAATGGAGTTATACTAAACGCAAAATGGAAAACATTTTTACTTTTTAATTTATAAAATGGTATAAAGATGCAAAATAGAAAAAATTTAATAAAACACTCGTTGCAGAAGGTGCTTCAAGCACTCATTTTTCAATTTCAAATTCGTGCTTGAATAGATGCCTTCTGCAACTTGTATTTTAATATACTATTTTCTCTTTTGCGTTTAGAATAACTCAATTCGAGCAACCAAATGACGTCATTTCAGTACTAGAATAAGTCGCTATGAAATGACGTCATTCGGGTGCTAGAATGGAGTTATTCTAAATGCAAAATAGAAAACATTTTTATTTTATAAATTAAAAAATAAAAATGTTTTCCATTTTGCGTTTAGTATAACTCCATTCTAGCACCCAAATGACGTCATTTCATAGCGACTTATTCCAACACTCAAATGACGTCATTTGGGTGCTAGAATGGAGTTATACTAAACGCAAAATGGAAAACATTTTTATTTTTTAATTTATAAAATGGTATAAAGATGCAAAATAGAAAAAATTTAATAAAACACTCGTTGCAGAAGGTGCTTCAAGCACTCATTTTTTCCTCAACTCGCCGCTATGCGGCTCGTTTCGGAATTTCAAATTCGTGCTTGAATAGATGCCTTCTGCAACTTGTATTTTAATATACTATTTTCTCTTTTGCGTTTAGAATAACTCAATTCGAGCAACCAAATGACGTCATTTGAGTACTAGAATAAGTCGCTATGAAATGACGTCATTCGGGTGCTAGAATGGAGTTATTCTAAATGCAAAATAGAAAACATTTTTATTTTATACATTAAAAAATAAAAATGTTTTCCAATTTACGTTTAGAATAACTCCATTCTAGCACCCAAATGACGTCATTTGAGTGTTGGAATAAGTCGCTATGAAATGACGTCATTTGGATGTTAGAGTGTAGTTATTCTATACGCAAAAAGGAAAATATTTTTATTTTTTAATTTATAAAATGGTATAAAGCTGCAAAATAGAAAAAATAATACAAAATACTCGTTGCAGAAGGTACTTCAAGCACTCATTTTTTCCTCAACTCGCCGCTATGCGGCTCGTTTCGGAATTTCAAATTCGTGCTTGAATAGATGCCTTCTGCAACTTGTACTTTAATATACTATTTTCTATTTTGCTTTTAGAATAACTCCATTCTAGCACCCAAATGACGTCATTTGAGTGTTGGAATAAGTCGCTATGAAATGACGTCATTTGGGTGCTAGAATCGAGTTATTCTAAATGCCAAATGGAAAACATTTTTATTTTATAAATTAAAAAATAAAAATGTTTTTCAATTTACGTTTAGAATAACTCCATTCTAGCACCCAAATGACGTCATTTGAGTGTTGGAATTAGTAGCTATGAAATGACGTCATTTGGATGCTAGGGTGGAGTTATTCTATACGCAAAATGGAAAATATTTTTATTTTTTAATTTATAAAACGGTATAAAGCTGCAAAATAGAAAAAATTGTATAAAACACTCGTTGCAGAAGGTACTTCAAGCACTCATTTTTTCCTCAACTCGCCGCTATGCGGCTCGTTTTGGAATTTCAAATTCGTGCTTGAATAGATGCCTTCTGCAACTTGTATTTTAATATAATATTTTCTATTTTGCTTTTAGAATAACTCCGTTCTAGCACCCAAATGACGTCATTTGAGTGTTGGAATAAGTCGCTATGAAATGACGTCATTTGGATGCTAGAGTGGAGTTATTCTATACGCAAAATGGAAAATATTTTTATTTTTTAATTTATAAAACGGTATAAAGCTGCAAAATAGAAAAAATAGTATAAAACACTCGTTGCAGAAGGTACTTCAAGCACTCATTTGTTCCTCAACTCGCCGCTAATTTCAAATTCGTGCTTGAATAAATGCCTTCTGCAACTTGTATTTTAATATACTATTTTCTATTTTGCGTTTAGAATATCTCAATTCGAGCAACCAAATGACGTCATTTGAGTGTTAGAAGAAGTCGCTATAAAATGACGTCATTCGGGTGCTAGAATGGAGTTATTTCAAACGCAAAATAGAAAATAGTACCTATATTAAAATACAAGTTGCAGAAGGCATCTATTCAAGCACGAATTTGAAATTAGCGGCGAGTTGAGGAACAAATGAGTGCTTGAAGTACCTTCTGCAACGAGTGTTTTATATTCTTTTTTCTATTTTGCAGCTTCATACTTTTATAAATTAAAAAATAAAAATATTTTCCATTTTGCGTATAGAATAACTCCACTCTAGCATCCAAATGACGTAATTTCATAGCGACTTATTCCAACACTCAAATGACGTCATTTGGGTGCTAAAATGGAGTTATTCTAAACGAAAAATGGAAATAATTTTTATTTTTTAATTTATAAAATAAAAATGTTTTCCATTTTGCATTTAGAATAACTCCATTCTAGCACCCAAATGACGTCATTTCATAGCGACTTATTCTAACACTCAAATGACGTCATTTGGGTGCTAGAATGTAGTTATTCTAAACATAAAATGGAAAAAATAAATTTAAGGATAGTGGAAAAAAGATACGAAAATAATGTATGTAATTAAGGGAATTGTGTAAATGAGGCAGATACTGAATAATAACTGCGTCAATTCTTATAACAAGACATGGGAGCACAAGCAACTTAAAACAAGCTATATAAAGTGGGAAGAACTCAAGAAAACAAAATAGTAGTACATACTAAAGTTACATTCTTTCAATGATATGCAAAAATTAATGATAAATACCTAAATTCAAATTGGAAAGGAAACAAGTCGACATTGAAAATGATCTTACAGCGAATGTAAGAGAAAGACAAAAAAATATAAAAACTGCAATCAACACAAACTGTTCACTATTAACTTCAGCATAATGCTGCTTATATAAGTTATATTGAAAGTTTGTGCATTCCATAAACCAAGAAATAGTTATTTCTGTATTGAAGGGTGATCAGAAATTCAAGGTCAAGTTCACAAAACAGCAAAAATTTAGGAAGTCGTTCAGAACTAAAAGCACTTTTTAAATACAAAATTATGTCCTATATTGAACATACATTTTCAGTGTTTTAAACCATTTGTAAAAACCCAATCATCGAGTAATAAACAGCTATAAAGTCACTTTTATTCATGTAGAGTACTTCAACTGTCATTAAAAGTGTCAAGTGTGAACTCTCGTTACTGTATAACTTGAGCTTAAATTCAATAGTAAAAAAATTCTGCGTTTTTCCATTAGCCATTCCAGGATCAAGACTTTGAAATTGCAATAACATGGGCTTAAAGCTATGGTAAATCAGTTGTTAAACTGTTATCCCAATTTATGTGATGAGCTATAACTCAATAAATAAGATTTTCAAACAAATTAGTCCTATACTGTGACGGGCTTAAACTGCCACCTAACAGTAGCAATAAATAACCTAGCAAAACGAGATAGAGAATGAAGCGCAAAAAACTTCTGATGAAAACCAAACCATCATATGCTAGCAGGAGGTTCACTTCAAATTGACAAGCTCTGAAAACGCAATGTGAAGAGGGTGCCGAGTGGTTAGCAACCTCCGCTAAAGCCGTGTCAGTGCGTGTGTCAATTAACGCAAGTACTAAAAATTAACACGCCTTGCAGCATTTCAACGCTGCAGAGGCATCGAACATGCACTGCAGGGATTCCCATTTCGCCAGACGGACAATTAGATAGAAAGGGCCAAGACCATAAAACCCTTGAAGACAGAATGACTTCATTGGCACAACCAGAAAAACAAAGCAAGGCCCCAACACCCGAGTAGACGAGTTAAAGGGTCATAAATCCCTTTGTTGATGCAAAACCCTTGAAGACACAATAACAGAGGATTCCAAGCCAATCAAATAGATGAGTTGGGGAAGTCCATAAATCCTCCGTTGCAATAGGACAAACGTAAATATAAACACGATCGGGGGCAAGAAATGAGGCATTCCTTACATAGGCGTCCATCCAGCTCTGTCCTGATAATTGATATTTCAATGTTAGCATGTCAGTTATTAATCACACACTGTATTTATTTGTATATGTGGCAATTTTATTAAAGGGTTGTTGTTATACACAAGTTATTTATTATTTATATTTATACGAGTGTAACCAGCAACCAAATTGAGTAAATCCCATCCTCGATAAACTAAAATACTGTTAATTATTGCCTTAGGCAATGGCAGATGCAGATTAGTCTAAACAATTATAAAACACTGAAGAATGCTCATATATGGGCTGATATCTTTGCTAATCAATTGAAATTCACAATTGATTGATGTAAATGGCTGATGATTAACCCAACGGAAAAAGAAATAATGCTAAATATTCCACTAACTGTATAACATAAGAAAAATAACGTTAATATATTGAAACGCAGCAAAAATGAGAGAGCGCCTTTGAGTGTACAACATTGATGCACAGTCCAATACAACTACGATCACAGGAAATTATTAGCACCAAATTTCTAAACTTTCGTACCGTTTACTGTAGCAACGTAAAACATTAAAAAGTATAATGAGAAAGATAAAAACAGAGTGATTGATCAAATCAAAAATTTTCCACGAGAAGAAAGTCATTATAGCTGGCTCAAGAGTTGTTTTACATCCAAGTATTGCCCCAACCTAAAATTTGGAGCTCTGCGATTTGATATGTGTCATAAGGTATATGTGACTCCTTTAATATTCAAGGGAAAGCGGCAGGAAATGAATCAGTAGTACAATCTCCAACTTCATCATCCAAAATCAGAGAAACTATGCAGTTGATGTGAACAGACACCAAAAATTTGCAAGAAGCTGGAGGTTTAGAATGCACCATTGCAGTGGATTTAGAACAAATGTTATTTACTCCTATTTTAACACATGTAACACTGTACCAAAGGGTTGGGTTGTAACATCCGGTATAATATTTACTATTGAGTATAATTTATGCACAAGTATGGCAAACGGCCAGCCGTTCTGGCCTGACAGTTTTAACCTCCAAATTGACAGCAAAACACAGATGGTCGTAAGTACAAAATTTCAGCGCAATTGAATGCAATTTTCCCAACAAGCAACCAATTTAGACGTCACGGCAAAAGGACGCGTAATCTAGCAATTGTTTCACTTCCTATCGCAATAAAAATCCTCTGGAAGGATCCTGAGGCTGGACCTCATAAAAGGTAGATTCTTAATGCTTCCCAAAGCTGATGGACCCTCACAACTGATTTCCTGTTGAAATTTATTTTGAACAAGAAGCTTTATTGCTGGTTCACAAAATCAAAGAACACCACGGCTTCAATTAATCTTCTGATTTTTTTTGCTATTGCTTTCTGCACATACGGCTCAAGGAAGGTCTCCTTCACACGTAACACACAAAATTCCGCAGGCTGCTACAAACTTTGCGGAGCTACTCCCTCTTTCCTGGGAGATTCTGACACAATGAAACTTTACACAAAGACACTGTGCGGACTGGTGAACAATAATAATAGCTTTTATATTAACAAAAATACAACTTTTTACGAGCCAAACTTGCACACTGCTATTCTTTTTTATGGGTTGGGTTAACAACACAAATAATCGAACATCAGGTATCTTAGCAACTCGTTACAACTGTTTTGGAAGTAAGTTTTGTGCAATTATTTTACTTAGAAACTAAACTGTTTTCGATAATTGTCAATTCGTAGCACTTTATAACCTCAAATCTCTGCTTTTTACCTTTTAGTTTTAAATAGTACTGTTTCAAAAGTTTCTAATTAGCACTGCACTATTGTTTTTGTTCTAACGTAGGTAGCCTTTCCATGCTCTTTGCATTCTATGCTTCCTTGCACTGCTTTTTTTACTTTTTAGCTGCGTCAGTGATTGTTGGCCTCGTAATTTTAACACTAACACTGAATATAACTTTCGTACATCTCAAAACATCTCAGTATCTTATTAAATTCATATTCTTGTCTAGACTTTAAAATATTACCTCTGTCAGTCTACATAAATTAAGAACATTTGCCATACGAGCACCTTTATGAAAATTAAGTTAAACGTAACCCTTACGATACTGCTCTATCTAATGCTAACCTCTGTCAATCAAATTATAGCTAGCTACTGCTAATCATCTCTTGTGGATTTATTAGTGAATAACAATTACTTTAATGTTGCAATGAACAAAATATCAACTCTGGGCGTATTTGAATTTTTCTTTCATTTTCGTGTCTTAGTTATGCAACCAGAATTGCTGTGAACATCAAACCATTACAATATATCAGTAGAACAGAAGATTAAGACAACAAACCGAACAAAGCATGAAAACCCATCAATGTAAGGACTTCCTTGTCATGAAATCCCCTGCTGACACATTTTGAAATACATCTAAATTAAATATAAGCAAGGTTTCTACAGCGTGAATTCGATAAACCTCTCTAATAAAATGGAAGGGTGGACCGAAGTAAATGTGTTGAAAAGAAGCAAAAATTGAGATCGTAAATAGGTAATAGTTATTTTTGTACTTGTGACTTCAAAATTCATATTTCCCGGTCATTCCCGATGCGCCGAAAGTATTTTTACCCGCACTGCGGTACTTTTTACTTTCCAACAAAAACTAGGTCAATTGTGCGATAAGGATAGATTTAAAAAATCGCTAATGGCGGTACCTTACACTTTAGTGTGTGGATCTACGACAAAAGTTAACATGTGCGTAAAGTATGTATAAAAGTTTAGTGATTTGTGCTGTCAACTCAGTAAAGTAGTAAAACACTAAATATTTTTTAAATTGTTTTAGAATATTTTCAATTATTCGTTACAAAAAACATTGTACCTAACTCTTTCGGGAAGAATTTTCGCAGGTATTAATACTAGTTGAATTAGAAAAATTAGAAACTTGTTTTTTTAACCAGTTTATCTGTTAGAAAGGATTAATAGTTGTAAAAAATGCTTAATCATGTTTATAATGAAAACAACAATTAATTACATTATGCCTCGGCCAAGGCCACCTGAACAGTTTTTCTTCACAATAACATGTATAAACTTACCTATCGTGCTCAAGGCTGCCAAATAGTCCCCATCGACTTCATGCTTCAGTGCCTGCTCGATCGTGTTGCCGGAGACCTCCTTGTACTCTTCGAATATCTGCTGCAGCTGCTTGAAATTCTCGTGGGCCAGTATTTTGGTAAAAGTGCTTTCGTGGGTGCCCAGTCGCCCTTCCCCAGCACTGTACAGCTCCTCGGCTTGTTCCCGGGCACGGTCTACATCTACCTCGTTGCTGTCATCTCTGACTCCTGTCACTATCATCGTCAGAAGTCGGCGTAGATCCCCGGATGTTTCACCACACATATGCTCGGCCAGTGGTCGCTCGTACACTAAAAGCCGAAAATTATTGTACCACACCAGGATTTTTTATATTAGGACAAACTTACCCCTCTCATAGGTTTCCACGATTTGACTGATCTCATCGTTGGTCTTTGAGCATAGAATTTCAATTAGGGCTTCTTCTTCAGTGCCAGCACCGTCCATGGCTTTGTGGAGGTGTTTGCAGAGGTACTCGTCGGGGGGTAAGACCAGACCGACTATCACTTCCTCGAAGTGGCCGCCAAGTTCGCTCTTTAGGTCATCAATTAGGTCCTGTAATAATAGTTTTTTAATGAACTGTTGTCATATTTCAGTAGAAAGCATGGAAGAATGTTTCGTCTGGAGGAGTAATTGATTATTGTTTGAATAAATGGTTTAATGATCCATTATTGTGAATTTTTACTGCCCGTGTCTCGATGTAAAGCTAAATGAGAAATTATTAATTCAGATAATTACCTCCTTAATTAGATTTTTACTTATGAAATAATGCAAACGCCCATTACAAGGATTTCAAGCTGCATTCAAGTTAATTTATGACTGTGTTTTTCTTTCAAAATTCTCGTACCTATACCTTTTGAAGTTAAAATAGATTTCCTAAATAAATTATGCATCTCCTTGAAATCTGAGCATTAATTCGTAAAATACTCTTTTAGCTTCGTGTTTGTGTGCTGGGTGCTGCATTGCATGACAGGTATCTTGCTCATGAAATCAACTTTTTATTGAAGCAGAAAGATTGAAAATAACGTATGTTCGGGTAGGACAATACGAATGTAAATGTTTATAAATATTTTTTCCAAATAACGAAAAGAAGTTGAAGAACAGTAAAAGTACAAATTTTTTAAAAATGTTTTCAAAGGAGGCTTCCTCTGTAATAATTAATTTATGGATGAAATAATTACTACCACGCGATTTGTATGTTCCAACAATTATTCGCATATAGAATTACACATATTTTCGGTCGCTTCTGTAGTGGCATATGGTACCTCCGTTTATATAAGGGCTTTAATGGAAAACAATATTAAGGTCAACCTTTTATGTGCAACGTCAAGAGTTTCGTCCTTAAAGCGTTTAAAATACAAAGTACAGGTCACAGAAACTAGATTGACTCTCAAGGTAGGTCATGAAAGGGGCTGTGATCATATTTGATGAATTGGCAATATGTGGAAAGTTGTCAAACATACAAAGTTTGGTTACATTTTAAATGACAAGTAATCAGTAACGGTGGGTAGAGGGATTTCGTTTGCGCAGTGACTAATGTCATATGACAGATTCTTTGTGTTTTAAAGAGTGAAAATTGCTGTTGCTGGGATAGAAGGTTTAGCAGAGCCTAGTTGTTCAACTTTCACCATTATTTCCGCAATCCTTTTAACATTCAAGAACTGATAATACACCATACCGTAATGTTGCGTACGCCTATGATTCATTGTGTCATTTAGCTTAAATAAGGTTAACAATTTAATGTCAATATGATAGATGTCAAAAGTGTTACCAATACGAAACTTGTAAATTACTAGATTCTAACATTAGTTCCGATTTTCACCGCGTCTCAATCTAGATTCTGTAACCTGTAGGGCCGGTTGCAGAAAGCAATGTTAAGTCTGGTGTTAGCTAACGTCGCGTCAAAGTGAACAAAATCGCATCAAATTTTGTTTACTAATGTATTAGTTACCATAAGCATTTGAGATTTGATTCGTTTTTGTTCACTTTGACGTCGCGTTAGCTAACACCAGACTTAACATTGCTTTCTGCAACCGGCCCGTAGTGTTGTGTGCATAGTACGCTAGATCAACAACTAATAGCAAAATCATACTTGTACATCAAACTGGAAAACACTCTTGCACATAAACAAAGTTTTAGTGAATGATTAAGCAATAAAACGATTACAAGAGGCAATGAATAGTGACATATTATCGCATTTAATTAACGAACCAGCTAAACACTTGGAGTGCCAATGGACAAGCTATATTTAATTATGACTAAAGTAATTTAAGTGATCATCACAGAAAGAGGCCAATTTATGAAATATCCTGTTCTGAGCGATATAACAATTATATCGTGTGCTATGCATGGACATCTGGTATTCGCGGCGTGAAGATGCAAAAAACTGGTATAAAAGAAACGCATAGCAACCATTCACATCATAGTTGTTTTGATGCAATTTGTTTTACCGACTGACGTAATAGTAATTTACGATGCAAATAACGTTATCAAGCGTTACATTACGAGAGAATAGTTTGAATAAGCGAGCAACGTTAGGAGCGAGTTCTATAAAATTCTCAAGTAATGTAGAAAGCAGATAACGTTACGTATATCGTAACACGGTTTATTTCATCCTAACACTATTAATATTTTTCAAAAAATAGGAAAAATTGGTATTAATGACAAAACTGCGAGAGATATATTGCTGTGGTATGGTATCACTCAATACTGTATTGTTGGTAGCACTGTCAGGTTATGTTAAATTCGAGATTAGCAGGTTAAGTTTTGCGTCAGTCTGTGTCAAATAATAAACAAAACATAAAGTACGTTTTTCTTCGAACGACAGTAAAATGTGCCATTATACTGCTGGATTGATGATGCTAAACGGTCACTTCATTGGCATGGCATCTAAAACACTTTATTTGCCGCTCGTCAGCGACAGATAATATTATCTGCCGCTGACGACTTTATCTGCCGCTCGTCAGCGGTAGATAAAGTTATTATCTGCCGCTGACATCTTTATCTGCCGCTCGTCAGCGCAGATAATATTATCTGCCGCTGACGAGATCAAGTGATTTTCTTCGAATTTTGTTCACAAAATGGTAAATAATTTGTTATAAAAACGTTTGAAGAAAAAATACTATATGTTATTCGGAGCAAAAGTATCTTTATGTGGCTCGGCTGTACTTATCTGCATCGCAAGCTCGGCAGATAACCCGTCCAGCCTCGCCACATAAGGTATAACTTTTGCTCCTAATAACATAATATACTATTTTTTTCTATAATAACTGTCAAAGTGTTACAATGTTGGTAGAAATCTGATTAAGATGCTAGGAAATTTTTATACCTCGTGTTGGTAGAACTTTTTCAAAATTATGGTTATGTGTCAATTTTAAATGTCAAAGTTTCTTAATTTGAACTCTTGACAAATTTCTTTAATTTGAATATTTTACTATGCTGTTTGTTTTACCCACTATTATGACATATCTGTCAAAATGACAATCATTTTTTTAGTGGAAATAAAAAACTAAAAATATATGTACCAACATTTTTAACTATTCTTTATGATGTAAAGTGACGAACCAACAGCGGCCAGTCACGTGTTGTGTGTTGTACAGTAGCATTAGGGCGTCCATCAGCTGGTGCGTATTTTAAGAGATAATATAAGCTTGGCGGTGCGATTTGCCGCCCGAATGTAAAGTCGACCAATAGACACATATCTGATTAAGGGACGTATTATTCTTGTTCGACCTGTGCATGCTCTGTTTCAGATAGCGCCCTCCAGTGTGAAGATAGATGTACGACGGGGCTTGAGAAATTGGAGCGTGCAGGTAGGTTTGGTGGCGGCGCAGCTTATAGCTCCCGAGCACCCTTATAGACGGAGTATCTTGAATACTTCACTACCGCTTGACCGTCCAGGCCCAGTTATTCGGTCACACTCTTACTACAGGCTTGGTGGCGCCCTATTTATTTTCTTTACCGTTACGTACCGCCCCTCTGGCCGTTGCCCTCAGGTGATCTCGTTAAGAACCCGCCCTAGATCCACTGATTGCTTAGCCGGCTTATCTTGTTGCGGCATGTGTAGCGGCCTAGGAGAACGTTCGTCCCGATTTTGCAGCGTTTCGTCCGCGCCGGCCGTTTGGTTGTTATATGAGCCGATGCGGTGTCGTAAAGACAGTATAAGACCATAAAAAATTATTATAGAAAAAAAATGTACTTTAACCTACTAACATCGAATTTGACATAGACTGACATTGTCACTAACAATACACGTCAGTACTGCCAACATTTGATTAAATGCTAATAAAGTATTGGTATGTTATTTTTCTTAACAATGCTTGTGCTGTTAAATGCATCTTAACGCAACTCGTTGCTAAGGAGTTATTATCATAGTAACATAATACGACAAAATAAAACTATATTCCTGTCACATCCTAATCAAATTGGAGGAAAAAAGTAACAATATGCGTTTTACATCTGTAACTTGTACGCACCTCGTGGTGATTTACAAGAAGGTAATATAATACGATATTCACAGTCGATATACAATAAATCGCTTTTCTATTCCAACCAGTGCATACAAGCTCAGAAAAATTGGGAACAGCCAACGACAGCAAGGTGTGACAGTGTACCAAGACAACGACGAAGATAACAAGATGCTTTCCGATGCCCAGAGTGTGGAAGAATTATTTCCACAAAATTGGACTATTTGGTAATCGACGGCCTTTATATACACCCTTTATATTTAGCACTTTTATAGTTTGCAGCTTTTTATTGGCTTGAATAATAACTTCACTGACAATTTCTTCTGTCCCCCAGCATCTCCACATTATCAACGAAGAAGTGCTTTGATCTATGTTTTTATCATAACAGATTTGCCTTCCTCTGAAATCATCTACATCATCACTTGTGATAACTTCATTTTCAAAATTTCCGTCTTCTTTATTGGCATCAGCACATTCCACTTCTGAATCTATATCGCAATCACTATTTGGGGAAAAATCCGGAGTGACCACGCTTTCTATTTCTTCAAACTGCCGAGTTACAGTTCTTCATAGGTGTCATCTCCAAAATTCACGGTTTTTAACATATCAGTCATTTCATCTACTCATTTAGTGCTAACACTAACACAAACGGTGAGGTGGTGTCTATCTGACCCCAAAAAGCAATTTGGCCGCAAATACCAAACGACTAACTGGATCAAACTGTCTAAGGTTAGGTTAAACCATTTCGCGGCAGCCGCAATCTTGCGCGGGTTCAAGTTCAGGCGGACAGTAGATCAGTAGTTGGTCAGCTACCGTCAAGCAGACAGGATGTGAGCGATTTTCATTGTTACCGTTCCGTAAACATAGCCGCTTGGGAGCTTGGGAACTTCGACATCATTGAATATAACAAACTCCCCAACGAATGTAGCAATCTGAAATTTCGTTCCCGTCGCGTCTTCTCGTCGACTACTGTCATGGTAAAACCTCTCGTTAACCGCGTGTAGATCAACACCGATTGCTCGTAGTCAATCTTTGAACTGCCCTTATCTATTCTTTATTGGACAGCCGACGTAGCCCCGGAAGGTATTCAGTTAGTGTATCATTCCTTGAGCCGACACTATTCATTTTTGGTTCATTAAGCTCGTAGAGAGCTAGCCGGCCGTTCCCGATAAAATTCTAACCGCTATCGCAGTCTCGGCCCCTGCCAAATCTCCACTTAGCCCGATGATGGGCTTACTTTGAGCCTTTTTTCATCATTGCTGCATTCAGCTAAGTTGAACTATTTTACTAGTAAATAATGCATGAGTGAAGTACCGCCAAATTTAAATACGTTATATATGTCAAGTTCAGCAATGCATGTATGAAATAAGTTCTGTGTACGTGACGTCACGAACAAGCCAACATTCTTTGTTTATTGCAGTCTCAGACTTGCAGCTGTGACCAGCGATAAATGCATTTTTTATGATCTTAATCGAGTTATAAATTTATTGCCGTCTAACTTATTTTGAGAGGTCAGTTGTGTGTATTCTTGAAGTAAGATACGTTTTTCGAGGCAAGCCAAGTCATGTTTTGGAGCTGAGCACACATCAGGTAGCGCCCACAAAAATAACACGGATTTGTTACCTTATCTTCCCAGATAAAATTTGTTTTCACTATTGTGAGCGAGCTTTTTCTTCAGCTTATGACCCACCTCTTTCCACCTTCATGGCTTGTTATGTGTCGTAAATGTAATTTACCCCTGTAACATCACATTAAAATTCGATATTCAGATAAGTTTTAAATAAATCTACCACAGAACCTTTAATCACAATGGATGGCGAAGATAATAAAGGAGGGTATTTTTAGGTGATGGTATAATAATTGCGCTTCATTTCTATGGCAACCAGAAAGACTTGACAATAAAAATGAAATAACATAATCACAAAAGAATTGTCAAGAAGTTTTTCAAGAACAGAAAAATTTTAATTTCAAAGCTTGCATATGAAGATAACAGCGTAAACTAAAGAAGATAGAGAAAAAATATAGAAATTACGATGTCGCACAGCAAAAACCTTCGGATAGAAAAAAAAAAGTCCAAAAGCATAACTTCAGAAAACGAAAAACAATAGGATGCTGATGAAAATGAACTAAAAGCCCAAGAAGTGGTTGATATGAAAGATGTAAAAATCGTTAGAAAATTTAGTGCTAAGGATATATAAAATATGAATGTTTATAGTTTCGCAAAATATTAATGTGATTATTTCCTTCATATCCATAATAATGCTCAATCACTATGGTTTCTATCAATTTAACAATGACAGAAATTCAAACGTCAAAATTTAACCGCGGTTAAATATGTGTCAAAATTTAATCGCTTGTGCATAATTTTAACATGGTTATTAAAGGTGCTTCACCAACTGAATTTTATCTATTTATTCAGGAAATAATCACGCCGAACATCCCGCGTGCATGTAAACTAGCCTGAATAAATTTTGACGATTTTCTGTCAGAATGTTTTGCTCTGAAGAAATATATCTCGTAAATTTTCCGCCCCAAAATCCCTCGTGCTGCGCACTCGGGATTCTTGTTGAGCGGCAAATTTACTTAACATATTTCTTAGCAAAACATTCTGACAGAAAACGTCAAAATTTAATCGGCTATTTTAATGCACTTGGGATATTACTGTTGATAAAATTTCCTATAATTACTGAAATGTTCAGACGCAAAAATTGTAAATATTTGGAAATATATCAAAAACTTATCATTAACTATTTACATAGCGAGTACAACTCCAGTGGCCAAAAATTCGTTTTTAGTGATTGTCATGGTGCAATCAAAATGTTGATTTAGAAAACGTAAAAGTAACGCATGGAATGTAATAGTGTATTACGCAACTAGTTGAGAAAAGTGGTGTTTTATTCAACTCGTAAGGCTGTGTAAGTACTCGCTAACGCTCGTACAACAACCAGCCATACTTGTTCAGTAAAACCACTTTTCTACCGCGTTCCGTATACTGTTTTATCGCATATCATATAGCGTGAAATAATACAATTTTATGTTTATAAAAGTGACATTAAATGTCAAAACATAACCAAGCTGAGCGGAACTTGTTTTTATGTAAGAAGTAGCTCCACTTGATGTTACGTGTTTGGCAGTATTGAACTGTATTGTTGATGGTACTGTAAGTTTATGTCAAATTCGAGGTTAAATCTTCACACAGAATGATGCAAAACCTAACCTGCTAACTTCGAATATGACATAGAGTGACAGTGCCGCCAACAATACACTTCAGTATTGCCAAATGTAAAACAAATTGTCGTTGCTATGTTGTAAAATACCACTTTCCTCAACGATTTTGAATGTAAAAACATTACCATATGAAATGTGATAAAATAATAAAATATAAAAAGTGCATCTACTGATTTTAAACGATTAAAGTTGCAATTGATTTAAAACATTTGAGGAGGAAGTAGTCTGAACAAGTCAACAAAGAAATTTAACGAAATTATTGAAATGTTCAATTAATAAATACATGGCCACGGCTAAAGAAAAGTTAATTTTTCTATACGAATCCTACGCTATAAGCTATAGAACAATGAGCTGTTAAAAGTTTTATTGAATAACAAGGATGTAAAAATCGTTATTATTGTCGCATTATTAATTTCGCAGTGCAAAGCACTAAGAACGTGGACATTATACAGAGCCCTTCAATCAGCACCAGTGGTTTTGAAACAGCTGGCGGATGGTTATATTTGCTATGCGCGAAATATTACAAAAAAAGTTTGGAAGCTTGGAAAGCGCATTTTTTAATTTTATAACTTTCTGAAAATTACATCTTTCTAATGGGCACTATTACAACTAAAACATTCTTGAGACCTTTCACTAAAGTCACGCGAAATCGGCCGGGAAACAAGTACAATCAAAATTTTCATTGTTTGTTTTGCTGTGTACGATTAGATCCTAAAAATCTTGAATCAATTTTCCCATGGACATGGAAATGGTTGACTAAATCTTCGAAACGAAAAGAACAACAATTGACATTCTAGGACCAAGCGAAATTAAATGGTCGAATGAGAGCGAAATCTAATGCAATAATACACACTTAAGCGAAGAATAAAAAAGATCTAATGGGATACTTGGCATAAAAATGAATAATGGTACGCCCTGCAAGCGAAACCAGAACATATCGCAATTATGCAAGTCTAGAAGCCCACATCGGACTATAAAGATGAAGAGAGAACGTATATGGAGAAATAGCAAAACTTATAGAATAGGTAAAAGATGTAAAAGATAATAAAGTAACGATTAAAGCTTTATAAAGGAAGAGTGAACAAACGATCATGAACAAAGTCTAAGGTTGGAAATCAGAGAGATTAATAAAAGCAATTAAACAAAAAACCTTGGATAAATAGAGACACAAGTGAGCTCTTCAAAGGAAGGAGGCGTTACAAAGATACAAGTGCACCCCAAGGGAAAGTTAAGCTGCTAAGGGAAAATGATATAACAGAAAACTGCAATGTTATAGAACAAAAATCCCAGAAGGAGTATACATTGATCAAACAGATTTTTAACGAAAAGAAATCGAGATGCCGAGGAATCCAAAATTAAAATGAAGAGAAGGTGTGAGGCAGTAAAGCAGTCCCAGAAAAGTGGAAAGGATAGTTACGAAGATATGAAAAACGAAAGTGAATATTCGGGATAGGAGTAGGCCAAGGTAATTACGAAACGAAGAAGAGGTAAAAATCTTGAAAAGGGGGGAGAAGAATGAAAAGAAACGATATAAACGGCTGGGGAAAGAAAACGATGGAGAAGATTTGTGGTAACAAAGCCACGAGAAGCCCTAAATAAGTATGTACGGGCGCTGAAGAAGATGAAACAAGAAAAAAATAAAACTGTGGAAAAGTCAACCTAGCTAATTGAAGTCAACGAATTTCCACATCTGGGCAGCACAATTACTAAATAACTCACGCAAAAGAAGCCCTTTAGAGTAAAAAAGATAGCTAAGAACTGCTAGTAATGTGTATATAAACAAGAAAAGTATGCTGTATAAAGGTGAAAGAGTTGGCAAGAAAGAAGAAATTGAAAGAAAGAGTACGCCGAAGAGGCAGCCAGGTAGTAGGATACATGTCGAAGGAAAATGGCAAGGAAGAACCCTAAAGGAACATCCCAAATGCAATGTATGTATAAAGAAACAAGGATACAAAGTGAAAGTTAGTTCAAAGAATGAAAATGAAGACAGATAATTCTATGTTCGTCCAGAAAAAGACTACATATATTAAATGATAGGCCGTTCATCAGGTTTTATATTTCCAAACTTTACAATTGGTGCATTTCACACAAAATAGTTATTTTTGTATCTAGAATGCGAAATGCTACTTTTGAGTTCCAAACTGAGAACCGAAGGCGAGCCAAAAATTCATTAGAGAATAGAAAAACACTTCGTATTTGACATAAACAAATTTTTTCTTCGAAAAATTAATTTATATTTAAAAAGCTAAATAAAAAAAATTATAGATCTGTAAACATGAATTTATTTGATAGTTTATGTCACTGTGACATAGCAACTCTTAATTTACATGTAGACCAAAAGTTGAACTCAAACCGCCATCTTGGAAAATGGACGCCCAAATTCGGGTTTTCGCGTTTTCTTGGAAAACAGCCCAATTGGCAAAAAAAATTTAAAATTGTTAAGTATATAATTATCTACAGTTTTAGTAATTGCCAGGTTTTGATTGGAACAACCATGGAGGCACAAAATGGCTTCAAACTATTTATCGCCCCACGGATAACGTGATTTAAGTCATCATGTTGAGACTATTATGCTCATAGCCTAGTCGGTCTGAGCAAAGATGCCTAAAAGAAATGACTATGGTTGTTTTCGGTTTTGGAATAGAAACACTGAAGTATATTTACTGCGTTTTTTTTTTAGTAAAAAATAGTTATTTCTGTATCTAGGTATGGACGTTCAACTTTTTATCACGAATATGGAATTTAGTTGTTGAGGCTCATAGAGCCGAAGCAAATAAACCCCATGGTTGATAAAAGAGATAAAAAGGCGCCATTTTGTGCCTCCATGGTTAGCCGAACAAAAAAATGATTGTGATAAAAGTTCTAGATAATTACGTACATGCTTAACAATTTTTATTTAAACTTTCTTTTTGTAAAAGCGAGGGTTTTCAAAGAAACCGCCAAAAACCATTTGGGCTTTCATTTTCCAAGACGATGGGGTTTAAGCATAACTTTTGTTTTTGGGAAATTTATAGAATTTATAGAGCAAGCTAGAAAGAGTATGTTTAGAAATCCCCTTGCTTGTGTGATTTTTTTTTCTGAAACGCTTCATGATTAGACTAACATTGGTATATAGACTACATATTTACCAAATTCATTTGAGTATCGTTAAAAGCTTTACTACCGCACTCGGTGCGGTTATGAATATTATCGCACTCTTTTTTATAAAACAAAGAATACATGGAACTAGACTTTATTGATGAAGATAAGATATTGAACAATACACGTTTGTTAATGGTACTTAACAAAACTAGTATTATTAATATCTATAACTAGAAATAGTATTATATGGTTACAACTAACTGTGTAAGTTCAAATAATAAATTGGTAAATATAGTGGTCTATTTTATTCAATAAATTAATTCAAACGTCCCTGGCCGCGAAGTACAGGTAGGATTTATATTTTTGATTATACAGTAATGTGCACCATCTTCGTAGCAACTTTTACATAAGGGCTTTTTTGTGTAACTCTCATAGTTTTAGAATCATCTTTTATCTCCTCATACACGAAATATGCACAATCTGTACACGAAGCTTATACATTTTAGTGTAATTTACATATCGCCATCCTGTTGGATCGCTTCGCCCGTTGAAAACAGAATGAAAAGTTTAACATTATTAGACAGTTTGCGACACAATAATATCAGACTCAAGTTATGAGTAGGGGAGATGAAAATATAGTGCACACTTTTTAATGTTTTTGTACGAAAACTGTGGTAGTGTTTCTAACAAATTTTCCTAGAGCAGATGATTAGGAGTACGAGGGCGTCTACCTGAATATAAGTCCCTTAAAAGTGTTAATATCAGTTATTTCTTAAGCATCTTTTTACTTTTATATGAATAATTCACGTATTTGCGAGCACGAATGAGTCCTCAAAAAACCGGAATGCGAATGTGATATGCGAAAATGAAGTAGTGGTTCTATGCGCCGCAAGATGTCGCGAGTCAACATTATTCTGACTCAGTCTGCCACATGGCATAGATCTGGTTTGTTTTCTATTGCTTTCTTTTAAATGTCTGCTGCAAAGAAGTTTGGCGATTTTCGTGATGGCTCATAATTAAGGACAAAGTGTGTGAAGTTCTTTTTAAAGGAAAAATGCAAGTGTACGAGATGTATTTAGTTTGAAGATCAAGCAACTTTTCAACAACCCCAACTGATGAAAATATTAAACAGTTAGTGAATAACACGGGCAACGCTTCGGTTCGCCAATTTAAAGGAAATTCATTAATATAAATTTAAAAAAGGATGCATCGGCCGGGAATAGAACCCGGGCCGCCCGCGTGGCAGGCGAGCATTCTACAATTGAACCAACGATGTTTCGTTACATAAGGCGCTGCTATAATGATATATAGTGAATCATCCGAGCTACGCTTAGCTTCGCTAATTACATGATTTAATTAAAACTTTACTTTTTCCTAATTTTTTTGAAAATAAAAACCGGCCTACGATCAAAGTCTAAAACTTAGCAAAATGTTAAGCTATCATCCAATTTAATCGGTGCCGTATCTTCGGAGGAGATAGCGAACAAAGATACACACAAGCATACAAAGAAAGAAAGAGAGCAACGATTTTATGTTATATGATTTCGCAATACAATCAATGAAGATATTCGTCGGACATTTTTGTTATTTGGTATAGCGTCTGTCACAAATTTGGACGCAGGGATTTTTGTTATTTTCAATTTATGAGAAAATGTTATTTCTGTATCTTCTCTAACTAAAAATGCACTTGCCAAAATTTAAATATCTTGCTTAGTATACGAGGCATGTTCGAAAAATATATTTGTTATAACGTTTCTATTAAAAATTATAATTGTTTTGAATTCTTATTGATGTTCAGACCATTTATTACATTTTTTGAATATATCTGCGCTTTTTACGATGAGTATAATAATAGTTATTTATGTATTACGGGTATAAACAATAGCCTATAGCACGAGGGAATGTTTAAAGCGCGAAATGAAGCGGAGATCTTTAAATTTCTCGAGAATTATAATCATGATTAAGCACGTGGTACATACAACGTTTTATTTCATTTTAGTCCTGAAAATGGACAAAATTCAAGGATTCAGTATTTTGGCTACAGACTACTGCGTCGTTGTGCTGGCCCTGTGCATTTCTGGTGTGCTATGGTTTCTATGCAGATTGTTGGTGTTGCTATACTACATTGTTGGTGCTTGTTATACTGCTTAGCAACTTTATAGGCCTTAGGGCAATAAAAGCCATTTTACGAGAGGGCCAATAAACAAGATTATGGTTCCAAAATGAAATAAACTACGTTTTTAACACTAATTTGGATGAACCTAAGTTTCTAGTTGCTAAGTGAGCGAAACTCAAGTTCGACGTTATGTCCATATCGTATTCGATACTAAGTTAATTTTCAATTATCTCAATTTCCGTACTATACAGTGTGGTAGGAAAAAATTGTAAAACCTAAGATTTTTTAACAAGTGGCTGTTAATTCGGAATTGAAACCTTCTTTCAATTATTAACAACTTTTACGTATGAAGTTTTTGTGTATTTTGAGAGGGTGCTTAAGCCATTTTAATATTTTCGAATATCCCCCGTACAGGAAAGGAGATACTTAAATTTTGCCAACTGCATTTTTAGTTTTAGAAGATGCAGGAACTTTTATCAAGAATAACATTTTCTGATAAATAAATAATAAAAACAATTCCATATGTGACCAAATTTATGACGAACGCTGTACCTATGACGTAGTATGAAAACAAAACGTTTTATCCATGAAGTTAAACAAAAAAACGCTGGAAACGTTGAACAACATCCACTCTGAAGAGTACCAAAAAAAGGTTTCTGTAGCGGAAAAACATTAGGACAAGCGTGTTGAGCCAAGAGGAGAGTACTTCGAAGGAAACTACAGTTTTGAGTCATAAAAAGCTAAGAAAAAATCTAAAAACTAATTTCGATTCTTAAAATACCGCATCATATACCCTCCATATATGCGCATTTACGCAGAAGAGAGGGAAATGAGATGAAATACGTCTATTGTGAATCATCTACTGCATAATTGTTTGAAGCAGGATTTTTAGATCTCAAAAGCTTTTTTTTAATATTTTTTGCATAAATACACATTAAACAATCGATAAAAATGTAGTAAAGGCAACACTTAATAGCTTTGTAAACCAAGCCATATGAATGAGTTTGGATATTCACATCTGCAAGAAGACACATTTCTTCTATACCGCCATTTAACACAGGACTATTTTCATTATTTTCATATAAAAACACTGCAGTTCTAAATCAAAAATATTTATTTTTAAAAGATCCTCTAATTAAGAATATATAACAATAGGGCTTATGTTCTCCGTTGTTGTAGTTTATACAGGATTGAACTATTTTTGATAGCTTGCTGTGAAGGAACAAATAATGTATTTGAACCAGTTCTCGATTAAAATAAAAATATATTTTGGAAAATTCATTATAAAACTATTATCGCGCACAGGGTTGTATACAGTACCATCGATGTGGATTTTCTTCGGACTTTCTAACAATTATGTTAAATACCACTGAATGAAATACCACCCAGTGGTATTAGTTTAAATGTGTCATTTTAATATATATATATATATATATATATTAGCGAGTATTTTTACAGCTTAGTGCCGTCTCTCGCATCTCAAGCGCCAATAATCTTTGTCTTGCCAATCTTCGTCGTTTAGTCCACGGCTTTCCATCGTCTCTTGAACCTCCTGATCCCAATTTCTCGGTGGGCGTCCTCTTTTTCGTCTTTCCCAGGGTATCCAACTCCACGCTATTTGCGGCCATCTGTTGGGATTCATCCTCCGCATATGGCCATACCACTTTAATCGTTTCTCCTCTATTTCTTCCAAAACGGTTTTTTGTGCTCCCATACTTTCTCGAATATCATCGTTTCTTACGTGTTCTAGTCTGCTCTTTCTACAGCTTCTTCGCAAAAAGTCCATTTTAATATTTTGTCAAAATGTGGATTACCAAAAACTGAGTTTTCATCCGACAGAAAATAACCACCGAATGAAGACTGCAACCGCTACAAACTGCCATCACATGAATTTAGTACCGCCTGTCTGAAAGAAATTGTAGTTGTTGCTACTGAACTAAACGACAATATACATTCCTTCGAAATTGTTACGTCTTCGGCTATTGACTTGCGAACCACAGCAAGTGCGTGGTCGTTTACATAAAATGTGCTGTTGGAGGTGGTTGGAGATAACTAAGTAAGATGTATTGCAGCAACAGCTGTTGGAGGTTTTTCCAGTAGCTGGTGATCCACGTTTGTAGCAAATCAGGTCGATGGTAGTTTCAGTCAGTTGTAAATGCACATTGGTGGTTATCCAAGTCGGTGGTAATCCACGTCGGTGGTAGTTCACGTCGCTGGTAATTTTAGTCGGACCTTCATTGCATTGTTGCAATCTGTTTCTGGAATTCAGTACAACTCCTTGAAGTAAACATTATCATTAATTAAGTTTACTTCTTTGCGAATCATGTATTTGAGCTCATGAATTGTTTAAGGATGTGTCTGGTGAACTCTCAGGAGCTGTTAAATTGGGTACTGGTAGATTCGGCTAAAGTATACGACCTTATTGAGAAGACTCGCGTATTGAAAACAGGTCAATTAGACAGAGCGCATATAATTTTCAATACGGACGTACTAATACGTCACTTTTTGACATACGGCGTCACATCATTTCTCCATAGCAACCTATTAAAAACCATGAAATCCTGTTGCCGGACCCAGGTCTGGTCCAATGTTGATGTTTAGTTTTATGTATTGTTACAGTAACGTTAATTGTCAGAATTTAAATATTTCATATTGTTTTTCAGAAGAATTTATCATTTTTGATAAAGATCGAGTTCGCTAGCTTTAATTCTTAGCAATTTGCTTCTTGGATTAGTTTTATCTAAGTGAAGTTGTAAACAAGCTAGAAAATGGCATGCTTACAAACGTCATTCGCGAAGTTTAATTTATGTCCTTGGAAGGGAACAGAGCAGGAATGGCTCCGGAATGACTGGCCCTTTTGCGGCAGATCAATACGGGAAGAGCTTGTAAACAAGTAAGGGCGCTATGAGGAATAAACTACGACGTAAATCCGACGTATTGTCTTTGTAATTGCAAAGCCAGTATGTAATCACGTTGCTAGTACTTTGTATCGACTTTCTCAACCAGGAATTATTTAGACCTTTTATTTTTCTTATTTTGTTGCAGCAAGTCAATATAGGGTTCTTGTGAAATAATTCATATCTTTCCAAGCTTTCAGCTTTCCACTGTTCATTCGTTTGTAAGTTACAGTATCAATTTAAAAATTACACAAGTTGAGAATTAAAATGCGTATGTAGCCTGTAGGATCTATGATCATAAACAATATTTATATTTAAGCGTGAACCTTCAAGAAAGGTTCATATTAGCTCATTTATATATTTGTAATTTTGCAGCAAAGTCTACGTTTTGAGAGATGCCATCTTCAGGAATTATCCATCAACGTCATTGATAATTTGAAGACGTTTGTTGAGGAGAACTTGTGTATTCTTGATTAATACTACACGGTTTTTACATTTAGTTCTAAGCATATGTTACAAGAAACTGACTGTATTTGATGTATTTCTACTCACCCGTCCCATATCATCACAAAAGTACTTGGCAATCTGCTGCCTTTGTTTGTTGGAGCGAGTAGTTAGAATGTCGATGATAGTTTCTTCATCTGTACCCAAGCCCTTCATGGCCCCACGCAGGGTTTCCGCATCTTCGGCGACGCTGAAGTGGTCATGGGGGTAAACTGTTGGCGTTCTCTGAAACTAAGAAAAAAAAAGTGGAATGCTTTAGCCATTCTACTAATACAAAAAAATTTAAAATAGTCCATTAGATATTAAAAAATATTAATACGATTTCCAAGTTGTTCCTTACAGTGCTACAGTCCTCCAATATTTATTTGCAATACTTTCTGACATGACTAAATCAAGTAAGTAGTTTTTTTCTGCTTTTGAACATTACTCACAGGTCGTTAAAACATTAAGATGGTCCCTCACAGCCAAAATTGTAGAAGATGACATTCAATTAAAATTCCTTGAAATGTTATTATAAATACTAACTGTGTGTATATGATTACCATAATCACTGCCTTGGCCAAGGTTGAAGTTATGTTCTGGTGACTATGTTAAACCTGTCACGTGTTGGCTTTTCCCAAGAGTAGAACTACTCACATTAAAATACCAACAATTATTAAAAATACAAGTTCGAACCACTTTTCTTGAAAAACAACGTTGTCAACCTTTTTCTATTATATTACTAATATCAAGCTATATTTCTAAATGCTAAATTGCACAGCGCAAATACTCAGGATTTTAAATTTTTTACTCACAACGAAATTAAGCATTTTTCCATTCTCAGAACGATAAATTTTCTCTAATTAAACGAGAATTAAACTTTAACAAATAACTGGTATTGTAAACTTTTGGTCAACGTTGTTAAGGTTTTTTCTATTTTCTAAATCTTTTACTAGAACACATCCACAAATGATTAAGAAACAGTAATTATTAATTGAAAATTATTTATTTTAGACTGATATTTAGTATTACCACGTGCTGAAGGAGCAGCTCATATTTTTTCATTCTTAGACATAACTCAGTAACTGTAGAAAAAATATATAATTATAATTCTACTAACAATTTCAACCGTTAATCAACATTTTCTGATGCAGAATTTAAATATCAGGCTTTTTAATTTGCAAATCCACAAAAAATTTCAAAATATTTTCGAAAATTGTTACTTTTCCCTTATAGTAACTTCTTTCACCCTTCACTGTTCACACTGAACTGCATTAGTAAGCAGAACACAATAGAGGAAAAAAATAAAATTCACTTGGATGAAATTTGGTTCGGTGGTGATGATACTAATGGGTTTGTAAATTACGTTTTACTAATTTTGGCGATCAATATTGCAAACTGTAGTGCAGACTATAATTTAATATATGGACGCTAACTTCTGCCAAATAGTTTAATAATTATGGAAAATTTTGGTAGAAACTGAATTTGGCGATTTTTTCAAAAACTATACTTCATACAAAAAACTTGTTACACAAAAGCTGCAGATTTATAATTGCATAATATATGATGTTGTGCTATGTAATTTAATTATTATCAATTCTAACATTTTCCTGGAAAACGAAGAATAAAAAAGTACCACTTCCGGTTGGCCAATTTTAATTAAAACTCACCGGGATCTCCGAATTTATATTAAAACCGAAGATATACATTTTCAGACCGATCATATTAAATCGTTTGGGCTGCAGAGAGGACACAGACAGAGTCATAGATTGACAGACATCACTTCAAAAGCTACTTTTTCTACATCAGAAAACACGAAAACGGATATTTCCGCAAAAATCTGAATTCTTATCGTAAAAGCAAAACTTGAAATTTTGTCATTTACTGATCTGAAGCCGTTACCCAACGTTTCATTAGTCATGAACACAGTTTTGATGTGGCATCGTTTTAGGACACGTCCTATCTTATCAGTCGAGCTAATCAGCGTTACGTCGCTCGGAGCGACTGGCACAGGGGAATATAAGTAGCTCCACACCGACCTTCAGTTCTTAGTACGATTTTCACTCTGATAATGCAAGCTGTAGGTTAGTCAATATGAGTGCACAAACAACAACAAGGCCATATCTGCTTAAGTATCTCTATTCTCAAGATACTTAAACAGGAGCCACCACAGAGCATGACCATCGCGTGGATCCTTGCTCGAAGCCACAAGGTGCAAGGCACATTAAGCCATTGGTGTTTCTCCACACTGACTACGCGGAAATTCTATGTTAACGAGAAGAAATCTTATTTTCAATTTTCAGGAAAGACGTTGATATAATATACGCTGTACAAATAAGCATTTTCGTTTGTTAAATATGATATTTAAATGTTTTCTACAAAGTAATAACACAATCAGCAGTGATTTGTATATCCTCTAAAAGAATTCGATTTTCTGGAATAAATTATTAAAACCAGGCATTGGCCTAGACTTACGCAAAGAAAAATAATACGAGCTATTATCATTGCGATGATGATTGCTACTCTCTAACTATTGAAAAAAGTTTTTTTCTGTTTTTATTGCAAGTGTTCTTTTACTAAATACAGCAGTTGCGAATTTTTACAAGGTTCATTCACTATTTCGGAGTTGTTCACTTTTTCACGTTTGAATTGCAAAGTATTTTGGAAATTAAATGTTTATTAAGTTAAGTTAAGTAACAAACCGCATTAATACATCAGAAAACTTAAACACTTCAATGCGCTATTCCCCAAGAAACTTTTTATTCTTGTTGCCATTTAAAAAAAAAATTTGTAATGATTTTTCTTTTAAATGATACTGGAATGTTCAACGTCACTTCCACTTTCCTCAGCCCACCGAATAAGTAGAATTTGACGAGTTTAATTTGTTCTCAGTGTCTGGTATGACAGTTTCCCTTTGGACACTTGTAAAAACCATATGCACTAAAACCATCTCTAAAACTGTTTAACCACCCCATTCTGTAATATTGATGTGTTTTCCTGCACCGTCAATCCACTGACAAATACATTATTTTCCCTTAATTTGATAAAGCATTTGTATGTATAATTATTTTTGTAACATTTTCCGCATGAGTTGTAATACGTAATTCACACGAACGCGAAAAGCACTTTCCCGAGAGAAATATTAAAAACATTTTCCCACGAGCACCTCTTTTTACAAAAGTTGGTAGGGCACAGTTTGGGTGAATAAAATTCATGGTAGAAAGAAAAAACACGGATAAGGATATTCTCACAGTATTTCAAATGTTGCAAAGTACGTGTTTGAGTAACAATTTATTACAGTTTTTCGCAAATAATTACACACGCCACTGGTGCGTATAGAGATAATTATGCAACTTTCAAGGATGAATTTGTTAAAATCGGAGTTTCTTATCGCAAGAAAGGAAATTCAGCCTCGTGATGTCTTTGACCCGCACGTGTTTAAAACAAATAAAAATTTTGAATTAAAGAGTTTAAAACCTATGTCAATTTACAACAGTTTTATAAAATTTTAATATTTCCTGCAGAATTTGCGGACACATTTCACCTGTGCAGTTGCCCAGATGAAACGTTGACTATCAGTGTATTAGAGCAACCAGGCCATACTTAATGAGGTTGTACCACATGCATTTATACCCTTTTTTAAACTAAGATAATAATTACGAGGCGTGCGAGTGGGGTTTTATTATCCGTAAGGGTGTCACACAAATAAACGTAAATTACAGTACAGCGAGAAGAATAATTATTCAATTACTAATGCACCATTAATTATTACATACAGGCAACTTTGAGTTATTTTGATAATTATTTTGAAAAAAACCAGTGCAAACATTTTTGATATAAAGCAATAAGGCATACGTATTTATTGTAATCACTCTAAATCTTGAAATTGAAAAGTCAAAGGACAATTATTGTTAGTGACGATAATCTTTACTAAGTTTGATTTTTCAAAAATATTCAGCGGACGCCACTGGGTATTTGTTTGAAAATACTTATCATGAAATCAGTCCGGTCCTTCCTCATAGGCATCGCCGCAAAACTAGTTTTTGGGGTTTACGAATAAATATTATACATGAATTTAATAAAATGAAAACCACAAATATATGGACTATATTTTTGTATTACCTTAAACAGAGACCAAACAATAATTATTGAGAATATAGAAAACGGTTAATATTTTTCAGGATTTTATTTTAAATATGTAGTTTTCACTTATGTTGAGTTACAGAGCAAATACATTTTTTTGAATTTCTATATATGAATTGCCATGCGAGATTCAACAATACCATTATCAAACATATTTTGTCAGCTAGTATTTATACATTTTTTTTAAGTGAACCCTCCTCACAGTAGGGGGCGAGCTTTTACCCCTGATTAAATTGCCAGAAACTCAAACTACACTCATTCTATACTTCAGATTAGACACTACTTGTTTTTAAAAAGGTTTCCTTTAATCTGCTAATTAAAACCTCTTAAGATAAGCTTGAAATAGCTTTTATTTAAAAAAATAGAACAACATATTTGTCATTTTACATTGTAAAGTTTTCCTATAAACTTAAAAAAATACATTTCTTCCCAAAACAAAAATAAAAACAGCCGGGCCTGTAGCTCAATGGTTAAGCAGTCTGGCTACTAATCTAAGGGCCGAGAGTTTGATTGCCGGTCTCGGTGAAGTTTTTAACCATAAAAAAAAATGTGAATGAAAAGGAAGTGATGTAAAGTCGGGGGATCCCATGTTACTAAGATGTGTAGCACGTTAAAAAATCCCTTGCTAGGGTTAGAACTTCTCTGTTTCGGCAGAATTCTAAGTAGGACTTTGACTATATTACCATAGCTGTCGATCTTTAAGGTACCTGGTACTTCGCATGCCTAGACCTTGTCCATTACAAGTAAAAAGAAAAATGAAAATATCCTAGAAAAATGACCTTACAATTTTTACGTTTAAAAATTACTGTATGACATCACTTGATTATCAGTTTATCAATATTTAATTAGCAATGCTGGATTGGGAAGTGCAGTAGACCGGCGCGGCGCTCAGTTTTTTGTGGCCGTTGGAGTATGTAGATACGAGTATGTGGGAATCGAACCGACATATTCTGGTCTAGGACCAGAGGCTTTACTTTTGTCCTCCACTGCTTTGCCATTTCAAGTACAGTGCTATAAATATCGCCTGGAGAAACCCAGAACGTTAATACATACAGCACGTGATTATTTTGGACGTTACGCAGTCGCCACTGCCTCAATTAGGTACACATACATATATAAAATTCGAGAATTGGTTTTCTCGAGTTCGAGATCGAGAATTTTCGAGTTCGAGATCGAGAATTAACTTTACAAAATTTGCGAAAACGAGATCGGGATGCGTAAAATCTCGTGGCAACACTATTTTAGATGCTGCACAGAATTCCGTTCACGTTAAAATTTCTTATACAATTGGGCCATTTTCTATCTTTCCTTAATTAGGATAATTAAATAAACATTTAGAGCAGTTTTGGTACATATTTGGCGAGTCCGCCTGTATTTCAAACCCGTTTCGGCTTTACAGCATCTTTTTACGACAGCTTTCCGCATCACGCAAAATCCTAGCCCGTACGTGGTCTTCGTCTCGCTTCTGCAGCTGCGTGTCCCTTTTATTGTAGAACGTCTGTTTTCTAAGTTATTTAAAGTTTAGCCGGTGAGAGCGAGTGAGAAAACCTTCCCGAATTTTATTTGAATCATCTGTCGATGTTGGTCCCATTTGGCGCGCAAGAATGCGTCTGTCTGGAAAGTTTAGCGCGTCGATTTCAGTTAGTCTCGAGCCGGCGTTCCTAGAGAGACGCTGCGAGCGTCTTGGCCCCGACGGCCACCGTGCCTTCGGGCCGGCGGCCGCTTCTCGTGCTATTGCAGCTTCTTGGGGCTCTTCTCGTTATGTGTCAGACAGTGCTTGGCTAGCTTCGAGGTGACGAGTGTTTTGTCGTTGGTGTCCGAACGGGGGGTTGCTGTTTGGTTCATTCATTCGTATAAAGGCAGGTTTTGCCTAAATTTGTCCGCCAATGTTTCGACGGGATTAATCGCCGAGTGATCTAATTAACGGCTTTGCCCATTTCCATGTTTCGACAAGGGGAAACTAACATTACACCCACGCTTGATGCATAGGGAAACAAGTAGAGCATTCCTTCAGTCTTTGAAGCCGAGCTAGTAATCAGGTAACAACATTGTGTCGATAAACTGTTTCGCAGTTAGTGTTGCATACCGATTCGCTGCGAACTGTCTTGTTTGTGCTACATTCAATTCATATACAGTGCCGTACACGGCTTCGCTGCAAGCTGTTTTGTTTGTTTTACATCTAATTCATATACCGGGTGTCAACGAATTTATTAGACAAGTCATATCTTCTAGAGTATTAGGTGTATTAAAATGAGATTTGGTACAGGTAAATGGTATAGGGAGAGGACAATTTTAGCGTATTTTTCACTTTTCGGTCACCTCCGGTTTCACCGGAAATGGCTCCGATTTTGAATTTTTAAATGGAACACCCTGTATATTTTTGCATATTTGGATTTCAGAGACAATTTTGGATCAGAATGTGACATTTTAAAAAGTTTTTAAGCCTACTTGATTTTTTTAGAGCCAGTTTTAATATGGCATCTAGGTGGCCATGATCAGACGCAAACTAATTTCAAGACCTCAGGTGATGTCAGAAAATTACAATCGCAAAATTTGAGTGATTAGTATGATAGATAGGAATAAGACAAGTTGGCAAAAGCACGTTTTCTTGTCTAACTATTTTTGTTCAAATGGCGACCCTTTTTTGACAAGCACTTTCCGAAAAGAGAATTTTTTGGCGAATCTAACGATATTAATTTATTTGCGATTGGATTAAAAATAAGCTCATAAGTTAAATATTTCTAAGCAAAATACTAGATAATAATTTATTTACTTTTGTCAAGTGTGCCATGGATAAGCTTTTAAAATGTCACATGCTGATCCAAAATTGTCTCAGAAATCCAAATATGCAAAAATATACAGGGTGTTCTATTTAAAAATTCGAAACGGGAGCCATTTCCGGTAAAACCGGAAGTGACCAGAAAGTGAAAAATATGCGAAAACTTTCCTCTCCCTATACCATTTACCTATACCAAATATCATTTTGATACACCTAATACTCTAGAAGTTATGACTTGTCTAATAAATTCGTTGACACCCGGTATAGTGTCGTACACGGCTTTGCGGCAAGCTGTCTTGTTTGTTTTACAATTAAATTCGCATAATCTTGTCTGGTACACCCACGTGTGAATCTCACGCGTGTGTAATATACTTTTAATATACTTGTCGTAATTTAGCAAGAAGTATTTTTTTCTTGTTGTACGCCTCAGTATGCGTCGTAATTTTTAGGTGAAGCGCTTCCCAGCTGGACGTATCCCATAAGTAGTTAGTACAGATTGTTATAAGTGCCGATCACGTCGGTACCATGTAAGCTGTTAGTTGGTCATGTGAAGTGGCCCAATAGATGTATTAACTGTACCGTCTTTTTTTCCTTTGTGTCTTGTGCATGTTTGTTTACAGGGTGACTGAGTCACTATGTTACGATCAATGTAAGGTGAGGCCCGGAGGTGATAGACGCGCGCTGCAGGTACGTTGTTGCGTTCGTCGCTGCACTGTGGCTTCCAGAAATAGTTATTTGAGTATTTTTCGCCCGTCTGGCCCTCAAGGTCCGGTTGAACGTGGATCTCCTGATTTGGATCTTGTGGCGCCCATTTATTTGGTAACACCCTATATATATATCTATAAATATATATACCTCAAAACGCTGGCCCTGTGGTTTCTCGTTTTAGGACCCGCCCCCTCCCTGAGCGTATCTGAACCGAGTCCTTTAGCCTGTTTCCTATGATTTTCAGGGTGAGCGTGCACATTTCCCGGACTTGTCTAGTTAGATGGTAGTCACACAACCGTGAGTGTCGATAAGTCAATTTAATACTGTAACAAGCGAAGGAATCTAAAAGCTGAATCTAAACTCTCTTTGTCCTCATAAGCGCTTAAATCTATTTAAAAATCAGAATAAATCATGCGCTCTTTGGTTAATTTAATTTTTTCACTTCCAATATTATTTTAAAAACAACTCCGGGTCTAAGTAATGCAACTTCTAACAACTAAACTCAAATGACACAAAGAGTTGCCCTAAGTAACACTGTATGTTTTGTTTTTACGGCCTAGATTTTCTATTCCCAATAATATTAGCTTGACCCTCGTGCCATGTTAGATATTTTTTCTACCATGGATTTTGTGACATCCTGTATATACAGATTAATTTCAGAATAGAAATAGATACAATAAATGTGAAACCCTGCCAAAACGTGCATTTTCTTAATTTATCTTCATTTTAATGATGTAGGTAAAAATTATACGAGGGATGTTCAGAATTCACCTGGACTATTTATATTTGTGGCGTTAAATGAAAATCTATTGTTAAGCTTTTAAGTGATAATTAAGATAGCTGTATTAGCAGTATTCACGCGAGATTATGTTTTGTTTAAATAAACAGGCAATATACTCACTATGGCGTCAAGCAATGTGTCAAGTTCTGTCGCCAAATGCATTACGTGTTATGAACCAAGCTTTATCTATTGCAGTCTTCAAAAACAATTTGGAGAAGGCCTTTCACATAGTTTAGTGTTTGAATGGTGTAGATCGGTCAAATATGGCCGTAAGTGTGTATCAAACATTTCACATGCCGCATGTCCTGTAACTGCAGTGACTCCGACGAACATCAAACGTGTTGATGAGTTTATTCTGAATGATAGAAATATTAAGGTCAATGATTTACTTGGAATATTAAAAATTTGCGTTGATTGCGTAGAAGTCATCATCCGTTAGCTCATGTTTAGCAAAGTTAGCGCACGATGGGTTCCCAAACCGTCCTCGCAAGATCGAGGGGAAACATGTTAAGATTTGTGACAAACTTCTCCAGCGTTTCAAAAGAAGCAAATAACCCTCCTTATAGTCCGAACTTGTCCTCTTCTGAGGACTACCACCTGTATTGTCCACTTAAGGACCACTTCCGTTTTGTTTATTGTTTATTAGCCCGCACTCTGTCGTTATATTTCTTTTCCATGTTATTGTTGGTCTTCCTTGTTTCCGTTTCCCCTTAATATTAAAGTCCAGTGCTTGTTTTGTAATATCCGTGTTCGGCTTCCTTAATGTGTGGCATATCCACAATAAACAAAACGTGGAGTGAACTAAAAACCGTAGTGCATAATAAGAGGGAGTGGAAAGGAATTATAGAAAGTGTGTGTGAAACTATAATACCATAGACCAAATAGACAATTCAACTCAACTTAACCGAAAAACAAAAACAAATGCGTGAAGGTGAGAAGATAGTGCAAGACTAGCGACCTTGTACTATTACCCCTGCTACAGAAACGTCCCAGGACGCCCTACGCTCCCTATGGAGATACAGGATTAAGTAAGTAAGTAAGGCCCACTTCCGAGGCAAGAAATTTAACTCCAATGAACAGGTGATGGAAATGGTGTAGGTAAACTTGGTTGCACATGCAAGCAAAGAATTTTTTCTAACGAGATCCGTAAGTTTCGGGAATGTTTAAATAAGTGTGTTTTAAAGGAGGAATATTATATTGATAAATAATATATTTTTGTAATGTTACGTTATTGTTATTGTTTCTAAAATAAAAAGTCAGGTCAATTCTGAACAGCCCTCGTATATACATATGGCACTCATAATTTTTTTATAAACAAACATATTATTAGAAGTTATTTGAAAAATTACTGGTTATTTTTGAAGAATAATCAATTATTTAAACAAATTACGTGGTACAAATTTCATGTTCCTTATTTGACAGATTTATAATGAGAGAAATACTGAACAGTAATATCCCAAGCGCATTAAAATAGTTGATAACATTTTGACGTTTTCTGTCAGAATGCTTTATTGAGAAATATGTCAAGTAAATTTTGACGGAAAATTTTATATTGCTTCATATATCATACAACTTGACGATCGAAAATAATCGATTATACGAGCGTCGAGAATTTTCGATTGTCGAGTTGTATACAAGTAGACTGTATCACGAATAAAGAAAATAAATAAAGTGAAAAAGTAAACAGGAAATTCGTAAACTTAATAATTTTGTGTTGATTTGTCGAACTTTTAATTCATTTATGGGGTTTTTAGTATACCGGTCACATTTTCTAGTCAATGCTATGCGATTTTAATAAATGCGATTATACAAAGGTTGGTATTACACGCGTTACACAAAGGTTTGAATAATCCATATTGCCATAGTTACTGAAATAACTGCGGTAATGCATGGAAACCGAGGAAAATTGCGCATTCTTATTGGTTTCTAACATCATGAACGGTATAGTCAGTCATATACAGGTAGTTTTAAAAATACGTTCGGATATTTTATCCACCTATAGATCTCATCAATACAAACAAAAAAGTCCTAATAAACATGGTTCCGGAAACGCTTCGTTTTCGAAATACAGAGTGTTCAAGTTTAAAAAAAAATCCCGGTTGCCCCTAGAATAAATAACTTAAATCTAAGTATGGCCAAATATAATTATTAATAGCACCAATAAACCTTCAAAGTTTCACTAAAATCGGCTAAGGGTTTTTTGAGATATCGGAGCATTTTAGTTTGTGTCTTAATAGGTTAATATGGGCTTTATGTTTTAGTGAAAACGAAGCGAGATACAAAAAACTCACGATATGAGAAAGTTGCATTTTTAGTGGCTTTATTAAAAAAAATATGAAATTGCAAAAGGACTGCTGGGCGAAAACACCTAATTGACATGCCCCGCGGGCACGCCCCTGGAATTACTGGATTAACTGGAATAGGTACCTCAGAAAGTTATAAACAAACTGTAAAAATTTCATTAAAAGCTCCCACAGCGTGTTTTAGATAATAAAAAACGGATTTTTTTTGAAAACTTTAACACTCTGTATCTCGGAAACGAAGTGTTTCCCGGCCAATATTTATAAGGACTTTTTTGTTTGTATGGATGAGATCTACCAGTGGGTAAAATATCCGATAGTATTTTTTAAACACCCTGTATAATACAAGTGTTTGAGGTTAAGGTTTGCTGCCAATATTTGTCATTCTGAATACGAGTTGCTGTTGTGACGAAAATAATCACGAGCGCAAAGCGTGAGTAATTATTCTCCAAAAACAGCAGCAGCGACTAATGAATGAATGACAAATATTGAAGACAATCCAATGAAACATGAACTTTATTTTGAAAGAAATCAATTTCGAATCTTATTATCTAGTAATATTTCAACGAGTTTATTCTACGTTTTATCTGATATTGTAGCTACAATATTCCCCTGCTTTTCATTTGACGTAAATATTGCCGAAATAAGAAAGGCCGAATGCACAGAAATGCAAGCATTTGATTGGTCACTCTATTTTGAATTGAAGCAAAACAGTTAGATCAAAAATCGTCCAAACTTATTCAAGCTAGTTTACATGCACGCGGGATAATCAGCATGATTATTTTCTGAATGAATAGATACAATTTAGTTGTCGAAGCACGTTTGACAATGGTAGATAATTATTCAAAAGTGTTTAAGTTTGAACACATTTTTAACGGCGGCACAATTTTGACATTTGAAGTTTTATTTTTATTAAACCGACAGAAACCGTGGTAATTCAAATGGATATAATAATAAAAACTGATAAAAACTATTTATAAGTAGAAGGGTTAGATTTACCGTAACATCTAGAATTTTGAGGAGTAGATTTTTAAAATAAGCTTTTTATTATTATAATCATAGCTATACACGGATCTAACCTTAACAAAACAATTGAATAATAAATTTCTACTGCTGTAAAATTATGCATGGAAACCCAGGCCATCTATCGAGAATAACAGACACTTACCGCCATAGCAACTGAAGGAAGAGAATGCTGACTAACAGGATCACTTGCAGGTTACCAGGTCAAACGGAAAGCAGCAATTGTAGTACCTGGAAGTAACGAAACTGGTGAGCATGAGTCAGAGACGACGTAACTGTGACGAACGAAGTGGCAACGCTAGACTGCGCGTCAGTTTTTGTGTCACGGAGGAGAATGCGTCAGCTTTAATCTTTCGAATGTTTCGGTCCATTCGCTGTTAGATGCAAATTATTTCAATTGAATGATATTTACATCCTAGTGGCAATTGTTAGATTGTTACCGTGTTAGTTTCTAAACAGGAAACGGAGATTTTAATAATGTGTTAATATACAGTGCTTTCGTAAGATAGTGTTTAAATTTGTTAGAAACTTAAGGAGTTAACTTTTGGGAAAAAACGCACGGACCTGTCGATTTTTATTTTTATTTTCGCATTTTTTTAAATAAAATCTATACATACAGGTGAGCCGCGTAGGAGGTATGACGTCATCAATGTTTTTTTTAATGGCAACCCCCATTTTTATTACGTAATTTGAAAGAAAGCATCTTTTTACTTACGTTAAACTGATTTTCAAGTATGGGTCAGATGATAAAAAATTAAGAAAAAAATTGCAAAATACTAAATTTAATTGCAATAATTTCAAAAACAACTAAATTAAATGAAAAATTGTGCACCGTTGTCTGCCTGACAGTAACTAAGACGACCGACATGTTTTTTATTGATTGCTGTCATTGATAAAAGCGTAAAATCATACTTCTTAAAATAATATTTAGTATTTTGCAAACTTATTTTTTTTTATTAATTGTTGGTCCTATACGTAAAAATTAACTTAGCGTAAGTAAAACAATGTGTTCTTTCAAATTCCGTAATAAAAAAAGGGGTTGCCATTTAAAAAAACATCGATGACGTCATACCTCCTACGGGGTTCACTGTATAGATTTTATTTGAAAAAATGCGCAAATAAAAATAAAAATCGATGGGTCCGAGCGTTTTTTCCAAAAGTTATTCCTTGAATATTTAACGAATTTATCCACTACTTGACGAAAGCACTGCATTTGGTTGTCGTAGAAAAAGGACGGATATGAAATCCCTTTCTTTGTATAAATTTTGGCTCTAATCAGTACTATTAGTTTTTGAGAATCCGCTTACAATTGCCGGATAGAACTACAACGTTTACAGCCACGTTGAAAATCAGCTATTTACCGAACACACATCAAGGAAGTTCATACAAAAGAAACGAAATGTGTGCACTAGAAAATCGGAAATTTTGATCTGATTAAAAAATCATGTTTTTCCTGGAAAACAATCGGTAAACCACAGACAATTTCTGAAAAAAAAATGCCTCAAATAATGATTATTATATTTGCTTTATTTGCGTTGTTTGACCTATTGCATTGTTTCAGTTAATCGTCAAGTGAGAGCCATTATCACTAAAAGGTAATGTAAAAAATTGAAACAACGGTTTCCTTACTCTAAAAGTAATTGAGAGTTCGTATTAGGTATACGATACATTCTCAAAGGTAAAGGAACGGGGATATATAGTATGATAAAAATTAATTTCATCTAGTATGGCTGTGGAAATGCAAACTAACGCCTTTAAAATTGGCTTACATACGTATATTTAACTCAAACTGTCAAATTTTATTATTAAATATTCTTTTTATCCATCTTATTACAATATTATATTGAAATAAAGAAATTTGCAAGTAAAAGTACTGTATGTAATTGTCCAACAAATAAGCTTGCCCCGGTCGAATAGACACTTCATCTTAAATCTAACCTCAAAATAAAATATATTGGAGCCAGTTTTAAACGCAGCAAGTTGTTCTTTCATAGCCATACTAGATGAGATGAATTTTTGATCATACTTTATTTTGCTATAAATATATTGCGGATTTTGGAACTAGGCAAAACACTAGATTTATCTTTGCAGCACTTATTTGTTGGCAGCACATTAGTTTGTAATTTTAAATAATTAAGTTTTTATCTTGCAGGGAAGGAAATTTAAAATTTAATATAGATTCGAAATTTCTGATAGTTATTTGTCAGTCAAAATAAAGCTTAATTTAAGTTAATGTGATTTCCGATTAATGAGTAATATTATGAATGCCGATGAAGTAGAACTAGCCACTAGAAGCTGATATGAAGAACTTAAAAAGATGTGTAAAGGCACAAGTAATATCGAAATAATGTAAAAAGTTGGAAAATATTTTCTGTAAGTAATTGAGCTTATAATATACTGTTACTATTGTTAATACCCCTGAGTAATGTTTAGACTTCGATCAGTACTTTTTATAAATCTATAAAATCTAATGTTCAAACCGTAGAAAAACTTTCAACAGAGTCATAATAATTTTATTCGTCATAATTTATTAGACCATACTGGATTTAATTTGGAACACGCAGAGGGCAGATCTTTTCTTAGACTCAAAAATTGAACATCGAGATTAACACAAAAATGTGAACAGCAAAATTTTTCAAAAGTGAGTAGAAAATCAGTTGTGCCAGCTCTAACTAGCATTGGATATACATGTGTTATGGTTATGGACAATGCTCCGGATCACTCAGTATTGTTAGAGAAAGACCAACTACTAATTCAAATAAAAAAACTCTCCAGGCCTGGCTGTATAAAAACAAAATAAATATTGATGAAAATAATAAAAAAACAACTTTGGAATCTAGTTTAAACCAACCTAAATCATTTCGACAAAAAATATAAAAGTGGCGAGTTTTTAAAACAAAACAACATCAATGTTCTAAGGCTCGCCTCCTACCATTGTATTTAGAAAACCATTGAACTTATATGGGCATTCTGTAATAAACTATATAAGAAGTTAACAATGACAGCCCCAAATTCAAAAGAAAAATACAAAGGTTTAGGAGGAAGTCTTGAGCAAATACGATGCTGATAAGTGGAGAAACTGCATTAAGCATCTCTTATCAGGAGTGATTGACATTGTGTGTTTGACGTTCCTCCTATGGTAATTTCGTTAGTAGAGTCTTCCGATTCTGATGAAGGTTCACGTTTGGAATTACCAAACTCATAGGCGTAACTTGGGAGGGGCAAGGGGGAGGGGGCAATGGCCCCCCCAAAATATTGATTTTAAAGTGCAAGTGCAGCATTTTTTGCAATTTAGGTTTAAAAATGTTGTGAAGTCTTGATTTTGCCCCCCAAAGTTATGCCCCAAGTTACGCTCATGACCAAACTGACCCCTTCAGGTTTATTAAACATACCTAACACAAGATACAATAGGAGAAGCACAAAATAATGTTGAAAAATGTGCAAATTCTCAGTATGTCGATGGTTTTGCATTAATTTATAAAGTTCTTCCTGGCATAATATTGATGTTTTGTACAAATTTGCCACGAAGGCCTTTTTGTTATTGTTAAATATAAATCGGTTAACATTAGGTACGATTTAGTTTGACATAAGATTTGTAACTGGCTGTTAGTAGTTCTAATTGCAATACTATGATAATAATATGACACGAATTTCAACAAAATAATGTTGATATTTCCACACATTTCTGACATAACCTACAATTATTTAATGATTTGATTACTGTATGACATTTCAAAGCGGAACTAAAAGTATAACTAGATTCCAGTAATGGCAACCCAAGCACAAGAATTTATAGGTACTATATTCGAAAATCTAGTGACTCGCCTAGTTCCGAAACAACTATAGTTTTATGTTACTGCGATGTGTAGCATGTAAAAGATCCCTTGCTAGGGTTGGAACTCCTTAGTCTCGGCAAAATTCTAAGTAGGACTTTGACCATATGACCAAAGCAGTCGGTGTCTAAGGTACCTGGTACTCTGCATGCCTAGACCATGTCCATTAACAAACAAACAAACAAACATTTATTTTTTATAAAATTCAATTTTCCTAAAAATCCAATTTTCCATAACCTAATATTATTAATGCAGGATAATAAATAAGAAGCTCACCACATATGTGTACGAAACTCAGCCAAGAAAATCAAAGCGGATTTACAACATACTTACATATGTAAGTATTATGCGCCAAACGTCAGAAAACGCAAATAACACCAAATTCCGATTTACTGTCATACTTTCTAGATTTCTAGCAGGCGTTTGACAAAAAAGATAGAAGACGATTTCTTGATCTTGGGAATATCAAAAAATCAAACTAATCAAGAAGACCTTATTAAATATGGCATGAGTGGTGGTACAAGGAGAATATTCACAGCTTTTCGAGTCAATCACGAAGCACGACGAGGAGATACTTAATCAGACTTAATCAAACTGCAGATGGAAGCAATCAGAATGCAATTAGAGTAAAACGATGATACAATAATTAATAAATCAGTGCACATCTGCGGCTACGTCGGTAACCTAGCAATAACAGCAAGAAATATGAAAACACTAAACGAAAATGTACGGCAACCCATAATAGAAGCAGGAAGTCGAGGATTATAGATAAGCCACGAAAAAATAAAGATAATGACTGGGGAACTATGCGAAAAATAAAAGAATTGCAACATATACAAATAAATAATTAAGTCTACGCAGTAGTGACGCAATTTAAATACAGAGCGATCAAAAATAAAATTGATCGCGGGAGCCCATGAAAATTATGACCACTGTCTCAAGTGCACTTTATAAAGTTACATTTGAACTACAATTAACCGTATTATTAGTTCATGTGACAGTCTAATAAGCTACACAAACATGCAAAAATATGCAATTTAAATCAAATTTATACATTAAATTGATAGGTAACATTAAAATAACATGTGAATAAGTTTCAAAAATGTTTGGCAGTTCTATGTCAACGAAAAGCATGCTAAAGATTAGACAAGTTATATTGTTTTCAATGGCTTCCGCAATCAAGTTTACTTTTGATCTCCCTGTACCTAGAAGTAACCCGCACAGAGGAAAAACAATATGGTACTAAATAAACGAAAGAATCTAAACATGGAAACGAGCAGTATAGGCAATACAAAATTTAAAATCAAATATTTAAAAAAATAGTGAACAAAATCTTCCTTTTATATTAGACCGGTCGGTGGCCTGATTTAACCAGGAAGTCGTGGATCTATGAGCTCTCTTTGAAGAGTTCGCTAGAAGTTAATAACTACCACAGAGAGCGTACGATATTTAGAAATTCCGGGCTGGCCGTCTCTGAGACTCGAGCATGTCGTTTGCTAGGCCATCAATTCTTCACGAGCGAAGAAGTTTCGGGTGTAAAACGTAGACCTTAAGTAGAAAAAACAGCAACCGCTTCAAAATATTCTAGAAAATAATACTCCGGAGAATATACGATCCAAGACATGAAGAAAATGGCGCCCCAAAATGAATTTCGAAGTCGAACAGTTGTATCAATCAACTATGTAAAAGCAAGAAGCTATACCGCATGCATAGTATAGACTATAAAGCACCTAAAATTACTACGAAATGGAAATCCGAAGGTAAAGGGAAAGTAGAAAGACGAACAAGATGGGAAGAAGACACGTAGACACCCACAAAACCTCAAAGTCGACAACCGGAAACGACTATTGCATGATAGAAAGAAATGGAATGAAGTGATCAGCAAGACCAAATCCCACAAAGGAATGTAGCGCACAAGGAGTAAGCAAGTACGTAAAGAAGAATTGACGAGTGCGTTTTTGCCTTTTACCGCGTTTTTTCAGTCGTCCCTAACGTAATACAGCCACTGTTTGCAACCGCCCATTCTGGGTCTGACGTTGCTGTTGCACTAAATGAAATATAATAACTATAAAAAAATTTGTCTAAAAAGTAGCAAACAAAAAAGCATACAAAGAAGAAAAAATCACAAGAAGTTATAGAGAGAAGACGAAACTTATTCACTTAAAGTAAAAGGAACGCGATAGAACACGCAGAAGTAAATAAACTAGTTAGGAAAATGATACGATGAGATACAAGACAGTGCTACAATAGAAAAATTGAAGAGGTTGATTAACAACCTTCATCTAGCATCCAGGTAAATACGTCTCAATATTTCACATGGGAACTGACAAAGTGTAACCTACGCAAAGTAATAAAAACGCCGATTCATGGAACGATCTATGCTGCACATTATACTGAAGAACATGGAGATAATTGAACAAATGAGACGGATAACTAAGGGAACTGAGTAGAAAGGGGCGAGAAACCCCCTCCACTTTTTATTTGATTCGCGGATTCGCGGTTTAATTCGCGGATTTCGCGGTTTTATTCGCGGGTTGACCTAATTAATTTCGCGGATTGACCTAATTAATTTCGCGGATTGACCTAATTAATTTCGCGGTTTGATCTAATTAATTTCGCGGTTTGATCTAATTAATTTACATATGTGCTACTGATTAAATTACGCATTAGATTTTTTAATTTGCTTCTGGAATTACGCGTCGGACTTCGGCGGCCATCTTGGATTTCTGGCGGGAATATTTGAAATTTGAATTTTTTCCGATTTTTCTAAGTTTAATTTGTTGCATTTGAATTTCGCGGTGTGTCGGCCATCTTGGTGCGCGCGCACTTCTCACGGCGGTTGTTTTTAATTTTCGCGGAAATATTTGAAATTCAAACTGATAGATCTATTTCGCTCTTCGAAGCTGCTGTCTCTCTTGCATTCACTCGTGGAAATATTTAAATTTAAAAAATCTATTTGCGGCGGACCCGAGTGGGAATCGAACCCTAGTTTTCTGGTTAACAGTCTTAGCACCTTACCGCTGCGCTATCGAGGCGACTTGGAAATATAGGATTTGAACAAGACGTCATTTCGCAGCTGTGCCGTCACACCGTTCGAGTTGAAACAAACTATTTTTCAAAAATTTATATTATGAGAATAGGGAATGTTTAACATATTGTGTTTACAGGCAGATGCAATTTTAAAAAATATATTTGTATAATTTTATAATTTGCAATATAGCCATTGTCCCAAGTTTCTGGTTAATTTCCATTCGCGCAGTGGTTAATTTCCATTCGACCGCAGAAAATTTGAAAAGCTATATGAAATAATTAATTTTATAATTAAAACAGCGAAATCCGCGAATAAATCAGCGAATCCGCTATAATTACTTCATTTTATATAGCGAAAGCTGATTCATAAATTTGACCGTTGTAAACTTTTAAAACAGGTCGAGACATGTGTTTTGTTCATTTAAACAACCTTGGTGGCGAGGCTCCTTTGTTTGTTGCAGTGAAACGTAACGGTTTGCCCTCCAGCGCTTTCGCGAACCGCTTTCTCCTGCCTAAATCACTACAAGACGAGCATACCTCGTTCATTCCGACACATTCCTCACCTGAAGACGCATCGTAGTGCAAGTGCCAGCTATCTTTTGAAAGCGTGAGTGTAAGTGCTATAGTGATTGTTTTGTGCTTTTTTCATCTGCAACGATGAACACATCCGAGTTAACTGCCTATCAAATTCTTGATTATTTCAAGAACGGGCTATATACAAATGAGGAATTTGTTTTACTAGCCTTTAAAATAATTCAGCATAAACTAACTAACGAGGGCGTAGTTCTGGAACCGTCGTATTTTCATACTTATTTCGAATTATGTCAAGCCGTGGGGAAAATTCGTGCCAAGCAGTCGTTTGCCTCCCTATCGGTAAGTAAAAATATATTTCCTATTTTTAGAAAATTATTAAATGTGCGAAAGTTTCCTACATTTTGCAGCAACAATTCTGAAAACCTATTAGTTTAAAACTCATTTGTCGTTAGTCGATTTAAAATAGCACATAGGTGTCGTTACTTAAATAATACTCATATAAATTACAATTTTGCAGGATGGAGCATCTACGTCGACGGGGCCTTCTGCTAAACGTGGTTTGGAAGACGATACGCGTCAATCGCCCCTGGTCATTTCATCGATAAATGTAAGTATACCCGACATTTTTATATTTAAATCGGTCATTAGAAAATTTTGATTCATGAAACTAAAATAAAACCCGTTTGGGCCATACAAGTAATTTTACGGTGAAGTGATTGTAACATACTTCTTTTTAATTTACAGCAGATGAATAATCCAAGGCCATCGACTTCGTCCGCCATGCTGGAGACCGTCCATGCGGGGCAGCAACGATCTACCCCAAGGACTTCTGCAATTGGCGATATGTTAGTACATGTAAGTTTTGCCGAACTATTTTTTAAATGTGCGAAAGTTTCTTACCTTTTGTAACAACAATTCTAAAACCTAGTAGTTTAAAACTCATTTGTCGTTATCCGTTTCAAATCATCACATAGGTGTCGTTACTTAAATAATACTCATATAAAACACAAATTACAGGATGGGCCATCTACGTCTACTGGTTCTAATAAACGTTGTTTGGACGAAGATACGCGTCAATCGCCCCTGGTCATTTCATCGAAAAATGTAAGTATAACCGTCATTTTTATATTTAAATCGGCCATTAGAAAATTTTGGTTTATGCAAGCTAAAATAAAAACCCGTTTGGGCCACACAAGTAATTTTACGGTGAAGTGATAGTAACATACTTCTTTTTTAATTTACAACAGATGAATAACCCAAAGCCATCGACCTCTGCGGACATGTTGGTTCTTGCAAAACCGTCGTCGGTGAAACAGCTTCAGTATATTACGTTGATGAGCGAAGGTCGCAAGATTATAAAGAAGTTCAACACTGAAGCTCTCACCTTGACCTTCAAATTCAATGAGATAGAGGCTGCGACGAGTAACCCTGTCATATGGCTTAATGTAAGTATAAAATATTGTGTATTGAAAACAACCACTCTAAATTTACGCCGCAAGTTATTTATTGATTTTAAATGGATTTATAGTTTATTTTTTAGTCACATGTTCTAAATTCATGGTTGTATAGCTCGGTTTTACAGATTTTGAAATTGATAGTTTAATATTTCAAACATTTGCAACGTTATATACTCAGTTAATATTTTGAAATATGGTGAGCTAGACGTTTTAACTTATTGAAACCCTTATTTACAGAATGCATTCGATGAGATCATCACGCATATCACCAAGGGAGCAGCAGCTTCTGATAAGATAGGTCTAGTTTTAAGGAACGATAATTTTGCAGACAAGCCGATAGGCATTTCTTTCCGCCGTGTTGACCAACTCAACGCCGGTGTTGTAATGTCGACCTTGGAGAAAATACTTCAATCTAACGCTAAGTTTTTTGCTCAAGATAAAATGACCTTGCATGTAAACCGTGTTACTTTGCCTGTTGGGTATGGAAAATCATATATCAGAATGACTGGCGTTAGTTTTGAGGAATTTTCTCGAAGGAAACGTGGTATATTAACTGTAAGGAATGATGATAATTACTGTCTTACCCGAGCTCTTATTCTGGCCAAAGCTTGGGTAGATAATGACCCAGATCTGCGCTCCTTCAAAGCAGGTCATCCAATCCTGACACAGAAATGTTATGAGCTTTGTGAAAATGTCGGTGTTAATCTAATCAATGGAGCCACGCGAGAACACTTGGAACAATTCCAGTTGTATCTAGCTAATTACACCATTGTCGTTTATAATTCGCGTATTGGCGCCAGTAAATATTACGAGGGACCTAGGGGGCACAACAAAAAAGTGTTAAATTTATTATTAGAGGATCAGCATTACAATGTAATAACCAGTTTAACTTCGGCTTTTGCAACCACTTATTTCTGCGAATTTTGCTTAACCCGCACCAATAATAAGCAGAGACACAAAAATTGCCCTTATATTTGTCCTTGTTGCCATTCAAAACCGCCCTGTAACCTGTTTTTGGACCCAATCGCGTGTAATAATTGTAATAGGGATTTTCGTGGTCAGGAATGTTTTGACGAACATGTAAAGTCTTTGTGCAGCATTTTAAAAAGGTGTGGAGTGTTTCTCATGACATACTGGCAAAACAACAAGAAAGGTCATACGTGTGGTGTAAAATATTGCCATACCTGCGCGAAAGAAATGCCAACCCGCCATTTATGTTATATGGCAAAGAAAAAGAGTCCTAAATTGCCTAAAAAGTTTATTTTCGTTTTTTATGATTTTGAGGCACGACAGGAGACGGCTTTGGAAGGTGAACCTAATGTTTTTTTGCATGAGCCAAATTTATGCGTAGCCCAAAATGTCTGTAATACATGTATTAATCTTGACGATGTCACACAGGCTTGTAACATTTGCGGTCCTCGTCAACATGTGTTTAAAAATAACCCTGTACAAAGTTTGCTAGATTATATATCTAAATTATCCAATATCGCCAACGTTTTTGCTCTCGCGCATAACATGAAAGGATATGACGGATCCTTTATCATGCAGCATATTGTAAAGCATCAGAAAAAGTGGGCCCCGAAAATTATTGCCACCGGCACAAAATTAATGTGCATCACCTGTCCCAATGTTAAATTTATAGACTCTTTAAATTTTTTGCCTGTAGCATTAGCTAAGCTGCCCAAAACATTTAATTTTGAAGCTACAAAAGGATACTTTCCCCATTTATTTAACAAGTTAGAGAATCAAAATTATATTGGAGTATTGCCCCCAACTCATTACTATATGGCCGATGAAATGTCTCCTATGGATCGAACAACTTTCCTTGCGTGGTATAATTCGGAAATTGCACAGAATGTAGTATTTGACATGCAAGAAGCAATAGTCAAATACTGTATTCAAGATGTCGATATATTGCGCAAGGCTTGTATACAGTTTTGGACCCGTTATAACAAAGAAAATGGAGTAGATCCTTTTAGAGAGTGCAGTACAATAGCCGGCTGTTGCAGTTTAGTTTACAGACGAAATTTTTTGACAGAAAACACTATAGCAATTATTCCACCGGGCGGATACAGATTAGCTGACAGGCAGTCGACGATTGCAATTAAATGGCTTTTATGGGTAGGGTACGAACAAGGTATCGCCATTCAACATGCCGGTAATAATAGAGAAGTTCGATTGCCTGAAGGTCTTTTGGTAGATGGTTTTTGTGCAGAAACGAACACTGTTTATAATTTTCACGGTTGCTATTTCCACGGCTGTGAGCAATGCTACCCTGACCAAACCGTCGATTTAGCAAACGTGAAAAATGATACAATGTTTGTTCGTCGTGAGGCAACAGAAGCATCTGCCTCGAGAATTAGAAGGGCTGGTTATACGCTTGTAGAAATGTGGGAATGCGAATTTAATTTATTTTTGAAATATAATCATAATGCAGCTAATTTTTTAAACAATCACGACATTATTAGAAATACCCCGTTAAATCCGCGAGATAGTTTTTTTGGGGGGCGTACTAATGCTGTAAAACTTCATTATAGATGCCAGGAAAACGAGCAGATAAAATATTTCGATGTTTGTAGTCTTTATCCTTTCGTTAATAAATATGGCAAGTATCCTGTAGGCCATCCTAAAGTATACGTTGGTGATGCGGAGTGTAGACAGTTTCCTCTCGATTCAATCGATGGATTAATTAAATGCACTGTATTGCCGCCTCAAAATCTTTATCATCCAGTTTTACCCCTCCGAATGCATGGCAAATTAATGTTTGTGTTATGCAGGTTATGTGCCGAAACCAGCTTCCCTGGTGACTGCATCCATGCAGAAGACTCGCGCAAGTTTACCGGTACATATGTGTCCGATGAACTAAAAAAAGCTGTTCAACTGGGATACCGTGTGCTCGAGTTTCATGAAATATGGGCGTACGATATTGTGCAATATAACAGGGATAGTAAAACAGGCGGTCTATTTTCGGGATATGTCGATAATTTTTTAAAATCAAAACAGGAATGTAGTGGGTGGCCTGCTTGGTGTAACAACGAAAACGCCAAGGACCAATATTTAGCGGAATATTTAGAAAGAGAAGGCGTAACCTTAGAAAAGGATAAAATTTGTTTGAATTCTGGCATGCGTTACAGTTCAAAATTAAATTTAAATGCATTCTGGGGCAAATTTGGGCAAAGGGAGAATTTGATGCAGACAAGCATTCTTTCAGATTCCTATGACTTTTTTAAAATGCTAACTGATCCTTCAATACAGGTTCATTCAATCATGATAGTCGATGAGGAGGTGATAATTGTAATCTGGGATAGACCTGAGGAGGGAATAGTTTCGCTCAAAACGGTCAATGTTGTATTGGCTGCATACACCACAGCCAATGCAAGACTTGAATTATATAAATATTTGGAACAATTAGGGGAGCGCGTTTTGTATTTTGATACCGATTCCATATTGCTGACCCAAAAGTCTGGTGAATGGGTACCTCCTGTGGGCGATTTTTTGGGGGATATGACGGATGAGATGAGGGAATATGGGCCAGGTAGTTTTATTACGGAATTTGTTAGCGGAGGGCCTAAAAACTATGCATTTAAGGTTTTCTCGACCAATAAAAACGCTTACGAATTTGTATGTAAAGTAAAAGGCATAACTTTAAACTACAAAAATGCAGAAAAAGTAAATTTTGATACCCTTAAGAGCATGGTTCTTGACAATGCCGCCGCGACGTATGTAGAGACCGACCGGAAAATTGCCCGTACAGGGATGTATCAAGTCATATCTAAGCCCGAAAAGAAAATTTATAGGGTTCAGTATACTAAACGTAGGCGCGTTGAAGATAGTTATGACACATTACCTTATGGGTTTAAGGCAGACTAGTGTTTATATTGCGTATAGTTTCGTTATTTTTATAATCAACTGTTTTTATAACAATATTTTATATTTTGTAATGTCTTTTTTTTTTAAACTTTTATGAGTGTCTATATTGCGTATAGTTTCGTTATTTTTATAATCAACTGTTTTTATAACAATATTCTATATTTTGTATTGTCTTTTTTAACTTTTATGATGTTTTTATGCAACAACTTATTGCACTTGTAGCCACATATTTTTGTAAAACAAAAGTATTTAAACTAATTTTTGATTTATGCATTATGTTTACATGTAATTGCTTATTTGTTCCTACGTATTTTCGACGTGTGGTTAGTGTGCACATTTCATAAGACCCGCTTTGTGGCAATTGGTTTCATAATATTTAATTTCAATCATTTTAGAAAACTAACCACGACTGTCGCAAAACGTACATTAAATATTGCACTTATTGTCACATGGTTCAATTTGCGCTAACTTTAACTGCATGTTAGATTTTAATTGCATGTTAGTTTTATTTGCATGTTAGTTTTATTTTGCATGCTAGGTTTAAGAGGCTGTTAATTTTTGTAAATAAACAACCGAATATTGTAAATACATTTATTAAATATTTTGTGTGTAATAAAAATATGTTTAATTACAAACTATTTGTGTTTTTATTTTCTAAATAACATTAAACAAGTTTATTAATGTGAAGTATTGGATATATAATGCTTTTACATATGTGTCATTAGAAACTAAATTATCAGAGAAATTACCTATGAAATCTAGCATAGATGCACCATTCATTTTAAAATATAGATACATTAAACAGTATATGCCGCAAACGTTAGAGCTAAAATCTTGCAAAATTTTTGGATTATGAGACCAACTGATTGAGTTTTGTTGTAAAAATTTTAAATGATAACCGCTTGGAGGGCGGCCGTATGAATCAAAGTATTCCCCATATCCATATTGGTCTATATACACTGCATTCCAATGTTGTCCAGGTCGGTTTGCTGGATCTGTGTTGACGATGATTGCCACAGGTCTTGCAATTCTTGTAGGGAGTTGGTCAGAAGCAAAAACATAGCGTTTCACATTCAACAGACTCGGGATTGTTTGCAATATTTTCTGAACTTCCAGTGTATTCATTGCGCCACCAGTCGGATAAAATTAGTATGTTTTCCAATGCACATACAGGCGAACGGATGTTGTGATTGAGGCAACGTACGGCAGCAGTAGTTTTTCGCAAAACTTTTAAAGACGGGCACTCGAGATCCTCCAAATTTACGACGATTTTATTCAGAAAACTTAGAACCTCCTTCTTTTCTTGGCCCTTAACGTACACTTTTTCAAATTTTTTGAGAACTCGTGCTAGCTCGGTTTCAAATTCATCAAAATGTATAGTACCAGAATCCCAGGTTAGACCGTGATGTCTATGCTCCAGATAGTTTATGCCTTTTTTAACGAAATAGGGCAGAGTGTCATATTTTGCAGGAGGTTTTAAAACGAAAATTGCTAACTGGTTGCCATCTGCTGAAATAACAGCCACTTCTTTCGGAATAAACTGTTTCTTATCACCACGGAACCCTTGCAGATCTACGAAGGCACTGTCCATACTGACGAAATGTTTGAGCATGACTAAATTTTAAAAAACTGTTGTTGGTTTTTAACTACTAAAATCCACCAGCACATTTCTGTGTTTGTCAATTTCTACGACGTTATCGAACTCTGCATAAACTAGACAATTAATAGTTTCTTCTAGCGCGTCTTGAAAACCCACCTCTAAACGTAGAGCGCCATTTTTAAGAAGGTTCCAGTGTGTTGTTGCATTTGCAGCCAGATCGGGGGTTAAATCAAAAGCAAATAGACAGTAGCCATAAGGGTAATCTTCACGTTTTATAGCGTTGCCTTCATTGAGGAAGTGTATACCGCTACCCGAGAATAGTGTGTGATATGCTTGAACGTACATGCCATTCTTAGAAAAATCAGGCTGTAGAGGTTTTGAAGGAATTTGTTGACCGTCGATGTATAGGGAGAAATAATTGATTTTGTAGTTATTAAAATTGAAAGGGTTTGCTGCATAATGGCCGTTCAATGCTTTATTCGATACAAAACCTACAATGCATCGTTTTGGTAATTGCCCCAGAAAAATATTATCTAAAGATTTTCTTTGCACACCAGCCGGAATAGTTAACACTTTAACATCGGATCTTGTAATGGGGTATTTAGCAGGCGCAGTCGCCAAAGCTTTGGTATGCGCTAGTAAAATAGACGGGTTTATTTTCATTTTTCTCACTAGTAAGCTGGCATCACTAATTTTCACTTTGAATGTAGATCCTTCGTCTGCCATTAAATTGAACGAATCTCGGGATCTGATAAATTTGACTTTCATTTCAACTCCGTTTATAAGAAATTTTTCTTGATTGAATAAATCGGAATGCACATGTCCCATCATTTCGACTTGCTTACTTGCAGCAGTAAAAAATTTCCGCTTTACAAATCCTTCATTATGCGTAGTGATGTCATCCATGTTATTGGCTGTGTCGTTGTACCATAGTGTGCATGTTAAATGGGTTGATTTAGCACCATTGCCGTAATTCAGCAGAGTTTCAATGTATGAACGGTATGCGTATGTATTGTTTGGCGGGCTCACAAGCTTCTGATTCAAATACACCTCAACTTGATTAAACATAGAGTGCATCCAATTATTAACAGGGCCTACAACCTCTTTGTCGGTTAATGGTGTATCATCTTGTTTAACAATTTTAGCAGTAATGTATAACATGGTCTGACTTAAATCGATATAATCGTTACCGTTTCCAGGCACAATAAATTCAATCGGTGCATCGTCATTAAGCGAGGAAAGCGGTTTGTAAAAAATCCATTGTCCATTTTCGATACTGGTTTGAGTTGCGGGCAGAGCGAATAAATCTAACTCTGATTTAACACACTCACAAGACTGCGCATGCAAAAACGCCATTGTGAAAACTACTTGCTGGTGAAGATATCGGCGTATGCGGGTTTGACCAGCTTCTGCTTAGCGTTTTTTCTTGTAGACTGATTGTAATTCAGAGTGCGTTGCCTTTTATATCCCGATCCTTCCATTAGAGTATCTATTTTTCTGTCGGCTTTACGTTTGAGATTCTTTCCAGCCTCCTGTACACGGTTATGGAACGCTTCTTTTAGCGGTCGACTTTCACTAACATCTCCTAAAATGTTAGCGCCTGTCCTTAAAGCTTCCTTTCCAACAACTTTAGCACCGGTTTTAAAAAGAGGCAGGATACTACGAAATATTCCACCTAAAAAGCTTCCGATTCCATGACCTCTCTGGTAGGCTGCTCCTCTGTAGATAGCTCCAACGCCTTGACCTGCCTGATTGGTGTAGTATTGTTGATAAGGACAATCCATAGCAGCTACTGTATCCTCTTAAAGTGTAGTTTTAAACTCAACGTTCCAAACTCGAATGGCATCACACCCGACGTTTCGGTCCTTATATTTATCTCGATATTCTCAAATTCCCTCTTCATGACATTTATATAATGAGTCGGCGAAAATATGGCGTCTTTGTGGCAACCGTAATTATAATTATCAGAGGTCACGTTAACAATACGAAGAAGCGGAGCCAAGACATCTCCTACAAGCTGTGGTTCCACAATATCGCAGTAAATAAACATTTGTGATGGTAAACCAACCCAGATATTTGCGGGGTGGCTTGGTACAGGTGCTTCAGCTATATTTATATCAGGTTTATAACCAAGTTGTAAGGCCAGACGTTGTGAAAATCCTAGCATTTTCAATGACGACGTTTTAATTTCAAGAGACACGCGTTTTGTTACTCTATTATATTGAAAATTCAGCAACTTTTCTAATAACCTGTGATTGTTAATTTCGGCTGTAATATGTTCAATGTTTTCATAATTGCCGGGCTGAATACAGATTACGTGCCATCCATCGCTACCATAGTAAATTTGCTCTCTATCACTTTTAAAATATGAATTAGCGTTTTGCAATACTTTTTTCAGCTCAGCATACGTTTCTTCTCCGGCTTGCACTTTAGGTATTTCTGTGCGATAATAGACTAGATTTTCTGTATCTGTCACGGCCAAAAAGGAGCATGGATATTGCACTTCCGCAATACCTGTAACCCATTGCCCCGGTAACCTTATTCGTTTAGGGAGCTGCGTTATGAATTGTGCTGTGGTGTTATTTGGAAAATAGCTCATAGAACTATTGCTAAGTAATGTTAGATAAAATTCTTCATCTGTATTCATAGTTGCTGAAGATTAGCTGCAGGAATCCAAGAGTTGAACTTGTCGTTATAATTTCGCCACTTTACAAAGTACTCTTTGCGCTGACCGTGTCCTCTTTCTTTTAACACTTGTTCGACTTTAAACAAAGCGTTATCATCCAAAGTCACTGGCTGTAATTCCTCTTCATAAAAGACGCCCTCTATCGTATCGTTGCTTAAATCAACTATTTCGTACACAGGTGGTTTTCTAAGAATCACTTTTTTAATTATAAACACTTCGCCGCTCCAATTAGTTTCATATCCTTTCTCGAATGCGTCCTTCGTTCTACTAATTCTTACATGTTGGTTCACTTTATATTTAGGCTTCCTGTCGACTCCCATCCCCTTTCTGTACAGATTGTTCCACACTTCCAGTATATTACCATCATTTACTGCGGAGGGTGCCATCTTGATGCTTGAATGATAGCGGTTGTTATACGAAGTCAGTAAATTTTGTAATACGTCTATGTATTTGTATGAATTAGAGTATGTGAAATAGCGCCACATTCTGGTTTTTAATGTTCTATTGAAACGCTCAATGACTGATGCTTTAACATCGGGGTTTTGCGTCACATAAAACGTGATATCGTGTTGTTTGAAAAAATTCTGTACGGCTCTAGCAACAAATTCTTTTCCTTTATCGGTTTGTAAATTTATAGGCTTGTTACCCGCTTCAGCAAATATTTCACGAAATGCGTTTATTACTGAAGTAGCCGTTTTAGATTTCAGGGGTCTCGCCCATGCCATTTTACTAAACACATCAATTACGGTTAGAATAAAATTATTTCCGTCATTGTGTGGGGCTAAACTGCGCATGTCGCAGAGATCAGCCTGCCATAATTCGAAAATGTTGCTAACAATGTATTTGTTTCTAGGGAATTTTTTTCTTGCAGTTTTGTGAATAGTATAGGCGTCCTGTTTCTTTAGCCAATCCTTTACTTCACCACTGGGGTGACTATTTTTCACGGAAGAAATTAATGAGTTTGCGCCTGCGAAGCCTACTGGGTTGGCCGGATCATAATAGATAGCATCCAAATTCATTTCTGCTATGTTAAAGTTTAAGACGCTCCCAGCCCGATATGCCCTTTATTTTCGATATCGATCTTTGCGTTGTTTTCGGTGTTTTTCGCGTTGAACCCTCTTGCTTGGACGTTGTTGCAGGCGCTATTAACTTTGATTTAGGATCGACGTCACTCTCCACATCTGATTTACTCACGTCTGGTGCATTTTGACGTTTAGGATCCCCAAACAGCACTTGAGGTACATTGTTCTCTTTAATGTAATCGAGGAACTTGTGTCGACCTGGTGGATTTGTAGTTTTCTTAGGTCTTAGAACATCATGCACTAAATCAATAATGTTGGAGGACGGTAAAATTTCACCTTTTATGCTGACTGTGCCCTTGCCGTCCCACTCCACTTCATCCGACGTTCTTAGAAGCTGTAAAAAGGCTTCACCGTTTTTCTTAAAAGTATTAGGGAGCGTCGATAAAATATATGCGTCTGAAATACCCCTGTTGTTCGATTCTATAGGTATCTTGATTGATTGCCTCGTTTGATCCGCAAAATGAAGGTACCTTTGTAAAACCTGATTGTACTGTAGCCATTTATCGTGATCGGTTAATTTAGACGATAAAACCTTTTGCATTTCGTCGTCAAGCTGCGATAATATATTTTGCTCTGATTTCTCTGTATCCTTAAAGCGATGCATGAATTCAGGCGGTACGATCATCATTTTTCGGGTATTTTCCATCTTATTTGAAAATAGAGCTCAATACACCAGTAATTAGTGGAGCTAATATCAGTGGCAGGAAAGCGCCACCCTTCTGTATTAGTATTTGACGCTTCTTTTTTATAGACTCTCCAGGCTTGACTAAACTCCTAAGAACAGCTTTATGCTTCGAGATCGTTGATTTTTGATTAAGTGATAAAGGTATTTTTCCTTTTAAGGTATTATGCACACACTCGCAGATACAATGAATTTGTTTATCGCCTACGGCTTTTAATAACGCGGTTCGCTCCTTTGGTCCGAGTTTATGTAGAGCACGTAACAACTCCGAATTTCTAATTACTGCTCGAGACATCACTAATGAATGAGAGTAAATTGGTTAGTGTACGAGCTTTTATACCCCTTTTTCGGAATATAAATATAGCACGCCCCATCTTGGCGAAAAATCGATGTTCTATACCTCGCTATATCAGGTGTACTTTGCTTTAAGTCGAATAACAAATACCCGTGTGGCCTAGCTGTGGCGTCCTCGTATGCTTCTTGAAGGAATCGAGGATTTTCGGGACATATCTGTCTAGTTAAGTGCTTTATTTGAGCTCTATCTCGCGGATTTTTGAAAAGAATAATGTAATGGGCATTTAGGGAAATATCCCTCTGTCCTTTTCCTTGGTGAAAAATGTTTTGCGTAATAAAAAAAACACTGAGATTGTGGTGATGGCTCCCCTTGGTGAATATGTCTACGACTGAGCTATTTGTTTCCCTCATTAAATCGTCGATTATTAAAAGTTTGGGTTCGGACCCCTCAAAAGATGCCATGTCTGGCAGACCTTGTTGAAATTCGACTAAAGATTTTAAATCTTCGTACAATTTTTGCCACTCGCCATAACACCAAATAACTTTAGCGAAATTTACAGTGCAGAGTTTTTTGATATTTTTCAAGAAATTTATTACAAAAAACGATTTGCCCGATCCTGAGGGGCCTGCTATGATAGCAGAAAACGGATGTGAAAACTGATGTTCCATTTTTATGCAGTGGGCGATTATTACAGTAGGACCGTCGTGAATAAACTAACTTAAAAAATCAACACGCTCATAATAAATACATTAAAAATATGGTAAGTGTGGGAATCGAACCCACGACCTCTTTCGAGATCAGATCTTAAGTCTGACGCCTTAACCACTCGGCCAACCTACCGCATGTATAAACTAACACTCGCCGCATAATTAAAAAGAAATACAGTTTAAAACATTCTTTATTTACATTTTCATACAATATTTCATATAAACTAGGACATGTACGGTTTCATGCGCTCATCTGCATCAATCAACTTCTGCAGTTCTATAATAACATACATTTTAAATTTGAACACAAGTTCCCACAATAAAATATCGTTAGCGAAAGTCCAACGCAGAGTATTAAAAATGATTGAATCATCAAGACACAAATTTTCTGCATGTATTACTTTGTCAACGATCACTTCACCAAAATTTTGGAAATTGCACTTTACACGTTTCAAGTCATTTATTTTCACAACCATCAAGTTGTACATCGGCAATAAATTTGATAGTGTTTCATACGTTACGTAAAGAGTAAACTTGTTCTCGGGGTCCTTTGTAATAATCCTGCAGGTATCATTGTTCACGTACTCCACTGTGTGCTCAGTTAATTCACATCTGAAAGTCCCCTGCTTGGCCATCACAAACATGTTCGGTAGCGCTTCCACAAAAGTCATGAACGACTCGGCTGTGAATGAAACACCTGCTCCAATGTCGGTCTTTAAAATTCTTGCAACAGGCGAAAATTGTTTATAAGGATCCAGTCCCAAATGAACAACCTTGCTGGCGCTATTGTTTAAAGGCACAGTGAGGTCGCATAATAACCGTTTCTTTTCCCGTCGGGTTTGGCGGATCTCAGGCGTCACGATCGGTGTTACGTCATAGGAAGGCATCGTCTCCTCAATGAACACCCGCAGGTCCTCCTCGGTGGCATCTATACGTGGCGAATACCCCTTGGCCTCCACGTTCATGGCTGGTGGTTGTGGCGGTGCACCGTGTTGTTTTTTATTTAAAAGATGCGTTTTCTTACTTGTTTTTTCTGCTGCCGGTCTCCTGGTGTAGGGGCCTGGTTTTTCTTGGCACTTATTAACACTTCGAGGATCCATCTTAGGTAAAACTGGTGGTGTTGACACGACGACTAGGAGTGAAGCAATTCGATGCGCTATAGAGTCCGCAGCCACTTTTATGCAGGTACGAAAACATTACGTCAGCGACACCCCACTCTCGAGCCGGAGCATGTCGGTGCCTGTGTTTTGCAGTGCAGGCTCTGACAGGCGTTTTACAACGGTCAAATTTATGAATCAGATTTCGCTATATAAAATAAAAGTAATTATCGCGGGTTCGCTGATTTATTCGCGGATTTCTCTGTTTTAATTATAAAATTAATTATTTCATATAGCTTTTCAAATTTTCTGCGGTCGAATGGAAATTAACCACTGCGCGAATGGAAATTAACCAGAAACTTGGGACAATGGCTATATTGCAAATTATAAAATTATACAAATATATTTTTTAAAATTGCATCTGCCTGTAAACACAATATGTTAAACATTCCCTATTCTCATAATATAAATTTTTGAAAAATAGTTTGTTTCAACTCGAACGGTGTGACGGCACAGCTGCGAAATGACGTCTTGTTCAAATCCTATATTTCCAAGTCGCCTCGATAGCGCAACGGTAAGGTGCTAAGACTGTTAACCAGAAAACTAGGGTTCGATTCCCACTCGGGTCCGCCGCAAATAGATTTTTTTAAATTTAAATATTTCCACGAGTGAATGCAAGAGAGACAGCAGCTTCGAAGAGCGAAATAGATCTATCAGTTTGAATTTCAAATATTTCCGCGAAAATTAAAAACAACCGCCGTGAGAAGTGCGCGCGCACCAAGATGGCCGACACACCGCGAAATTCAAATCCAACAAATTAAACTTAGAAAAATCGGAAAAAATTCAAATTTCAAATATTCCCGCCAGAAATCCAAGATGGCCGCCGAAGTCCGACGCGTAATTCCAGAAGCAAATTAAAAAATCTAATGCGTAATTTAATCAGTAGCACATATGTAAATTAATTAGATCAAACCGCGAAATTAATTAGATCAAACCGCGAAATTAATTAGGTCAATCCGCGAAATTAATTAGGTCAATCCGCGAAATTAATTAGGTCAATCCGCGAATAAAACCGCGAAATCCGCGAATTAAACCGCGAATCCGCGAATCAAATAAAAAGTGGAGGGGGTTTCTCGCCCCTTTCTACTGAACTGACATAACAGAACATGCCACAAAGGATGGCTGATGAAACATCATAATCCAATAACGGTGGCTTTGGGCAAAAAAGAAGAGGACGACTCCAAATGCGTCGAGGGGGGGAATCAAACTATTCGCCAGATTCAGATGAAGCCAAACCGCATAAGGGAACAGTGGAAGCAGATGGAGGACTACGTCCTAATTTGGACGAGTAAGTGCTACGGCAGAAAGAGGGGAAAACGCAAAAACTGAGTTTTTCCAAAATTTGAAATTTCTCCTAGACTTTAAAACTCTAATTAGAACAGTCTATAACCCTATAGGCACGCATTACGGCAGCTCGCTCGGGCCATTGTAAAAAAGACGAATTTACATGTGGCCGCTATAGTGTTGGATGAGCGAAAAATTAATGATGCTTGGTGTGTAGAGGATTGATATATTGTTTATTACACACTTCAAGCAAAACGTCACATAAGCCGAAGCCGAGTAATGAATTAAACTTCATCACGGAAAACCCAATCATCTCTACCAGAACAATTGCATACAACATATATGTAAGTGACAGAACTGTAAGAAGTGTTTTGGGAAAAATGGATCGCATGTTACACAGCGCCGATAACGACAAATATTGCAAGAAGATAATATCATACGTATAGATTTTTGCGAAAATGTGATGGAAATGCGTACTACCACCGACATGAACTACCGCCGATGTGGATTATCACCGACCACTAATGTGGATTTACACCCTCCTGAACCAATAATCGACTTGGTTTACTACAGACGTTTAAGCATTTTTGACATATATATGAAATGCTACCGAACTGAAATACTACCGACTTTGGTTTATCACCGACTTGAATTACTACCGATCAAAAATTACGGTTTTAGTGAAGAGGGCTAATAATTTCGACTGGTTGCGTTTGAAAAGAGAATATTTACTACATATATTATCATAATCTCTAATATGTCCGCCACTGTCAGAAGTTTCATGATCGTTTAGAGTTTAGGGTACTGCTTAAATCACGAGTGGGATATCTTTGAGCGTCTGCTGTAGTTTTTGTTTCTTTATTTCCGTGTAAGAGATTTTATATCTTGGGTGTTGGTGTTATACATTTTTTTACGTTTTCTAAATAATTTTAGATTTGTCCAAGTTTTCATGTTTTAGATATAAATCCATCTTCAGAAATTTCATTAGACAAATATAATGGATAGGAATGAGTTCATTTCGCATTTTAAAAATATTTAAACAATAATTGAAACCAGCTTAACAACATTTAAGATAATCTCCAAAACTTCTTTGTGGCGCGTCAATAATCATCATTGTTTGTCTGAATTTTATATTTATTCTCTTGGTTCTTGGCCTTATCATATTAATGAGGAATTCAAAATCCACTGGTGACATACGAAGAAAGTTGCGGAATTGTCCTGTGCTCTCATCAATTAATTGCTAATATCGTTAACAAGCCGCTAGCGCCATCCAGATTTTTATTTTGATAAAATTGTGTCATCCAGTAACGTCTGTCTTATTATTGAGTTTATTTCTATTTTTTCCGATTAAATGGTGCATTATAATAAAGGCCGCATATTTATTTTATTTACTAATAATGAGTAATAAGGCATGGGGGAACCGTTCACATCTACGTTAATTTCAATGCACACGCAGAAATTTGCGTCAAATACAACGCACAACGTAAATATTTATTAGTGTGGACGCGGCTTTACATAATTTAAATGTATGGATCATCAATTGCAGATTAACCATTTTCAGAATTAATAACTCCACACTTCTTAATTATTCTTTCCATAGAAATGGTCAATATAATTAAACGTTTGCTAGTATTTTAAAATGAGTTGTAAATTTTAACAATTGCGTTTATCAACTTGAAAGTTGGTGGATTACTTGTTGATTACTTTGTATCTAGTAAGTTTACGCAGGTGTCACTACTTTTAATTGTACCAACAAACTTGACTGGCGAAAAAAAAAGTTCCTTCAAATCAAAGACAAATATATTATTTGTCTCTGCTTCAAACTGACATCACTAACAAACGTTTAATTATGTTGACCATATCTGTGGAAATAATAATTAAGATTTGAAGAGTTATTAACTATGAAAATGGTCCATAAATTTAAATCATGTAATGTTTAGTATTTAAATATTTTATTTTGGTAAGTCTAGAATTAAATTAATGTTGTTACGCTGGTTTTAATTAGTGTTTAAATATTTTTAGAGTTAGGAGTAAATTCATTCCTATACATTATTTAAAAAACGTAAAAATGTGTATGGGCCTCAAAACCTCCTTTATAAAATATATGGTCAAGATTTTACAAATTTAAATTATTTTCTTAAGCCGTATGATAAGCATCGAGCTCTGTAGAGTAGTAGTTATCAAATCTGCTTAGCATTCGAGAGGTCGGGGGTTCGATTCCCCTGGCCGACTGCTCTGATTCAGGTTTTTAGATGGTTTTCCTGAACCAACAGAGTACCTTCTCAGAGGCGAATGCCGGAGCACTACTTCTCCACCTTTCCTGACCTCTCTTCCATTCTCCACCCCTCCATTCTCTCACCCATCCTGAAATTCCCGTTCTTGGCTGAAGAGGGACGCAAGGTCCCTATAGCAGCCCGCCCCTAATAGTTGGGGGAATAACCCTGAACCTTTACCTTCCTTATGATAAGCTTGTAATTCTATATCATATCCACGAGGTTCTTATGACAATTTTGTTTATATACACGTGTAAACGGTCACAATTAAATCCGTCCTGTTTTTACAATAGTCCCATCTTCCAATCGAACTGCCGCAAATAATTATTCACTGCAAAATTTGGTGTTCGTTCTTTTGCAAATCCACTCATATCATTTTGGAAATTATTATTCACTGCAGCAACGAAACTTTTCTTACTATTTATTAACTATCCAGTACTACGTACAATACAATTGTACCTACTACCTATTACAGTGCAAAAATTGCAATTTTTCTGTTAGTAAATATTAAATATTGCAATTTGGAGCTTTTAATCAGAAGAGCTTTCAATAGTTGGAATGCCTTTTCCTATAACTAACTATTTACACAGTGTACGTCATGAATTTGGACACATGGAAAATTGTTATGAACTTCGTAGAACAGAGTCGTATCTGAACTCGTTAATTGTGTGCCCGATGTGTGTTCCCATTAGTATTTTTCGGATTTTTTAAATTTCGACTTCAGATTTGGATAGAAGATAAAACATCTAAGAAACCAACCTCCTATCTCGAAAGGAACAAGGAGAAAATGGCGTCTGTGCGTTTCTTCGGAATTTTTAAATTTTAACTTCAGAGTCGGATAGAAGTTCAATGAAGTTGAAGAAGTAGAATGGGAATGAAGAACCCACCTCGTATCTCGTACGGAACAAGGAGAAAATGGCGAATAGATTGGAGTTCACCTAGCAATGCTAGGCCTAGCATTTCCAACTGTTTTATGATCCATTTATCACATAATTTATTCTTGATAAAAGTCCGTGCATCTTGTCAAACTAACAAGGCGCTCGTCAAATTCTAAATATAATCTCTCGTATACGGGGGAGGTTCGAAAATATAAAAACAGCTCGAGAATAAAGTACCTTTATTTTTCAAAATACACAATAATGTTATTCGAAAAAGTTGCTTAAAATTAAAAGAGGTTGTCACATACGAAGTTATATCCACCTACTTCGAAAAACAACTTTTACTGCATGTTCAAGTTTTTTCTTGCCATCATTTGTATTCCTGTCGAACTTTATTGTCGCTCATTCAGCAACCAGAAAATTACGTTAATCGAAATTAATGCTAAACAGTTTTATTTCTATGGTACAAAGTAAAAAACGGATATGTTCAAAAAAATTAATACTAGTAAACATCAGAAAAGCAACATGAATTCAAAACAATTATATTTTGTATTGAAATGTTATAGCAAATATTGAGACGGGAGGTGCCACATAGAACGAACTCGTTCAAGTTTCCTTCTTTACTATTATTTTAGATGTTTGATATCTTTGGTTTTTAAATATTTATTATAAAATTTCAATTAAAAATTATAATTGCTTTGGATTGTTATTGATGTTCGTGTGGTCAGATCGTGAAGAGAGCTCTGTTTTTTACTTTGGTCATAAAAAAGAAATTTTAGCACTAGCTTCGATTAAAGTAATTTTCTGGTTGCTAAGTTAGCGAAACTCAAGTTCGACAGCACATTCTTACCGTATGTAAGTTAACTTTGAAGTATCTCATTTTTCGTAATACACAGGGTGGTAATAATAGAAAAAATCAGTCAAAACTGTTTTGTGGAGTAGGTGGCTGTGATTTCATATTTGAGAACTTCTTTTAAGTCGAAACAATGTTTGCGTATTTTTAAACTGAGGGTACTTTATTCTTGAACCATTTTCATATTTTCGAACCTCCCTCGTATACGAAAGGAGATATTTACATTTTGGAAGTGCATTTTTAGTATGTGAAGATGTAGGGACTTTTATAAAGTATATATACAATTTTCTGATAAGTAGATGCTATATGTGTCCAAATCTATAAAGCACCCTGTATTACTAACTATTTATTATTCACTGTTATTATTAAAAATATTTCAATTTCGTTTTCCATTGTAGCAACGATAATTTATTATTAAATGTTAATTTCGAACATTCTTCATGCATTGCAGAAAATCTGCTAAAGATTCAGTACAGTCTACAGAATAGCCCTTTTCCTTTACCAGATTTTGTGTTCGCTCGAGGACACACTGTATACGGGGTGACAATGAGACTAGGGCCATGCCTCTATCTCTGTTACTTATGAATGAATTTGGATGAAATTTGATACACGGATACCAGACATAATTTTCCGGTTTCGCCGGAAATAACACTAACTTTGATTTTTTAAATCGATCATTGTATATATTTTATGTTTTTCGGAATCTACAACTCAAATTACAGTGTTGTCAAATTTGCTTAGGTATTACACAAACATATTTTAAAAATTAATTAATTTTCAATTTTAAATAAAGATAAAGTAGTGCATGATGCATATCGTTAGATTGGTAATTAAATTTGCTCTTTAATGGCAAGATGCCCTTAGTAGGTGCCATTTAAAACAAGTGACTTTCTTAAAAAACGTGTTTAGCAAATTTTGTTCTTTTATTCAGGGTTTGTTATTGACTTTATTGATAAAATAGCTATTATTATTAGTTGCTAGAGTCAATTAGAACACAATTTTCCAAGTAACTATTGCATGTAATTTGACTCGTAGTTTACGAAAAACATAAAATATATAGGGCGACTCATTAAACAAATGAAAGTTGATGTCATTTCCGGTGAAACCGAAAATCAGCTATTTTGACTATATCTATCAGTCAATCATAAATTATGTATAGTATCTTAATTTAAAATTTTATCAAAATCGATTCATAAATAAAGAAGATATAAGTATGGTTCTTGTCTCATTGTCACCCGGTATATAATTACAAACTAGGTTTATGATCTTTAATTCGACTTATCTGAAATTTTAAAATCGACTAAAATTGTTTTGAAGATAATTAGAAAGTCGTTAAGGTTTCTGGGTAAGTTATCGGCATTCAAATTGTTTGATTAATATATGCATATAGATAGAGGCATTAGCGTTAGTACTTTGTATTTTCTGTTTAAACATGCATTTCCACTGGTACATAAATTGAACGCACATTTTTCGTTTACATAGCAATCTGTAGTACAATTTTAAGGTTGTTATACAGGGTTCGGCAACGAAGTGGAAGAGAACGCCGTTTCTGAATGAAATAAGTAAGTTTGGTTCACACGCTCGCTGTAGTACAGTAAAAAAGCAAATTTTTCTATAAGCAAATCTTATGTGCACATATCTCATATATTTAGAAATACATACTACCCATCCTCTCATCGTTGCCAGATCCTGTATAAACATTTTTCCCCAAACTACGACATAAAGTATTGATAATTAGAGTCGGGACAGATTTGATGATAACACAATAAATTCACAAGACTGCAATGGCTGTCCAAACCAAACTTTGAATTAAACAGTATAAAACATGTAAACTTACAACAGTTTTATAAAAATTCGATATCCTTATTAGACATACCTGCAGAATTTGTGAAAAAATGTGCACCTGTGCAATTGACCAGGTGAAGAGTGATTATAATTGTCTAGTATTAGAGCAACGATGCCATGCTTAATCCACTGCACAACATGTAGTTAGGCTGACTTTTTAAACTAAGATAATGATTAGAGGCGTGCGAGTGGGCCTTTATTAATTATCAGTAGGGGTCTCACAAAAATAAATTGCAGTACAGTGAGAGAAGAATAATTATTCAATTATTTATGCACTATTAACTATTACACTGAATCCACTTGGAGTTACTTTAATATTATTTTGAAAAAAAACACTGCAAACATTTTGATATAAAGCAATAATAAGTCTTACGTATTCATTACAATCACTGTATGCATTGAAAAGTCAAAGGGCGGTTGATGTTAGTGACAACAATCCTTTTCTAAATGTTATCCTTTCAAAAATATTCAGTGTACGCCACAGAGATTTGCTTGAAAATGTTAATCACTAAATCTGTCTGGACCCGAATGAGAATTCTACAAGTGCTTGAATCAGACATTTTCTTTTGGAGCATGGTATATTTTTACCACAATCTCGTATATGGATAAGTAGTTAATTACGAATTCTATTAGATAAATCGTTATCTTAGTAAAATCCAGTTTACACTTGGATTAAAGGAACTTTAACTTAGTTATGAGAACAAAAATTGTAAATTTTTGAAACTACAACAGCAATAGGTACTGGAGTACTTTTGAAAAGTATGTACGGCTTCTGTTGTTAGTGGTTCAACATTATAACCATAGTTTTATGACCTTGTTTGCAAATAGCAATTGTTTTTTTCAGCATATTTGCTTAAAAATGCGTAATAACGTTGTTACAATTTGTACAACCTTTGTTTATAATTTTCCCAGTTTTATATAACTATGTACAATAAAAAAATGTTTGACGAGTATTAACGCACGTTTTGTACTTATCCACAAATGTGATATGAAAGTATTGCTTCAGCACTCCAACAACAGTTAGTTTAGTAGTCGTGTATCTTTTAACAGGTTCGTTAGTAGCTACCATCCCATACGTCATCACCATAATTAATTGGTAAATACACACATATTTACTCTCATAGCTCATGAGAGCAACAATGCCAAGGCATATTAGTCATACAAAACGATATGAACCGTGTTATTCCTTGCCACAACATTCGACCTTTGGCTGATTCATTCACAAGTCCTTATCATTTGCTTATTAATAATAATTATAAATATTACTGAAGACCAAATCGATCGCGTTGAGGAACTAAAGCTACCCTTCTTCAACGATCAGGCCAATAGGTCGATTAAAACTGATTAATTTTAATTCTAAACTTACCTTCGTCTTAACTCTTAAACCACACCTCGCCCACTTCGATTAAACGATCGCTACTCTCAACGTTTCAACGCGCTCTTCGATTCTGCACGGTGCGGTGCACACGCAAGGCTGCAGAACAATCTAGTTGCCCGCGCCGGTCGCAGGTTCCACCACCACGAACAAGCTTCGTGCCGCGAACGAGTGTGTAAATAAAAATGACATACAGGGTGATTCAGTAATACAATAATTATTCTTAGTACTGAGCTTGTGTAGTATTTGTAGCCTCTGATCGAGTTGACCATGTGCAGTTATTCTTTGGTTTATTAAGCATTTTGTGCAGTCTGTCAAGTTTTATTGCTTCAGTTGAATTAGTGATTTTTAGATATTTAACTTGTTTGAACTCGAGATGTGTTAATTATACAATATGTTAGAAAAAAATCCGACAGTCCACAAACTGTTGCCGTTGTTATTAACAATCCGTTATTTATTGTATATCCTAAGAATAGAGTTTATAAATACGTTGTGTAACAGGACCGTAACTAGGCATAATACTGTATGAATTCCATATTTATTTCCGTATATATCACACTAAGAGATCAATAAGGCGGTAACTGAATAATGCCTGTTTTAAAGTTAAGTCCTAAATAATTCCTTTTGATTTAAGTAAATGTATCTCTGATTTTGAACTAAGTACATAAATCGTCATATACTCATATCTGTTAGTTGTGGCAGCATTACAATAAAAAATATATATTTGGCACTTCAGTCTCTATTGCGCTCGATTGGTATATAAGAGTGGGCCAATTTATATACCATAGCAATTAGTGCTTACAATACCGGGCCAAAATATTAATACCGGTATTCGGTATTCAACATTTTTAATACCGGTTTTAACACCGGAATACCGGTTTTAACACCGGTATACAACTAGAAAATTTACTTGCTAGATTTTTGTCTACTTATTATGATATCTTTAAGAATAATATCCAAAAAACAAATAAAAATAGATTTTAAAAATTAACATTGACTACAAAATGAAATCCAAATTTAATTTTTTCTTTATAAGTAGATAAATAAATCAAGTAGATGAAAAATATAACAATTAATAAATTCTATAAATATAACAAAGCTAAGTGTTTTACGTGTAACTAATAAAGCAACTAACAAATAAATGAAAATGGTCCATAAAATATTAATTTTCCTCATTAAAATGTGCTCTCAGAGAGCACAAACAATCGATGGTTTAACCATTAAGGCCGGACCGAATTTTTGTGCAGATTTGAGCGGCCGCACAAGTGCCCACTGAGTATATTCCTACAAATCGCCAACGACTATACTAAACTTCAAATAAGAATGCAGTAGGTGGTGCTCTAAACTCGAACTCAAACTAGAAAAATATGCAATAAAACCTTTATCAAAACGTGTATGGATTTTGTTTATACTGCACTTCTCGTTAGAGTACAATATTTATCGGTTTTCCTTTTATATTTTTAGGACTATTCATATCCAATGTCAAATTAACAACATTGAAAACATATTTGATTTTCAGCAAGTTGTAATGGTTACTGTGTTTCGACCAATCACAGCCATAGTTATAATTACTACTTAGGTCCAAGTACCTACTGCATGATTTAGAGTTTAATATAGTTTTCTCGGAATTTCACGAGCCTTCAGATCTCCGAACTTCAAACCTGTCGACAGGGAGTGCGGCATCTTATATATTATTCTGTAAACTTTGGAATAGGAGTGTATCGTGTACTACGTCGTACGCGCGTAGTCGCACCACGCCGGGCATGAGAACTCTCTGCACTTTGGCATCGCGACACTCATTCTGGGATCTGTTTTCGTTTCTATTGATATAGACTTGACATACACATATTATATGTGCCATGTGTTATATTGATGAGCCTATTTTAGAACCTTTTCACTTTACATTATATCTATGTGTACATTTTGATTTATTGGTTACATTATGAGACATATTTAATTTTTAACTGTATTAAATATTTTTATGAAATGTAATTTTGGTAGGAATATGTTAATACAAAATACCAGTATTTTTTAAATTAATACCGGACTAAATTCGTCCGGGATCCCGGTATTGTAAGCACTAATCGTAATGGCTTTCTATAGTAAAAATGGCTACAAAGCAAGGAAATCCTTATGGGTACTATTGATGAGTTAGCCACTCAACAAATTTTTGATTTTAAAGATGTATGCACCACGGTTATCTATTAAGAAATGTTTTTCGTACACCACGAACTATTTCATTAAAGACAACATGTTTCTTAGAGTTGTGGAGAAAGAATTTAATAAAAAAGTTCATTGCAAATACTACGAAGATTTGATTGCAGAATAGTAGTCCAGTCGTTGAAGGTAAAAATATGCTATTACCTCAGAATTCTTTGAACCTTGACCGATTGATGTGAAATTTGGTGAGTGGTTAGGGGATGGCTCAAGGAGCAAAAGTGACATAGCGCCGATGTGCGCTTTTACCTTGAGAGTGGATGCCACCCCTTCTCGGAGGTGGAAATTGTTCACTCAAAATAACCCCGGAAATGGATAGAGGGACAAATTCTAAGTAAAAAATGTTCTATATAGTTTTTTCGATAGATCGATATTTTTCTATCTATTCGCGATTGAAAACTTAGATAAAAATGCATGTTTGTGGACGGTTTTTCGCAAATAAGTCAAAAACTTCGCGTTCTATCAAATAAGTTGCAATAACCAAAAATGAAGCTTAGAAAACAGAAAAGAGATTGGTTTTTTTTATGAATGCTCTAGGTCTAAAATAAAAGAAGTTATGGCTCGTTGAAGAAGATATTTTTTTGCAACAACTTTGTTCGAAGTAATCAACGTTAATTAACGAAAAACCGATGCATTTTTCGGGGAAAACTTATAGAACATGTTTTGTAGTGATTGAAAAGACCTTTAAAATGAGCACTGTTATATTATTGCATTATAACTAAGCGAGTTACGATGCAAAAACGGTGGGTCAGTCAAATTTTTGAAAAAAAAACGAGCGCTAAAACCCCAGCCATTCCATCAGAATTGATATTAACCATTATCCCTTTACAAATTACTTTATTTTAGTATTACTCATGTAATCCAATAGTTTTTCTACATGCTCAGACTTTGCATATTCAAAAAGTAAAGGGCTGAAGGGCTCGGGAGGGGTGGTCCGCGCACTATAATGCCAACTTCTAACATTTATATCTCCGTTATTATTTTTCCTACAGAAATTTAAAAAAAAAACTAAAATGTTCGTTAAGAAAAAATCCACATTTTTGTATTATATTATTTTTTACGTTTTTTTCTTTAGTTTTAGGTATTTTCAAAATAAGGTACTTTTTAAGAAATTTGAAAAATACGTTTTCCACTTTCATCATATTTTTTTCGAAAAATACGCATTGTGACCCGCCCAAACTTTTGGATTACATAAGTAATACTAAAATAAAGTAATTTGTAAAGGGATAATGGTCAATATCAATTCTAGTGGAATGGCTGGGGTTTTAGCACTCATTTTTTTTTCAAAAATTCGAGTGGATCACCGTTTTTGCATGGTAACTCGCTTAGTTATAATGCAATCGACTTTTAACAGTGCTCATTTTAAAGGTCTTTTCAATCACTACAAAATATGTTCTATACGTTTTTCCCGAAAAATGCATCGGTTTTTCGTTAATTAACGTTGATTACTTCGAACCAAGTTGTTGCAAAAAAAAATCTTCTTCAACGAGCCATAACTTCTTTTATTTTGGACCTAGAGCATTCATAAAAAACTCAATCTCTTTCCTGTTTTCTAAGCTTCATTTTTGGTTATTACAACCTATTTGATAGAACGCGAAGTTTTCGACTTATTCGCGCAAAACCGTCCAAAAACATACATTTTTATCACGAAAAATTTAAGTTTGCAATCGCGAATAGGTCGAAAAATATCCATCTATCGAAAAAACTATATTGAACATTTTTTACTTAGAATTTGTCCCTCTATCCATTTCCGGGTTATTTTGAGTGAACACATTTCCACCCCCGAGAAGAGGTGGCATCCACTCTCAGGGTAAAAGCGCACCTCGGCGCTATGTCACTTTTGCTCCTTGAGCCATCCCCTAACCACTCACCAAATTTCACGTCAATGGGTCAAGGTTCAAAGAATTCGGAGCGGAAAACCTTCAACGACTGGACTATAGGTTTCCCGAAACCTAAAACTTTGACGAGTGTAGTAATGAATAAAGCATTTTAAAATCGTTATTTATTATACAAGTTTTATATGACAGTATTTTGCCGTAGGTGTTTTTTCGAGCGCGACGAGCGCAGCGAGGAACGCTATAAAGCAATAAGTGCGAAAAAATGTTTTATAAAATGAGTGAAAAGAAGAAGAAGAAATTAAAACAGTTCGTAACATAATACTCGGAAAATTGTGTGGCAACTCTAAAGGTGTGGTAACACTGATAGTTCTAGACGAACCATTGAAAATTTTGAAATTGAATTTTATTGATGTGTCAGGTCTAAGTTTTCTTTAAAAATCCTTCAAAAATGAGTAAAGAATTTAGTTGCACACCTCCAGAATAAAGAAAAGCGGCACAAGAAGCCATAAATAATTTACTACCTAAAAGTCAAGATTAGTTTCCGAAAAATAACATAAAAAATTTCAATTATACTGCGATACTAGCAATTTGCAAATAATAACAGAAAATGTTATGCTTGCTTATTTTGAAACGCTGAGTAAAGATAAAAAATCCTTCACCCTATGGTCCACATACTCGAAGTTGCAAGCCTTCTTGAATGTACATAAAAATATTGATATTTATTTCTAGATATACAAGACATTATGCTTAGGTACCTCAAGATATTTTCGGAAGGTTACGAACCTAAAAAGTCCAAAGTTTTGGAATCTAATGACATTGATCGTTTTATTGCCGAAGCTGATGATAATACGTACTTGACAATGAGAGTAGGTATTTATATACATGAATCTCTTGCAGCAGTCTAAAGCGTATAAAAATACGTAAAAAAGTTTAATTATAAGCACATATTATGCTGATAAAATGGGTAAATATGCACTAAATATGCTGCTTAAAAACATATATTGCAATGACCCTACTCGACTGATATTGTGTACGATTATAATAATGATGTAATTAAAGATGTGCAAATAAAATAGGTCACCACACAATATTTAGTTTTACCATTTGCTAAGATCAAACGGACTGATTAACTTATTTTGTTGGGTACGCCAAATTGAGAATTATCTTATGGTAGTTTGCCCTTTATTTAATCCATTAATCTGATATAATAACTTCGCTAGCTCATTTGAAAACAGAGAGATGAAAATAAAAACTCAATCTCTACGGGTCTGAGGTTCCTAAATTTGTAAATTAAAATTTTAATGATACACCACTGGAAAAGTAGACTGTTGAACTAAAAATTAGGCGTACTGCGCCGTCGCTATTCTGAAACGTCAAATTCTCGCACAAGAAGTTCAAGTTACCCTTCTGCTCGCGTGTAAACTGAATTATCAAGCAATTAAATGAACAGATTTTTACGGTAAGATTTTGAATAATTGCGCTTTCAAGTAGCGTCTTATCGTTCTATTGTTTTTCAGGCAAATCTATCATTGGCCCATTCTAAAAGGACGCTTAAAACCGCTTTTGTTTACTGGGGCCTCCAACTGACGATTTATTTTGCAAATCCTGGGAAAACACCTCACCATCCACAGGCACTGTTATGATATTCTTATTCTCCAGGTCGTAATTAAGGTATGATGTGATTTTCATGCCAATCGCGCAGATAAAAATTTCAGGATAAACTAACCTCACATCCGTAGCATTCGCAACATACTTATGGTGAAATTGGATGAACTCTTCGCCCCCGGACTGCTCGGATTGCTGTGCTGTGTTGGGACCTGGTGTGCGGAGCTGCCGGAACAATCTTGACACCCTAGGCCTTCCCACGATGCTGCAAATTGGTTCTGCGGGAGTTGCCTCGTAGCCGTTTTCTGCCGAAGTCGCCTCGGAACCAAAATCACTCAAGTGCGTGGAAAATCTTGCTTCCAATTGTGCTGATACACTGCAATTCGCTGATCACGATGGTGCTATTTTTATTTAAATATTTTTATGCCTTCTATTAGAAATCTTTACTTAAAGTCAGAGCAAAACTCAGGCAACTTTCAACCATTTATTCAAAACAATTGCTCCTCTTGTCGTTTTTGACAAAACACTTTCTACAAATTTTAACTTCAGGAAGTTCAACTAAGTCCAATTACATATCTTATAAACTAAATTAACATATTTGATCAATTTAATTACAATTTCTTACATACTAAAATTATTGTCTTTTGAATTGTTCATTTCCCCTTGTTGTAATGGGCCACTCACTTGATTTTAAAACACTTAAATGCCCATTGTTTATCACTACACTGAATCGTTTTTTAATACACCAACATTGTCTCATTTTCTGCTATTTGAATTTTATCTAATTTCTTGCCACTGCAATCTCTTCAAATTCCCAAGTCTTGTATTTGCATGTAAAAATGGCTTGCCTGGCTTTTCTATGTTCTTTGCCTTATCTTTCTGGTCATTCTTATTCTCACCTTTATTCTAAAATTGTTCATTTCATATCCATTCCCTAATGACTTTACTTTCTACGCCTCCTTTTTTTTAGCTGTGTCTAACTTGAACTTTCTGTGCCAGTTCCTAATTAATTTAAATTCGGCTTCTACTTTGTCCAAATCTATTATATTATGCTTAAAATTATTGCTAAACCCAATGCACGGCAACTTGAGTTTCCATATTTCTGTGCCTATTCAAATACAATCAATATCATTGGCCATTTATACCAGTGTTATTATGATTTGGCAATTTATGTGAATTTTCTCAGATGCCTGCATTATTACAACTCTGTGCTTTAGTGATTTAATTTGTTATTTGCTTGTACTGCAATCAGAGCTGATTTGAGGGCTAAAGACCATTGCAATATGCACTAACATTTTCCTTAAATTCGGTTTATATGCCTTAAAATTTAATGAATCTTTGTACTACTACTGTTAACAAAATAACACATTTTTTATGCTATATACACTCATGGTTAAAAAAGCGGGTACACTACATTTTTTTGGAAAAATCGCAATATTTCAAATTACGAAAACTTTTTAAATTATTAAGTTATAAAGATCTAGAAAAAATTAAAATTAAGCTTAGGCTATATGCTTTAAGAATCAATTGATTTCAATGATGCTTGATGAGTTTTTTAAAAATTGCGGTTGACTGAGCGAGAGCATGCGAAATTGGAAAATAACGGATCGCGTTTACGGAGGTGCATAACATAAACAAAAAAAATACGTCACTGTGAGAAAAAGAACATCAAAGGTTAGGGTATCCTCTCCAATATTGCTCCCTGAAGGTATCTCTGTAAAACCATTTTTTTCTGAGTTATTCGAATTCGAAGCAAAAAAAGTTTTTTCTTTAAATGCGTACATCTCCGCAAAAAACATCACTTGGAGAATAATTTTGAATTTTCAACAAGGTCAAATCACTGACAAATAGCGGGCTCAGGGAAATTGCCGTTTGGTGCTTTCATAATATTATGTTACCTTCATTAATTACCAGCAACTATAGGGTACATAATTCTTCCAAAAAAGGCTTTTGTACGTGATTTTGTAATTGTGTGACGGTGTGCGTGCGTAGTTCTGTGTGTGTGTATGTGTGTGTGTGTCACAAAGATAATGACCCCGTGGTTTGTCAACTGGTCAACTCCACAGTATTTTAAGACTTCAAACTCTTCTTGCAGTGTTTCTATGTATGTGTGTGCGTGCGTGCGTGCGTATGTACGTGCACACCATCACACAATTACACAATTACGTACAAATGCCTTTTTTTGAAGAATTATGTAGGTACACTATATTTGCTGGTAATTAATGAAGGTGGTTACAAAACATTATGAAATGACCAAACAAACCACTGTTTGCTAGTGATTTGACCTTGTTGCAAATTGTAAATTCTCCTTGCGATGTTTTTTCGAAGAGATGTACGTATTAAAAAAATCAATATTTTTTCTTCTGATGCTAAAAACTCAGAAAAAAATGGTTTTACGGAGATGTATTAAGGGAGGAATTTTGAAGAAGATACGCTAACCTTTCATATTCTTTTTCTCGCAATGACGTAATATGTCTTGCTTACGTTATACAACGCCGCAAACTCGGTCCGTTATTTCTCAATTTCACATGCTTTCGCTCAGTCATTTCAATTTAAAAAAAACTCACCACGCATCATTGAAATCAATCGATTCTTAAAGTATATAGTCCTAGCTTCATTTTCATTTTTTATGGACCTTTCTAACTTCATAATTTAAAAAGTTATCGTCATTTGAAATATGGCGATTTTTACAAAAAAAGTTTAGTGTACCGGTGTTTTTGTCCATGAGTATATTAATTTAAATGCCGCGAACTAATAATTATTTTAGCATTGGAGATTTCGTTATGTTGTAATTTCCAGCTATAGTTTCCAGTATAGTTAGTATCACAAAATTTGCAAATTTGCCAAATTTAACATTTTCTATTTCGTTCGATTACTCCAAAGCTTTCGATACTATTGATCACAATGTATTGTTATTTCTTTACACTACACAGGCTGTTTTAAGTTAAGTGCGCACCATATTGTTAACATTTTTGTTATCTGAGCTACGATTTCGGTTAAAACAACAAACTGGTAGTATTTTTTTTAAGTAGATTACGATAGTGGACACAAAAAAACAATTAATCAACATAATTTCGAATTATTCGCTGTATATTATACTGGTTAATACAGTTAAAACGTGAAAATTACAAAGTGACTGGCATTGAAGATGCTAAAATTAGCTTTGTCACAAAACTTTTTCAAATTTGATCCTTCCTTTTTTAAATAAAAGTCTGGTTTAGCCATGGGATCTAACCTATCACCTCTGTTAGTAGAGATTTTCATGAATAACTTGGAAAACAAAATTTCTAATGAAGTCCCCTTCATTCGCAATATTATTTACTGGGGTAGGTACGTGGATGATATTTTAGTAATTTTCAATTCTAATAACCCCAACAATAATGATCATATCACCTGGCTTAATTCAGTACATCACAATATTCAATTCACTTTTGAAACTGAACACAACACCTTTTCTTGATATTTTGATTACAAAAAAACAATAGTTGCAATGTTCATTCTCTTAATATTAGTATTTATAGGAAACCCAGTTGTACTGACCATACTATCCCTAACTCGTCCTTTCATCCTTGATCCTATAAACTTGCCAATTTTCACTTTTTGTTTAGACGTTTACTTTCTATTCCAATGTTAACAAAAAATTTCAATATTGAATTTAACATAGTTAAATTTTTTGCTATTAAAACGGTTGTCGTTTTTAACCAATTTTACCTATTTATCATAAACTTCGAATACAACTTTCTACAAATGTAACCCCTATTAGAAATTTCTAAAATAAGATTTTACATCCAACTCTTTATTATGGAACAATTTCTTTGTCTGTAAAAACATTTCAAACAAATATAATTTTCAAATTTTCTTTTCTACTACCAATTCCCTCCATAAATTGGTAGTTTTTAATAAAGATCCCACCCTTTAATATAACGTTCTGGTGTCTACCGTCTTGACAGTTCGTCGTGCCACTGTTTTATATTGGTCAAACTGGACGTGCTTTCAAAAAAGTTCCGCTTGTATCAGAAACAACAATTTTACAATCGATCAACCCAATAAATCTGCTTTTGCTAATCACATTTTGAGTCTAGCCTCAGTTTTTATCCTAATAAAGATCTTGACAATTTTCAGCAAATTTTCAAATAATTGTTAGAAATGCTGCGGTAGATTTTTAACTAGCTTGCAGTAATTTATTAATGACGTTGACGTTAATTTATCAACAAATTTTAGGTATATTTTGTTAAATCTTCAGCAATGTTGTGTGAATTCTAGTCCTAGTAAAGCTTCACAAACTTACAATAGATTTTCAGTACATTTTTAGTGTATTTTAGGAAATATTTAGCGAATTTGTATAATCTTGGCAAGATGACAGTAACATGCTTTTGCACAACTGCAGTACCATATCAATTAATTTTCAGTAATTTTCAGTGAACTTCCAAGAAGTTTACCGCAAATTAAAGACAGTTTTCAGTAATGTCTTTTAGCAAAATACCAGTATACATTCATTATATTATAATGCACATATTAAAGCAATGTTAAAAGGTTTTTCAAATAACTTGTAAAAAATATTCAAAATATTTTAGCATATTTGCAATACATTCTATACATTGTTTAGCATGACTAAAAATATTTTCAAAAACTGCAGTACAATATTAACTAATTTTCAGTAAATTTCTAGTACACTTCCAGAAAATTTACAGCAGATTTAAATACATTTTTTAAGTCAGTTTTCTAACAAAATTGCAGCACATTCTAATACATATCTGAGACATCTTCTAGCAAGTTTAGAGAGGTTGCACTAGATTTTCATCAGCCCTGCAGTTAATTCCCAACGAATTTGGAGTTATTATTTTAGATATGTATTTATGCTAGGCTTTCCAAGTCCCGGGACCAAAAGTGTTTTCGGGACTTACGAGCTAAATTTCAAGTCTCGGACTAGTCCCGAAAGGGAAATAGTGTTCAGGTGAAATTTCCGAATGAATTTCCAAAGAAAAACAAGTGTTTTAAGTTAAATAGAGTATTTCTGTGCTGATAAATAATCTGCGTTGGGGCCTCGTCTATAGCTTCATTGCTTTCTTATGGTACTAAAAATGTCTGTCGCTCTTCATCTTTTGCTTTTGTTTGAACTGCAAAGTGCTTGTGTAATCCTTTCGTCAAGCTGCCTCTGATATGATAATTTTATAGGAACAAACTTTACATTTCGCCAATTGTTTATCTTCAATACATAAAATTGTTGCCATATTGACTTCAAATCGTTATTTTTTTAATATAGAATGAAGGTCGGTTGCGAATCGGAATGCATTCTAATTGTTACGCTTTAGGAGACAAATAACGAGCACATTTAAAACCCAAAAATATAAATTATTCAGCTTCTTTGCGCATAATTTTAAAAGTCTACAAATTTAGTTACGTACACACACGACTACTCGACTACGTGTAAAATATATCTAAATTCAACAAAAGAAACAGACAAATACATAACTAGAAGAAGATATCAAAATGTGGCTGAAACAACACACAAGTTTTAATTCTAACATTCCGAAAACAATACCTCTCGTGCCTACGCAAAAATGCAGAATGTGCAAGAGGCATGAGTAATACGCCGGACGCCGGTGAATACCCGTCCTAATTCTCTGATATCGAGTATACGCACGCATGTTGACATGGTCCCGGGACTTCGCCCGGGCTGGCTGTGGTCCCGGGACTCGGTTATTGTGGTAGAATCCCGGGACTGTCCCGGGACCGGATCCCGGGACTGGAAACCCTAAATTTATGCCTCGAATTTTTAACAAATTTCTAGCGATTTCTACTACAATTTTAGATTCAAGAAAAATTGCAATGCATTTTTGAACATATTTCAGCGAATTGCTGCATTTTTTTGCCAAGACGACTGCATTACGTTTTAGCAAAAGTGCTGTAAATATCTACCAATATTCAGCAACTCTCTTAAGATTTTTTTAACTGAATCAAAAATGCTTGTTCTCAAATTAGAGTTTTGGCTCGTCAAAAAATCTCACTTTCGAACGCAAGCGTAGCAGTTTTGCATTCTAGATACAAAAATAACTGTTTATTTATTTGGGTGAGTTGAGGATCTATATTCTATACATAAAACAATAAAACAACTACGCAAACTGGTTAAACGTTTAATATATATACCAGTATTACCATCAGTTAATTTTTTTTTGCAAATTGTATATTCTTTAAAAATTATATTATTAGTTATTTTTGTATTAAGTGCACGAAATTAATGATTTTGTAGCGTGAGAATCTTACTTCTTTTGACGAGGCGATGGTCGAGTCAAAAAATTCATTCGAAGTATTTATTCGTCAGCATTGTATTGTCTGCAATGCTGTAAGTACAAATTTTGCACATCTGGAATACACATGTACTCCAACGCATAATTCTCTGTAACAAGGTTCTCGGCTACCTGCCTGCAAGGGAGCAATAGGTGCTTCCGAGAATCTAGAATGAACGAACGATTCAAGTGAACGTTCCAAATGAACGAAGTGTAATTTGAATCTGTAGGAGCTATGCAAACCAACACAACTCATCTGACTCGAGCCAAAATTTATTCGAATGATTATTCAAATAATCATTCGGTTATTAATATCATTCGAATGCAAATAATGCGGTTATGAAATTTGTGCGGTTATGCCCATCACTAATTTAAATATTCTTTTTGGCACAATGGTATTATATATTCGGTGTACCGTAAAAATTGTGTTTTTGGAAAGTTTCCTCAGGGTGTTTGCAGTTATTTTTTTACAAATTTTCAGTAAATATTTAACAAATCTTAGAGAAATTTCAGAACAGCTTATAACAAATATTTTAACAAAATATTAGTAAAGTTACGGCAAAATTTTAGCCAATTAATAATAAATCATCAGCATGTCAGTCAGTAAGCTTGCAGTGTATCGAAACATTGACAGTAAATTTTGCAAACCTTAATCTAGGAGCAAGTTTCCAGACATTTTCGAAAAATCGGTAGCCAAATTTAATTACAGATGTATAAAAGTGGCAATTGTTTAACTATCGTAGTATCAATTCGAATAGCAAGTGTGTTGGTGTATCTCTCTCCTGACAAGTAGATAAATATACATATTTATTACGTATCTACCTACTTGGGTTAACAAATGGACATTATTTTCTCAACAAATAGCGAGGACGTACATTTTGTTTTATAACGGATTGTTTGAACCAAAATAATGTAAGAAAAAATATTGACAGATAAAATTATCATTCGAAAGGAAAGTTAATTCCAAATGTTTCCAACATGGTAGGGGAATAAGTGACTTTAACTAATACAGTAAGTATTACATATTTAGCACATTTAACACTTTTACATTATTGTTTACAAGTACAGTAAGTTGCTGTTCAGTCTGGAAAAATTCATAACATTCAAAGCATACAGTTTAACAATTTACATCAGGCGTTACACGCAACATTTGGCAATTAACTTTGCTACGGACCAAAACTAACCTTTGGCTCTTTTTCTGCTGTAGGCGTTGGTCCAGCAACTTAGAATGCCGTCGGGTACTTCAAGTTGCCTAAACAGTTCCGGTCACACTTTTATTTCGAAAACTTTTAGTACTCAGTTTTAGAGATAATTCTCAAGGTTTTCCAAAATCTTTGGCAAGGTGCTTATCTTCTCTATCATTTCCCAATTTGCTCTGGTGCAGGAAGGTTGCAATGGTTTAATGCTCACAGCAATTCTGATTGTATAACTAAGACACAAAAATGAAATAAAGATTCAAATAGGCACAGAATTGGCATTTTGTTTATTGCAGCATAGATATGATTAGCAGTAACTATAATTTGATTGACATAGGTTGGCATTAGATTAAACAATATTGAAGGGGTTACGTTTAACTTAAATTTCATAAAATGCGCTTGTTATGGCAGATGTACTTAAATTATGTGGACTGACAGAGTTAACATTGTAAAGTGAAGACAATATTGTGAATGTGCATTGATACAGAGATGTTTAAAGCGTTACGAAAGTTATTTGAAACGTTAGTGTTAAAATTACGAATCCAACAATAGGAAACGCAGCTGAAAAGTAACGAAAACGGTGTAATAAAGCATATAATGCAAAGAGAATGTCAAGGCAACCTACAATTAGAAGACAAACAATAGTGCTGTGATAATAAGACGGTGAAACAGCGGTATTTAAAACCACATTGATTAAAAGCAGAGATTTAAGGTTATAAAGTGCTACGATTGACAATTATTGAAAAACAGTATAGTTTCTAAATAACATTGTATCAAAACTCACTTCCAAAACAGTTGTAATTAGTTGCTAAGATATCTAATGTTCGTTTGTTGTTCTTAACTCAAGACATAATAAAATATAGGTATGTGCAAGTAGGGCCTCAAGAACTTGTATTATTTTGAATATTAAAAGATTTTGTCAGTCCAAAGTTGGTTTATTTTAATCACCAGTCTGCAGAGTGCCTGTGTGAATAGTTTCATCGTGCCAGAAATTTCAAGTGAAGAGAAAATTGAAATTGAAAGTTTGGAAAAGTGAGTCCGACATCGAGGCAAGTTTTCGAACACTTTCGGGCATCAGCCAGCTGAAATTTTATGTGCATCGTGGAGAGGAGTCCTTGCTTGGTGTCTACGTCCAAAAATCAGAAGCCAGGAGAATTCCAAATTTGTGTAATTGCCGTGCCGTCCCTTGGAAAAGTACCAGCCTACGAAGCCCACATTTCGAAGTAAATTTGATCAGCAAAAGGAAGTCGAGATGCCTTGAAAGTTGTGCACCACCTCCACCTGGAGGAGATATTGTACAAAGTGCAGAAACAGGTTCCAGTTGCGAGAACCAGAGGAATTTTATGGAGGTAGCGTGCTTTGCATTTGCGGTTTGGCGTCAGATTTGGGTTGAGTTGCAGGAACTGCAACAATTGCCAATTTCCGCATCCTTTTGACGTCACGAAAACAAAACAGGTTAGCTATACTAAGTCATTATTTGCATTGCATATTTACTTGAGGCAATTTTGTCAAATTGCTTGTACGAACAAACAAACCATCTCTGTTTTAAAGGTAAAGCTGTCAGATGCAAAGTCGGGTATTTGCCATACAAGTTCGAAATGTATACTCATCAGTAGATGTTATACTGGGTGTTACAACCTAACCCTGCAAATGTAAGACTTTCTCATGCAAAAGCCGGAGTAATTTATTTAAACAAGTTGCCAATAAATAAAATAAGGAAGGCAATAAACCATTTATTTTGCAGTAATTAATTATTACAAACATCATTTTAATAAGCCCTGTGAAAGTATACTTGAACTCTAATTGAAACTATTATTGCATGTATTTGTGCTAATTTGCTCTTAATTAATAGTTATATTAAAAAGCCTTATTACAGGGCTATCTATCATTACAATACATGTGTAAAGTCAAATGTTCCATTTATTTGGGATTTTCGCTTGCATCTACGTTTGTGAAATCCCTATTGTGTTACGGCTTCATTTGGGATGATTTGGAGATGTCTCTTGAAGAAATATTTTTTCGTGACTTTCTAAAAAACAATTCTTTTAGACTTGCACCTGATCCAGCACATAATCTGACTTTATTATCAAACGGAGCAGTACATCTCAACGGTGGGCCCTAGCTTTTTTTTGTATTAATTGTTTCAGTTCTAACGCTCTACTTTTCAGCTGCTTTTAGTTACGAGCGAAAGCATGTTATCGTATGAGCCTGTTTACTACTTTGGATGAATGGTGTATGGAGATTCCGTTTCTGCAAGAGATCTGATGCCAGTCCACCTTTGATGCCCTATAGCCGAGTTATAATCATAATATCTTACCTGTAGCTGAAGGTTGTAATGTGAAACAGCCGTTTATCCACTGGACAACCACCTCTCCGCAACCCATTCTATTTGCGTTATGGTTATGACCGCCTACGTCTGTCTTTATATAATCTAGTTCCCTGCTTGTGTTAGAATATTGGTCTTCGACATAACCTGCAATATGAAATTCTTTGTAACTTGTTAGTGTTCCTCATTAATTTGAATGTATTCATTAAATACCAGATTTTCTTAGTATTTAGATAAATATAGTATATCTTAGAAGTTACCTATTTAGAGCAAATATTTCGAATTATTCAAGTCATTGTTTAGTTAGAATAATTTGTCAATGTTAAAGTTAATTGGAATTTTTTGTCATTTACCATAAAAGTTATTATTATATTATATTTAGATCTTACGAAGCAATTTAGAAATTACTTTATCGACCATTAGAGAATATCGTGACCTCACTGTAGAGTAGAAACATTTTTTTGTATCACTTATTTTGCCTAGATATTTATTTTGTCATTATTGTATACTTATATGACGTTTCAAATGACCTTCCCCCCTTTTACCTTTGTGCATGGCTTATTTTGCATTGTGATATTTACTGTGATATCTGAATCTGGTATTATTGTGCTTTGTGTATATACTGCCGAGTACTCTTTGGTTGTTATAATTAAACTGCCCCATTATTTACGCCTGAGAATTTTATTTGTGTCCTTGCCGTTCTCTTTCCTTTTCAGAGATTGGTTTAGTAGCGCTTTTCGATGTATATCTTTCTTTGTTTCGCAAAGTCTGGGTTATAGTTGCTACTTTGCGCCCATATTTTTTACAGTTTTAAAATTAAGAGTCCCTCGTTTAACCCACGATCAGCTCCGGCTGAGAAGTAGGCTGCCTTTGCTATTCTTCTAGTTAACTGTCACAGTGACGTAACAACTGGAATAGCGCAATAAGTAAGTTAGTTCTCAAATGCGGCATATAAATCGCAGTTAATGCTTGTGGTGAAAAGAGTAGCAAGTGTAAACCATAAAAATGAAACCGAAAAGTAAAAATACCTTTATTTAAACGTTTTAAATATTTTCAAGTGATATGAATCCTAAAACCACCACAATTATATAGAAATAAGAAAACAAAGCAAAGAATAGAAATAATATTCCAGTGTGATCTCTTAGCATAAAGATACGGAGTTCTATATCTCAGCAAGAGATCACCTTGCTGAACCATTTTCCAGTTAAATAAATTTGCTGTTTCAGTTTAGAATTATGACTGTAGTCACAAATTTTAGTTTTAAGCATGATAATGATAACTAACTTACCATACCGCTTAATTCATTGACTTCGGCTTTTTATCACTTACATCCATTTAATTTACTGTATACTATAAAGTAAACACTATAAAATTTTACGGTATTTATTTTTAAATTTAAATACAACGTTTGAAAACTATAGCGTTACCAGATTAAGAATGAAATACATTTATGAAAAGTTGAAGTGAAAATTGTGCAGTTAGGAATTTAATTTTTCACTTCTTTATATAACTGTTTGCCGTATTAAGAGTAAACTGCTAAGTAGAAATTAGCTAAAACATACAGGAAGATAGTGAAGACTATTCCTGGAAAATTCGACATGCGATGGTGGTAAATAACACCTGTTCTAGTGCATAGTGCAATACTAAACAAGAAGTTAAGAAATCAAACAATTACCGATGTCATTTCTGCTAAGTCTGTTAGAAACAGATGACGAAATGAATGAAATGTCAGTGCCACCAACTGGAGATTCGACAAGATTAATATTTCGGGATTGAAAAATTGGAAAATCATCAACGATCGATAAAGCTACTTTGGGGACAGATAATAGGAATCCAGATAAAAGTTATATATCATTGGCATTTGACAACATCTTACTGTAATATAATAATTATTATCTATTGTCAACTACCTGTACAACTGAAATACATTTTGTGTAACGTTCATCAAATACTCACGCCTCAAAGTTATGAGCATATTTTCTATAAACACGGTTTAAAACCTTAGGGCTAATCGTGTTCTTGTCTAAATTGACGTTTTCCAAATTTGGTAGCGTCTTGAAGATGCCATGTGGAATACTGGAAATGTTATTTTTCTTTAAATGTAAGGAAATGAGTTGCTCCAATCCTACAAACGCTGACGGTTTCACGACCCCGATATTGTTGTAGTTCAAATTGAGTCGGTTTAAAAAGCGGAGTGTGCCAAAAGTATTGTTGGGTAATGACTGGATTTTATTGTACGACAGGTCTAGATCCAATAGTCTTCTAAGGTGAGATAACATTGCCCTGTGCACTTGCTCGATTTGGTTATGTCTTAGGTCAAGAAACCGTAGGCTAGAAAGACCATTGAATGTGTTTGGTTCTATGGTCTGTATGGAGTTGTTTTCTAAATTCAACTGCCACACTTTAGTTAGGCCTTTGAAACTGTTCTTAACAAGCACACTGATGTCGTTGTGGTCCAAATGCAGATTTTGCAGAGCTTTTAATCCATGAAAGCTGACCACTGTTAATTGACTAATGTTGTTGTGACTTAAGGAGAGGGTGGTCAAAGAACGAAGAGGGCCAAAAGCTTTGTACGACAAAGTACGAATTTGGTTTCTGGACAGATCCAGACTCGAAAGCTTCCTAATTTTAGAAAAAATTGTCGGATGGAGAAAGCTGATGCGGTTTGCTCTAAGATCGAGGAAACGTAGCTCAATAAGGCCTTCGAATGTGGCGGGAGCTAGCTTACTTATGGAATTGTTGGACAGATCCAGCTGCCACAGCTTGGACATTCCCTGGAAGCTGTTGGGTTGCACCCAAGAAATACTGTTATTGTTCAAGTGCAAAACCTGAAGCTTACGCAAGTGGTTAAATACTCCCCGGGTTATGTTTTTAATGAAATTATTCGAAAGTTTCAAAGAACGCAGCGATGCAACGCTTTTGAAAACTTCAGGTAGCAAGGTTTCGATTTTATTGTCTTGAAGCATCAAGTTAGTTAATCTCCCAAGTCCGACAAACGCGTTGGCTTCTACAATTTTTATTTGGTTATTAAACATGTGAAGGGTGTTCAGCCTGTGAAGGTTTGTAAAAGTGTTGGCTGGTATAGTTTTAATTAAATTGTTTTCCAGATACATATGTTCCAGCCTGGGCATTCCTTTAAAAACTTTGTCCAAGTAAGTTATGTTGTTGAATACCAGGTGCAGTGAGTTAATATTAGACAGATCTTTTAGGCACCTAATGTTTAAATTATACAGGCCATTTTGGGACAAATCTAAGTTGACCAACCTTGACAGTTGCTTGCAATTGGTATTATTCATCAATTCTATTTTGTTGTTAGATAAATGTAGATTCCTTATTTTCAGCCCTCGGGGGAAAGCTTTTACTGGTAAACCTGTGAGCGCGTTTCCCTGAAGGTCTAGCAGCAGAATCTCCTTTGGCCCATTAAACGAACCACTTTCTATGACTCTGATTAGATTGCCGTGAAAAATCAAGTATTGCAGCTTCGGTAACGATGCGAAAAGATTTGTAGATAAGCTTGTGAGTTTATTGCTATTCAAATCTATATAGCTAAGTGCCTTTAAGCCGGCCAATACCGACTTATCTAGAGATGCAATCTGGTTCCTACTTAGGTCCAAGGTTTTAAGCGAGGATAGATTTTGGAATAATCCTGGGGGCAAAACAGTAATCTGATTGTTATCTAACCCCAACCTCTCCAAATGAGTCAATCCGTGAAACAAGGTTTCAGGTATGTTTGTGATGTTATTCCAGCCGAGATCGAGATATTTCAAAAGGTCCAATGTGCTGAAAGAGTCGGGGGCAATTTTATTGATGCGGCATTCGGACAGGTCCAGGGACAACACTTCGGTGAGATTCTTAAAGCTGTTGCCATCAATTTTGGGTAAGTAGTTACTTCTTAAGTTAATCTCTTTGACAGCAGTAAACTGGGCTAGCTGCTTGAACACTGCTTTACTGTAGTCCCTTCTCGTTGAGCTGATGTTTTTCGTATTTTCCGATATGTCCAGCTTTAGGATGTTATCAGGAGACGTGTTTCTTCTCGATGTTAGTTTGGAGATCGTGGCGAAGGTTTCGTCCAAGGAATTCAGGTAGTTGCAGCTGATTTGCTCGGATGACTCGTAATTGCAGTTTATTTGGGAGCCGTCTCCCTGGCTTTGCCTTCGACATGCTGTTCTGTGGATGCTCAGCAGCAAAGTAGAGAGAGAGAGGATAGCAACCAACGTCTTGGTTTTGGCCATCTAAAATTGATAATTGAGTTGTATTACTAACACAGTTTTGACTAGGGAAAAAGAGAACAATAACCCGATAGTATGAAAGGATCCACACATACTTGACACAAATATATTGTTACAGGAAACACTTCATTTACGACAGGTAAGAAGCTAAAAGAAGATCCAGCAGCTTGGCATGAGAAGGAGGGATCGTAGCCTGAAATAAAAGGGGACTCGCTCACTATAGTCAACAGCTGTACTTGGGAAGATGCGGGGGAAATGTTGGGTTATATAAGGGACCTACCTAGTTTTATCTATCAGTTATGTACTGGAAAAAATCCTAACAAAAAAATTTTACCCGCGGTGCACTGGTGCAGTGCGTTACTCACCTACATGTTAAAAATTTGTGGTAAACTATACTTGCATTAAAAACAGCTTGAACTTAGCTTGGTGTAGCAATTCAGTCGAGAACAAGCTGCAAAAATCTGGTCGACGTTGATGCTTAGCTAGCAGTTAAAATTTGGTCGAGAATCGCGGGTTTACAACGGCCGAATTGACGTTGTTCTACACGCCATATGATGGCAGACCTTTCAGGGCTGCATCATGGTACGAGCCTTGCACTAAATATATCTGGTCGGATATCAATATCGAATTCCGCGGTACTCAATCAAGGCGAGAGCGAAATTTCAGATATGCAGGCTACAATTGGAGAAGCTGGATGTATCCATAATTGGCACGGTAAAGTTTTTCCAAACAGCTTCATTTGCGCAACGACAACTATCACCTACGCACAACTTTTCTACTTGAAGCTCCCCACGCGCGGTAAGTCGGCGCGAGATGAAGTTCGACGAGACGAATTACCGATCCCTCTTCCGCGTGCATCAAAAATCTGGTGGCAGCGTGAAATACATATCAACCTGCAGTAATATACAAGAGAACTGTAACAGAACACACTATTTTTTTACTCGTGTATCATACAATGGTTTTGTCTGTAAACATTTATATAAATTGTAATGTCGACCACTTAAGAAAGTCATAATCGCAAACAGTTATATACAGAGTTCAATACCTATACATAACCCCAAGTATCGCTAGCTATTATCAAGCTACTTCATTCGATCGACGAAGCTGTATTAAACATGATTCTTTCTTGTTGCTCAGCTGATAAGCCAAACAACGCATTGCAAACTTTTGGGATAGTTTCTAAATTTCTAATCCTTATTGATATAGCCACAAAACTATGACTCATTAATACCTGCCAAAATATCAAAAGAATAAAAAAATTAAAATAAAAATGTAACGCTTCTCAAACTAGAAAAAAACCGTTATCTGAATTTTTTTTATATATAGCTAAACGTGTGGCATAACCAACATTATTTCGGTAAAGAAGAGAAAAAGGACAAAATTACGTTAGGGAACTAGCGACGCTGCCCAAGCGAGCTCTTGATTTATATCTATTCTCCCAGCCGAGAGACTCATGTCCCAACCCTGATCCTACCCAATCCTAGTACTAACCTCCACCATCCTTTACCTCTGATGAAAGGTAGGATCAGCTCAAGGCATAAAAGGACGGTTTGGACCTGAATTATCACCAACATGCAGCAATCTTAGTGCAAACCCGCGGTAGGATAGCGTGGCGTTTTAAATCTTAAAATCCTTCAAACAATGGCTAACTAATAATCTTTCGAATTGATACCCCAGGTGGGTAACAACAACAGTTCTAGCTGTTAAATCTACAAAAAGAAGGCCTGCCTCAAGGATTTCCAAGACGGCAAAGATTCGCTTATGCAAACCGAAACATCGAGAAGAAGAAAACACATCATTGTAGCAACATATTATTACAGGTGATGAATATTAGATGCACAACTTTTTGATTTAGAAAAGGAACTGAAAAAGAAGGAAGTAGTGTTAAATTGAACTTAATAACAATAATAATCAGGCCACCAGTCGTTGTAACACCACAGACAAGAAATTCAGAGAGGTGCGGATTTCTTAATACACAAGAAATTAATAGCATACACCATGGGCTACAAAGAATATCTGATGGAGTTGCATATGTAATACTAAAACCCTTCAGTAATGAAGATCATACAGATATATGCACTAAAATCCACACACCATGACGAATAAATGGAAACCATGTACGAAACTGGGTAACTATGACCTGGTAGTTGGCGTCCTTTACGCAATTCTTGGAAAAAAGAATTAAAAGATGAACTATGTGTAGGTTGATACGAACTATGAGTAAAAAAATCGAAAGGAAATTTGTTGGGTATCTTTCTAAAGAGGTAATAATTATGCGCAATGAACACCTTTTTCGAGAAGAAACCTCAAAGAAGATCGAAATGGACAAGTTCAGATGTCTAACTCCCAATTAAATAGACTCTATACCGTCATCCACCAAGAAGACACCTAAGATGTCTCAGTACTTTTCTCCTTTAACACCGGAAGTGACCATCGGTTGGTTAGTGCGAAAGTGATAGCTCAAAAATAAAGAAAATACAAAAACAATCCAAAACCGCAATTGATACGGGGGGTACCCAAAGAAAAGCAAAATACGCATCAACAACTATTAGAAGAGGCATTCAGAGACAGGGAACGACCAACAGGTATTAATGAATTATTATTACTAAAGAAATAATCACTATAATTAGAGCACCAGCATTGTAGATAGCAAGAAGAGAACCGTACCAGATTTGCAGACTATTTCGAGGAAGAAAACTAACGATACATAAAAGTATACAGATGGAAAGAGTACAAAGAAAATGATACGAAAAGACTTACAAACGTATTATGAGACAGAGGTAGCAAGAAAAATTGAACATAAGAATGGTGTCTAAGAAGGAAGAACGTTAAGAGAGACATAAGAGCAAAAACTGGTAATCCCGTAGTAAAAGATCCTCTTTAATATGTCTTAGGAAGAAGCAAACATACCGGCAAAACAGAATAAGGCAGAAAAATTATATTCAGTGGTGTGACATTATGGTTTAATTTATTATAGAGGTTTCTAAATGTTCTGATTTTACGACTTTGTTAAATCAACTTCTAAGTATTAAACTATTTACGATATTCACTTACTAATTAGTGAACTATTTCAAACCTTTTGTTATCACTGATGTTCCACTTTTACACTACCTAGAAAAGTGTATGGATATCGACACTCCCTAGCGTTATACCGTCACAGGTTCTTAGGCTGGGAACAAAGACTTTACAGCACTCGCTTTGAGATCATGGAAAATTATTTTAAATAGTGGAAATCGAAACTAAGTCCCAAAAGAAACACAGGGCCGTCCTGCAACTTAACAAACTAAACTGCAAAACTGGATATCCAATTAGAGTCGGTTAAAAATTCAACACCGAAACGGACCATCAGGCATCTCTTGCCTTTTATGATTATTTCCATACTTAAAAGCAAAAGCCAATTTGTATTTTCATCTGTATTTTCTTATATATTACGTAGATTTAAGAATTACATATTGCAATGATATGTCTAATTAGTGTTGTAATACGTTATTGATTTAATTTTTAAATAAGGGTACCACGCAAACATTTTTCGTATTCGTGTTATCAAATCTTAGGTTGATTAAAAGTTATTTGTAAATTGATAGATAAAAATAAATCGTTGTATGCTCTTTATAATATTTTATTTATTTGCAATTAATCCAATAATACGCTAGCTCAAATCGATAAAGCACAAACTCATCTCGGTTGAGTCCACCCTGGATGCATAATTTATTAAAATTATTAAATACGGATCTGTCTCCGCATACGCTTAACTGCGCACAATCGAAACTGAAATTGGGTCAAATATAAGCCAAGATGGACGCCGTTTGCAAGATCGCGTCAAATTGAATAAACAAAACAAGTGAAATCGATTATAGTTCTATTGGTAACTATTTAAATTAGTTGGTTTGCGCTGCATTAATCCTCATTGGTTTCTAGCATTTGTTTATGGGGCCCGCTTCTATCTCCCAATTGTTTATTTTGGCGTGGGTCTGGATCACACTAACGGATAACCTCAAATAATGGATTTTGAGCTTCCTGGCAGACTAGAGTCACTCGTACGGCGATGGAACTGGCCTGGATTGCATTGAGTATTGCTCTTCTTACGCATGCATGAATTTTCCGGTGCTCACTTAATTATTTTTTATTTAGAGTACCTGCACTAGCCGGTTTTATCGGGGTGTTCGTAGGCTACGCTGACCTCGTTATGAGGCTGCTATGGTCCGGATCGTGTTGTTTAGGCACGGGCACGTATTCCACGGGCTGCTGAATGGCACTGGTGTCTTCCCCAATGGGTTAGCCGGACTGGTAGACCTCCTCGTAGCTGTCGGAACTAAGGCTGCTTCGGATCGAGGTTATGTCAAACAGCATCGGACACCTCAACAATTTTTGGTGGCAGATTTTGTTAAAAATAATACCACATGGGCACAAAAATTTGCTTAACACACTGGTAAAGTTTCCGACATGTATTTTTATTTTTAATATCAGACATTTTAATTTATCTACAGAGTACAATTTCACACGTCAAGCCATTAATTTATTCATTTCTCTTCTTTTTTTTGTTATAAACAAAAGCTAGTTAGTTTCAAATTAATTACGGATGTTAACATGGTTCAAAATACTAACTTTTAACAATAAATACTATTTAAAGCTAGGATTTTGTACAATAATATTACATCTAAAATAATTGTTTATATTTATACTAATTTTGTGTGTCACTGCACGTCTTTTTAATTTGCGTTTAAATATTTACATGTCACTGCACTGATTAGAGTATTTAATTCGCGCATTTCCTGCACTGGCTTTCTTTGAATTCACTGTTTTATTTTCCACACATTTTTAAGTTTATATGCTGTCTCCTTTTCTGCACTTTCTATAACCCTTGCCTTTTGATTCTTACAATTTCCTTCAAATGCTTTAATGCCTTTATTCTTATCTGCTCGTTGCATGTTCATAAGCTTATCTATCTTTCAATTATCTTAAACTGTACCTGAATTCTACGCTTCATTCTCTTGCGTTTGCAATCCATCTTGTAATTATTAAATTTCATTCGGCTTGGCATTTATTTAGCACAAATCTAATCAATTAACTGAACTTACATTCAACTTAGATCCCTGTGCGAATTGAGCTTTGTTTACTGCGTTCATTAATTAATTATTCTGCAATTACTGGCATCTCATTACAAATGTATTCATTCTGGCAAATTCAAGTTTTAGTTTTGCAGTTATATAAAGTATCTCACTCTGAGCTTTCATGAAATGTCCATTAATTTGGCAATGCTAACAGAGTTGATTGGTAGGACTTAAAACCATAGCAATATAATATAATCAAATGTGCATGAAGCCGACCCTTCCCTCTACAGTGAACTAAATGAAAAGTTTAATTTTACGTGTGCAGCGAGAAATGTAGGTTTAAGCCTGTCCACGGGATGAAGGAGGACTTCAACTTTGAATCATTTCGCTGAAGTTTTCAAGTTCAACATTAGTCGCAGCCAGCTCCAGTTGGAGGGATGTACGTATCTGCGACTCCAGAAGTGCGTTGTGCGTAAATCGCCTTAAGGTACATTAAATAAAAGCGGCGTGAAGCCTGTAGTTTGTTGCACACTTGTTTAAAGTGCAGCGAACGGTGTTTGTAAACAAAGCGAACGTAATTTCACCATATACAAGGTAAGAATACACATTTTATGAAGGAGTCTGAAAAGAACATTTTGAGAGGCGCAAATTTCCCAGCATTAGATGTGTTGGTCTTTTATGTATTACGCTATCCAGGGTTTAAATGACGCAATCTAATGCGTGTTTGATTAAAGGACGCTTAGCAAGTAAAACTTTTTCAGTTAAACGCCATAACTTTTGCGTCCAGCTGTACAAAGCTTTTGCACAGGCGAAGGGATGTGTTACTGTGTGAAAATCGAACTTTGAAGAAACACTGACATTTTTGTTTATTAAATACAATTATTTCAAAGTTACCTTATTACGTTTTTGTTGATGTTCCATGTATGAATTGGACCGTACATGCTAGTAGCCACAGCAATCTCGCACGCAGGTTGTTCTAAGGACGTGATCCTATTCTCTTTGCTTTTATTCGTGTTGTCGTTGTGTTTTTATATGTTTTATTTGTGGTCTAAAGTCAATAGATTGTGTAAACAAGTTAGTTTTTATTGTCCATTGTTGAAGTGAGTTTCAGCCCGAGAACACTGCAGGAGAGGCCAGCGTATTGTTTTTCGGCAACTATTGTCACTGCGTAATCACGACTGAGGTGTTAAGACAATTTCATGTTTACTGAGCTAGCTAACCCGACAATCAGTTCAAATAATTATTCAAATATTAAGGCATACGAGACTTATTATTCAAATTTAAAATAGCACGTGAGGGGTTAAGCGCCACAAACTGTTACAATATGGTATCCAACTAAGGGCTGAATGGAAATATCAACACCGAATGCATTTATCGCGCAAAGGAACAAGAGAAAACGCGGTTGGCAGAGGACGATTCAATGCATGTGGCCTAGATTTTGTGCGACGCCGGGCCTTGTGACTTTCTTTGGATTTGGGATTTCACCACTGATCAGAGACTTCGCCCAGCTAAATCTGGTATTATATATTGCGCTCCAATAATTTGATTTTGCATGTATTTATGCGTAATTGCTGTTGTGAAATAGATTTTAGGGCTTATCCCCATTCGTAGGGCAGTAATTTCTTCAGCTCGCTGTATCAATATTATTTCCCTCGTTCAGTCTTAGCGAACAGCCTTACTGATAGCGAGCAGGTATAATTCTTAGGAATTGTTTTGGGGAAGCCCTTGCTGCAAAGCTGACCCGCTCGAATGTAATATTACGAATGTTGTCTTAATTGAATTCCTTAATTTTTTTAAAATTAATTTCCTTTTTGTAGAGCACAGTGCAGTTCCGCTTTTTGCAGCTAAGTAAGCATTCCAAAGGTACAGATATAAGAAATCCCGGATTTGAATACCGTATGGTAAGCATTATCAAAGGTTCAGAACTGAGGTACACATTTCCATTCCAATCATTGTAACACGAAGTATTTTTCCAGATAGAATTAATTTGACTTTCACGGGTGAACAGCTGTTCTTTTATTTCTATTTAAGACCCGCATCATACCTACCAAAGTGAGATTCAGATAAAAAAGAGCATGTTGGAATCACCAGATATCTAAAATGGTTAGGGAAATTTTGGTAAAACTAGCACGAGGTGGAAGGACTTATCGATTTTCGAAGAACTTATGAACCAGTAAAGCATAGGTCAATAGATTGCAAAAGGTATTGTGATCACCACAATATTCGGGCAGAATGAATTGCTTGTTCTGTAGCTGGTATTAACTGTACATAGTTAATTCACATAATTATTAATACATTTCACTAAATCCCTTCGTGTAAATAAATTATGGATATTAAGAATATTAAGAAGGGATCAACTTATTGACGCTACGTCAATGAGTCGTTGAAGTTAGTACATGCAATTAAGTTCCTACAAGTTTACTTACATGTTTTGCAGTATATTGAACCGGGTGGATGGATTACAAAATTTCATGCAAGTTAAGCTTTCCTCTAATTTTTTAGAATTTCTAGTTTTTCTCCGATCAAAAGGGCTGGAAATAATATTTTGTGCAATAGTTTCTTAATAACAATAGTGTTTAACTACCATTAATTCTGAAGTGGCAAAATAAAGTTAATTGTAATTGCGCCTACCTTGTTAGGGAACAATAAATAGTGCAATTAAAGCGCAAATAAAATTAACGGGGCAATAAAATTGCATCAGAGGTAAACCTGAGTGCATGAAGTTTCCTGATTGTAATTGTAACCAATGGCTTTCTAAATCAATGTATATCCTTCTTCTTTTTTCTAAGTATGTGGAGCTAGTGCCACGTGTCATCATCGACAAAGAAACACCGACTGAAAAATACTGTATTTGTAGCCATGTACAATCAATAAAATTACAAACAAAAAATATACAATAAATAGAAGTACATCGAAGTCTCAACGGGTCTTGCATGGGAATACTGAACGTACAAATTATTTTACCATATGATAAAAGTGTAGTAAGCGTGTCAAAGTGCTAACAACGGTACCAATTTGCTTCTTGGCATGCATGCCCTGCACGTGGGGAACGTTGCTTTGGTATCCGACCGCCATCCTGCGATTGACAAAGGTAAGGATGGTAAACAGGTCCTTCTCCTTCGCATGCTTCTTTAGCTCGGTGCAAAGGCTCTGTATGAACCACGACCCACTAACGGGACTTCTCCAGGAATAAAAACCTAGAAATTCATCAGCTTACTTCTGCCTTCTTCCGACTACCCTTCCTTACCGTCATAAGTCGAATACATCACTAAAATGTCGGCCATCACTGGGATGGTGTAGGTGCTGGCAGTAGCGGTAGCATCGTGCTGGATGGGCGATCGCACCTTGATCCCATCGTCGACTTCGTCACCACGACATGCCTAAACGAAATGTGTAAAATCTGCCAGCGTTTTGTTACCGTGCTTACCTGTATGAAGAAGAGCTTGGGCTTTCCTGCCAGGGTGAGGCACTTGTCACCAGAAAATTGTTTCCAAAGGGTGTCCGGTGGGTACTGATGGTCCTTGGCGTAGATCTTTCCCGTGTCGCCGTGACTCAACACTGCGATGAAGAGGCAGTCTGAACCGGAGTGATCGGCTTCGGCCACTGTAAAGTCAATGTTTATGTCATTTAAACAAATGACTACATAGGTAAATATAGAGTTCCTAAATATTATAGGAATTGAGACAAGTCGGGAATATATGCTGATTGGTTGTGATCCACTGCGCATGCGCAGTTTCGTCTGAAATTGGGCCAGATTTAAGTCGTATAGTTACTGTAGAAACCAGTTCTGAGAATGCCACATTTGACAAATTTTTATTTGACTTTAGGTCTAACACTGATTAATGCAAATGTATTAATATCTATGTGTTCCATTTATACCTGACAAAAGTTCTTTAAATAACATATCTTGCAGAGGTGTAAGTATGTATATAAAATTTACTTAAAAATTAGTTACCTAAATAATTATTTTTCTACAGTTTTGGAAATATGGGTTGTTGCATTTTTCGTTTCAAAAGTAGATTCGAACGAGACTTTATATCCATGTAACACAAATTCCCAAAAACGAGAAGTAAAGAGCTGAATAGTTCAAAAATGTAAACTGAATACTCAGTAGTAGAACCAGACTCGATGGGAAAAAAGTGCGTCTGAGTGGCAAACGAAAATTAAAATCCAATGCTGTACCTACTTCGTTTACGTTATCTCAACTCTTTCTCAAAGATTACTTATACGGAATCCGTAGTAGATACCTACCAGTGTAGTTTTCATAAACGCTTTAAATTAACCTTTTTTGAAATTGTCAAAGTGACAAATAATTAAATTCATAAGTGACACATACTAAGAAAGACAACTCTGGCCTTGTATGCTATCATTTATTTTTGGAACAGTAATGACGGCTGACATTTGCGTTGTCTCAACTATTATACTATATAGGAACTCTAGGTAAATATTGCTGTCTATTCTATATTCATATTTATTTTACTATAGAAGAAGTTACACACGTGTCGACAGGACCTCAAAAAGGGCACCGTATTTCAAATCGTTGTAAATGGTGACGTCAAACTTCAGTCCCTTCAGAACCTCCTCCAGGTCCTTGCTGTCCTTCATGGTCCCGTCCCTTTTTCCAAGATTGTAGTCATCGAACACGTGGTGGTTGAAGATAACAGCAGTCCCTCTTTTGTAGTGGCCCATGTTATAGTAGTCCGAATCCTTGTCGATTTCAGTCAAGGAAACGTCAGGCTTAGGCATTGCATCGCTCTTGTCTTCCTTCTTTCTAAAGCAAAGAACAAACATTAATAGTTTTTCAGTTAGTGTTAAGCTGAGCATTAAGTAGAAGATTCACAGGCAGGCTCAAACAACGATGGAAATAAATCATGTTATAGTAGCAATGCAATGAGTTTAGATCCAAAGTATGTCCAAGAAGAAAAAAAAAATTAAAATGTTAATATAGCTCTCTTATGGTTGTCAATCCTGTACATTGATTGGGTTCATCACAACGGATTGACGACGCCATTCCATTTGTACTGACTTTCGCGGTGGTTCCCCGTTGCCTTCCGCTTGTTGTTCAGCCTTATTTGGCTGAAGACATTTCCTTCTTCAGCTTTTGTTGTATTATGGATATCCCGCCAGTACTATGTGTCTATTACTTACAGCAGCTGCAGCAAAATGTGTGCCAGATCTTGTTGCAGGTTACTTGCTGTTCTGCACTGCATTTTAGAATAAACATTGATGTTGGAAAGAGTATTTGTTACGTGAATTTTGAAAAGGAATTGTATGACAGATCACAGAAATTTTGACATTGACATATACGGTTATTAATATCTATCTATAGTCTGTTTTTTTGCTTTATGATTCAGAGCAGGTTTTGCTTTTGAATTTTTGTAACAGTGTGGGTAGTTGGTTACAAATAAAAAACACTAGTAATATCAAAAACTTATTACAACTGTCAATGAGTTATCTTATGAGCACTATTATACATAATGAAAGCTAAAATTACTGAACCATTGACATTAAATAAGGTAGGTATTGCTTTATTTTAAGAACGTTTATTTAAACATGGTTGTTATCTAACTGTACAGAAACGTCATAGAATTTCTAGACATCGATTTATCTTATATGTTCTAATGTAAATAGTATATTAAAGTATGAGTGGATAACAAGGTCTTTAAAACACGCGCGAGTTTTCGAGCACGACGGCGTAGCCGGAGTGCTCGAAATAGAGCAAGTGTTTTAAAGACCAGTTATCCACGAATACTTTACGCTATTTTTTATTATACCTCCAATACTGGAAATAAATTACGCACTAAAAACTTGGATATAATTTTTGTCGTGATAAATCGAGAGGGCATAATAATATTGCTACTATAGTTACAAGAATTATTTACGTTTTTGTCGCGTCCATGTCCGTTGTTGCATTCAATCGTTTCCTTGACTACCTTTAAAGCTCGGCGAGCTTTAATCGCCTGTATTCGCACGCTCAGGCGTGTTTTAAACGGCGATTCTGATGCAGGTATAATAAAAAATATATTATTAACAACTTGCTGGTGATTTTTATTTGCAGATCTGTGTTGTAGAAGTTATTATTTATGCTAAACATATAACAGGGATTAACTGTTTTTCAATATTGCCTAAAAATGATAGTCCCTGTCATTATTGGTCGAGTTCAACAGTAAGTCACACCCTGGTAACAATCCTAATGGGCATCCTGCATGCAAAATAGTGTATCTCTTTCCCTCTGCTTTAACTTTAGATATATTACTTTTCAAGTCTGTGTCGTGGGTCCACCTAAAACACCGGTTCCATTGCGAAATATCCAAGTGTTACTCAAAAACAGGAATATACATTTTTCACTAGAATTTCGAAATTGTATATATTTCTTTAAAAAACAATCATCGCCGAAATTACATGATTCTTCTCACACAACCATTTTTTCTATTCACAATTATTTTATATTTATATCACATATTTTTTAATGTGTAGTATAATTTTGAATGACTCCCAGTTTAATTTAGTTCCTCTCTTGCACATCGCAATAAATTATCCAAAGTAAAAAAATCCCAAATTTTCTTCTTGATATCCTCCCTGAAACTATAGTCCTTCCAAAGTAGACACTCCTTTTTCTTTTTCATATTATCATTCGGTTGTTGCTGGAGTTTTGATTTTGCTTCATTTAGAATATTAAACGTAGTTGAATTCAAAATGTAGCATTATAAGGAATTGTTAGAAATTTTATATCTGTTGAATTCTAAATACTTACATCAAAGACCAAGTCTTCCACTGATGACCGTTTTACTTAAGTTGCCATTGATATCTTTTATATTAGTAAAACAGTGTTTTACAGCCTCTTTAGTTTTACTATGAATACTGCTTTTTCGTGGAATTTTATCAAGCTTTACCGAAGTGTCAACTTGACAATCTCGGGGACCTTAATTTTGACGATAGGTATATGCTAAACTGTTGTACACTGCTAAAATAATATAAATACAAGGCCTGCTCTGAATCATAAAGCAGAAAAACAGACTATACAGTTATCTATTACAGCTGTGATCATAGTATTATAATGATGTGTACATTGTATTCGTGGACTTTGTTCATAATAAATGAACATAGCAATTATTTAGGCCAGAAATCGGGAGTCGATTCTAAAATTTAAAATATCTAATGCGATTTGGTTCTTGGTAGCAATATTCCACGATTGGTTATTATTTGAATTTCATAGTTCTTTGTTTGCCATTAAAATTACTCCGACGAATCAGTAACGACATTGTACACGACGGCGTCGGAGCAAGCCAGTTGATTTTATTTACATCTCCAAGAACCAGAAACAGTAGATATAGGACATATGCGTCACTTTGAGGTTTGTAACACAATTCCGTCAACGTGATGTTTGTTGGCAATCCAAAACTTTACTTAAAATTGGCAAAACTGTAAGTCTATATCAAATTCGAGGTTAGCAGGTTATGTTTTGCGTCAGTTTGTATCAGAACTGACACAAAACCTAACCTGCTAACATCGAATTTGACATGAACTTACAGTTTTGCCAATTTTAAGTAAAATTTTAGCATAACTCAATCAGTTATTGCTGATGGGAACAAAAATGGCGGCGATGGCGGCATTTTCACGGATAAAAAAATGGCGGTACTCTCTTATATACACTGGCTCTGCCAAGAACTACAGTGGCTATATAAGGACAGTGTGGTCAATTTTAAAAAAGGCAGCCATTAAGAGTCGTCTCTACAACAACCAGCGACGCCCTTAGGTATTGTTCTGTGCACGGCCTGCTAAATTGTAAGACAAACGTCACCCTGTTAAATTGTGACATAAACGTCATTTTATACGGACTGGACATATGTGAAATTCGGAGATGCTTTGCAGAGCGCGCAAATTTGTGCAATATGAGGTGGTCAAAAAATGTGCAGTGCAACATTAATTTTACAAGAATGTCAGTAATATTACTTAAACAGAATTAAACGGCAAGAGACGATGTGAAACGTAAGAAATCGCTGCCAGCAATTAAAAATCCTCGTTAACGAGCAACCTAATATTGGAATATAAGTCAAGGTGTCTTTTTTTATCTTCTTTATTGTGTTTTTGTACATAGAAAACGAAAATTGACATTTTGCGTTGATCGACACAGAGATTACGTACAAAAACTTAACAAAAACAGTTTTTTTATATTCATAATCAAACCGTTGTATTTATTCCACCAGTTAATTTAGAGGAATAGAATATTCAGTGTTACGTAGCCAATAAATTCTCTTTAATTTGATGCAATAATATTTGGCATTAAGACATTTATATAGTTTATTATAGCTTTTGATTTGGACTAATGCGCAATTTTCGCAAAAAGCAACTCGGTGACATTTACTTATGCAAACGAAAATTATTTGCTTACACACAACACTGAAGAATTGTATGAGGATTATTTCATTCCACTTCATATTGGGGCTACTTTCAATAATAAAAGACTTAGAAGTAATTCTGTGTGACTATGTGTGATTTCGTAAAACGACTCTTAATGGCGGATTTTATAACAACCAATCAGAAACAGGACCAAAATTGACCACACTGTCCTTATATAGCCACTGTATCAAGAACAGCAGATGCGAGCCATCTAGGTCTAAGATTGGGAAAACGATCTACTTTATTGTGTCGGTAAGAAAGAAAGAAAATAATAATCTTTGTTCTTTATACAATTCAACTATTAATTCATATATTTAGTGCATACATTTTCACTGGACTTTGATACATAAACTCACATTAATTTACTGAGAAATCCAAATGCGTCAGGTTCATCTTCAACGGTGCCCATATTATAAAATTGTACTTTCCTGCTGGTAACTAACCTACACTTCAGTCACTGCTAGTCAATAACTTTAATATCAGGCGAAATACTGATAAGTTATCTTATCAGGTACCGAAAATTCAACAGCGAGTGACTACTTGTTAGGCTAATAAAACTTCCTCATGAATTTAAAATTATGGTTTAAGTAATGAAAACTGATTTTCCTTCATAGTTGTTGTATAATTTGGATTAAATAAAATAAGACGCAACTGTTAATGCCTTGCAGAAACAAATGTTTTTAGCCGTATTCTTCGTTCTTGCCAGTAAACTCTAGACCTGTTGGCATCAATTTCATTTTATTATTAGAATAAGGATAATAAATGAAAGCCATCGTTCGTAATAGATTTTGGTTTCAGTAAACATTTTTAGGTTGTTACCATAATTTTTGGTAAAATGGACAAAACAACAGAATTTACCTAATATCCACTTCGAATCCTGGTCATAAATGACCAGCTCACGAAAAGAAGTCGAAGAGGAAACATGTAGGCAAAATAATTCATTACTTAAACGTTACAAGTAATAGAAGCTTAGCGCGCCACAATCTACGACTTACTCTGACACAACCTGATGAACCATACGGTATAGCCAAGATTCGACGTAAAGTAGGCTACAAAAAAAAATAGTAAACACTCAACAACAGCTAGTGCCAAACATAAACAGTACACTTATTTAAGCAACGGTAATTATAGTGCCACGCAAATATTTTAGAAAAGAGTTATTACATGAGTACAAACAGTACACGGAAATTACACAAGCACAGAGGATTTAACTAGAGCGCTCGGAAGTGATTCAGTGAAATAGTAAAGGTGCTGATTGAAAACTAGCATTCAAAACGATTATAATTATAAACTATAACGATTTGCAGATGCAGTCGTCGACGAGGCCTCGCTAAATATGACACATTTATAGATATGATACGTTTATGTCGAATAGTATGACCGGCAAATAGAAACTGAAGCTTAAATTAGAAAAATACACAAAGCAAATAAAAGTTTGGCAACCTGATGGTTGTTCACTACTTAAAAAGCAATTACAATCAAATTTTACATCCGTAGGAAGTTACCTTTATAAACAAAAGCAACTGTAATTTGTACAGCTGCTACTTGCTAAGAAAATCTAGAGGAATCTGCCAGAGGCCAATGGTAGTATCAGGTGATCCAGTTTTCGCCAGCGCCAAATGTGCAACCTAATAAATGGGAAGAATAGTGACGTGCGACTACTTTTAACACCAGCCAAAAAACAAGAAGAAAATAAATTGAAAATAAATTCTACTGAGCGTTTCACAGAGCTGGGCAGTATTTACTTATTTTGTAATTAAATTACTAATTAATTTTTTTCGTTGCCTGTCTTGGAATTGAATTACTTTTCAAAATACGGTAATTGTAATTGCAAATTGTTATTTTTGTTAAAGAGTACTTAAAAATTACTTTTCGAAAGTAATTAATTAGTATATTCAATTGCTCAATTACTTTTGAGTAATTAAATTTCTCTAAGTATTTAAATTACTTTACATATATTTTAATTACTTGTGATAATTGAAATTACTCGCAGTAATTGAATTACTAAATTGCTGAGCAATATAAGTATAATTTATAATATCCTATCCCTCGTTTTGTGCACAAGCTAAGAAATATTTGGTGCATGCGCGTGTTTGTAGATGAGATGTGCATGTGCAGGATGCAGCATTTTAGCTTACTAATAATTATTGTTAAGAAACGAAAAATATGTCTTCGGTAAGTACAGATTACAGAGTAAGGTTCGGTAAAAATATAGTTTAATTTTTTCCATAACAATTGACGATAAATGACTTTATTATACAATATTAGTTTTTCAATTTGCTTGTTTAAAACGATGTACTAACACGTGGCTATCTAAATACTACTAAATACAAATATACCACAACAATTTCTAGCGAAAGTAATTGAAAAAGTAATTACCTTTGAAATTACAATTACCAAGTAATTACTAATTGAATTACTATTTCATTTCAGTAATTGAAAATCTGGCAATTCAATTACTTCATTTGGCAGTAATTGGTAATTAATTATTTTGGTAAAGTAATTGTTCCAGCTCTGGCGTTAGACCACGTGAAAGTAGAGATAAAAATTTCATATCTAAGATTTAGGGCAAATCAGTGACAGTTGCGAAGTAAAAACTATTTATAGACAACCCGAAATACAGGAAGATGTTTAAAGTTTAGCAGTTTAGCTTTTAACCAATTTAGGTATGGATTCAATTTCGTTTTCACAGCAAATAGTAATATCACAATGGCATAAAGTTTTTCCCATAGTTTTCGCTTTAAGAAAGTTAGCAGACTTTAATTGCTGCAATATTGATAGCATTGCGTGGAATATAATGGGTTTTCCATTAAGAAGTGTTATTTTCAGTTAATAAAAAACATTTTGTTTGTTAAAAAAATGCCAATATCCTTATCTGAATTAAAAGTACAAACTCTACGATTCAATCTGGAAGAGAATATTTGGAAAATGGTCGCTTCGGCTTCTATGGCAAATGGTCATCCTTGTGAGAAAGCTTTGCATCACGTTTTCGCATAATTGCGGTTTCATTCCGCGAACAGCTCCAACACTATCTTTGAGGACTTTAATTGTTTGTGGATTATTGGCGTACACGTTGTCCTTTACATTGCCCCAATGGAAAAACGTAAGCGTTGTCAGATCGCACGATCTAGGTGGTCAACCTATCATTAATTATGCCTATTTTTGTGAAATAACATGTTTTCGCAGTATTTCACCAAATTTGTAGTAAACTTTCACTATTTCTATGCTTTTCAGCTGTCAAGAAATCTCAGCTCTATGTTTGACAGTTAAAAATGCCGCAAAACCTCTTATTGTAAAACCCATTATACTCTGCAGTACATGGCTAATGATATCTACTTTATTGTCTATAAATTGTAAGCAATGAGCAACGATCCGCTTATAATCACAAGCAAAAACGTTTAAAAAAACTGTAGCTGCCCATCAATACTTTATTGAAGTAAAACGTGTATCCGCTTAGGTTAGTTTAGCTTTTGTACATTTTACTTTGTCAGGTTGAAGGTCGCTTGTAATCTTTTTAATTCAGAAAAATATAACAGGACTTAAATCCATAGACAATGGCAAAGTGCACTTTACGTTTACCGATTTAATACCAGTGATAATAATTGATCTTATGCCGCTGGTATTATCTGTTTCATATAAAAATAGATAAATGAGAGCTTTGCAGGTTAATAATAATAATAATAAATATTACAACAGATGGTCACCCACAATCATATGTTTAATTAATTTTTAGGTCATTTAGGATATTTTTTACGAAAACCCAATTCTTTTTCGCCTCGTAGTGTATTAATACGAAAATTACAATATGGAAACTTTACTGCAGCTACGCTGTTATTTAAAATAAAAACAAAACGAACTCTCATATCTTGTTCACAAACGTACGTAACTGATAAAACGATAATGGTTCATGAACTCTTATTGTTCTTGTTGACAGGTTCTTTGTCATTTTCGTTGATAAGATAAGCGCTTCATTTGGTAAATTACATTTTTCTAATTTAACTAATCTAACAGAATTAAATGCAGCTGTCATAATTAAACGAGGACATAAGAGTTTCGATAGCGGGCGTAAAATGGCTTTTATAGCCCTAGGACCTATAAAACAGTGTAACAAGCACCTACAATGTAGTATAGCAACAGCAACAATCTGCACAGAAACCATAGCACACAAAAATTTCATAGCGCCAGCATAATGGTGACGCAGCAGTGTTTAGCAAAAATACTGAATTCTTAAATTTTGTCCATGTTGAGAATCAAAATGAAATACAACGTTGTATGTACCACGTGCCCAATCTCGGGAAATGTAAAGCTCTCCGCTTCGCCTCTCGCTTTAAACATTCCTTCGTGCTATAATCTATTGATTATTTCTTTAATATATAAATAACTAGTATGAATGTATGTATGTATGTATTATCGTTAACCTCGTTTTATCTTTCGGTGTAGAGGCTGGTGCTTTATGCCCTTGCATCTGACGGTACAATGCTCAACTTGCCCCGGATTCGGGATACAAAGTTGAAGAGCGCCTTTTGTGTTTGCACAGCAACCATTGTGTGAAGTGTGTATATCATGTTCATGTGTTGACCTTGTTACTCTATCTCTTAGGTCTGTGGATCTGAGTAGAGCACAGTTAATTTGGTGCCCAACTGTGAATGGTCTCACCGAGCCCAATTCCAATCGCCAAGGCTACGGAAAAATTCCGGCCCCCGCGGGATTCGAACCGAGGACTTGCTTACTAGCAAGCTTAGCGCTACCCAACTACGCTACCCGGCTTCTTTATAACTAGTACATACTTTTGAAACTATTTATTTTTATTTATGAATGTAGAATTGGTAGTAATAGTTGAAAATAATTACTATTTTCTTGACTGTTTCAGACCTATATGTTATTCAAAAATCAGATTTAAATATAAGTATCAATCATTTTATAATTTTTTAGTGATAAGTACGACGCACATGGTGGACTCCTAACCGTGGATTATAAATTAAGAACTGACAGTGGCTAATTATTTTTGATAATAACAATGTTCTGTTTTAATTAAGCAAACATAAACTATTGATAGAAAAATAAAGTTGAAAAAGTGAAGACGTATTTTTCACACCTTAATAGCCTTGAAACCTTTTTTCAAATTTTATAAGGCTTCAGGTGTGACTGCAAGTTATTGTCATAACCACTAATGTAAGGTAAGACAGCAAATACTCACTTCGAACGCATGAATCCGAACCCAAATGCATCTTCAGTGGACGCTGGGGTCGAATCAATTTGATCACTATCACTCATGATTTAGTGTTGAGAACAACTGTACTAAATCAACGCCAGTACTGACTAAATGCACACTTTTTTCATTGTTGTGGAAAGGCTGCGATAAGGTTATCATATCTTGTGTCAATTTTGATAGGTAGGCTTACAAACCCTACTATCGGATCTATATTTAGTTTTGCATGGAATGAACCGATTTTAATCAGTAGTTGGAACTGAGGAAAACGGTAAAACGTAAATTTTTCGAGCTAAGCAGCGCAGAAGTACAAAACGTGAATATAAAATTAATACTAACATAAAATAACGATGAGATGGGCACTGCGAGGCAGAAGAAGGTCCACACCACAACACGTAGTAACAAAGCAAAATTAACTGGCAATACGTCTCCATTATCGAGTTAAATATATGAACTACACATTAAACTAAATAATCAAACTTTAAATAGGAATGTGAGAAACGTAGGTGGGCAAACAATTAAAATAATTCTGGTTGATACATGTTGGTAAGGAAATTATGTGCGAGGAATTAATAGGCAATAACTACAGCGTCAGGTAAACTTAGCTGGCCTTGCCGTTATGGTAAATTTAAAAAGATTATTGACTTCTGTTTAACTGCTTTATTGCTTGCTTAGATGATTGTAGACTTTTGTTTTTTGTGCAATTATATGATTTAATAGAACTGTGCTATCGCAACTCAGTGGTAGAACTTCTTCTTTCTCTTAATATAATGTAAATGCTTAAATGAATTGCATTTTTAGAATACTAGCTTAATGTACAAGGGTAATCGCCCACGCCTAGACTAATATTATATCAGTACAAACTCACGCCCGCACTTACTTTTAACGTAACAGTAGTGGTTATCTAAAATATCTGAAAATGAAGAGTTTAGCGTACTAATTGTATCACCTCAGTGTATGGCCCTTCAACAGAGAGTAAACACAACCGTGACTAGCTCAAATGCTGGGCAATTTGTTGCCATGGGTAAGGATCAGACAGTGATTCTTAAGGTTATTGGATGAAGCAAAATTAAGCAAAATACAAAAGGGCACCAACCGTCAACCACGCCAACAACAAAAGCATGTCTAACCAGAGCTGGCAAAATTATTATAAAAAAGTAATTAATTACCTATTACCAATTACCGTCCAATGAAGCAATTGAATTACCAGATTTTTAATAAGTCAAATGAAATAGTAATTCAATTATCAATTACTTGGTAATTGTACTTGCACAAGATTGATTACTATTTCAATTACTTTTACTAGAAATTGTTGTCATATATTTGTATTTAGTAGTATTTAGATAGTCATGTGCTAGTACATCATTTTAAACAAGAAAATTTTAATTAATAAAGAATTATTATAAACTAATACTGTATAATGATGCTATTTGTTGTCAACTGTTATGGAAAAAGGCAAATTATATTTCAACGGTACTTTACTCTGTAGTACTTACCACAGACACATTTTCTGCTTCTTACACGATATTTACGAGCAAGCTACCATACTACATTCTGCACAGACTATACTATGCACGACAGAACACATGCACATTTCATCTACAAACATACGCGCCTGCACCACATAGACATCCTCTTGCACAAAACTAGTGTTGCCCGATTAGTCATAGGAAGTCATAAATTATACTTATGTTGCTCCAGAAATGCCCTATTGCCATTTGCTTACCATGTAACTTAATAAGGCCTTATCGTATTTTCTGCGTTCTGGAGATTTAATACCCAATCAAGGACAGTAATTTAGTAATTGAATTACCAGAAAGTAATTCAATTATCGCAAGTAATTTCAATTACCACGTTTAACTCAAATACTTGTAAAGTAATTTAAATACTTTAGTAGAGTAATTTAATTATTCAAAAGTAACTATATGTGGTAATTAATTACTTTCAAAATGTAATTGCCAAGTACTTTTTAACAAAATTGGCAACTACCAATTACAATATGTTTTATCGGACTTTTTCCACTATCTAGGGTGTATATCACACGACGTTTCGAGAGTTTTGATCTACTCCCGTTTTCAGGTGTTCCTAATTAGTCCTGAGAAGGACTGATATTACAAATACAATTACCGCACCCATCCAACTACTGACCAAGCAGACTGGAGCTTAACTTTTACAAGTGCGTGAGATATGCAACACCACTCAGCCGTACTGCCCGCTAAAAAGTAATTCAATTCCAAGGAAAATCACCAAAAAGGAATTTAAATAGTAATTTAATTACATAGTAATTAATTACTGCTCAGCTCTGAGTCTAACTAACTGCTGATGCTGGGGCTAGTCGTTAGTCTGAAACATTGATGTTTGAGTGTTTTCTTACCAGATAACAAGATGCACTTCAAAATGAACCAAGCATATACAAGTAAACTTTCGCTACAACTGTACCAGTTGACTTGATTCAATAGGTCTCTCTGCTCGCTATTCTTGTGACCATTGATGGTCAAAATACGCTTCGTGGAACAGTAGGTAGTTGCTTACGAGACTTTTGGGGAAAGTGATGTAACCGACGATTTTAAGCCTATACCTAATAACAAAATCATTGAAATTCTATTCACTGCTATCCTATTCCCTTTCAAAGAGTGCTAAACCAACTCGTTATGGGAAGAATGTAACTGCAATGATGGAATGCCTCCGTAACTATATTAATTTATTGGCGATGGACTGATTAACCTAGTTAGGATGACTATTGCATCAGCTGATGTTATACATGTTGTATGTGCCAGCCAGATCTTAGACTTGGTGAATATCATAAATTGGTTCGTGACGTAACATTGATGGGACACTGATTTTCTGGATCTCAGTTCCACAAGAAAAAACTGAATCTATGTGAATTAATGGTCAAAGAAGTAACACTTAAAACTAAAGATGATTTGATCAAGTTAAAAAAAGACGGAAAGTGCTATAATCGTCTTGTTGTTTTATGCCACATTAAGATATTAAGTTGAAAAAATGTATGGGAAAGTACGAAGTACTTGCAGTCCCACAATCTGTGCTTGGAAGTGATGAAACAATGTACCATACCCAAGCCAAAAGCAAGCTGACACATCAATTGGAATAACTCTGTTCTGCTGAACTTGCTCAAGAAACCGACAATCCATGTCTTAACCCAAATACAGCAGAAACCCAATTCAATATACTGGTTTACATTTTGTTGCAGTTGCACATGAAATAACAGATGTTTATACAGAGCAACACATTTATTATGTACACTATCAAAGCCAAAATAAATGTCAAAACTGTTCCTCGTGTAACGGTTGTATCTTGTTAATTATTGCTCATGCTTTACTGGCTTGCTTAATTACGACTAGATACTTTTATTTTTGATACAACTTAGCCCTTCGGGGTAGTCAGAAACCCAAGGTTCAATTTTTAAACTCAAGTATAAAGAGCAAGTACACATAAAACTAAATATTTATTAATTTAAATATTTACAAGTCAAAAAAAAAAATAATAAGTGTCTGTGTGTAATGTACAATGAATAAAGAATAATATAATTCGGTCAACGGGCTGCCGGGCGCCTGGCTGGTTAGGCAACCTATTTTGACGTTCTCGTCCGATTGTCTTCAGATATCCGATTGTAAACGATGCAACGAAAGCCGTGGTTCCTGGGGTCCTCATACGGCCGGCGCTAGAAACACAAAAATAACTCCAGATTAGTTTTGTTTCTAAATGAAGAGTTAAAATCTCGTGATTATACAGGGTTCATTTGTTTGAACTTTAGGTAGGGCAAGTGCAGGCCTTGGTCGGGGTCAACTGCAGTGCCCGAATGGTGTTAACAAGTGAAATTACAAAGCTGCTGCTCATGAAATTGCAACGTTAACCTAAGTTTAGGTTACGGATCAAAATTGCTTCTGGGAGCTTGGATTTTGATACAAGGGCACTGCAGCAGGTTACTGGAAGCTAGCAAACAGAGTCCCCACAGGTCAGTTAAGCTCTTAGGGACCTGGTGTATTGTTCTTACGAAACTTCAGGTGTTTAACCAACAAGCCACAGTAAGTTTCATTGACAAGCGGTGTTTAATCCACAAGCCACAGTAAGTTTCAACGAAAAATTGGTTATTTATAGGAAAAACTGGTTTCAGGAATCAAGTGTCAGGACGGGCAGGATCAGGGGGTAGGCCCAAGAGAGCCTGGAGTGAAAAGCTCCAGGTTGGAGCAGTTGCTGATTCGGATCGGTGGACGCAAGTCTCTCTATTTGCTTGAGTTACCTGGTTTTATACCTTTCTAGGCCTACTTATCTAGGCTGGAGTTTTGGCAGGGATGCGTGGAACTCGGCCGGTCGCAAACTCTCGCACCGCGAGGCTTAATTTGATTTATCTTCTATCGCGCGTCTCGGAAGTGCGATACCTGATTGTGCCGATGTTTTAGCGACGTCCAAATTCGAAAGCATTACAATGCGTAAAAATACGAATTTTGGCCGGCGCTAACGTCACACTCGGAATAAATCTTTGTCTTATGCTAAAAACAAAAATGCACTCACAGCAGCACTGATCCATAGTCTGATTACAAGTGCTCTGCGTTTGAATAAAAATTTGGATATTTTCTACCATAAGTAAAAGCTGCGAAACTAATAGGTGTAGACGATACAAGGTCTCCACAAAAAGAAGCTGACGCAAAACTCAGTCTCCATGCACTACACGTAACCGCAGTAGGAGCTGAAATACTAGAACCTTTACTTTAGATTGGTACAAACGTCCTTGTATTGGTTATTGAAGAGAAACCATATGTGGAACTTGAGGAATATGTCAGCTTTATGTACTGCCAAAACAAAAATTTTAAACTTTATCTGAATTGAAATGGTGGTTTTTTACTACGAATGGGGGTCGGCATGACTCCAACTCAAGCTGAGCTTCACCCAGCTAGTAGAAGAACTCATTAATTATATCAAGCAGGACTATGGCAACAAACACCTATTCCAAAATCTAACCTTGAGACTGATTTTGGTTGGGCAATTAGTGAAAGTCGCTTGTGGACCTCAAGAATTGATCTCTTTAGTGCGTTGCTCATGTGCGACATCAAAATTTTTACCACCCTGTAAATGTGTTTAGAATGGAGTGCCATGTACTGAAATATTTTCATACTCAGCACACTCTGACGACTGTGAGAACACTAGAGGCCCAGATGATATTGAACACTATGATGAAAGTGGTATTAAACAGAAGGAACTTGTTTTAAAGTCCACTTTTTTTAGTAGGAATCAGATATGCAGGGTACGAGAGACCAACTGTTACTAATAGGAAATATTTTTGTTTCAAGCAACAAAATGCATTATTTGATATAATCACCTTTGGCTTTGATGATGGGGTCGAGTATGTTGATAAAAGTATCGCACGCTGCACGAATGTGCGACTGTCAGATTCGCTGACATTCTCTGCGACGAAGTGCCTTGAGCGCGTTCAAACTTTGGTGTTTTTTAGAGGACACCCTGCCCTACAAAATACTCGAGATGGAGAAATCCAGAGTATTAGCGTTTGATGAATATGCGAGCTAATGTTCCGCCAAATTGAACCCGGAAACATTCTCACCAAGAAATTGTCGATTTTCACGGGCTTCGTGATATGGTGAGTCCTACTGGAACGTCCATGGCCTGGTCTCGAATTTTTTACGTGCCCATGGTATCAACGCTTCTTTTAAGTAATTTTTGCAGTATACAGTCTTGTTGACCTAAACGCCCTGGTCAAAGCAAACAAGAGAAGAACCACCTTCAGCTACCACCGAGATCAAACCCATAACAGTAGCTAATGTTTGTTTTCTAACTGCAACCAAATACTGTCGATTTGTTTGTTCTCGTATTGTGGAACGGTAAAAATATTTAGCAAAGCCCCACTGGCGTGCAATCGTTTCAGTACCTATGATATTTGTATGTAAGGCTTGAGTAAAAATGTATTTTTCAATACTTCGCGAATCCTCCAGTCCGATATGTTGAGAGCTTCTGCCAATTTTCTTCGGATTTCTCTCAATTTAGGTCATTACCTTCCGAACAATTTCCCGAGAAGTTGTTGGGTTTTGTGATGCTACCAGTAACATCGTAACAATTCATGGTGCAATACACAAACATTTTGTTGACGTTAGGACTGTATCTGGCGAACAATAGTAGGTAGGTACAATATTTCTGGCCAAATATAAAGAACTCACATTGTTGAGTTTAAACTCCACCGCCAATATCTTTTTTGTTTTCAGCTTAGAAGTAAATGCTTCCCATGACTTGTATACAACATATTGATGTGTCATTTAAACAAAAATGAGAGCGTTATCATCGCATAATTTAAAGTTGTGTATAGAATGAGGTTGGTAACAGTTGTTTCCTGACACCCTGTATATTTTGTAACGCCAAAATTATTTATTTTATGTGCCACGGCAGCTACCTTTTCGGAAGCAGGTAACAGGTCAAATAAAAGTCAGGGTGAGGGCATGATACAAGGAAACAGAGATATGACATTTCCGTGTCTTAAAATCGTTTATTTTGCGCATGACGTCACGCGGTGACATCCAACAACGTGACTATATGAGTTTAATACGTAAAATTATACATTACTGTTGATTGTCGATTAAATTATATTTTGTTCATCCAAAGCTAAGCCATATGCTTTTGTTTTTGCTTGTGAATCGGTTTCAGGGACTCGTACATTTAAAACTTCAAACCAATCGTTCACCTAAAATTGTAATGTTTGTTTATAACTTAACTAATGTAGATGTCAATATTTAACTGTTTTGAAACATTCGGAACACTGCAACCAATTTGTTGATGGCCTGAAACGACCTAGCCTTCTGCATCTAGAGATATCAGTAGCAATTGTCCTTGTATTCGAATTGCTCTAAGGCTAGGCGAATCCGATCCTCCCGATAGGTTGTTACGTAGGTGCTCCTCGGAATATCCAGCACCTTGGTTTTATTTTTGAATAACGGCGATTAGGACGCCTCCTGGATGGGTAGATGCGGTTCAATTGACTTGCAAAGTGGCTTCAAATTTGACCCAAAACGGTTGGTCGGTTTCTAATATTTAAAAAGATAGGGTGCGTAAAACATTACTGAGAGCAATCCTCACAGAAACATTTAAGCATCGTAGAAATGCGTGGTAGTGTCGTCAACGGCTCGGCAAAAGTCCGTGAAAACCTATGGCCTCGAAATTTTACAAATTTCCGAACAGGCGCCTTTAGAGCAATTCGCGTATCAAAGTCGTATAACATATGCCCAGCTATTTTTACGGTACAATTTACTACAATATTTATTACAATTTACTATATAATCTAAATTATTATGCTTTATGATCTATAATTTTTCTGTAACAATTTTATTTGTTTTCTAAAATTAATTACTTTAAATTTGATATCCAAAAGAATCATGTTGAGTTTTTTAATAAAAAAGTTAAAATCCACCATTTTGGTTTCAACATCAAGGTAGAATGACCGCAATTTTGCTGTAATACCAAAGAAGTAAACCATTCTGAAACGCTATGGAGGTTATATCTACAAAAATTTCACAAATTTTTCACCATAAATTAGCAGAAACTAACATCTTAGCATTAACAAAAACTTAAAACGTAACAATAGACTCCAGTTTTCACAAGTTTTGACATCAAACGTGCTCTATCTATTCGTCTAATAAACTATCGTTCCCAGTTAAATTCTTTCGATAATTTTTTCTCTTTTGGGAGGAATTTAGGAACGGAACAATGTGCCAACCTCTTCAATCATATGACTGCACGAAATGAAGAGTTGGTATTCTGTAAGTGATTACACAAGACGCATCACAACGTGTTACTTCAGGAATAGACCTGCAGCTCAAATTTTCATGTTCAAGCAGATAAGATATTGAGTGACCTTCATCTTCATAACAAGCTTATCATTAAAACTAGATACTTTTCTATACCGTGAATAACTATACTTAATGGATAAACAACAACGATATTGTGGTAAGTGTAATTGCATTTTTCATATTTCTCATTAAAACAAATGGAGCAAGTGTTAATACAATATCCCTTTAGTCTGTCATTTGAAAGAAGTTACTGTCTGCAGAGCATTACATATATCGCATACTTTACATTGTATCAATGCATTTTTAATCGAAAAGGTGTATTTTACATCTCTCTTTTTTAATATATCAGCTAAAGTGAAATAGTTAATAGTAAAGAAACGCGAAGGCAAACTTGCCGGCACAAACTTTGGAACTGTTGCTTTGTCAGCATAAGCAACATAAACAATTCAAATACTTTCTTGAAACAACTTACACCACTACACATCTGCGAAGGTGTTATGGTGAAGAAGAGAGTTGTATTTCTGATTACTGTTTTATTTTCCTTCTTATTCTATTAGGTTGCTTTTTTACATGTGTGACGTTTGCTTCTATGCAAAATTTTCATTCAAATAATTATAATTCGCACGTCGCTATTTTGTAAAATTTAATATAGGCATCAGTGACTCGTACGTTCCATGATGGACGTTCACGACGCATCCCTACTTTTTCCCACTTTTCTTCCTTCAGCAGGTTTTATCGGTAGAAGACGACCAAAGACCGTATAAAGTGATTCGAATTCGACCAGACAGGAGATTTTGAGTCCCGATTCATCTAGGCAAAACTCTCAGTCACAATGGGCTGAGGGCCTCGCCAGCTTCGGCCAGAGAAGGCTTAGAAGAACCCAGTGGAGAAGACTTGAAGCCGCCTCAACCAGAAAAACCTCTTGCTAGTCCAAAATAACCCCATCCGAGAATGAATCTGCCCCTATCCGCTGGTCTAGCGTACATAAAATATTTACCCACTATCACCAGTCCTATCCTAAAACCTTTAAATATTCTCCTGGAGCGCGACAGCGCTGTCTCCAGCGAACTTAAAAAGCCCGAGATATCGCAGCACCTGCTAAGCGGTTCCCAAACTCGAAAGTATCCTCCGAAATAGCCTTCAAGATTAAAGGAGGCTTTTAAAGCTTACATAGGACAGTCTTCCTGATTAATACAAGATACATCAATACCAGGGCCGCCAATTCTCTATATCACCTACAATAAACTCTTGTTGGAGTAGAACAAAGGCGACCATTTTGGTGTTGCATATATTATGACGGAAAGGTTGGCACTCGCGAGGCCACCTACAGGTAACAGCGGCCACTCGGTGCTGAGGTTAGATGGCCTTCAGGGGCGCCAGGTGTCGGGCTAACCGAGGCTTAAAAAATTTTATTGTTATAAAGTGTAATATATGTTTATGCTTAATCATTTAATATCTTGTTTTATAGGACATGTGATAAATAGACTATTTTATTCTACTTGTTTCTCTGTACTTAGTTATATACGAACTCTGGCTCTGAGCTACCAAAGAGGCAAAAAACATAATAGGGTAAACTAAAATAAGCAACCACGTCCTATTGCAAATGACGTGGCAACTGCACTTTTGTAGATCACAACGTTTTTTGGTTGTCATTTTAGTGGAAAGTAATTTAATAAGTAGTTAACGTTTTTGCATTGATTCTACGGCATTTGGAGGATTAGAGTGTAAACCTTACTGTATTTGGCTAAGTTTGATCTAAGAAGTTAATGCTCTTCTTTCTACAATCTTTTTCATTTTAACACTAATGGTACAAAAATTTGATCGGCTTATTTGAATAGGATGCTGAAATATTATTGGTCTCTTTTCTGTTGTTTTATATCCGCAAGGTATATAAATATATTCCTTCCTTCATACTCTATAATGTGTATGCTTATACAAGATCGTAAGTACTTCTACAGAAAGTTATATTTTAATTGTAGTAAAAAATTATTAGATATTTTTCAGCTATAATGCGGTTATTCCGGTCTCTGTGACGATGACCTTCAACAATTTTGTTGCAATTTAGGTAGGTCAATCTAAGATATTTCCTTTAACAGTTTTCTTAAAACTTTGCTTGTGGTTTGATCAGAAATATCATGAGGGTACGGATCAATTAATATATGGTCAGTTACTCCTTGGTATCCAGCAATACATTCAATTGAAATGGGTTCTTAGGTGGTTAATTTTGCAAAAGTCTCTAGTCGCTTTGAATTAGTTTTAAAAGACTGTTAAGTTGTCATTTGGAACAGGATTCACTTACTTATTTCTGTAACTGATTTAATTCAGTACACCTTTTGTTTTATCTTTGACACTTAATCACTTAAAAAAACGGGAGAAAACCGTATTAGAAAGACACGGAGAATATCCAAATCAATAGGAACAATTCTAATAAAATCCGCATACAAAAGAAGCCTGAATGATGACCACAGCCACAATAGGAAGAAGTAAAAGTTTAAATTCAATAGTAAAGACACATATGTATATGACGTCAAAGTCCAACTTACCGATTCAACATTTTTAAACAAATAACAAGGGCAACGAGAAAGAGGATATCAAGCCATATAGCAAAACACAAAAATAAAAATAAAGGCTACAAAATAACTCATTTATTTTCTTTTTCATAAAAATAAACTAATCTAGTCAGAGTGCTGACTATGGTGCCAATTTGTTTTTTGGCATTGAACGTAGGATCAGTATGATGGCTTTGATAATCCACCGCCATAGTGTTGTTAGCAAATGTTAGAATTGTCATCAAATCCCTCTCCTTCGCGTATTTCATCAGGGCATCGCAGACACACTGTATAAACCACGAGCCATATTTTGGTTCTCGAAAGGAGTAATATCCTGAAAATTACAAGTCGATTATTATTTGGGACGTCTGATGAGAACGAAGCGGTACCGTCATAGGTAGAGTACATAACGAGTATGTCAGCCATTACTGGAATGGTATAAGTTTTTTCCTCGTCTGGGGCATCTTGTTCCACAAGCGTTGTCCCATCATCGAGTTGTTCACCACGACAAGCCTGTAGCGATATTTCAAATTAATGAGAGAAGTAAGAAAATAGTCATAAATACTGTACCTGTATAAAGAACAGTTTGGGCTTTCCAGCCAAAGTGTGACATCTGTCGCCTGCGAACGGTTTCCAAAGCTTATCGGGAGAATATGCGTGGTCTCGAGCTTTGATCAGTCCTCGGCCACCATGAGTCAATACAGCAATCAGCAAGCAGTCTGAGTCGGTATGATCCATTCTAGCCACTGTGAAAAGGAAGGAAAAGTTCTCTTAAACTGCTTGATCGCCCTTTAGATAAAAAACTCACAATCAGTGATCTTGTCAAAAAGTTCGGCGTAGTTCAAATCAGGATGTATGGTAACGTCAAAGTTTAAGTGCCGCAGGACTAGGTTAAGAGCTTCGCAATCTTTCGTCGTCCCTCTTCTTTTACCATCGCCAGTGGCGAATTTGTAGTGGTTGAAAATAATTGCAGCTCCCCTTTTGCGATGATTCATTTTGTAGCATTCCGCTTTCGCTTGGACTGTTGTTACGCTTGCTCTTGGCGATGACACGACGTTTCCCTTTATAGGTGTCCTAAGAAAATTATATCGCATTTAATACATCAAGCGTTCGAATGGTTTACGAAGCAAGGTATACAATAAAAACGGAAAATATTTAATATAGTGTATCTACTCCGGGCAGGAGTGTTGCTCAAGGTGGATTTATTTGTCTATTTCCATTTGTTATAATATTATCATTCAAGGGAGTAAACATTTAATACGAATTTATATTAAGTTAAAGATGGTGGCATGGAACAGAAATTAAAAATAATCTGGCACTTAAGAGCCTTTTGAAGCAATATCTAATAGTTGTTTTTCATCTACTAATGGCAAATACTTCGGTAGCAAATGACTTGGTAATAAAAAAAGTTATTAGCGAAACTCATGCAACTTCAAGTCACATTTATGAGTTTGTATATGTTTGTGTATAATCTTCTTATTGCACCTCATATGTCTTTAGAGGAGAGCGCCAAATATTCGCCTGGATCAGTACTGACATCTAAGTAGAAATAGAATTCTGGCAGTTAACGGATTCTAGAGCATACAGTGCTATGTGTCAGTATCCACGGCCAACCCTATATTTTTGGCTTGTAATATCATGAGATTAAATATTTTGAAAATGATTTAGAATCATCAGTAGACTTTATTTTAAACGAGTTTGTCATTGGGCACTATAAACCCGTATGGAGGAATAATGGGAATATTCAAGTGTTTCGATGCAAACCGTTTGGAAATTATTGACAATACTTTTTGTTCGAGCGCAAAGAAAGTTATGAAAGTTATCAATATCTACGAGATAATAATCGCATTCCCTCTAAAAGCATAAGAAGTGTTCGAGCAAGATATGGAACTAGTTTAGAAGGTTTGGTGGCATGGTTCTAAGAGAGTAGAAGAGGACAACTGAGCAAATGAAAAGTCAGGCTTTCAAAAGGTTCTTCATATTAGAGCAGCGCCAGTAGGAAAAAATAGCTAAAAATTACTAAGTTACAAAATACACAATATAAGAACTTAATATTTTAGAGAATATTTTTTCTAGTTCCTCGACCTTTGCTGCAGGATTCAGCAGGTTTTACAGTGCCTAATATTACAGTTTAGATTACACTTTGCAGCTTCCTAAGCTGGGCAACTACCTCCACGTGTCCTTGGTGTAAGAAAATTGACCTTCCTGTGCGACCTTTGATTATGGATTTACATATCGCGACGATCAAGTCAACAAATAGCCCAGAATGCGGCCCCTAATCGGGAACCATATCAAAACGGAAGGCATCCACGTTCGCTTCATCACCGAGACCTACCTGAAACCATCTTAAACATAAAGTCGTTCCAGATTTCAAATCAAAGACAGCCCTCGGGTCATCAACTATAGCCTACCATCCTTGCCTAGAAATTTAGGAAGAATTCTCCAATTGTCATTGCTACAACCGTTCTTCATACCCCGCTAGGTCCTACTCACGTATTCAGCTTCCACGTCTTTCCCGATCATACGTTTCAGCCGAGCCGACCACCGTGGATCCATAATTATAGGGTATTTCAACGCAAAAGGGCGCTTTTGCCAACTGCCTTCTTCTTATGTTTAGAAACCCCAGCCAAGCTTCCACCTTCAATTCACATCTCAGGTTATTTTATTATTGATCATAATATTGTTCACAGATCGTATAGCACCACACTTGTCCCGAGAAGCCACTATCGGTACTTTCGTTCCTAGTGAAAACCTCTTCTAGTAGCAGCCATCAACATTATGACTCCTCTATCACCTCCCACAAGGATTTAGAAGCATCTGCGACTCGAACAACGCCCGCTGGAAGGACTTCCAGGAACTACTATTGAACTGGCTTGAGGACATCCTCTTCTAGAAAGTTGATACCGCCGTCGTTCTTCTCACTACCACTGTGAAAGAGACTATTCAGCTATCGATCGCCACCAATAACATCAACATCAGCAGGTAACCTCTTCCATCTTCCATGATTACATCCATCCGCCAGTGATCTTCAATTTAAGACCCAGACTTCAGAAACCGGGTCGATTCTCGCATCTCTGCTCTTCGTTACCTACTGCGTTTCTCTTCCAGTCAACCCAAGAGTTCAACTTTTTTAATATGCAAATAACGCCGCCATCTGGGTAAAAGCATTACCAGTGGCACTGTCCCTAATATTTTATCAGCTTCATTTCTGAGACTCAAAACACTGTGTTTAGCGTTGGAGAATCAAACCCAACCCATCATGTTTGGAAATCCCCATCACCACAGCCGACTTGTATTGGATCACAACATCGTCGCCGTGATACTATTGATATCCAGATTAGAGCTCTTAACCTTTGTCACCTATCTCGGAGTCCATTTCATTCCCACCTCGGTCTCCAAAGATGCCCCGATGCAGCTTTGGAGGCTGTCACCGCGCGTATGCACCACCTACAAGACCTTTATTCGTCCCATCATTGACAACCGTTTCATATGTTTCAGCGCTTTACCTCGCTCGTGCGCCAAATGTTCAGGGTCATTTCAATTCTCCCAACTGGGTGCGGGCAGTTATAGGGACCTTGCGTCCCTCTTCAGCCAAAAATACAAATTATAGGATGTGTGAGAAAAAGGAGGAGTGGCGAATGGAAGAAAGGCCAGGAAAGGCAGAGAAATACTGCCCCGGCATTCGTCTCAGAAACGGTACTACGTTGACTCAGGAAAACCACCTAAAAACCTGAATAAGAGCAGACGGTCGCGGGAATCGAACCCAGGACCTTCCGAATGATAAGCAGAGGTGGTAACCACTAGTCTACAGAGCTCGGTACCAGCCGTTCACAATCCGTCTTAGCATTTATACTTTTTAAGTTCCCGTGTAACTAATCGTTATACCTTTGAAACTGACCTGCTTTCGGGAATTTTTAGTCAGTTTATTATATAGTATGCACTTTGGTAAGCGAGTTTTGCGCATTCAAGCTAAGTAACCCAACTACCCATCTCAGTCGCTATTTGGCTATAAGTGTTTCGATGCAATTACACTAGGCTCGTTAGAGCACTTCAACATTTGAAAACTAATAGTACCACTTGATACTTATTATCCAACGCAGTCGTTTCTGTTCCTGAGCTGTATAACAAAGTTGGAATGATCACTGCACGATAGACGGCTATCTTTGCTAGGTCATAATTATAGAATACACGGTGATTAGCCTCTTGAGGCGGTGATTAGCCTCTTGACACAGCGCTAACCCGGTTACATATTCAGAAGTCGAAATTTGCTTTGTCGTTTATGGTACTACCGAGGTAATTGAATTGTTCAACGTATTCTACAGATGATAGTATCTTCATGGAGATTTTCGTGAAACCTATCGATTTTGAAACAGCTCTCGGTCTTCTAATATTCAAGAAACTATCATCTGTTCTGAACACAACACTCATGTCCATTGACTTCGTCTCATCGGCAAGTATTGTAGTCAGTGCTAACACGTAACCTTGCCAGACTCCGATTTGGGTTTTAAAATGATCTGAAAATTTCCCATTATACACTTTAGCTCACTTGTTCTCATGGATGCTTTTACATATGGTGATGAATTCTTGGCAGATGCCAAAACGCTGCAAGATTTTCCAAAGTGTCTTTTTGTTAATTGGAATGGACCGCTTTGCCTAGGTTGAAACGGGCTAATTCGTGCCACCTGTATTTACCTATTTTATATCTTTTTATTATATACCCAATTAGTAATAAAGCCTGACAGTATGGGTTATTATGTTTTATTCACGTAACAGCGCAGTATAAGTACAAATTGCTATGTAAGTGACCTCAAGCTATAAGTGCGAACACACCAATAGAAATCATGCGAGAATGTGCAAAGCAAGCAATTCTTGGAACAAGGAACAGCGGACTCAAAACAACGCTGGGGGCCTGCAAAGGGATTCATTCGCGCCCTAATAGGTGAATAGCGCGGATCGATTGATTCGCTCCCCCATTGGCCACGTGAAGTCTTGCGTGTGCCATAAAAAGCGAATTAACACATAGCTCACCGACTGACTAAGCTAGCGAACCAGGGCATTGTAACGTAGTAATTCAGTAGTGTGTACGCTAGACAAAAGGCCGTGTTACAAGGTCAACGAAGGCTGCTTACAGACTTGTTTGATCTTTTCCAGCTTATTCTTGTAGCTGTCGCAAAGAGAATATCGAGTCGACTGTTTGATCCAGGTGGCATAGCTCTGGTAAGATTATGTCCACTCCCTCCAGACAAAGATATGCCCGATGGGGAAAGAGGAAGTCTTGTGGTGCGTTTGAGGTATATCATGGTTAATTTACACTATATAATAACTTTCTTAATTTTTTCTAGAAACAGTGTTCCAGTTCTTTATTATTTGGTAGAATTTATAAAAAATACAAAGTTAAAAAAGACACAACATAATGACTTCAAATCTAGGACGATATATTTTTCTTGTGGAAAGTACAGAAGAAGTACATCAGACAACACAATTACTGAGGAAGGCATATTGTTTTTCTACGATAGCACAGTGAGGTAAGAGATAAGGTGCAAAACATCACTGTTTCCTTTAAAAATAAATACTGATAACGATAGGACGATTATCTATACTTTCCACAGATTTGAGCGTTGTCAAGCGATATAAATCAAATTTTCTTTTGACCTCTGATACATTGAAAAACATAAAGAGAAAGGTGCAATATGAATACCTACGACAATTTGAAAAAAATTTGAGGGAAAAGTGTGAATTAGTCCATACAAAAATAGAAATTTTTTGCATAGAACGATTACACATAGAACGCAGTGGGGTAGATTGTAACAGATATAAGTCACAGCAAAATCGCATTTGCCTACTCGTTGCTCTAGGTAAAGGATAGGATGATAGAACCAATGAATTAAAAATGTCACAGCAAATCTATCTTTTAAGTTCTACTCTACCCTTTTTTACATTAATAATATGATTTAATTCATCACAAATCTTCATGACAGAAATATAAATATAAAGAGAGCAGCAGCTTTATACTTACTTATAGTTTTGGACAATTCCAATAGCATCGGTGGTGTCCATACATGCTTCTCTTTGTTCGTCCATGATTCACTACCTACTTTGTCTTTAAATCGAATTTTTATTTGTAATTGGAAGTTTTATTTATATTTTTAGATAATCCCGTCAAGTATCGCCTGCCATCACGCTTCCTGATAAGAAACATTTGCCTAAACCCAGGTCGACACTGCTCATATATGCTCAAAGCAATTGAATAAAAGTAAAATCTTTATATTACAGCCACGCCTTTTATTTTCTGTAAATAACTCAAAAAGGCAGATTAATTACTAAAAAGAAATGGATTAGATACATTTACTACGAGTTTCCTTTTATGACTTTCATCAATGTGTACATTCAAATGTAGACGCGGTTTTAGTTCTAGGTACACAAGATAAAGACATAATCCGCAGCTATCTAAAAAAAGTACTTGGAAAAGCATATATGAAATCTATTGCTACCTAATATTATGTAGACACTTAATATTTTTATCTATAACTTACAAATAATGAAATTTGCACTACAGCTTTAGGATTATATCGTTGTAAACGTGCGCTGCTCTCTATAATGTACTTATTTCCTTCGATTTTTATTTCTATTGTTATTCTTTCTTCGCTCATATGTTTTAAGTGGAATATTCTTCTCCCATCTTCCCAATTTGTTTTGCCTCGCTTTGGTTAATGTCCTCGTTTCGCATCAATGTGTTTTATATTATATGGATGTTTTTATCACAATCTTTTAACTGAAGGCTTCGATTTCCTGCCATTAATCTTTTCTCTATTTGTCAATGTTGTACTCGCTGTACCATTATTGTAATAATCTCACCTCACTAATAAGGTATATAATAGTTTTAAATAAAATAATTAATGGCAAAAGAAACTACACTTTATAAATTGTATTAGATTCAATTACTAACCTGCCTGTCAAATTAAAAGAGTGCAATAATTATTACGACAAATAAATGGTTTATTGCCCTTTTCTTATTTTATCTATCCCTAATAAATTCGGGATTAGCTTCGTAAAACATGAAACAAACTTTGTTCAGGGGTAGATTCATAAAATTAAATAAAACTTGGTATGACAAATAACTCGTTGTATAACAAATACTCTCAAATATTTCGGGTAAATGCACAATTTCCATCTGACTTATAGCTAACCTCTAAATTTGACTCAGTAAACATGATGATCTGCTAGTGCAAACACAGCGTTAAATTGAATTTCAAAGTACCAAAATGGCAAAGACGCGTCAGGTAAATATTAATACTATGACGTAGCAACTGCTAAACTCGTTTTGTTTCTACTGTGACGTCACAACCGACGCGCGATCGCTCTTTGTTTTATATCCGGCCACTACCTTTATCGGAGACTTCTCGAACGCTGGATAAACTCCCCAATGACGCCACGGGAATTATGGACTTGGGAATTACTTGTTGGTTGGAATTTCTGCACATACTGGTCTGTGAATGTCCTCCCTACACGTAGCAGGCACAATTCTTGCTGGACGATGTTGTTTACTTCTGGAATTGGCCCCTCGAAGTTACTCGCACTTGGTTGAAACCTTCTGGTGGCTAAACTGCTTGACTTGGCACTTTTACCACCTGGGAAACTATACCCACAGATACCCTGTACACTGGTTAATAATTTTACATACAATTGGTATAACTAAGAACTTTTTTATTTATAATTTTATATGATAAATTGAGCAGCTCAATCTGGCTTCCACGACAATTTTTCAAGCTTGTTTTGTTATTAATTTAAAAAAATAGTCAGGTCACTTAGCAACTAGATTTTAAATTTTTATAAAGGAAATTAGGATTGATAACATGTTTAATCTTATAGACTACAGTTTTGATGTCATGTATTTGCCTAAACACTAACATTGTCTTTTTTCTTGGAATAATTGTTACTACACTTGCTCTGCTCTTAAATCGCTTTTGTTTATAATGCACTGATACACTTGGAGTTCATTTAGCGTCTCACTAATTGTCTTTTGATTGGTTGCCTTCCATTTTTCATTGCTGTTTGCAATTATTATTTTGCTAGCACTGTTTCGTTTACCTTTCAACTAATTTTCCTTTTGCTGGCTTATACAGTTTTAATACATAACGCTCATATACTTTGTGTACGTAACAAATCATTCTGTATCATTTTATTCACATTATGCCTGACATTAATAAGCTCAAATCAGGCAGTTACAATTTAAATTGCATTGGCCCTTCCAAACATTTATCATATCTGAAACTCTGAACATAACTGCTACAACATGCTAACTTTTATCCCTCAAATGATTATTATTGCTGTTCACATCAAGTGCACTTATTAATGTAAAGTACTGATAATCTTGCAATAGATAAAATATAACTCTGTGCTCATGTTGGCATTCATTTAGTTAATTAGGCAATAAGAATTTCTATGTAAACCATTAAAATATATATAATAAATATAAATAAAGTCAATATTCCACCATTTAACTAAAACTGGAAATTCACACTCCTAAAAAATAAAATACATAGGTGCCGTAGAGCAGTAGCGTCACGAGGGCCAGTTCAGTGCAATACCGGCTTCCGGCTGGACCTCGATTAATTAACTAACTTATAAACCTAATGCCTAAATATTTAGTTTAGAATAAGGTAACACATCAATAGTTATTTATGTATTAAGGGCGCAATCATAAGGTTATAGTACGAGCAAATGCTTAAAGCGCGACGCGAGGTGGAGAGCTTTAAATTTCCCAAGGGCTATAATCGTGATTAAGCAGGTGGTACATACAACGTTTTATTTTATTTTGGTTCTCAGAATGGACAAAATTCAAAGAGTTTGGCTACAGACTATTGCATCATCGGTGTGCAAGCGTTGTGAATTTTTGGTGTGTTATGGTTTCTATTTAGATTGTTGGTGTTACTATACTACATCGTTGGTGTTTGTTATACTGGTTATCAACTTTATAGGCCCTCGGACCATAAAAGCCATATTACGCCCGCTATCGAGGGCTAATATACAGGATATGGTTCCAAAATGAAATAAAAGTAATACCATTTTTTGTAAAACCTAAATGTACAAGCAACACTACATTTTCGTACAGGTTCAATGACAGTTAAATAGGTAAACATTGACTGAACAAAATTTTTGAGTACATTGTATTGAATAGAGATGGCGTTAAGACTTTTAATGAATCTGGGTGGTTATTGTAAATTTTACCGATATTGTATTGAAATGATCTCTCAAATTAGGCTGTTTTATGAAATGGAGCTGTAATTAGTCCTTTGCATTTCAGGTTTAAATCATGAGCATCTATTCTAAGCTGCATTTTTTATATAGATAAAGTGGGTGCTTTTCAAAGATGATTTTATGATATAGCGATGTTGTGCGAAGCAAACGCCCGTCTTTCATATTAAGCTAGTTAGATTCAGTTAATTTGTTTGATATATGGTCATATTTACGCAATACGTAGATATACCTTAATTTTGCAAGCGTTGTATTCTACTGGCAGTATTAGAATCTAGGCTAGAATAAAATATTTCTGAACAATAAGAGACATGAGAAAGCACTAATGATTTCATTGGTGGATTTAAATAATGTTTATGAGAATATAGCCACTATAAACTAATGTAAGTTTTTTGTATGGATTTATTAATATGTTGTCTGTATCTAAAGGTATTATCTAATATCAAACCTAAATTTTTCATGCTATTTTTAAGAGGTAGATTAGTATGTATGCCTATATGTATGTATGTATGTATGTATGTATACATCTATTGGCGGTAACCTCATTTTGCCCCGGATTCGGGTTACAAAGTGCGTTTTTTTTGCTTGTGTAACAACCATTGTGTGAGGCGTGTGTCTTGGTGATGTGTTGACCTTGTTACTCTATCTCCTAGGTCGTTGGTTCTGAGTAGAGCACAGTTAATTAGATGCCCAACTGTGAATGGTGTCACCGAGCCCGATTCCAATTGCCAAGGCGGTGGAAAACTTTCTGCCCCCGCGGGACTCGAACCGAGGACTTGCTTAATGCAAGCCTAGCGCCTTCCCAACTGCTCTACTCGGTTCCAGAGGTAGATTACTACCTATTATTAATTACAACGTGTACCATATTTTGGGTATCGGACCGATCAGCATCTCTTCCAAATCGAAGTATTTAAGATTATTAGGGTTAAGGACTAAGGCATGTTTTGATGACATCTCATCCAAGCGATTTTAATTATCAGACCATTGCTGCAAGGGTGCATTAAGTTGAAGAAGATAAAAAGATTGATATATTTGCGTGTTGTCTGCATACATATGCATTTTACTAAATTTGATATAGTTTAGAAAATTTGAAGTATAGATAGTAACGGGCATAAGATTAAACCTTGCGATACTCCTTGAAGTATTTGCTGAAACAAAAATTTTTACACATTGAGATTGTTTATTAAATTAATTTCCAAGTAACGTTATTGCTTTACGTGCAAATCCAAGATAATGAAATATACAGGGTTATTCTAAATGATGGACCCATTTTTAAAAATTCGTATTTATTAAATTACAAATCCAAAATGAACAATCTTTATACCAACGAAAATAGGAAGTTTCAAAGTTTTTTTTAATACATTAATACACTTTCTGTCTGTCGAAATTTCTTAAACCATCGGCTAATGCTTTTTCTAGTTGGTGGTTCAATACCGAATTTGGCACGCAATGCCCGCTGCACTACAATTTGCGACTCACTTTTTGCGAACTCAAGAACGCAGAAAACCTTGTGCTCCACAGTAGCCATCTCAGTGACAACTTACAGTGAAACGAAATGGCGGCCTATTGCCGCGCGAACTCTACCGGCCGCTTCTGGAACCATAACCGCCCGCCTTCCTCTTTTCATACGATAATGTATTAAAAAAAACTTTGAAACCTCCTCTTTTCATTGGTATAAAGATTGTTTATTTTGGATTTGTACTTTAATAAATACGAATTTTTAAAAATGGGTCCATCATTTAGAATAACCCTAGAATACAGCAATATATAGTTAATAGAGCCAAATGCTTTGATGTATTCTGAAAGTGTAAAAATAGTGAGTGTATCGTTTATCGTTGCTTATAATATGTTATCAGTTCTATTGCGAAGGGCGGTGGTACAACTATGAGATGGACGAAAATCTGATTGATCTTCAGAAATTAAATTAAAAGTGTTCTAGTAAAGTCCCAATTTTTGAGAAAGTTGAAAGTACACAAATAGGTCTAAAATCTGGGTAACCTTGTGGTTCATTAGATTTTGGCAAAGGTGAAATCAAAACGATATTTCAACATTTCGGCAACTCTTCTCCAATTTTCTGCATTAAACTTTTGAAGATCTCGAAACACGTTGTGAATGGTCTGGGTTTAACATATTCAGTATGTCCTTTGTTTCGTTAATTGCTTACCTTATATATTCTGGTATTCTTAGTTACCTGTTCTTCCTGTTCTAAATTTTATGGTTTACGTATTTTATTTTTCCCTGTTTATTGTAAGTTCTAACCTATCTGAATTACCTTTTGGTGTTCTATACGTTTCAATTATGTCTCTTTCACTAGTGCTAATTATGACTATCATCTGCATAATCCAGCATCTGACTCTGATTTTTAATAGGTGGTTATCACTCGCTGTAGGTTTTTTTTGTATGATTGTATCTAGTACCATGTTAAATAATATGGGCGACAGAGCATCTCCTTGCCTTAGTCCTGTATTACTTCTAATCTTATAGTGTACGTCTTTAATGGTTATCAATGTAGTTTTTTAGTTTCTGTGGGATTTCAAATGTAGCTAGGGCTCCTTTTACTGCCTTATGTCTCGCGCTGTTCTACTCTTGTTTATAATCTACTCAGGAATTATGAATATACTAGTTGACCCGGCAAACGTTGTTCTGTCCGAAAATAATTTGTCTCTGAAACCCCGTTTCACCACTATAGGGTTTTAATAGTATGTCATCTCCACCGTATTGGACTTAAAAACAATAGTATATTATATCATGAGGGACTAAAGTGCATCATTAAATCCCGCGAGTGAATACTATTTCCTGAGGGCCCGTAGGGCCTGAGGGAAATAATCACTCAAGGGATTTAGGCACTTTAGTCCCGTCTGGTATAGGCTATTTTTTGCACTTTTGGGAACATTATCATCAAATATTTGAAAAATTTGAAATCTGTCAATTTGGAAACTGACAAATACGAATTTTATTAAGAATGTTGTGTAAAGAGTGACTTTTTAAAAACTGAATTGCAGCAGGACCTGGATAGCCTGAATCAGTTGGCAATACTGAAGTGTATTGTCAGTCTATGTCAAATTCGTGATTTGCAGGTTAAGTTTTGCGCCAGTGTGTGTCAAATGACAAACAAAACCTAACCTACTAACCTCGAATTTAACATAGACTGACAATGCATTTCAGTACTGCCAACTGATTAATTTTAAATACAAATTTTATTAAGAATGCTGTGTACAGAAATAAGTTGCTAAAGTGCTAACTTTAGTCCCGCAAGTGCAAAAATTCCATTTTTGCAATCAACGTCCCAAAAAACCTCAATAACGACACCCATTTTTAGGCTTATTTACCCCATTTCACCCCCTAAGGGGTTGATTTTCGAAAAATCACTAAATACGTGTTTGCTTATTTGTTTTAGGAGTACTCCTACGAAGTTTCAAGTCGAAATGTCTATTTAATATTATTTATCCATACAAAATTGGAACCTCCATTTTACCCTTTAGGGGTTGAGTTTCGAAATATTCTTTCTTATTCCTTGTATACATCATAAAGGAAACCTCTGTGCAACATTTCAGCTTTCTAGGTCCCAAAGTTTGGGAGGGGCGTTGATGAGTCAGTGAGTCAGGACTTCTATTCTCATATATATCCTGCATTTTTGAGCCCGTGCGTGCACGTCATCAATCCGCCTTTTAGTAAGGTTGTCGGTACCAACATTTGAAAAATATAAAACTACTTTTTGTTTTCAATAAAACAATGATGAAAATTGCTTTTGCTAATAATATAGCTTAATATATTGCTAAGCCGTACATTTTGTTGTTTTAATATTTCATAATTTCCATGAACAATAGCAAAAATTATAATATGTCGGGGTACTTTGTGTTTTCAAGTTCTGCTCAAGGAGTTAATACGTACACATGTCACTCTTTAAAACGACTTATCGAGAGATCCAAAAAATGCTGTTCCTCAGCGGGCTGTAGAAATTCAACGTATGAATAATATGTTGGTGACACTGTACGTCAATGTCAAATTCGAGGTTATCAGGTTAGGTTTTCCGTCAGTTATGACACAAAGTGACGCAAATCCTAACCTGCTAACCTCGAATTTGACATTGACGTACAGTGTCACCAACATATTATTCATACGTTGAATTTCCACAGCCCGCTGAAGAACAGTTTTGTTTTGGATCTCTTGATATTTGTTATAGTGGTTTTGACAGATGTTGACAGTGACATATAGTTTAGCTTTGCATTTTAAAAATCCGTTGTTTTCATAACGAACATTGCGAACAAGTTATACTGTCGTTTTTTCACTGCTACAAATTACTTTGCGGAAGAGTTTAGCTGCTGGAAACGGGTGGTGAACTCTAAGCTAAAATGTCGACCGCCTTGTCCAGAAAGTCAAAAGAGCTTGTTGCCGCTTTAATAAGATATTTTGAACGAGAAAGAGACAACGGTGGTCCACTTATACAGCTAACTGCTGTGAGAGTAGTAAGTAATTTACACCTGTAATATACTTACTTACTTAATCCTAGGACCTTTCTACCCTTGCGGGTGTATGGTCAGGGAGTGGGTAGGGTTTTATTATGTCTTCGGTATCTTTCTCCATTTCCGTTCCCATTCTTACCTATTTTGTACTCTATGCCTCCCTTAAAGGCTGCATTCCTAACTTCTTCCCTCCACGAATTTCTCGGCCTTCCTTTCGTTTTCTTTTTATGTGTGCGTGCTTCAAATATTCTTCTCACCGTCTTATCTTCTACCATCCTCATTACATGCTCTAACCATCTCAACTGACTTTCTTCTATCGTATCATAATTCGTAATATAATGACCAACTACATTAATCGAAACTTTCTAATGTTTGGTGTTACAGAGAGTTGCCAATGCTTTAAATTTAAGCATACGAACAGTCTCTTTTATTTCGCATACCTGCAAATCTGGTGAACTTCTGCGTAGCCCTAAAAAAGCAAAAAACCCAGACAGACCTGTAAGTGATGTCGATGATTTTGATCAGGTTGCGATTCGTAATGCTGCATACACCATGGTTCAAAATAGTAAGTTGGTATTACTCTAATGATAAAAATGTAAAAAGTATTTGAATTTTGGGTTGCTACAAAGTTTGCCGTTTTTAGAGCAATACATTGCCCAAAAAACACTTTCGCAACTTTTAAGAGAAAAAGATATAATTCATGGTTCAATTAGTTCGTTGAGAAAAATTCTTCACAACATTGGTTTTCGTTATAAGAAAGATGATCCTCGCGTGAAAAATTTGCAATCTGAAAGTGGGCGCCTATGTTTATTTTTAGATGAAACTTGGGTGTTTGAAAATGGAACAATTTGCAAAGCATGGCAAGATGACGATGTAAGAAGCGTACGAAAAATTAAACCAGAAGGACGCAGGTAAATGAGTTACTAATTGTAGTAAACAACTATGTAATTCATGCTTGAATTGTTATAGATATATAGTACTTCATGCAGAAAGCAGTGAAGGTTTTATTCCTGAAGCATCATTAATTTTTGCTTAAAAAATCAAAGATGCTGACTACCATGTTGAAATGAACAAAGAAAATTTTCTAAAGTGGTTTAGCGAGCGATTATTGCCAAAATTGGAAGAACCTTCTATTATTATTATGGATAATGCGAGTTACCACAGTAGTTTAATAGAAAAATTGACAAACTCTTCCTGGAAAAAGGCAGAAATACAAAATGATTTATTTGATTGAGTTGTTAAAATACTGCGCAATTCCAATTATTATTCTTTGTTAAAATATGTAAATTATTTTACTATTATAGTCAATTTATTCTTTATTTTATGTGGTACTCAATACAATGTTTTTATTAAAATAAATCGAGCAAAATATTTTTAATTGATTTTAAGTTGAGCACGAAAAATTACATAAATACCTGCAGAGTATTATAAGTAGCCTCAACAGGTAAATAACATATACAGTAAAGACAGCAAGTAAGCAAAGTATCAGTTACAGGAAAATGTGCCTAATCCGTACACCTGAAGTGCGCCAATTCATTTCACACAAGCTACACAAGTTTTTAAAGTGCTGATTTTCTAAGGTACTGGTCATTTAATTTTACATTAATTGATAGTTGTCAACATTTACAATAAAATTGTATGTAAATTAATATGATGTTAGTCTTTAGTTTTCCTGTTGTGGTTTTTTCTTTCATCTTTAAAATTTTAATTTAATATATTCATTCAATTCTAACTGTTAAAGTTGTATTTTATCTACCTTCACTTCACGTTAAAATGCAATTTTATCGTCTAGGCGACAAAAATTTACATATTCACATTGTTGGTAGCACTGCCAACCTATGTGAAATTAGAAATTTGCAGGTTAAATTTTACGTCAGTCGCGTCAAACAACATACTTTTAGTGACTGTATATGGCTCATATAAACATACTAGGATATGATGTCATCAATATGGTATGACGTGCACGCACGGGCTCAAAAATTCAGGTAATACCGGGTGGCCATAAATATCTGATATCACATTACCTTTGGAATCAACACCGCTTTATTAAAGTGATGAATACAACTAAACTAAATGTCATTAATGTCATCACAACTAAAATTCCTATCTGTCAAAAATTATTACAGATTGCAATAAGTAATGAAGTTAGAACAGGAGATTTTTATAATCGAGTCGTGTGCTAAACTGCAGAATCCGGGGCACATTCCTTTCCTCCTATTGCATTTTATTACATTGCATAGGTACCAATACTTATTTTAACTGAAATATAATGCTAACCAACATTTATAAGTAGCCAGTTCCATGGCTACCGGGATCTCAGATATTTATGGCCACCCGGTACAATAGATTCTATATTCTCTTGATTTTTTGCTATTTTCAGCATCCTAAATATCTGATCTGTTGAGAAACCAGCTTGATAGTTCCTTATTCTACTCTCTACATAAGGTTTTAATCTTTCAAAAAATACGTGGGATAGGACTTTGTATGTTGTGTTGAGAAGGCAGATTCCTGTGCAGTTCGAGCATAATGCCTTATCTCGTTTTTTACTTCCTTTTACAATAAAGGAAGTATTGGATTTACCCCAAAAATTCGAAATTGAGTTTTCAACGGATCTTCATGTTTTAGAGTCCCCTGAACCCAAAAAACATATTTTTTTTCATTGGTCTGTCTGTGTGTCTGTCTGTGAACAGAAAAGGAAAAGAGATGTGGCGTTGATACTTTATATATAAGTTTTGTGTACTATGTAGATGAGACAGTAAGCTTTTGAAGAAAATCGCATAACCGGAAGTAGGTGTTTACTCTTGTTATTTTTCAGTTTTTTTCGATTTTTTCAAAAACGGCTCTAACGATTTTTTTAAACTTTACATTTTTACCACATTTTTGATGTGTATTGATGTGAGATAGGTAATTTTCCAGTTGAATACTTCTAAAGTGGGTTTCTTTTGTTTTTTTTCTATTTTTTTTATTAACTCCTATTTTAAATAAAACACCCGGTATATTATTACATTTTTGAATTCACCTTAAGATTCTACAGAAAATTTGTCTCTTCAACTAACGCTCTATTTTGTGCCATTTTTGTAGAATTTGTAATTTTTGAAAATTTTTGACAAATGGTTAAAAATTAAAAACGAAATTTTTGACTAATTATAAGATCACTGTAAAAGGAAGTTGTGTTAGTGTATCACACCAGATTTTTATGTAAGGAACATGTGATTTTTGTACTCCATGCTCAAGGCACATTTTCGTTCTTCCATATTATATGAATTAAATTGTATATCTTTTGTCAAAACTCCTGTCTCTTGGATTTTAGTAACTCTGTTGGTATGTTATCTTCACCTGGGGCTTTGTTCATTTTCATTTTGCTAATGATGCTTTTAATTTCCTCATATGTACGTTCTGGTTCTGGTATTTCTTCATTTTTATTTTCTTGTTCAACTTTTATTTTTTCATTACCTGTATTCAGTAAATTTGTAAAATATTCTCTTCATTTGTTAGCTATATCATTTTTCTTTGCTATTACATGTCCTTTATTTCAACACATGTTTGTTCTGGGTTAGAAACATTTACTAAAGTAGGTATCTTACTTTCTTATGTGCTTCTCTAGTTTTTATTCTCGCATTTTTCATCTTAAGATTGCTCTAGCTTGTTTCCTGGCTTCTCAGAATTTGGTTCGCTTGTCGAGTATTTTGTTGGAGCATTCTCATGCGTAGTTTTTTCTTGTTGTCTATGTGCGCACTCATTATCAAACCATTCATTTCTCTGTGGCTTTTTGGTCCCAACAATGTCTTCAGCCATTTTGTTGATTTCTTCCTTTATATCATCCCAGAGTATGTTAACGTCTTCTACTTCTTCTATTTCTCTTACTAATGTTCGATTCTTCTGGTTTGCGATTGTCGGTAACTTTGTTCGATTCTGGGGTCCTTCAGCTTATCTAGATTGCCAACTCCATCAATTTTAAGTTTTAATCTATTATCGTTGCTTTCATGGTGTGGACTATGGTTTCCAATCGTTGATTTATAAGTCTCTTTCCCTACTTGTGCATTGAAATCATCCAGCACTATACAGATATTTTTCTTCGGGATGTTATCTATGATTTCTTTTAGAAATCCGTAGTTTGTCTTCTTCTACTGCTGTTTCTGCTGGCGCATATGCGCTTATTCCAGTTATATTGAATGGACTATCTTTAATCCTGAATGAACATATTCTATGAGAGATTGCTTTACATTTATGGATTTGGTTCTTCATTTTATTGCTTAAAACAGAACCCGTTTCACGTTCATGTCGTCCGTCTTCTCTTTCACTATACAATAGAGTGTAGCTTCCATGAGTGATGTCTCCAATATTAGGTCATCGCGTTTCTTGAATTGCTTTGTAATAGCATTTTTTAATAGCTATTTACGATACAAGTCTCGTAAATGGATTTTTGCAGTACGAATTTATGGGTGAGGAGACGAAGGAGCCGAGTCTAGAATTCCGAAACGAGTACCGTAAAAATTTTACCGAACGTATAACGTACAACGTTGTATTTCATACTGTGTCACAAATTTAATTTTTAGATGAAGTATAAGCAAATTAAGCGTCTATAAGTACATAAATAGGTAAAAATAATCTGGTGGTCACCATAGATATAACTGCATGTGTGGTAATTTAATAATTTCAGTCCGATAAATGGAACATTACAGTACTGAGTCCGGTAAGTTGTTATAGGTTATAGCAACCTTTTACTGGACTCAGTACTTTCTTCTCTCTTGAAGTTCTTCCCATATTTATGTCATCTTTTCGTTACGAGTTACCTTATTTATTTTTACACACGGACAGTCTGTTTACTTGTATTTGTTTTGCATCTTATAGAACATTTTTGTGTAGCTTTTGGTTAATGTCTTACTTCTTATTTTATTATTTCCCTAACGAAATAACGGTTTGACGATGTTTTTGAATTAAAGTTGATTCTGTTATATGTTATTGAATTTGAGAATAAAAACCCAGTTCCTAATATGCCCCGTTGTGTACGACTATTTCGAAAGATATAATAACTAAGTTTTATTTCAGTTTTTTTTATGTTTGTTTCTTGTATCGCGTGAAGTTCAATTTGATATTATTTGCATTGTTTTTTAGTGGCTTTAACGTTTTTTTGTAGTTTAAACCTGTTGCATTCCAATACCTTAGCTTGTAAATCTTTTTTACTGCTTGTTTATTACCTTGTTTTTTACCTGTGGACGTCTTTGGTTTTCTTGCAGTAGTCCATTTTCATATACGTCCCTTGCAATTGTTTGTTGCTATTTCCTCATCCACCTATTTTCTTTTATTATGTTCTTGGACCACTGATTTGCACTGTTTGCAGTGAATCTTTGTTCTTGTTTCACACAAATCACATGATTCTTTATCAACCGCTCAGATTCTATTCGAACCCGCTTGCCATTTCGGCGATTTTCTCTATTCCGTCTAAAATATTTCTGTCTCTCCTTCTTTCGCTCTGTTTCCGTGTCAGGTTCACTCTTATGACTCTTTTCGTTCCACCCAAATTCCTCTTTTTCTTCACGACCTCTATATTTACATCCCAATTTTCTATATTTACAATTAAAGCTGGTTTGAATTTGTGTTTTTCAGTGGACAAGGAACACTGCAGCTATTTTATTATGTTTATTTCTTCTTGGTTTTCTAGTTTGCCTTCAAGTTTGTTAATTGTATTTTCGAGTATGTTTCTTCGCTGTCGTTTTCTTTTACATTGAAGTAAAACCTAAAACATCTGTAAATACACGTTCAAAATTGCCTAAATGTACTGAACATATACCGCATGTGCCTGTTCTATGAAGTATTAAACAGAAGGGGTGAAATGTGAATATCGATAACATCACATGACCTTAATGTGTCAAAATATTTGAGACCAAATTGACCTGTATCCATGCTTTCCTCAAAATGGACATACAAAAGCTAGGCATTTTCTGTAATTTCATACTGTATTAGTTCAGGCTTCCAAAAAATTCTGTATTGACTCTCTTGTTACTGTTGATAAAATTGCTATGAATATTTACCAAAATGCTGCAACTAAACAAAAACTGAGGAGAAAGTAGAACATTTAGAAACGAATTGTAAACAAACATGAGTCATAGACTGTCTTAATTATCAGTACAAGAAATGTACCTTTGGTATGCTAATCTGTTCGTATCATCCACAACTCATTAAAGTTGGGAAGAATTTATTTTGAAAGGAAATTCTTTCCCTGCAAATGACACCATCACTTCGTTCAGCCCAATAACAATTTGACTTTAAGAGACAGTCTTAATCGTTTATAGCAAACAGGTTTACTATAGAACCTAATGTTACATTATTTTTTTTAAAGTTCATACATGGTACACTTCTATGCACCCATATTGATATTTATTGTCTTTAATTGCAGTAAGTTTTACTAAGTACAACTTTCTAATGTATTGCAAATCTAGAGATATAGACACTACCTTTGCCATAGGTGTGCAAACAAGTCAGAGCCAATGGTATGGCAACGTCGCTTAGCGCATGCTCAGTTGAACATGGCGGAAAGTAGCATATCAATTATGGGTTAATGGTGTTCATTTACCATTAGTTACTTAGTTAAGTGATTGCTCTGGAAACAGTGATACGGGATTTTGGTATGTAATATTTAAGTTTATTTACATTAAAGGTAGTAATTATAAATTATTATGTAAATTTCTAAGCAAAAATTAAAAACGCCTAAATATGAAATGTGACAACTTCAGTTCAATCTTTTGAATTATTCTTTCTAGGACATAGCTGCATTCTAGCCTTAACTTATAATATTGCTATTTACTTTAAAAAAACAGCAAGGCACTGATTTCAACTCATAAAAATATTCATCATATAAGCATGATCTTATGCACAGCGTAGAGAAGTTTCTAAATAAACAATAAAAATAGATAACGTTAGGTTAGTTTCTTAAGTTGCAGTGCGTTAGGTTAGGTTGAGAGAAGTTAGATTAAGTGAGGTTAGGGTAGTATAGTTTAGATATATTCCAATAAATTTGTAACTAATCGTGTTTTTCATTAACATGAACGTAATAAAAAAATCATACAGGATGACCATAAAATACGTAAACCTGTCTTAGCAGCACATTTCTATGTTCAAAGTAAGACAATTTAATTCAACGTATGTACATAATATCCAATATAAATGTGTTTTGTTAAGCAAATGTTCTTTTTACTGTTGTTTTTCAATTTTTAAAAATCAAATTATTATTTCTTCAAAATGAGTAAGTTATTTACTTGCAGGTCCACAACCCAGAGTTCGCTTTGAGTTGTTCACTAGTGTACATAATTATAAAAACATGAATTTTCACGGGAAATCTGCAGCTGCTGTATGGTTGAAGCTGCTTCAACAGGTAACTTTTTGAAGTTTATGTGAAAAAAGTATAATATCAAAGTAAACTGTTTTTAATGTACGAGTAGGCACTTGAAACATAAATATCGTTTTATGGTTAGAAACGGCAGTTGAATATCTGCAGGAGAATAATAAGTAGAAGAACCAGTTTGAATTTTTGAACTTCTTTTGCTTTTCGGTATAACATACTGAGTCAGATTTAAAGCAATTACAACAGTGGTAACATATTATCAACACATTTCGTTTATTTTTCAAAAATTCAAGTCTTCTTTTTGGTGTCTTCTGAAGAATGTCTTTTACCTTATCAGGAGCTGCCGGACCAATTACATCCATATCGTTGTCTTTGTTTGCTGGCATGGAATTTTCTTCATCTTTGTCTAACGAAAATTCTCTCTCTACAGATATATTTTTTTTGCGAATACTGATGTTTATTTTTATTCACATCTTTTATATCTATACAGGGTCCAGTAACGATGAAAGTTACATAAATATTATGTATATAAAAGTTGTAGGTAGGAAGGTGGTGCACATTACTAAAATAGTTTTGATTATACAGGGTTGCTTGTAAAAGTGTGGCGAATCAAACCTTCTTTTTTTTAAATAAAATGCCCTAGATTGCGGGTTTGAACATAAAAAAAACAATTTAATCCCTTTAAGATGCTCTGTTTCAAGGGATAACAAACAATCTCCGCACTATGGTATAGAAACTCAGTTTTTTTACCAAAAATAGTGTTTTTTCATAAAAACTAACCAACTACTTTTAAAAACGCCAATTTATCAATAAAATAGGTATTATATCTTTTTTTAATTGCTAACATAAGGGGAGACCCCCCCCCCCCCTCCAGAGTGTACTTACACACGATTGTGTAAGAGCGAACATGAATCTAAAAATTCAAAGATTTTATGTACAACAAACTTTGAGTAAACGAAACGCTGGCGTACCCCCCCCCCCCCCCGGAATCCAAAAAATTATGGTAAACGTTCATATAGGTATTTTACCTAAATATAAAATTCACAGAAAATTTATACAGTATTATTGATCTTACTTTATTTACTAAACTAGTTATTGAAGTTCTGAGGCTAGCTCCAAGGTATCCAATTTTTCCATAACTAAACTTCAGTTAGGAACGGCGAGCCAGATTAAACAAACGCACGTGGTCGGTGAATATCACGTAATAGAAAGGCCTTCTGTGGTTGGCCGTTTCGAAGAGAAAGTTGAACACCACTTATTACGCGCCTTTACACTAGAGGAGGAATGAGCGTTGTTTTGTTCGTGAGGTAATTTGTTTTACGGCAACATGCACCGGACGTATACGTAAAATGCGCACCGTGTGAAACTGGTTTAAGCAGCACTGAGAACTGTAAAAATCTTTGTTTACATGGCTCGCCTTCGTAACGTGGCTCAAATTTAGTAAGTCTTTAAAATCATAAAAATCGCAGCATCTTCTGCCAGATATCCTACTGGTAGCATGCAGTTTTCTAGAATTTGTTTTCGTGAACAAGAAGTTTGTGTATGTGGCTAGCATTGAAAACCATAGGTATAATTTCATAAATAAGGTACGTGTTTCAAAACAATATATTTCTAGCTTATCAACATCTATTGGGAGCTGGTCGGCTAAGGCAACTAAAATTGTCCGAAACTTTAAAATTAACTCCAAAGATACATCAGTGATTTCCAAAAATATGGCTGGCTTTTCAAATGCTCGCCTTGCGGTGTTGCCATTATTTGTGGATTCGTAATTTTGTTTTGGATTGTCAACATGTAGACCTAAGCTATCCAAAACCTTTTTTGAACAATACATTTTCTTTGGACAACTTTTTTTTGTTTTCTCCTCGTACTTGCCAAATTTTCAATTCGATTCTATATATTAGATGTAATATGCATTTAAAATTATTAATTTTTAGAAAATTAGCCGGGGTTGCTCCACATATTGGACATGCCTGAGATGTCTTTGTACCTGTCAACGTACTAAGCGTCTTACCATCACTTAAAGTTAACTACATTTTACATTAAGAGTAAAATCTTTTACTTAAAAACAAACATATTTAAATTTTGTATTTCCTCATCTAAACTTCGTTTTTCTTTCAAAACATGACATTTGGTTTCTTTGACATATTCAAGTTTGATAGGGCTACACAATCGAACAGATTGGGGTGTTGGATTGTTTCAAATTACAATATTGTAGTTACTAAGTAAGCTAAGAAGTATCACAGTAGTGGCAAAAATGCTCGAGTTATCCACAGAAAAATTAGCAAAATTTTGCTTATAAAGCAACTGACCGGAGCTGCCGTCAAAGCCGTAGCTAAAGATCATGGTTGCTGTTATGCATTTCTGAAATGTACTCGTACATATATTAAATAGCATATCTTCACGTAGTACAATAATTCTATTAATGGTATCTTCGAAGACGTCTTTTAAAGGAACTGATGCTGTGGTTTTTCATACTTTAATATTTGTAGATCTGCATTGTTCTTTAGTAGATAAAATTTTATCATAGGCCGGAGAAATATTAGAGTTGTGCTCTTTACTACCAATTCTTATATTTAAATATTGTTGCTTAGTTAAGTTATTATCTAATAACAAAGCTAATGCCTGTTGGGGGACTGCATGTGACCGAATCTTTTAAAGATCATATTAAATTGAATTTTTGATGGCCTTAAAGAACTTTTAATCGTTTTCTTTAAAACTGCTGAGAGGTCTCGTTTTCCACTATATTTAGAAGCAATAGTAGCAGCATTGATTATTAAATTCGGATATGTCGGTTTTGCTTCCATAACTCCAATGCATCTATTCGCTGTGATCGTAACGATTTTTCATCAAAGAGTAAACTCAGACGTCCGGTTAAAGTTTGTTAATTTATTTTTGTCGTTTATCGAGGATTTATTTGATATTTAAAAAAAATAGTTTAACCTGACAGCCATGAAGTAAACTTATTTTTAAACCGGATTTAGTCCATTCTTTTTCCACACTGTTGATATATGTATGCTTACATTACGAATAATTTGTCTTGTAATATTCTTCAGTATTTTGATAAGATTTAGTACGATCCAAAACAAAATTGACTAAAGCAGTGGTCTTTAAATTTAGATTTTTTTCAGAAAATATTAAAAAGTCCTTTGTTTGCAAAGCGGTATTCATCTAAAAACGAAAAATAAACAAGGTTTATTTATTCAGGTACAACGGTTTGTTAGTATACAAAAACTATTGATGCTTATTACGCTTTCCAGCGATCAACATCCATATAACTCACGTAAAAAGGGCCAAAAAATAAACTGCATTTAGATAGATCGAGTTCCAAATCACCTAAAGATTTTGTTTTAAAGTGATGTAGGTAAATGAAAATTTAATCGCCATCTTGGATCGGCCATTTTAAAGTTTTTTTAACCTTAAACTCGCAATCAGAGACCTCTAAAATTTGTATACACTGATTTTAGTGCAAATTGAACGTTTATTATAAAAATCGTCCGCCATCTTGGATCCACCATTTTTGTTTGTTTTTCTAGAAACAGCACCAAATGTTATTGCTACATAAATTATATAGTTGTGCAAATTTAAGTCAATCAAGGACGTGGAAGTAGGCAAAACTTATTTTGTAAGACTTGTCCCAAACTGATATACATACATACTTATAAACATGTACGTAACATCGAAAATATACCAAAAAGGCAAAAAAATGATTTACCAAAAATAGAAACTCTAGCAAAATTCGCGATGAAGAAACCACGGATGACTACTTGTTTTTCCATATGCTATTATTGATGCATCCTGAAATCCCGATGGCTTTTTGGGTTTGTTCCCTGAATTCTGCTTGTACATGATCACATTATTCCCCATGATACTTATATTGGCCACCAATAAAATAAATTATTAGCTTTCTTCTGGAAGCAATTTTAAAACTAGCTACGAAACAAAATGTCATTTGTCATAAACATTTAAAAATTGTTCTTCAAAATGCTCAAGTAATTCATTGTATATAACATTAAGCCAAAATATATGTGTGTTACTTCTTTAAAATTTGACTTTATACTTATCATTAATACGCATCCCACAGTACCTAACAAAAGAAAAATTGCTGCTTTAATCATGCTTGTATAATTGTCTGAGCACACAAAAAAACACTTGCATAAATATGGTATACTAGCGACTGGCCATTACGGTTACAATGCATTTATGCGTTTATATTTGCAAAAGTGATAGTAAATAACTCGCACGTACAGCACCAAACGCTAACGAAGGCACTAAGTGACTTATCGCTTTAAAAAAGCTTAATTACAATCAAAATGTAGTTATGATCGGTAAGTTTCGCAATACCTACTTTAGCCAACGTCACGTAACCGTACACAATAAATGCAGAGGGTCCATATTTCAGACCAGCCATAGTAGATTTAAAGGTTGTTTTAAAATTAAACAAGGGAGATGTTGAAAAAAGCTTATCGCCTCTGCTTCTCTACCTTATACAAAAATATTTACATGTTTCGATTTGTGAAGCTAGAAATAATTTTGAGCGACATATGGGTTCTTATTTATTTAAATATTTATTGATAAATACAGCAACACTCGTGGTAGTGGTACATTTTTATATTCCAATGTTCAACTGTTTTCTTGACGAAATTAGAGATTATTTCTATTTTGAATAATTAATAAAAACCTGACAGGGACACCAGAAATGGTGCCGTAATTACCAGACGTTGCATTTATATGTTTAAATTTAAGACTGTATTTTCAAGCTTCAATTATAAGCCTCGTAATGGTTATAGAGACTATAACTACGATGTAGGCCTACTTTTGACAGGCTCATTTGCGCCCGCCGGCCATTTTTTGGCCCATTTGCGCCCCAGAAAAATATCAAGTAATTAAGGTCTTATATGCGCTCATACTTGAATCCTAATAGTCATTATAACATCCGAAGTTGTCTAACTACTGAGGCGGCCTTCTTTATGCAAAATAGTTATTACAAAAACACTAAATTTAACAATTTTTCGCTTACCTGCCCCAACGTCTATGCATTTTTGTTGGTACTTGAATTTGGTAGATATTTTACAACTTTAAGAGTAGTTGTACTGGTGTCAAATTTATTGATTAATAATTCGTATTATTGTACATATTCTTGAATTTTATCAAGGACAGACACCTAGTTTTAAACATAATGTTATTGGAATTAAACAATATACTTAGTAGCGAACAGGTCGAATAAGTTGCCATCTTAACAAATTACAAAAATTTTATCATTTATAACTTCTCCTTATAGTTATTGTCAACTAATGCCTTTCTATTTTATTAAGGCGGACACGGGTGTTACGTCGGAAGTGTATTCCATTTAACTACAGTATCTTATATATTAACAAAATTATTTACTTGTAAAGTACTATTTTAGCTGATAATGTTATTGTTAAGCTGAACTTCGCCTGTGTTTCATTTCATGTAAAAAAATGTATTATTTATTTGGTAGAATACAGACATTAGCATTATTATTAAATACTCGATACTTTTTTATTAAATCTGGCAAACATGACTAAAAACTTTAAAGTGGCTATTATTTGTAAGAGACAATACAGCGTCTCAAGAATGTGTGATTTATTTTTTATGAATTATTAATTAATAAATTTGACACCAGTATAACGACTCTTATTAAAGTTTTAAAATATATTCCAAACAAACACAAACATTAAAGTGCCAATAGAAAGGCATAGCAATTGTTAAATTTAGTCTTTTTGTACTAACTGTTTTGCATATAGGAGACGGCTCTACTAGTCGGCCAACGTTGGATGTTGTAATAACTAATGAGATTCAAGCATGGGCGCAAATAAGACCTTAATTACTGTTGATATGTTTCTGGAGCGCAAATGGACCGAAAATGGGGGTGGGCGCAAATGAGCCGGGCGCAAGTAGGCCGACATCGGAATGGCTGTCTTAACAAAATACAAAGGTTCTACAATTTATAACTTACACGCTGTACAATAATATGAATTATCAAATTAAAGTAACAACAGAAATTCCTAGAAGTTAGGGCAGCTAAGCGAAAAATTGTTAAATTTGGAGGTTTCGTAATAACTATTTTGCATGCAGAAGACCGCCCCACTAATCGGTCAACTTCGGATATCGTGATGACTAATGAGTTAGAAGCGTAAATGCAAACGAGACCTTAATTGCTGTTGATATTTTTCTGGCGAGCAAATGGACCGAATATGGAGGTGGGCGCAAATGAGCCGAGCGCAAGTAGGCCGACATCGGAATGGCTGTCTTAACAAAATACAAAGGTTCTACAATTTATAACTTACACGTTGTAAAATGCTCTGGGCAATAATATAAATTATCAAATTAAAGTACCAACAGAAATTCATAGAAGTTAGGGCAGCTAAGCGAAAAATTGTTAAATTTGGAGCTTTCGTAATAACTATTTTGCATGCAGAAGACCGCCCCACTAATTGGTCAACTTCGGATGTCGTGATGACTAATGCGTTACAAGCATAAAAGCAAACGGGGCCTTAATTGCTGTTGATATTTTTCTGGCGCGCAAATGGACCGAAAATGGGGGTGGGCGCAAATGAGCCGGGCGCAAGTAGGCCGACACCGGAATTGCTGTCTTAACAAAATACAAAGCTTGTACCATTTATAACTTACGCGCTGTAAAATGCCCTGGACAATAATATGAATTAACAAATTAAAGCACCAACAGAAATTCATAGAAGTTAGGGCAGCTAAGCGAAAAATTGTTAAATTTGGAGCTTTCGTAATAACTATTTTGCATGTAGAAAACCGCCCCACTAATCGGTCAACTTCGGATGTCGTGATGACTAATGAGTTACGAGCATAAACGCAAACGGGACCTTAATTGCTGTTGATATTTTTCTGGCGCGCAAATGGACCGAAAATGTTGGGCGCAAGTAGGCCGACACCAGATTTTCTGTCTTAGCAAAATACAAAGGTTGTACCATTTATAAGTGACAAGCTATAAAATGCTCTGTACAATAATATGAATTACTAAATTAAAGTACCAACAGAAACGCGTAGAAGTGAGTGCAGCTAAGCGAAAAATTGTTAAATTTGGAGCTTTTGTAATAACTATCTTGCATGTAGAAAACCGCCCCAGTAATCGGCCAACTTCGGATGTCCTGATGACTAATAAGTTACAAGCATAAGCGCAAACGAGACCTTAATTACTGTTGATATTTTTCTGGGGCGCAAATAGACCGAAAATGTGGGTGGGCGCAAATGAGCCGGGCGCAAGTAGACCGACATCAGAATTGCTGTCTTAACAAAATATAAAGGTTGTGCCATTTATAACGGACACGCTGTAAAATGCCCTGTACAATAATGTGAATTATTAAATTAAATTACCAACAGAAATGCATAGAAGTTAAGGCAACTAAGCGAAAAATTGTTAAATTTAGTGTTTTTGTAATTACTATTTTTCATGTAGGAGACCGCCCCACTAGTCGTCCAACAAGCATAGGCGCAAATGAGACATAAAGTACTGTTGATATTTTTCTGGGGCGCAAGTAGGCCTATACCATCGCTACAGGTATGACCTTCGCCGGAATACTGCAGCAAAAGTTGTTACTCTAATTCTGCTTTCTCACAGTGATCAATATTGAAAACATGCAAAGGTGAAAGCTGCTAATGGCAATGGCCATAATGATTTTTATTTTGTGAACAAATGGTTGATGATTAAATATAGTTTATTCACTGATTAATAATGTTGCAACAACAGGGAGTATGACCTAAATATTAAATTACAGTTTGTAGGGAGAAAAAAAAATGAAAAAAGTTGAAGATGCAATGAGTCGCTACATAAATTTATTGTTTTTGTCATGCAATAATGGGTTTAGAGATTTAGGTACCCACATTCCTAACTGAATCTACGTCTACTATTACAATGAACGTGTGTAATTGCATATTTTAAGCCCTTGCTGTGTAGACTATACCTAAGATGCTTAAATAAGATAAAATTGAGACCCAGAAATGACTTGCTTTCCTAGGACCGTATCAGAATATATGGGATATGTTTTTTATTAACTGGTTAGATAAAGCAAACAGAACATAGGTTAAGTGCGTCACATATTGGTTATACAGGGTGTTAAAATAGAAAATACTGGCGATGCATAAGAAAATTAGTGTAATTGCAAGTTTTACAAGTGATTCACTAGTATTATTCTGCCTTGGTCAGTACATTGTTTTGTAAAATAAAACAGTTATCAATTATACGAGTTGTTCAAGAAGTAGCGCCTAAATTTCAATTATTGCATGCACTTGAGAGATTTATAAGATGATATAACATTTTTCTACTTGCATGGTCTCCTTCCCTTTTGTCCTCAAGGTGTCGAGGCTTCTTCTATTTTAGCGCCTTTACACCACCTTCTAAGTCTTTTCTATTGAATTGTGCCTCGTTGTTCGAGCTTTTCCTTTTTACATTTTTCTTGCTTTTATATTTTATATATTTTTAGGTAATTTTTTTGTTCATTCTCTTAATCGTAGTATTCGTGTATGTGAAACTCTGTCCCTTTTGGTTATTTCATCTATTAACTATAACATCTTTATATCCGCCACATATAGTCTCGAGATGTTCTTTATTATTCATGACACATGATATAGTGACAGTGTTCGTGTATATATTGCTTCAAACACTATTATTTAAGTATAGGTTGCTACCTCCTTGTTTCTGAACAGTCCTCTATTTAATGCAAAGAAGAGCTTCCCTCTTGCTTCCATCCTGTTGTTTAATTGTGACTTGATTTCTACGATTGTTTTCCGCTATGGATTGAGACATCACTAACAGTTTAGTCTTGCTGGTTTTTATTTTTAGACCTTTCTTGATGTACTAGGTCGTAGTTGTTTGTTTCCCCCATTAAAAAATTACACTTTTTAATTTTTATCATCAAATCCTATTATCAAGCTAAACAGAGGCAATGAATTTAATTATTTTAATTTCACCAGGTAGTGAGAATTTTCATGGACGCACGTTAGAAGAAACCACTGAGAAACTACAAGATGTTACAGTGGATCAAAATGTGGAAAGAAATTGTACATGCTTTGCCTATTTGACTGCAATCGCAAACTACGTAGACAGATTTAAAAACGAAGAAACTGTAGTGGTACGCCCCAATTATAATGAATAATACATTTATAAATCCTGTTGCAATTCTAGATTTTTTTAAACGATGCATGGAAACATCAAAAGCAGCTACATGAAAAAGTGTGCGCGTATGGACCACAGTTTCTACAGGACATTTCAGGGAATAGCAAAACAAGGGTTTCCCACAGCTGCAGATGCTTTAGATATTTATCTGCAACGACGGCCTGCATACAACGGCTAGAAGACGACAAAGCTCTAGAGGTAGACATAAATTTGACCAAATTATTTGATGTTTTAATTTGTTTCCTTTTTAGAATATTCTGAAACGCGTATGTGACCGTCAACAGAAGATTCATGAGTTGTTATGTGGAGACCACTTAGAGGCTACATCTAGAACTTCTCATTAGGACATACTTATAGTCTATGGATTTTATACTAAATTGTTTATATTTGCATATTAATTTATATAAAACGTTCACGTTGATATGTGTTATATTATTGAACAGCTTATTATCAATTCAGTTTTTGTGCAAAAAAAACCTATAATCTAAATATTGGAACAAGAAACCGAGTGTTTTGTGGAATCAAAAAAACTAACTGCTTATCCATGTCAATCATAAACAGTAGCAATTTAAAGCTAGACTCAAAATAATGTTTATACTAACTATAAACAAGGGTTAAAGAGTTTTAAATTCGAGAGTAACAAGCCTTTTGTTTTTGAGATTTTTAATGAACACTTCGAAGGAATTTGTTTTGACAGCTCGATAATTTAGATGTTCGGAAATCGTTCTTGAAATAGAAAACATGGGAAAAACATAGGACCAAAACTAAAACACCTATTATTTATTATATTCTGGTGATTGGTCGACATAGGTATGCTAAAAATAGTAAAAAAACCAAAAAGTGTGAAGGGCTGCTGCTTAGAAGGGATTCATGATGCAGTCGATAGAAAAGCCAAGTCGTTCAGTAGTAAATTAAAACACAAACTTTATCGTAATATTTGAATCCTGTAATCTCCTACTTCACCATAATAATGGAGACATTAACTAACAGCTATCTTAAAACAGACTTACTGTTTCGTGCTACCAAAACATAAGTTTTCATTTAGCAAGAAATATTCCAGGACGAGACTGTGATCTATCAAAGGAAGAAAGTAGTTTTTCACATGCGAATGACTTTAAATATTGGATTCTACACTAATTATGTTATTGCAAAAGAGAAAAATATACGTTTAGATTACCTAACCACGAGTAGCTTTAAATTGTAACAATTAAGACTGCATTAGACTAGACCTACTTGTTAAAACCTACATAAGATAGGTATAAATGGTACATTACATAAGAACGATTTCCAGCCTGTATGTACACCGTTCATATAGTAGAGTCGGAATTTAGTGAACTCCGGCTCCAGTGCTCAACACATTTTCGAGGTTTTTTTCCCAACATGTTATTGGAAGCGTCTCATAGCAACACGTTAGTTGGGTTTTTCTCTAATCCTTTATCTAATAGACTTGTCTGTCCGTCCGTCCGGCCGTCCGTCCGGGACGCTGTTTCAGCAGCCAAACCGTAAGAGATAGAGAAAAAAGTTATGAAAGTTATATGTTTGGAATGGTCATGTCAGGTCAGGAACCGAATTTCAGTCACGTGACACTTCCGGTTTTCGAGAAATCACAGAAAGACCGTTTTTCAAATAGACCGCGTATTAAATAAAAATGTTTCAGCAGCCAAACGGAGCTGCGACCCCCTGCGCCTTAAAACGTCGATAGGTTAGGCAACCACTTTGACACCTTCCAGGTCCGGGTACAGTTTTTATTTAATACGCGTTCTATTTGAAAAACGGTCTTTTTTGTTTTTTTAAATGAGACATTTGTCTCACTGGATTGCTTGTTTTGTACTAATTTATAACTGTGTTAATGCATTTTAGTTTGTGGACAGCGATTGATAGTCACGGTTAGTGGTGCCATGCTAATTTTAATTTCTTCTTCTTTGTCTATTCCTCTTTACTTTCTCAATATTCGTTCCTCCCTGTCGCACCATATATTTGATGTTATCTACCCACTTTGTTCTCGATCTCTCTCTTCCTCTCTTCTCTTCTGTTGCTTCCATAATTCTTTTTGGGAGTCTCTTTACCTTCCATTCAGACCACATGTCGGCATCATTGAAGCTGTCTTATTTGAATGGTTTCTACTACCGGCTCTACCTCTAATTCTTCCCTTATGGTTACATTTCTACTCTAGCTCTTCTAGTTCTGCCTACTATTCGTCTTAAATATCGCATCTTTACATCTGCTATTTTACTCTTGTGTTTGTCTTGAATTGGCGAAATTTCTGTTCCATGTATGACCATTGGTATGTATGCTGATTTATAGAAGTGCAGCTTTTTTTCTCTTCGGACTTCTTTTTTGCTTATTAACGTTGTATTGATCTGATGGTGAGACGTTTCACCCTTTTATTAAGGGTGCCAAAATTATTATCTCGGGATTAGCTCAAATTGAAGAGTTATTCTGGCTCAAATATGTGATAGATCAGCAATATAAATATAATGTTTATAAATGCGTACATTAATAAAACCAAAATGTGTTATACATCATTCCTGGCTCGGGCCGCCACCCAAGTTGCTGGAATGTAATGCAGGTCCAGCTAAAAAGATCTGCTAGGACGCACGGCGGATGTTTCTGCCAAGGAACCAGGCAGGTCGCTTGTTCCGCTGAAGGAGCACGCCCGCAGCTTCTTGGGAAAATGTTCCTTGCAGCTTTCTTGTACCGGCTGACTTCGCAGTTGTATTTTTTAATAAAGCCCGGCCCCTGTAAATTGGCCAAATTATTTAACGAGTTTTAAGTTACCTGGAGATCGCTTTAGATTTTAAAGCCTGCAGGGAGACTCAATTATCCTCACCGTCCGGCACGTAACTTAAGAGGTGGCCGCAGCTTTAATCTCAATGGATCGGCAGCTTTTGGTTTTCTGCTGATAAGCGAAGTTTCTGCATTAGTGGGGCGGTGAACTTCACATCCCAGGTCGTTCGCTGCGAGCGTTTTCATGCTTTTGATGACGGTTCTCCAGTTTTTTTCACTTCAATCTCCAGGTAGTTGTTTCAGGCCCGTCGTGACGGCGGTGAGAAATCTCTGCGTGCTTTAATGTTAACACAACAATTAAATTTCGGAACTATAACTTTACTAGTCGCGCTTAAACTTGCGTTCAGGAATTAATATCGCATGGATAAATGCAGACGGTTTGGTCAGAGAAATAATAGGGAATTTAAGGCTACTGTAGGCTGACAGTAAGTGCTGCCATTTCCCTTAGTGCCCTCAGGATAAGAGATGAGGGATTATTTTGCGAGACAGTGAGCGCTACCAAGACAGAATGACCAGGTAAGCAGGAAGGATTAGGAACAGGACGGGTCAGGTAATCTCAAGATCTCGGACTGGCGATGAAGCTTCCTTTTATACGTTTTTCGATGCGTTATCGGTTCATACGGTCTCCGTTTACAAGGGAAAAAGAAACGACTCCGTCGGTTCTTCCGCTCTGCTTTGCGCATAGTGGACGGGAATGTGTTATCGCCTTTTCACGCGGCGAATAGATTCAACGCTTGATAGAGCGATGAATAAAATTCAAAAACTTTTTAAGTGTAATAAGAATTTAATTCAAAAGCAAACGCTACAATGCTACATTTTGTTGCTTTTAATGTTCTGTTCCCTATTTCTTGTTCAATTGTCCCGCTATTGCTTATCATCCCAGGTACTCATAGAAGTTTACTACCTCTAATCTATTCCGTCCACATATAATGTTTATATCTTCCTCATCGTTAGCATTTTGTTTAGTAATTTTCATTATTTTGCTTTTCTTCTCGTTTATTTCTATTCCTGCTCTTTGTATATTGCTGTTTCATTTGTTGACTGCGGCTTGCAATTTCCTAAAGTAGGCCGCCACCAGTACGATGTCACCAGTGGAGGCTTACTTCTTCCATTCTCCAGTGTCCACATTTTGTGTTCAATGCTCTATCTTTTCCGAATTTGGTCCATAACTATGATAAATAATAAGAAACTGAGAGAGGCCGCTTGTTTGATTTCTTTTCTCATATTGCAACTTTTGGACTTTTTCCCGTTTATTCTCACAATTTCTGTTATATTATACACATTTTTTGTGACTTTGATCAATTTGTATGGTGTGGTATGCTTGCCTCTTCCATGGCTTTCTATAAGATCGTCTTTGCTATAGTATAAAAAGCTACGTGGAAGTCTATAAACGCCAGGTATAGAGATTTTTCTTCTATTTTTTCTGCTACTGAACTCATGCTGTATATGTAGCTTGGTGTTTGTCTATTATGTTGATTGTTCGTTCTATAGTTCTTTATCTACACAGTACCTGATCTTAGTCTCTATTATTCTTGAGTATATATTCTGTACACACGATGATAAACAAATGACTCGGTAATTGTCACACTCGTTTGTGCCTCCTTTCTTGTGCAATGGTACAATGATATTTTCCTCTTGGTCTCTAGGAATGTCTTCTTTATCCCATACCTGCTGATTTCGTCTTTTCCGGCCGTTTTCCTTTCCTTTTCACTCTATTTATTGCTTCTGTTACTTCTTCTTCGGTTACTACTTGTTCACCATTCATTTCTATTGGTTCTTGCCTTATATGTCTTCTCTTTGGTCTCATTCTCTGTGCCTTAAAACTTTCTTCATAGTATTTGCTCCAAGTGTTCAGGATTTTATTTACTATGTTTCCATTCTAAACTTTTATGTACCATGATGTTTTTCCATACTTTTCTCTTAGGTGTTTGACTGTCGTCTAAAATTCTTTTCTATTGTTGGTGCTATCTTTGAATTGGTCTTCTATCTCTTTCACAAAGTCTTTCCATGCTTTGTTCTTTGCTTCCTTGACGAGTTCTTTTGCTTCATTTCTTATAATTATGTAACTCTGTTTGTCTTCTTCTCTTTTTGTTTGTAGATATTTCTTCCATGCTATTATCTTATCTTTGACTTTCTGCTATTTACTTACCATTTCCTTCTGTTTTGTCTTGGGCTAACTCTCTTTTTCCCGTATACTTTTATGACTGCTTTTATTATAGTCGTTTTGAGTTTTGTCCATCTTCTATCGTCCACTGCTTTCCTTTTCCTTCCAGTCTCTCATATTGTTCTAACATTGCGTTGATTTATACTAATATTCAAGTTTTTTCTGTTCCGTTTGTTTGCTCTTCTATTTTTATTCTATGGTATTTTTTTCCTGGTTGTTACAATCTTCTTGCATAGAGTCTTGTATCTGCAATCACCAATTTGTGGTCGGAGTTTATTTCTGCGCCTCTGATGGCTTTTATTTGCCACATAGCGTACTTGGTTTCTGGCGTATAGGTGAAGTAATCTATTGTGATTTTGGCATTTCGATTGTCTGTTGTAAATATGATCGTATTTATGTCTTGTAGTTGAATCAGCTATTTCAATTAGCAATTGATTACTAATACTATTATTTGGTTCCCGCTGTCATTTCTAATCCAGTCGCTACAGAATTTCTCTAACACTCTGTTGCTTCTTCTATGGTCATTGTCTACTCTGGCGTTCTAGTTTCCCGTAACAATTTATTATATGTATGGATTAAAGGGTTGTGTATTTTCTCTTTGACCACCATATCTAATGTGATGACTTCACACCTTCCCAGCCTATCATTTGATTTGTTAATTCATTGCTTATTATTAATCTCTTGTTGCTATTGGCAAACCTGAGTATACTAGTTTGTATCCTTTATCCAATGTTGTCTATTTGTTTTAAAAAATTTATTTCTGATACTCCTAAAATTTTATCCTTGTATCTAATGATTTCCTCCACCAGTTCCACCTCATTTCCGTTTAAATCCCTAATGTTCCACATCTATAATCTCGTCCTTTGTTCTCTTTTTGGTCGCTTTCCATATATTCGTCCGTGTCCGAAGCTATTGTTTGTTCTCTGAATCTATGTACTTGTATATACATGAATGGTAAATATTTTATTGAACTTTATTTGTTATTTAAGGTTTTAACTTAAAATGTCACAGACAAGAAAACAGTTAAAATAGATGAAAAGGGTAAAATACTCAAATCTTTAAGGAACGAAATAACGGTAACATATCTATGTCCGCTCTTTCTGGTCAGAACTTGGATGGGAGTTTCACGGCTGCATATCTCGGCTCCTCGTGATACGGCTGTCATGGAAATAGTTGGTTCCGGATGCCATGATAACATCATGACAGTCGTTAGTGGGGTTTGAAGTCCCCATAAAATGTACAGCGACGCCTATAATTGGCCTAACGGCTGTTGGCTGAGTACCAGAATAAAATTTTAAAAAAAACAGGCAGTTAATCTCAGAAAGGGTTACTAAAACATATGCAGGTCCAGGTAATATAGAAACTTTGCAAATTTCTACATTTTCAAAAATGGAAAAGGTATTATATAAATGGTTTCTGAAGCTGAGAGAAAAAAATATTCCAGTAAGCGGAGCCAAGAACGCAAATCTTTTGCAACATATTGAACCAAATAAATGTAAGTCGAACTGTAAAATTTAAAATATGTACATATGGAACTTAATTATAATATCAGTGCTAGGTTGTATGTGAGAAAACCGACATAGAAAACTGGGATAAACACTTTGAGGTAGAAAACATAACACAACAAAGAGACAAAGAAAGTGAGTTTAATTCAGAATCTAAAATGAAAGCAGATT
>OW679201.1:92960653-93106212 GCA_940337035.1 Agriotes lineatus
TTTAGCTTTTACGTAATTTTTGTATGAGCCGGCGCGGTGTAAAAGTTGTTTTAGATCGTAACAACTTCTAACCAATTCAAGTGAATGTAATATACATAGTATGCTGGAAGCCGCAAGTTTTATGTCGTTTACTTTCGGCCATATCATCGATTACACAACATTTGGTGAAATGTATTTGAGCTATAATATTTAATAAAGTATCTTTTTTATTGTTAAGATGTATTTCAAAATTATGGGTCTTCATACAATTTAAAATGCCTGCTTCTTTTGTATCCCTTTAACGCGCAAAATTACTGTACGAGGGAAAAATGTAAATTTTATGTCGTATGCGTTCTTTGAGATGCCAGGAAACCGAAAAACAACTTTTTTTTTCAAAAATCCATTTTCACTTTCCCAAAATATGCTGGTAAACCGTTCTACCAGTGAGCATTCAGGACAAAAGATGCTGGTAAACCGTTCTACCAGTGAACATTCAGGACAAAATATGTTGTGAATGTTCACTGGTATAACAGGTGGTAAAATAGTTTTTGAAATTTGAACTGAATAATATAAACTCTTGCGAGTGGAACACTAACGTTCTGTTTAAAATTTATGACTACCCCATCGTAAACAATCAAACATTTCAGCTAAAATGCCACCGCGATCGGTTTGACCGTAAATATTTGCCTAGCGCAACATAGCAGCAAAACCAATTCGATTATATCTTCAGTAGATATGTTTATAAATACTCAAAACACAAAAACAAATTGTATAAAACGTACGTTATTACTAAAAAATTGGACATAAATATAGACTATTTTTGCGACGCAAATGAAAGGTTTCCAAATATCAATTTATTTTTCAAAATCAGGACAAAATTATTTCTACTACTTATCAATATTATAATCCTTACATATTATACTAAAACACTTACCAGCTGAAAACTTGAAAGTTGCTCCCCCAAACTAATAACAAACACAAAACTTCACCAATGCGCGTACACATTTCAAAGTCGTGACGCGGAATGCACGCTGGTAATACTGTCATACCAGCTACACATTTATACTAAGGTTTATTGGGGTAGTTTTATAACTACAATAATTGTAGATAATATAAAATTAGACAAAGGAACTGCAATGTCTGTAGAACGGACACAAAGCGTTTCAGAGCAGTATTAAGTTTCAAAACAAATGTTATTGATTGTTATGCGTAGTGGTATAACTGTCTACCAGAGAGCGTTAAAGGGTTAAGATTGCCGCGAGTGGTAAAAAGTATTATCAAGAACTATGACTGAACTTGCTGGTAATTTCGGTAAAAGAGTACTTTCAAACTAATTTTCAAATAATTTTGAGTCCATGTGTTGATGGTAATCTGCTGGGCGAGTAAACAATATTCAACCTATCTATTTTCATTTCCTATACGTAGTATGATCATTGCTTGTCCACGATTTGATGGAGTATTTAAACATAATTTTTGATGCAACAACCCATCCCTTGGTTTTAACATTAGGTGTATCAAACCACGTTTAGTCAAGATAGATAATATTCTTTTTCTTTTCCGTAAATTATCTAATTGTATTAATAAATGCCGTTCGCTGGGTTTGTAATTTCAATGATTCCATAACATTTTGTCGCTTATTTAATGTTTTTTACTTAAATCCAATTTGTTTCAAAAATGTTTGAAGTGTCTCGGAACTATAAAAGAAATTAAAGCCACGATTATGTAACTGATTTATGTTTAATTGTGTCCACAGTTGGCACATTATTCTCTTCATACATTTTATATATGATCCTTCATAGCTTTCTTTTGATTGTCGTCAAAACTGTTGAAAACTGTGCCTGATTCGGTGGTTTTGGATTTTAATAAATTTACTTCTGAATCCACTATACTGTAAATGCTGCTTAAAAGTACTTTAGTGAATTTCCCTTGTATTTTTCTTCCAAAAAGTGTTATAAACATTGTCTATTATACATTTAGCGTATGCAGATAAATATTTCTTATGTCTAATTAGTTTTTCTTTAATCACACCGAGTTTTTCAATATTTTCCATTCTAGTATAAGGTTCTAAGAGCTGAGTACTTGAGTAAATCGTGCACAATGTTACAATGCCTCAATAAAACAGTTACATGTACAAGTTTCAGATGAACTATCATTACTTAAAAGCTGTTTGGCATTAGAAAATGACTTATTGATTGTATGAACTCAACTTAGACATGATGTAATTAATTTTAAATAGCTTTCCAGTTTTTGCTTGAAGAACTGTTAACTATAATATGATCCAAATTTATTTTCATCTAGTAGAGCTATGGAATGGTTTCTAAGTTATAAATTCAAATAGTTCAACACTTAAAAATAAAATGTCAAATTTGACATTTAAGCATAAACATAGTTGCATTCATAAATTAAGAGCTTTTTCATAGCCATACTAGATTAAAATCATTTTTGATAGTACTTACTTATCTATGGTTGTGTTTTATTGATTTAATATGTAATTCGGGTTATTTATTTCTATTAAAGCAGAGATACTTGAACTTATATATGGTCTATTCTTTTATTCGACCTTCATCTTTCTATGTGTTTTTAAGATTTGATTGTGAAGGAAAACCTTGACGGTAGATTAGTTTTACTTAGAATGTTGTTTAGATTGTGTCTGCTATTTTAAAGCTTTTGCTACTAATAGTGCTTCAGATTTTTTAATCAGGTTCTTGGTGCTGAATTTTTCGTATCCCATCTAAGGCTGCAGTAGATTGTGATCCACCCCGCTCTGAGCTAACCGAAGTACCTTTTATTAACGCCCTACAATAAACCAGCGAACTAAGAACTTTATTGGTTTGAAGGTTGTACACTTTACGATGTTGGGAATAATTATTAATGTCAATCAATTTATTTTCTGAAGCTAATTCACCAATTAAATAAGCCAAAAAAATTAACAAGAACTGAGAATAATTGAGTGAAGTCATAGATTAGTAAACAAATGAATACTTTTCATTCTTTACTAATACATCTAAACGAGGATGATACCATAGTGGCAATGATATTCATTTAATTAATTTGACTAACCGATTAAATTCAACCCATTATTTTTTTAAATTCAGTTTTTGACTATTATTTCTACATTGGCATAATTCTTCTCTGTTCGCTTTTTCTTTGTTTTTATTGTACTGTGTTATGAAAGTAGCGAGAATTTTACTGTGTGAGCTATGATTGGATTGCCAAGTAAGAAATATGCTTGAGTCTTAGGCGATCGAACCGGGTTCAAATCCCTGTGACTACACAAGGATTTTGAAAAGTCGAACGTTCCTCAGCTACGAAGCTAACACATATGATAGTTGGTAACCTTTAACAAAAACAAAACTCTTCTTCGATTTCGCTGGACTAGGCTAGCTACCGAACGAGCTTACGAGCAAAGAGGTCTTATAGGACAACAAGTTTGTGTATTTAAACGGGTCACTGGCCTAATATAAAAGGAAGAAAATTGTACTGTAGGATTTGAAAATTTACAAAACTGATGCCTATTAAATCCCTTCTAATCCGTTGAAGCTGTCAAAATAACACTTTCCATTTGAGTTATTATCGAGCAAGCAGTTGATGTGCGAAAATTATTACATTCAGCACTAATAAATTAATAAGGCAACTTTCGATTTAACTTTTATTTTTACTTTACGATGTGAACCTTAAACATCACTATCTGCCGCAATTTCTGATACAGTTGAAAATGCATTGGATCTGAGCAATTGGGCAGGCTCTAATGCATCTGAAAAGAGTCTGGGGATTGCATCCTATAAATAACAAAAACAAAGTTAAATATGAATTGGCACATATTACACTTTACAGCTAATTAATGAACCCAGGGCGTCTATTCCAGATTTTAATTTTTTCACATTAAATTTCTATGTAAATGGAATCCAGAAATTTCGATTTTAATTTAGAATCTAATGTTAAACCTCCAATTACAAAAACCACCAACAAATTATGTTTCACAAATTTAATTTTTAGTTAAATATTTCCACCTACACGTAGTTGTATGCGAAAAGTATTGAATTAATGTTTAAGGTTATATTTACCTGGCAGCAATAAAGGATCGACATCATCATCTGCATTCACACTCAAAATACAAACCAGAGTGAAAACCGCAAGTGCTACAAATATTGCTCTCGTCATCTTGTCTTGGTGCAATGCAATTGTTCAAGAAAAATTATAAGGAAGGATTTATATAGCTGATAATCCCGTGAGTGCAGATAACGTCGATTCAGTTTTGAGAATCTGGCTTCTGACGCTGAGCTGAGAAAAACAAGTTTCTTTCAGGAAACAAATTGCGCCTGACCTAACTATAAGCACACAAATAAATTTTATTTTTGACGGATTAATCCAACGCCTGTGTACTATTACAACGCGCCACAGCAAAATATCAGTTTCCTGGAGCTACTAATATTACTTTACGAGTTATTTAATATTTTAATAGTTTCGAGAATTTAATATGAAAACGAAATCTACTTGTCGAATATTAAGCCGGCTCTCTGTCTACTTTTTTTAAATGTACCTTTTCGCAGGTACACACCTCTAGGGGGAATGGTAAAATTAGGTTTTTATTTTATTTCTCAAATTTTGAGAAATGTAAGAGAATTACATTTAGTCGATGTGTTTTACTTATTAAAAAGTTTCCTATAGTAATATTTTCAGTGTTTTCTTACGAAAACATAAACCTGCATCAAAAAGTGTATTAATAAAGTTCAAGAAAATTAATTTAAAGAAAAGTAGTGGAATCTAACAAATGCTTCTGAATGAATAAATAGCAAAAGTTTTATATCTAGTTGAATAAAGTAATATAATTGTTGCAAATGACCACCTCCAACTGCAATACATTGAATTGTTTCACAAGATGCGACAATGCGATTCCTTAATTCCTCGTCAGTTTTATCTGGGGTAGTGTAGAAATCTAATGAATTTATGTGTGGAGATCCATGAGACCAGGGTTGTGTGCCTCCTCGACCTATCCAACGATTGGAACACAGAGTCCAAAAATTGACTAAACTAAACCAAAATGTGCTGGAGCGCCATCATTCATAAAATACATTTGTATTTTTAAATGAAACGGGATGTAGTCTGATAGTATTGACCCCTCCTCTTCAAGAAAATGGGATAAACTTTTCCAGTTAGCCCCGCCGGTAAAAATATGGACCAATCAAATGATCTCCAACAATTCCGACCCACACATTAAGTAAAAATTGGTGTTGCTGGTTGCTTTCTAATACTGCATGTGGGTTTTTACCATATATATAATACACATATATTGCTAGTAGGGCCGGGAAACGTCAGAAAACATTACGGCGCCGACATAGTCTCACTTAGAGTATAACGCGTCTCGTGCGCATGCGTGAGAATTCGAACTCCGCCTTTGGAAGCGAATTTTAAACTTGACCACTTCCCCATTGGCCGGACGACGCCGCCGCGCTTGCACACAGCTCACCATTATACATTGAAGAGTTGGTTGTCTGTCTCACTTCCTTGGCCAGTTTCCCACTCATAGCCGCTAGCAATATAGTAAGTATTAGATATATGGTTTTTACACCCCATATGTGATTATTGTGGAAATTCGTTATTGCATCCTTAGAGAATTTAACCTCTTCGGTGAAGAATATTTGTGCTAAAAACTGAGATTTTTGTCCCATTTTATTTTGAGCCAATTACTCTTTGCGAGAAATCACCCGGTAAAAGTGCATGTACCCTTTGGATGTTATATGTAGATACAAAAACTGTTTTTTCAATATCTTCCAAACTGTTGTCTGACTAATATTTAGGGTTGCAGCAATATTTCTGGTACTTTTATAGCACAGTCATCAATTTCGTTGAGCACCTGTTCTTCTATTTGTGGAGTTATAACTGCGTAATGTCTCTCGTTTTCAGCAGTAAGTTTTTTTAAACATCCAGTCTCACGGAGACACTGATGGAGATGAGCAAACATCATATGATGCGGGTTTATACGGTTGGGATATCTTTCTCCATAAAGACGCCTGGCTGCTAATAAATTACATTTGACAAGACCGTAAACGAAATGCATATCGCACATTTCAACCATTGTGTAATTCATTCTGATGAAGAAGAGGTCAAAACATGAACACACCTGGCACTTTTACTCAATAATTTGACATATGTATACACCACGGTAATTACCAAAATAAATTATTTTATTTCAGATTATTTGGTCCGCACTATTGAAAAAATTAATTCAGGGAACAAAACGAGGATGATTGCAAAAACTACAGTCAACTACTTTTTATCCTCTTTTTTACATATTGAATATGTACACTGTTATAAACAGATATTAGATTAGATTAGAGTATGAGAAAAAAACAATAATAATATCATGGTATATTGATATGTTACAAGTCCATTGCTCTGCCATTCCAGGCTAGCTGAATTGCATTTTTTGAGTTTGCTGTAGTGCATGATCACATATTCTATTTTTTTACTCAAAAACTGTAGGTTTTGTAGTAAAAATTAAAGGGCAAAAAAAAAATTTAAATTAATCGGTCTTTCGAAAAGATTTTTTTAAGTTACAAAAAGTCAACCATTTAAAAAATTCTGATAAAAATCCAACAGGGGCCACAGTGAAAATAGGAGTTGATTGAAAATATTGCTACTATATAGGAAATCTTTTAATAAGTAAAAAACTTCTACTAAATGTCATTATCTTACATTTCTCCAAGTTTTAAATATCAAATAAAAACCTAATTTTACTGTTTTCCTTTATAGGGGAGTAACTCCGATAGGAGACGTTTTAGGAAAATATTTTATACTGGATGGTTGGTCATTCCTCTGAATATAGGCAATTTACATGGCTTATCACGGTTATGCATATCCCTGCTCACCATTGTTATGGAAAAAATGGCCTGCTACGTATTCACGCGATATTCTTCCAAAAGTTAGAGCTTTTAGGGTTGTGCTACCTCTCATTTAAGGGCGGTACACAGGTCCAATGCATTATCAACTGTATCAGAAATTGTATTAGATGTGATATTTGAAGTTTCGCATACTTTACAATAGAAGAAATAAAAGTTAAAATAAAATTAATTGCTTCAGTCATTTTTTAGCTGGTGTTTAACCCCCTTTCGGAGTTTGTCGATGTTATTCTGGATTATCTTAGTTTTCTTATACATAGTTTATTGTAGAATACGTTACGTAAACAAATAACTAGAAGATAGTCAGCCATATGTTGAGCATTACACCGCCAGATGCTAGCGTACAAAGCACCAGCCTCTGCACCGCTAAGGTAACAAGATGTTAACGATTATACATACATATATACAATAAGAAAGTATAAATAATTCACTTTAATTTAAATTATGCTTGCCCGTAAAACACTTATTTTCTAAAATAATATCGAAGAAAGAGATAGTACCTACTTCAGACCATTTGGCAACACTACTTGTTCTTCTTTTAATCTCGCTTTTAAGTATTCGGTCGTATATCGAAACGTTGCTACACATAATTTTTTTTTTTTTAATTATGAAAGATTTAGAAACTTAGAGAAAATACATTAAAGTTTGAAGAAGAAATTAGCAAAAAATAGCTAAATGTGTATTGTTGTAAGTTGCAACAAAAATAAATATAATAAGCTTGTTGAATATAATGAAGTCCTATTGCGGCGACCCGGGGCACGGATCCGTGGCAGGATGAGATCGAAGGGCCTGCTTGCTTCCCGTTGAGATCCCTTCTGCAATATTTGTGTATTTGCAAACTGATGTAATTTGCATTACCTACGAAGTATTTTCTTTTATAGTTTCAATATTACTAGGAACGCTAAGGTATTTTTACCTCTAGTTGCCTTTGATTTTTCAAAATATTTAGTGTCACAACTTCCACTTCCCAAGGAACTTCTGAGTAAAGCCTTTTACAGATTCTTTTACCTATAAAGGAATGGGTGGATTGCACGAAAATAGGTAAAAATAACCCCCAGAAGGTTCTCCCCTCCCCGTAGAGTAAACAGTCTGAATTCAAAACTGAACTGGGGTGACTTTTACGTCAGTATGCTCCAAAAGGTCACGGAATAGATAATAAGCAAAATTGACAATAAAGCTATCAGAAAGACAAAAAAGAGAACGCAAACTCCAATACAATAAACGCCAAAACGAGGGCTTGACAAAGTCTACTTCAAAACAAGGAAGACAGTAAAAAGTAGAAAAGTGGAAAATATGTGATGCTGCCTTTTAGAAATATCCATGCACTTGCCGCTAAAAAGGAAGTGGAAGAACAGTTAGAAGAGATATAAACCACATGATAAATCTGAAAAACACGAAGCAATGTGGCTAATCTTAGACACAGTTTTGACATCTGCCAAATTTCCGTGGTTAAATTCACACAACATACGGCAACTAATCCAAAAAATCTGTGAAGATCTTTACACAGAACTTCCCTCGCAAGTGGAAGTTGTGTTTGATAAATCAAACGAAAATGTGGGTAAAAGTATTTTAACGTTTCTAATAATACTGAAACAATAAAAGGAACCACTTGGTAATGCAAATTATATCAATTTCCAAAGAAAAAGCATTGCAGAAGGTGAGATGTAACATTAGAAATACGTCAGGGGAGAGAAGTTGAGCCTTCGAAGCAGAGTGGAGCCTTTTCTCGATTCATTATTTGTAATAATACACGTCTGCATACAAAACTTTATTCGACAATAATAAAGCTTTAAGGTATACTTTTCGTTCAAAATAAATACAAAATTCTATCTCAGACTGTGTTACGTTTAAATAGCTCTTCTACTATTTTTACAGCTCCGTGTGTGCGCCGTGTATATTTTTAATGTATATGATGTGGATTTTTGTATTTTCGCGCACTCACAGCCTTCATTGACTCTTATCAGCGCGGCCAAGCGACTCGAATGTTAGCTTTTGTTTGAACTTGTGTATTTTTTCTGTCGAACGCCGTGATGGTGACTTGGTTGCAGCGTCTTTAAAATTTTCCTGCGGTTTTACGGGAATATGGTTGTTTTGGTTCGTGGCCCCCACAGAAGTTGCGGATGGTCCTAGCCCGGGAAGTTCGATAGAGAATTTGTTTCTCGCGTCTAGTTAGCGGATTTTATATGCGTTTCACTTGTCATTCAGTGGCACGTAGCCCAAATTCTTCTGGGGTAAGTTCTTTTGAACCTGATGCGCCGCTTCTTATCGAAAGCATCCATGAGTTTATTTTGGGTTCTCCCTTTTTTCAGCAGTCAGTCCGGGGCTCCTAAAACTCATAGGTTTAACGTTGGCTAAAAATTATTCGCAATTTGTACTATTAATTATCTGAAATTTGTTCTGAATTCTATCGAATTATGAACAATTATATTGTGATATTAGCATTTTGGCGTTATTACTTGTTACTGCTACCTGTGCGTGATTTGAGCTTCCCTTTCAGATTATTTTGTGCTACTTGAGTTTACGAATTCTCAGTTGAATGCCTGGATTCACTTTTCAAAAATGTTATTGTATTTTAACCATGTAATTGCCCTTCTTTATACTAATAAAAATGTATCAAGACAGACGTTCAAAGTGTAGTAAGTCAAGGGCATTTCTTTGTTTAAAATACTGTTCTTGTAGTACATCCTGTGTAAACTCCACGTCGTTTACAAGAATTCAAGCTGGTAAAGACGGCAATCGACTATCAATAAAATCAGCTGTAAAAATAAAAAACATCTGAGAAAGCGTTGAAAATTTGTGTACTGAATTGTCAGTCACGTATTGCTGGCTATATATAATAACTTTCTTAGGTTTTGTTGTATACCATGAACTCAGAAATTGGACATAAATAGAAAAGCGTTCAAGTTACACATATAAAATTAATTTACAGAAATTCATTGTCCATCCTATGTAGATAGAGGTAGATTGCTAGTTATTGAAATGTGGAGGACAAGAATTTTCCAGCATACAGATTCCATATATGTCATTTATAGTTGCGATAAACATTTGTATTATTATTTCATACAAATTTCCAAGCGTGAGAACGCTTACATCATGAAATTCAAAATCTTAAACATGTTACATACAAGGAAAAATCAACACTAAGATCGGAAGCTTTAAGTTCATAATACTCGGGGCGTAATTAATTCCAAACATGGGTTTAAGCAAATATCATCGATTGTTGATTCTATCAATGACGCTGTAACTCCCTCAAGATCGACGGATATAAATGGATAGTTATTATTTCTTTAAATCTCTAATTCGTAGCTCAACGTGGTGCGAGTTGTTCATTTTTCCTTGTCCAGATTCTTCATACATCTATTTTCTTCAATTTTTATATTTTCGCCTAGCTTTTGTTTTACTCAGTGTTAGTCATCTCTTTTGTGATTGTCTTGCTTTCTCTTTAGCGTCCTGTTTAGGCTTTCTAACCTTTCTAGTAATCATTTTTTTATTCATCCGCATGCCGTGTTTCTATCAATTAACCTGAGTATTCATACTCGCATTAGTACATTCCTATTTTTTATTTTTTTAGGGAAATAGAAAATCCCTATTAATACAAAGCAGGGATAAAGGAAGCTTTAAAATAAGTAACCCTCATGGTATTAGAAGAAGTAGAACAACTTATTAGTTCATTCTGTAGGTTTTAAGAATTCCTTAGACGTAATGTTTTTTAAACATTGTTTTGTAATCACACAAGCCATAAAAAGGCCTAACTCAATTACATATCTCTATTTTTAACGTAAAATAAATAACTGCTGCTATATTTCATTTTAATATTAAATTCTAGAAACTGCTAAAACCTAAAACAACGTCTTAGGTAGTATGCTGTGGCACCACACAGACTTGGGATTAACTCCTCAAAAATAAAATTTATTTGTGGGCTTAGGGTTGGGTTAGGTCATGTTGTTTCCTGAAAAAAAAAATTGTTTTGTTCTTCTTAGCGTCTTGAAAAATGAATCCATGTTATCTGCAGTCACGGGGTTTGGCTATATAAATCCTTCCTTGACTTTTTTGTGATCAAATGCACTGCACCAAGACAAGATGACGAGAGCAATAATTGTAGCACTTGCGTTTTTCGCTTTGATTTGTTTTTTGAATGTGAATGCGAATGATGATGCCGATCCCTTGCTACTGCCAGGTAAACGCTATTTTGTATAGTTTTTCAGATTTAAAAATATTCTTAAACATCGATCCAATGATTTTTAACTTTTTTGTATAAAAAAACAAGGTGTAGAATATATAAAATTCAAAAACATAATTTAATGTCAAAAACAGGATATTTTGTAAGTGACAGGTTAATATTGATTTTAAATCAAAATCATAGCCTGCTATACCTCTCTTAGTTAAAAACTGCATGTGAAAAAATAACTATCAAACGTAGAAGCACTGGGCCCATTAATTACGAGTAAAGTGTAATGTTTTTCTTAGATTATTAACGTTTATTTTTTTATTTATAGGATGCAGTCCCACCAAACTTGCAAGATGCATTAAATCCTGCATTGTTCAGATCCAATGTGTTCGCAACTGTATCAGAAATTGCAAAAAATAATTATGTTTGAAATTTAATATATTTGACAATATGGAGCTGAAATAAAAGTTGAAATAACATCAATTGCTTTATTAAATTATTAGTGGCTAATTTGGAGCGTTTTTTAATATTATCCTGTTTGCCTTAGTCATGGCCTTAATTAATTATGAGTAAAGCTGATAATTATATGCACTCAAATGTACGAAAATATGCGCATATATATGCATATATTTTGTTGATTATATGCACCCAGAGTTATAATATATGCACATAATATGCTCTATTTTTTTAAATAAGTAGGAATATTCTAAATAAAGTAAAAATTTTAATTATTTTGTATGAGTATATTTATTTCTCTAATTTTTATTCAAAGACGTCATTCATTTTAACGTTTAACTATATAAACATGGACTGCCAACGCCAATTTCACGTTGTAAGCAACATAAAAATGAGATTTCCCCTAATCCCGCCAGACTATTATTCACGCAACACTCCTGAAATGGATTCTATGTTGGCTGATTCCTTATACATTGCTTCTATGGGAAAAGTGGGGGTTGCTGGCAGTCTTATGTTTATATAGTCACAGATTTTAACAGGGACTTCCCCTTTCCTATGCTTATTTCGATAGGCGCACTTCACCTCAGCGGCAGAAAGTGAAAATATATAGGTATCTCAGTTGCACACAAAAATTGTATTAGTAAATTTAATGAGGTAGTAATTTTAACAAACAAATTCATACATTACAAATAATTGCTAAATATAACCAAATATGCAAAATCCATAAAGTATGCTCAAAAACCAGTAAATATGCAAAATATGCAAAATTAAACTTTGCTTAAACGATTTGTTTTCACATAATTAGTATACATATGCAAATAGTTTCACCGGCATATCAATTATACAAAATATGCATTTGCCATATAATATCAGCTTTAATTATGAGAGTTGGACTAGGAAGTTAAATTTTGACATTTTGCGGAAGAAATTAGAAGAAAATTCCAGTTTGTTCACTGAAAGTGTCTTATCATAACTCACATGAAAAGTGTTGCTTTGACAGCTTTATCGCACTGGGAAGAGAATCTAACACGAGTCTGTTTTTTAAATGTAAAATTTTACCGTACAATCGAAACAAACAAAAATAAACAGAGACGATTTAAATCAATGGAAAGGATTAGTCAAAACCCGAATTAAAAAAATAAACGAAGTGAATCTAAGAGGTAAGACACGAACGTGAGAAGTAGCAGAATGTGCTGTAGAAATGGGAAAGCAGTTAGAAGTGAACATCGCCAAAATTATAATTACATTTTTTTAAATTTTCTGATGCATATAAGAGCTTAACAATACTTTCACACTGCTATTGATTAAGTATGCAATAGCAATAGAAAACAAAACGGTGTAGAAAATAACAAAGAATACGTTAAAAACGCTGCAGAACCTTTGACTAAAGGTAGAACAATAAACTAAATAAAAAAAAATAATAAAAAGTCGTTTTTACTACCACACTTATGACTTTAAACGGCAAAGAATATCGTTATAATCACATTTAATCTCATTTAAACCACCCAACTATTTTCCCCTTTAAATCCATCAAAATGTAAAAAAAGTTTTAACTTGATTTAATTAAATTTAAATAATTCCAATTGGCCTAAACGAGTATTTTTTTAAATGAAGTTTATATAGTTAGTACAACCATTTTGATTTAACCAATTAGCATGCTACTAAATCCATTAACTTTGTTAAAAATAGTTTGAAAAACCGTGGATATATATAAAACTGCTCATATAATTTGATTGTTAGTGAACGAATGAGTTTCAGTGAAAAGTTCTGAATAGTGTTTTTTGGTCTAAATGGTTCATAAAAATGTCTAAACCTGTCGTAGGTACTTACTTTCACCATATACAGGGTGATTCAAAAATGGCGCATTTTCTATGGAGGGGTTGTTGGGGACTACTAGCGGAGTACGGGAAAAATCACAAAAAAATCTTTACAATCATTCCTCTGAAATATTAACAGCTGAAGATGCATTTTGAATATTTAAAAAATATTTAAAAAAAAAATCAACGTTTGAATCGAAGATTATTATTGTTATTAAACATCACAATTAAAAAAACTGACAGTTTCATCAAACTTACCTAAAATTTTCGTTTTCAAAACTAGGCTCCAAAAACTGAAGTTGATTTCAGGCGAAGAGTGCAGGTCGGAGTACCACATTTGGCGATGGTGCAGAACTCCGTGGAAAAAGATACCACACAGATGCAGCAAGGGTGTGGGTTTACTTTTCTGGCAGTACATATAAATGTTAGTGAATGGAATAGTCCTAGCTGTGCTAAAACGGTTGGCATGTCACTAATGCGGACAATTATAAAATTCGGAAAATTTGTACTTCGAAATGCCCTAAAAACGGTGGCGCAATTAGTTTTAAGTTTAGATTTAAGGATTTTGAGTAAATTAATTAATGCATTTGTTCAATTTATTGAGGCGTCATTCGGTATTTGTTCATAAAATTCTGAGTATCGTTTAACAATGTTTATAAAAACTTACGTAAATTTCCACCAATGCTTGGCTTTCTCACTCTTTTATTTTCCCAGGATATAAATATAACCCGCACTGAATTTTCAGGAAACTTCACCAAATTATTCAAGGCAAACCCACATCGGTTATTTTTCTGTTTTTAGGTTAAACTATTTGTTTCTGATGGTAGTTTATAATTGTCACTTATGTGAAAATAAATAGTCTTAATTGTTTGTAACGTTTGATATCCAAGTTTGACGGCTGGCGTTTTAATTTGGAGCAACTTGTACAGCTTTCTTTAAAGAAATTGGTCGGTGAACGAGGTGCATGCGGATATCTTGAATTTCTGCACCTAGGCGCGCGGGTCTAGTTTTTAGCAGATCATCAAAGGAAAAAGGTCAGCGTGTTTATTTAATGCTATGTGATCTCTTAGCTCGCAAAATTTGTATTGTAATTGTTGAGCTCTACAATCATAACCAAACTGGAAAAAATGGGAGTTGGAAAGGTTAATAATTAATACAAAGCTTTCTCGTTTCGATACTAATTTAGTTTTAATAATGTCGTTCCATGAATCCACGAAAGAAAGTTGATGTTATGTGTTACATTTTTTAGCACTGAATTGCTCACGCGTTAAATAACAGTCTCATAATGTGGCTTGCTTGTGAAAGCTTCGCTGTGTGTGTGCCTATAATAACTCATTTATTCATGCTTAAGGCAGGTATCAAAATACATTTTGATGTACAAAGAGTATCTGTAGTTTAGCAAGGCAAATAAGTAATTTTCAATTTTTAATTATGTACACCATATGAAGCGATATCACGATATAACTTTATACGTCGCTCAAAACTTGTCATAGATTTGTTTAATGTTAATTATCAAGCAAGAAAACAAAATGAAGTTATATGTTATCACTATTTTGAGACTTATACTCTCTGAAGACATTTCTTATCTCAAATTTCTGAAATACCAAAAACAAGTGGCATGTTGACATTGTCAAGCTGAATCTACGTTAGCATCCTTAATTAAAAAAATTAAAAGAAATTGTATCTAGTTGACCAGTATAATTGAAAAAGAGTTTCATAACTTTGTCCACGGCATTAAAAAAATAAAGTTTATACTATTTCCAGTTGGTGTCTTCAACAGTCTTCAGATGGACGAAATATTAATGTAGCTATATCATATTTAGATTTTTGGACTTTGATCGAAGTGTTCTCTGAATGTCATTTTTTGGCAGTGGTTTATTATGATATGCTTTTCGAACTTTTTCCACTGTCTAGGGTGTAATTCACACAACGTTTTGGGAGTTTTGTTCTACTCCCGTCTTCAGGTGTTCCTGGTTAGTCCAGAGAAGGACTGATATTGCACGTTTTTCAACGTAAATTTGTGTCTCCCCCGGGGTTTGAACCCGGGACCGCTGATCGCTACTGTGATTATTACTCTGCCACTCTAACCACAAGGCCACCAGGGCAGTTACTCGTATATATGTAAACTTATATATATGTTACCGCTGTATGCGCAGTAGACTATTTTTTTAATTCTCTGCGCAGTAGTGGCATCCAAATGGGCTTTAGTTCTGCGCTAGCCTGGCTAATTGGTTCTAATGCCAGCGCTATGTATGTAGCTTCTTTCAGCTTCCACAACAACTCTAAGAGGCATGATGACGCATACCAAGCCTCAGAACGAAGATCAGAGTTCAAAGAACTGTATCTACAGCGTACCGTGCGAGTGTGGAAGACAATATATAGGGGAAACACAACGACCCCTACGAGTGAGATTATCGGAACACCGCAAAAATGTTAGAATGGGCGAAACCATCAAATCCAAGATCGCAGAACACGTCTGGAACGAAGACCACCACATACAATGGGATAACGCATCAATTGTAGCTAAAGAGGAAAACAGATTCCGTAGGAAGCTGAAAGAAGCTACATATATAGCGCTGGCATTAGAACCAATTAGCCAGGCTAGCGCAGAACTAAAGCCCATTTGGATGCCACTACTGCGCAGAGAATTAAAAAAATAGTCTACTGCGCATACAGCGGTAACATATATATAAGTTTACATATATAACCGCCCTGGTGGCCTAGTGGTTAGAGTGGCAAAGTAGTAATCACAGCGATCAGCGGTCCCGGGTTCAAACTCAGGGGGAGGCACAAATTTACGTTGAAAAACGTGCAATATCAGTCCTCAGGATTAACCAGGAACACCTGAAGACGGGAGTAGAACAAAACTCCCGAAACGTTGTGTGAATTACACCCTAGACAGTGGAAAAAGTCCGAAAAACATATCATTGATCGAAGTGATTAATTTGTATTTCCTCAACTGAAAAAAAGCTATTAAGGAAACTATTTGTATTGTGTTTTATCAACCTTCTTCACGTATTTGCTTTGATACGAAGATAGTAGAAAAGCAGTCAGACTTTAAAGACTGCCGTTTAGACCTTTATTGATAAACACTCACCAATTTGTAGCCTTGTGTGCCTTATATCCTGTGCACCCACACAAGATCCTAGTTTGATTACTTATAAAATTTAATAAAATATAGATTTTCGGTAGAACCTACATTACGTTAAAGAAGCATGTATTGTGGTTGTTTAGAAAGTAAACGTTTTCAAATTATATAATTCATAACTCATAACTGTGCGAAACACGACAAACTATTTAAATAAGGAGTAACTTATTTGTAATGCTTGTCCTTTTTTTATTTGTACGTGTGCAAAATGTTATGCGAGTTTTATTTCAGCACAAGATTTTATAATAATAGAGTTGTTTGCATAGAGATGATTTAGTTTGCTATCTAAAGCTTGGAGGAATGATTTTATTTACATTTATGAGTTCATTACATTGTTGTGATTTTTATCAGTATTCAAATAAATAGTTGGATTTGAAGTTCAATGTACTCCTAAGACCCTCTCGTGTTGTGAAATCTATGCACAGCTGCAGGTTTCTTGACTATCATTATCACGGTCGCGATAACAGCAAAAGATGCACTTTAGTGGAATAAAAAAATTGCTACAGTTAATCTGGAATCAGTATTGAACATTTACGTCTTAAATTTTAGCTCGTTGTAACGCACTGATTTCATTTCATTGTTTGTCACGTTTAACCGCGCATAATTTAAGGAATTACTACTTAGGTATACCTGTACACTCATTTGGTTTATTTTAACCAATAGACGGATATCCAAAGTTATCTTTGTTTCTTTATGACTTGTGTATGCGTCCTGTGACGAATTTATGTGTTTTTCTGTAGCTGTAAAGATCAATGTAAGATGGGGCAACGGGCGCTATATAACCGCTGAAGGTAAGTCCCTGAGCCAGCTGAAGACACTGCCCAGGAACGCTGACGCAATTGCACGTCTCCAGCAAATTCCTTGAATGCAATTCCTCGAAATCAATTGCTCGAAAATAAAATTGCTCAAATGTAACCTTTCTCGAAATACAAGTTCCTCGAACCCCAATTTCTCGAAAATGTTTTGCTCGAATTTATGTGGTCTTAACATCTGGAAATTTATTTCGGCATTAAAGAAGGAGCAGAGTTTTGACGAACTACGGATAGAACAATATGTCAGCGGTCAACAACACACCATAAGTCGAATAATATATCGTGATAGTGCACAGAAACTTTTAAGATTAGTGAATAATTATGAACATGGCAGAAATATGTATGATTACGTATGTCCGTGGAATAGCACATAACATATCATATTAAAAACATATAATATTTGGTTTGTATAATTTTTAATTTAATCACATACCTATACCTATTTTTTATTAATAAAGGTTATAATTTGTAAATTGTGTTTTTTTTATATTTGATATTAACTGATTCGAGTTAAGGCTATTTCACAACTTTATTTTCTTCGAGCAACAGATAATCGAGAAATTGCTGTTCGAGAAACTTGCAATTCGAGCAAAGTCACATTCGAGCAATTGACTTTCGAGCAACTGATTTCGAGCAATTCGTTTTCGAGCAATTACATTCGAGCAATTTACCTAGAACCGCAATTGCAAGCCCTGGACTTCGGGCTTATACAGGGTTTTGCATAAATATAGTCCCCACCCCAATTCAAGCCCGTGGCGCCCTTAAACCCCTTTCTTTGTAGGTATACCGCAGTTACGATAGCACTTCGCTCTAATTAACCCTTTGTTCAGTTTGAACCACACTCCTTTCCTTGAATACAGTCAGACAACTCTTCTGCTACCAAACCGTCGAAACGAGATTAAGGTAAATCCTTCTAGTAAGCATTTTTGCCACGTAGTATAGAGTGCCATTGTCGTTAATGCCCGTTTGAAGAGTAACAAATCTTCCGTGCAGCTTTTTTTCTAACGACTACCTTTGCCCCCCGAACCGCTCACGCATTACTTCGGGGGCGCGGACATCACTTAAACCAAAACCTTAATTAAGTGAAAATTCAGACGGCCTGTGCTAAGAGTCAAACTCTGTGACAGAGGCTGCAGCGGCAAGGCCACTAAGTTACACAGTCTACTAATGGAATTCGTCACACTTGTAGAGGCGGCTTAGGTATGCTTTGTTCCATGTTTTATTAGTTCTATCATTGTTTGTGCTAGTCCGGCTGCTCTAACATTGTTCAGATTCTGTATAGTATTCTTGAATTGTGTTATCCCTGTGATGCACAAAACAAATGTGGAGGAATATTACTTACGTGATAGCTCAATGCAGCATTCAAAGCACCAATTGCCTTACACAGTCAATGCTCAGATGAGTCACTACCAATTGCTAATTAGGGGTCGCCGATCAGCACGCAGCCGAAGACGGCCGTGGGTTCATTAGATGGGGTGTGCAACGCCACCAATTTAAGGATAACAAGAGTTCCATACCCCCTCATTTCACGATTGATAGATTCCGCTCCAGCTAAATTGGAACACTGTAAAACTTAATAATTCGGAGCAAAACTGGAGTCAAACAATTAAGTGCAGGGGAGATCAATGCGTTTTATTTACTCGTAAAGCCGGGCACACACATAAAATACATATATATATAAAGATTTAAGGGCAGACGTAAATGCATACCTATAAATACCCCAAGGATCCTTGTTTACAGGACAGATTGGCCAATTAAAAACAACAAATCATAGAATAGAAGAAATTCCTGGAAGATCCCAAGGAGTGAAATCAATTTAAATTCGTGAATTGCAATCGGGAGATCGCCCTCCAGGAATTTTTACAGAGTCCTAAAGAAATAGTTAAACTCGCATATCGTAGCTAAACGTGCACAGCTTACAATGAGGTGAGACCTCGTATTTAGCATGTTAAAAATTCGTGAAATGAATGATGCGCCAAAACATTAATAAATCTCGCGCTAATCCCAATTTCGAAGTAAGTTACTGACGGCAGTTCTTTATCGATGGAAAGCACGTACACATGTGCAGCAAGGTTCACTCGCTAGTCACATCGGAAGCACAGATAATAGAACGGCAATTGTTACCTTCAACTGGTTTCGAGACCGTCTTCGCGTTGACGTTTTACAGGGACGGACTTCCGTGAACTTGATGGCTGAACCAGGGAGTCGGTAGCACGTCAGCTGAGCGCGCCAAGATAAGCGTTATCGGAAAGCGCACAGGATACGCATCGGGTAGCAAGCCAGGGTATTCAAAGCTTATTTGGGGCCCATAACGTGGTGGGGACTAAATTATTGAAGTAACTGTTAGCGGGTAATTAAAAATGGGCTGAAAACGGTCATAGTCAGACAAAATTCCCCAAATGTCGTGCTCGAAAAATTTTGCCGTGAAAACATCTGCCCCAGGCAGTATCTCTATATCTATACTTAAGAGAAGTGTTGAGACGCGCACAAATCTCCTAAACAAAGAGCAAGAAGTGCCTAGACATCAATAGGACACCTTCTTCGCCAAAATCGCAACCTCAAACAGCACCAAAAGCTCCCAAGGACAAGATGATCAATTTCGCGTCGCAAACGCTCAACTAGGTGGGGACGCAAAACCGATGCAACGGCGGCGTAACAGCGATGCGTGATACCCGGACGCAATTTGAAAATATGTCAAAAAAATACAGTAAAGCGAAAATTGACGGTAACAATTGTCTCAGTGTTATTTCTTCTTTTTCACCTAACGATCATCTCAATCGTGATGATCGTCGTTATCTTTGCTGTACATAAATTGAAGCCTATTATCATTTAGCAACTTTTCATTGCGTTGGCTTAATTGTGGAAACTTATCATATGTTATTCGGACTGCTCTTTTCTATCAGTTCTCGTACTCCTTATAGTTCTCCTCTACCACTTGTCGTTTTACACTTCTACGCATTTCAGTATACCAAACTCTTGTATCAATATTTTATTTTGTAACTATTTTAAGTGTAACTGTTTTTTCTTTTGTACGATTTCTTCTAACTTTTGTGGCGTAAATTATAGTAATTAAGCAGATCTGGAAATTTTAAAATTCGTAGATTTAAGCAGTAAAATATCAATTGACTAATAGCGTTACCGCAGATAGAAATCACGTTAAATGCAACCAAATAAAGTATGATTAAAAATTACTTTAATCTAGTATGGCTATGAAATACTTCCTAATTTATGAAACTACATTTATACTTTAATGTCAAACTTGACATTTGGTTTTTCAGTGAGTTATAGTTGCATTCATAAATTAAAAACTATTGCATAGCCATACTAGATGAAAACAATGTTTGATCATACTACAGAATACAGATCAAAGTAAGGGATCTCCAGTGCATCAACTAGAATGTTGAATATACTACATGAGAGACTGAAGCCCTGCCTCCTTTCTAAACCACCCGAAAAATAAAGACGCTTCATTCTCGGCAAAGTAATCTCAACTTGATAATACATTCTCCATCAAACACTCTACAGAAATAGATATTAAACAAGAGTGTCTCATTTCTCCCCTATTATTTAACGTCTACAGTAAACATCCGTTTTTCGAGAGGTAATAGATAGCCGGAAAGGCGGAATATCAGTACGAGACAGAAAGAACAGTAATTTTAGATTTCTGGATGATGTCCCTTTCTAACAACTTTTGGAAGGTTCACTGCACAGGCTATATGGCCATGAGTAAGAATTAGAAAATAATGGCTCTTGTAGCTACTAAATAAGACACTATGGGCGGCAGTTGCTGTTAGTGACAACGATAAATTCAGTCTAACTAGCAATTTATACAAAATAACTTACCATTAAAGGCCTCTCCCGCAATTTTAATATCCAACAATAGACGGTACGTGACGACAACCACGAGTATAAGTAAATAGTAAAACCGTAAATAAGATCAAGTACAAATGCTTTTTTAAATAGTTATTTACTATACAATGTGGTTATTATCCATTAGAGAAAAAAATGTTTTGCTTGAAATCACAGTACCTAGCTGAAGTCAGAACACGGATCACATTCAGTGTTGGGTAGTATCTAGATCCAATGGATCTAGATCCACGATCTAGATCCACCATATGGATCTAGTATCTGGATCTAGGTATTTTCCTATACTAGGATCTAGTATCTGTATCTAGGTCATATTTTAAGAGATCTTTCTTGTTCAGATTCAAAGATCCACTATGAAATTTTAAAACCTTTACGCATACTGCACCGCACGCGTGAAACAAGAAAAGTCAAAATTTAAATTTATGAATTACTTACAATAGACTGGGGAACACAATTTTTGTTGAGTTAGATCTGACACTTGTTTTTGGCTAACGTTTGGCATCTGAATCCAAAAATGACCTCAGATTTTCTCTATCACGTCAACTTTTAACTCTATAGAGTGCCTCTCTTTGTCCCAAAAATTCATACAAGATATACATTTTATTCATATAAAGGTTATATATTGTTACTGTAAATCGAACTGAAGCGTCCGAATACCTCAATTGTGTAGAAGTAGTAAAGTTCTACTTAAAAACATACATACTAAGTTAAAAATTTAAGCTTATAGCTTTCCTTGGCGTGTTCACTCTGTGGACAATCTCACTTGATGCTCCAACAATAGTCAGCAATCATATGTGTATCCCATCTACCTTGATACCGTGCCTCCATGCCCTTCAAATCTTGGTGGAATCGTTCGCCTTGCTCATCACTGACTGCACCAAGGTTTTTCGGAAAGTTAGCAAGATGGCTATACAGAAAATGCACCTTGATACTCATGTTGCAACCAAGCATTTTGAAGCTCTGCAAGTGTCTGGACAATTCGGCGTAATTCTGGCTCGTTCATTTCCAGGAGTACACACTTTAAGCTCCGTTTTGATCTGTCGACGACCAGTTGCCATTCAGTAGCGTTATAGGTTGGAATTTCTAAAACCTCCATTAGACTATGTATGTTATGGCAATAAACAAATCCATCGTCAGTTCGAAAGTAAGATACCTTCGCTCCTTTTTCAAGCAAGTTTTTCTCATTCAGTCGTGATGCTAGGAGTTCTGAAGCATTTTTAATATTCCCAAATCTCGTGCCAAATCATTCAACTCATGCTGATCAAATCCTTTACGAACTGAGTCATCGTTAATTTCAAAATATGTATCGTTGCTATCACTTAGTTCTTCACTAGACTCCTGTTTTTCGATAGAGAGACAAGTATGACCTTGTCACTGGTCTGCCAGGTCGTCCCCACCCTCTCCACTCGAGGAAGGTCGCACTTGATTGAGCCTAGAGTGGTCGCATTAAGATAGGCTGTAGAGACAAAAATTTACGTGATAGAAAAAAACTGATTGCAGTTTTGACATCAGCATGTCTATTTACGTCTAAAACGGCTAGAAAATCGAAGTCAACAGGAATTATGTTGAAAATTGTTCCCCAGTGAATTGGTGTTATCAATATAAAATCATAAATTAAAAAAACACAAAAGATTTTAATTAAAAATCAAAGATAACTCTAATTGACAGAGTATCGTTAGGCAGTCCCATAAGCTAGATGCTTAAACGTAATTCGAATATGCGGCGCTTATCACAAAGTCCGTTGGACCACGAAGCGCATTATAATATAATCTACTCAACAAAATTAAAGGGACAAGATGATCTAGCAACACCTTAGTTTTCATGCAAAATACAGTTCTTTCTAGTAACCGTAAACCCACTAAACAAAAATAGGGTAGCATGACAGCTGCATACTTATTCGATAAAATATATTAGCACCTAGCGCGTAGTTACTCTTCACATTACTCATCTAAGAAGGCTATAAGTTGTTAAAAAAGTGACCCCATAATTTTATTGAGTACCAGTTTATATAAAGCAGAGAGCAATAGAATAGCACAAAAACGGCATATCAACTGGCGAAAAGACAATTTTAATTGTAACCAGAGCTGTTTTATAAGGCTATCAAAAGCTTTAGAAAAGACAGAAGTGCCCCAATAACAAATGTAGAATAAAGAGGGAAGAATAATCACAAGTACACCGGAAATAATGAAAATATAGAAGTACTTCCTGAATATGTTAGCATGCAATACAGATCCAAGAATAGAAGAAGTACAACAACATTTCATCTGTTTTTCAAAGTCGTGTTTTATTGCGTACTATCTGCTGATGATGTTAGCCAACTTTCTTGTTACCTTATGGGCGGCCTGCCAGGATCGCTTTATCAGAGTATGCGCAAGTCTCTTATCATTTTTATTAATCCTTCTGAATCGGCTGTCACAACACGTTCATTCCTCGCTCTTCTTCGGTTTTTACTCACTCTGTTATATCATGGATTGCGCATTGCTGTTTAATTTCCCGGTAAGGTACAAACTGCATAAGTCATGACAGATCTTATCATTGTTTTGTACATTTTTATTTTTGATTCAGTTGACATATGTTTGTTTCGCCATACTATGTCTCTGAAATATCCGGATACTTTAGCTCCTTTGATTCTAAGTTATAATTAACTTCCAGTTCTTGTACTATGATATTACTATATACTTGCACGACTAACAGGGATACATACAACTTGAAGCTACCCCTGGCCTTGGAACGTGTAGGTGGTTTCTTACCATAGTGAAACGTAACCTCGAAGGGAGTGTATTCTACACTCGCTTCGCTTCGCACTGTTATCACCCAACTAGAGCCCAGCTGCCCAAGACATTTCTGAGGGGCATGTGATAATGGCTTTGAATAATTATTTATCTGTTTATATCAATATAACCACATTCTAATAATTGTTTACTTTATTGCAAGCATATGGCAGCCAGAATATTGTGTGCCGAATGCGCAGTGCATCTGACGACGGCCGGGCGAACCACCGAACGGTTAAGACCGGGCGAGCTGTCCTGCCAATAGGATTGCCAACATACCAGTCTGTTCGTTAGATGGATGTATTTTTATTTATTATTGTACATGCACATATATGTTTGGTAGTTTTACGCTTATTCCTTAAGTTGGTAACAATAGTTATTAGTATATATTGTTTGAGTTATGTTGCCTTCTCTAAATCAGTCAAGATTGATAATTGAAACGAATCAGGCCCATTAAAGCTAACCAGTGAAGGGACAAATAAAAGTGCAGAATCGAAATACTAAATTAGTACTTCAGTAACGTTACAAGTCTGTGTTTACTATAATGACCAATTACTTTGCTTTTTAACAATTTTCTAATATCTAGATCTCCTATAATCAATGCCTCTATTTAACTGACTTACTCTATCCATCATACGTTTTTAGGAAAATATATCCTTTACATTGTCATTTTCCTTATTGGATGGAGCGTAAACTCCTAACATTAGCGAGTCATATTCTTTATAGTGTAAATTTTATTTTATAATTTGCTCATATATTTGTTCCCAACTCGTTACCATTGGTTTTAATGTATTTTTAATGAATTTCAAAACACCAGCTCTCCCTCCTTGTACTTCATCGAATTCACTGTAAAAGTTGATCTAGTATTGCAATAGGCTAGTTCGCTGCATTTCTCTTTCCTTTTTGTCTCTGGTTAAGAATCCAAACTCTTTCCTTTCCGTCTCTTCTACGATATCAACTCATGTTATGACAATACCTCGAGTATTCCACATCCATTTTCGTTTGATCAGTCGTCTTCAATTATTTGGTCGGTCCGGCTGCGTTTCATTATGATTTTTAATATATTTTATATTTGACTCAAACTGGGGTGTTGCCTCATTGCTGCAACCCCATAGCAAGAAGACCATGTAATTTATTTTTGGGGTACTTTTCATCTATTCTTTAATGAACGAACATCTACAATGCAAGACATTACGAATTCAGTTTAGTCGTTTCAACTCTCTTGACTGTTAGGTTTAAATTTGCTACCTGATCCACCCTGGGAACTGTTTTGACAGGTGCAGATATAGAAATACATCGAGATTAGAAAAGAACAAGGAGAACTAAATAGTAAATATTGTTATGGTTTGTTATTATTTTAATATTTAGTACACATTACTGAAATCCATTTGCTATCAACTTACTTATCGTGTTAAATTTTTAATAATTTAAAATTGTAGACGCTTCAAACAATGCGTATTTAACCATTGTGACAGCTACAATACTGGATATTATAACTAATCGGAACCAAATTCAAATACGGCGACCCAATCACACAAATTCTCAAAAGAAATTCGCTATTCCTCGGCAACTATCGGTGATTACGTAATTAAAGCATGACGCCACTTGTAAATCATGTAATTTAATCTTTTAGGATAAACTTTCCTGACCTTTTTGCTGCTTTTTCGATAGAATCTAGAGGTTAACTCGAGCCCCAAGCCAGTCCCACGATGTCTGGGTCTTTCTTTCTCCGTTGGCCTGCAGGTACAAGCCGCTGATGCCTTGCAGAACGACTCCTGTTGCTCAACCGCTCCGAAAACGTCTCCAATTCAGCTGTTGTCTCACACCTAGGGCTTCAACTGCTTTCCACGAAGGTCGCTGCGTACCTCTAGCTCACAAAGCTCCAATTACACTGCTCGAACCTCAATTTCGGAAAAAGCAGCCAACATTTGATGTACAAATCGCTTTTTAAGAACCTCTACAGGAAATTAGCGCAACCTACTACAGCGTACCCAAAGGATATAGAATTAATTTCAAACACACTGAATTGGGAAAAAGGTATTTATTCACGTATTAATAATTATTTATTGGAGAAACCAAAATTAACACCACTTCACAGCTTGGCTTCCTTTCCCCAATTGTTTGTCTTCGATCTTACAATGTTTTACATTATTTCCAAGCCTGCTCTGATTACATTTTGTTGCTCATATCATGCCTAATACTATTTTTAGTACTGTTTTACAAATTATTATCAATGCCAATGCTATTTTATACAATTTGTAAAAAATAAACTAGCACATCTCCGGAACATTTTATAAAATAATATTTGACATACTTAACATGTTATTAATTTCTATTGTAATCATAAAGGCTTGAAATGTGTTCATAGCCATGTAAAAGAGTAGCCAAAGATAATAAATTTGAAGCCACCTTTCGCTGTAGCATTGAAAGCCATACGCATTTACCAACTCAATAAAGGAATTTGTAATTTATTATTGCTTATACATATAATTGTAAGTTTAGCTATTCGTAAAACTTAAACTAAGCTACTAAAAAATTCTACAATGATAACTTTTATGTATTTCTAATCATATTTAACTACTTTATTAATCTGCAAGACATTCAAGCAATTTATTTCACTAGTTTTTAATATGCATGTAACATTTAGAATTGCAAATAAATAAATATAAAATCTACGCAGGTTTTGCAAATTGAATGCAAACAAACCAAATTCAATTTATTACAACACAGGTCTCATAGCAGCGCAAAAGACGTGCTTTTGCAAATTTAAACATTCTTCCAGCTACACTCTCATAATTATTCATAAGGCCCAGCGCGCGTACTCCCTCAGACAAGACGTCCCATAATGCGTCCTTTCGTTTCTAAATAATATTCCAGTCCTTCAGGCTCTATTTGTACACCGCAGATATGTTTTCATAAAAGCAACCTGATCCCTTATTTGCAAGATAAGATTTCCTCAAGTTTTTCCATTACTCCTTCACCTTTTCGAGACCAAGCGAGCAGGGAAGAGGGTAATTTGATTTCCTAGTTCAGTCTTGCTGCTAATCTTGATTTAATTAGCATTGGAGTTAGGCTATGCCGTCCTCTCCAACTGCTCTAATTGTTAATGCAAGTTAAAATTGATCCCTAACAACATCTAGGAGACTAGAGCTATATTGTAGAACCTTTTAGTTTGTTTCCCTAAACAAATTTGAAAAATGGGTGTTTCATAATTATATCGACTGGCGTTTTACGTAGCATAAGAATTTTAATTTCAAATTATTTTCTCCTCGAATAATTTTCCAGCTAAGGTGTTGCCGTGAGCAAGACAACAATTAAACTGAATCCCCAAACAAATCACTCTAATTTCAAAAAATGGGCTTCAAATTGTACCAAACAAATGGTCAGGATACATGGACACATTAGAGGACCGAGCAGCTATAGTGAAGACGGCGGCGCCGGCGTGAAGTTTCTTTAATCGTCAAAAATGGTTCTAATTACCAGGGAAGTCCAAAGCATCTTAAAATACAACCATCATGTCCTTTGCCTTACAATAACTTTTAAACTAAATTACAATTTCAGAACCGAATTCGCTACGGCCTGATACAGACTCAGAGAGGTTTTCTACATACATTACTTGCATTATCCAGACATAAAGCCACAAATATCATGAATAGAATTATGTTAGAGGTAGTAATAGATATAACAATTAGAGCCAACTACAAGTGAAAGTTAAATGAGTGTTTGATTGCGAAAAATTGCCTAATTTACAAGAACTGCTCTAGGAAGTAAGTGGACACAAAATTTACATTAGCGCAGCACAAAAATATAGTTGGATTGCAAACAAGTCTTTCAGTAATTGGCTGACAGGTTGATTAGTAAATAATTACATGCTTATTGTGACTGACGCCGAAAAGCTAAGAACAATGGGTAAATAAAATACCACAGCGGTAAGCAGAAATTTGGTTCAAAATTAACACTGGCAAGATTGGAGCAACGTTTCAAACAGGATCCGAAACTAGCCGCTGATTCCAAACTTCGAATTGAACAATAAACACAGGTTCGCAGTTATCTTGGACAAGGTCCGTAGGACTGCGCTAAAGAACAAACGGCATAAGCGGTAGATATTGAGTTACGAAAGCTTCAAAATTTACAACTCGGCTTTAGATGGTTACGGAATTTAGCAAAAAAAAAAACTAACAGTTCGAGTTTGACAACTTCGATGGATCGGCTTTACAATTTGTAACGCGAGTGCCTAATTAAAATAATTAACGAAAGAACGACGAACGGATACCTAAACTAAAGCAATAGTCGGCTAAACGCAACTCGAAACCCTACGCAGAATAATAAATCTCATAATATCCGTTGCATTACCAAATATAAACATTCGGGAACTTGGCGAGTGGACACAGGTCATACTACACTCACACCACAACGAACACAAACCCTTAAACTAAGAACAAAAAGCACAACGGGAATCTACTGGCGTTCGGTATGCAAGGTGACAGTCGAGAGAAAGACACTGGTCAAAAAACGCAATCAAACCAAGTACAAAACAGTACGACTGTCGGATTGTTATATTCGAAGCAGGTTGTTAGTACTTCTTTCATCGTAAATATTTGATTAGTTTTCTATTTTCCTTCTTGTATCCTGCTTGCTATTCTCTGATCAGTAGCTTTACTATTACTTTTAACGTTCTTTTAATTAATGTTGCTACCATATGGTGGATCACGTCTATTAAGAATGTTCCTCTATAGTTGTACTGTGTTGTTGTACGTCCCCATTTTTAAATATAAGTATTAAGGCTTTCCCACAATTTTGAAATCTTTTCTCCTTTTTATTGTCAGTATTAATTCATAAATTTTGTATTTCCAACATTTGCTACCATATTTTATATTCTTTACCGTTATTTCACTTTGCTCTGGACTTTTATTGCTTTTAACTTTCTTTGTGATTTCTTCTATTTCTTCTTTTATGAGACATGCAACTTGGTCCTCCTCTTCAACTCTTTAGCTGTGATCGCACTTTGTATTTAACTGTTGATGTCTCTATTTCCACTTGTCTATTTCTTTTAATTAAATTATTGGTACTTGAATTCACTTCTGATTTATTTTTTCAACTTATTGATACTGTCGGATTGTATAAAAATTCTATTTATATCTCTGCGGACCTCTGTCTGCGAACGATTATTTATTTTATAGGAAAGCATTTGCATTTGGTCTTAATTACGGTTTATTTTTCTATACCAGCGATTATCTACGCCTACCACCTTTTGTTGGAAATTACATTTGCGCGAAAGGCCTTTTGGTAAGTTGTTTTGTGTATACTGTTACTTAGATAAAGTTTATCGTATAGTAGCTAAAAGAACCGCCTTGCACCTAACGGTAAGAACATAAGATTAATGTGGAGATTTGTTCTCAAGAAATTTAACCTAACATGGCAGCTTACGTGAATGCACTTCAGAGCAAACACTACGATTAATACTGAACCAAATTAAAACTGCAATATACGAAAATAAACAAAAAGATTCAAGTCATGATAACTGCATTTATGATGACTTCACTTGAGAGCAGACATTACGATTAATGCTGAACCAAATGAAAGCTACAATATATGAAAATAAGCAGAAATACTCAAGGAAAGTCGCTACCGTATTTAAAATTTAGTTTATATTGTAATGATAGCCCACTCTAATTGGTGATAAAAGGTTAGTAATAATAAATAAATAAATGCGGGATTATCACAACAAATACTAGTATTAATAAGAAATGTGTTGCTTTCCAGGGCTTATTAAAATGATGATTGTTAATTAATTAATAAACGGTATTTTGTCTTTTCTATATTTTATTCACTGGCAACTAATTTAAATTTATTAATGCTCCGGCTTAGCAATTGAGAACTCAGTCACAGGGTTAGGTTGTAACACACAGTATAACTTTAATTCTTAAGTATAACTTTTACTCTTATATAGCAAATGCATGCTTTTAAAACGAGTGGCAGATAACCTATAAAATTCAATGGTATAAACAGAGCTGTCAAAGCCACAAAAATTCAGCGTAAATGGTCGCAAATCTACCAAAAATTAACAAATCCACCTCAAGTAATAAATAGAAATGTAATTTAAATCAAGTAGTACGGCTAACCAGTTTTGTTTCCTTTCTGACGTCAGCAAGACGTCAATTGACTGGTAATTGTTTTGTTGATGGCCAAATTCCTCTTCGAATTCCGCACTTTTTAGGGACGCTACGGCGATAATTTCTTTCTGGAAGGACTCTGGCGGCCCTCCCGGCTGCTCTTGTCTGCTTGTAAGCCACAAGGAAGGAGAAATCTACACGCTGGACACTAATTTCAGCTGGCTTCTGCCTTAAAACTTGACGAAAACTGTCCCCGCAGTTGTACTCAAGTGGGCGAAACTTCCAATTCAATATTCTCTGGGATGGCACTTTATAACTTGGTGAAAATGTTGCACAAATGGACTTTGCGCACTGGATATTGAAATAAAACCAACACTTGGGCTCCAAAATTAACTTTTAATGTAAATAATTAATTCAACGTGAGAGCCAATTTTAAAAACAGCTTCTAGTTTGGCTTCCCCAATAAACAATGGCAATAGAACAGCTAGGTAACATAGCAACAAGTTAACAATTGTTTTCACGTAAGTGTGTACAATGTCTTCTTAATAACTAAAACATTTTTGCATAAATGTCATTTTTGAGCACTATAACCTCACTTTGTTCGTATTTTCACTTTATTTTTTTATTACACTGGTCCACAAGTTTATTTAGCATTGTTGTCTTTTTCACTTCTCAGGTAGCTTTTAAATGCTTTTTGCATACTATGGCTTCTTACACTGCTTTCTTACCTTTCAGCTGCATTAATGATTGTTGGCATAATAATTTTTTACTACTAACGCTGCATACAACTTTTGTAACGCCTCGAAACACCTCTGTATTTAAGCAAAATCATATTCTTGTCTTGACTTTACAATATTCAATCTGTCAGTCATCATAAGTTAGATGCATCTGCTATAAAAAGCACAAATATTGACTAATAAGATGAACTCAACCCTGCCGATACTGTTCTCTGCTAATCAAATTACAGTTACTGTTGATCATTTCTTATATAATTACCAATGTTTAATTGTTACTTATTGTTGCAATAAATATAATACCAATTCTGGGTTTATTTGAATCTATGTAAGCAAAGCAACCAGAATTGCTGTAAACAATATACAATTACAATATATTACGGTTTTGATTAAAATAAAACAAATAAACTACATTTTCAAGTTTAAAATGCACTTGATTTATTTTATCTTAATTAAAAACGTGATCTATAAACTAAATTTTAAATACGATGGTGGTCTTTCCCGATACTTGCTGCTTATTTTCGTAGAGTATAGTTTTAATTTGGTTCAGTATTAATAGTAGTGTTTTTTTTCAAGTGAAGTCGTGTAAACTGCAATTTTAGGTTACATTTCTTGAGAGTAAATTCTCACCTTTAGTAAGTAAGCTCCAAGCGCATTTTTTTCCTAATCCATATTCATGTCCATATATTTGCCGAAAATTCAAATTAGCCTGGGCAGTGAATCATTCGCAAACCTCAAGTTACTGATCTTTCTGCCTCCTACTGATATTTTGTCTTCCCAGCTATCCATTACCCCTTGAAGAACGATGTTTACTGTAGACGTTAGATAAGAGGAGAAAAATGATACACCCTCGTCTAATTCTTACTTCTGCCGAGACGTCGGTGTTATCAATTTAATGAGGGCTGCGTTTTGCCCATAACATTTTTTAACCAAGTTGATAAGATTGTCCATCCAGAACTATAGACCGATAAGTCTACTGTCTCAAACTTACAAGCTACTAATTAAAATATAACAAATCGAATTGCAAACAAGCTAGATGACTATCAGTCTGTAAAGCAGGCTGCATTCAAAAAAGGCTTTAGTACTCGTGATCACCTCTTGACAATAAAGATACTAATAGAGAAGAGCATTGAATATAACTTTCCTTTGTGTTTGGCGTTCATTGACTGAGAAGCGGCATTCGATTCTATCGAGCACTGGGCATTTATGAAAGGGCTGGACGAACACAGCACAGAATAAAGAAAGTTGGAGAATGAAAGGGGATACATATGCTGAATACAGGGCGCAACAAGGCTGAACGAAGAAGAAGAAGAAGAAGAGAAAGTGGTAATGTGTTTCTAGTTCTTCGAGTACTACCCACAATTTATGCTACTTTATCTTATCAGAGGCGTTAATGATATAAGTAAACAGAGACATGCCTTTTTGTTAAACTTCCTCCATGTTGCCTTTGTTCCTCGGACAGTTTAAATAGGAGTGGATTCAGCATCTTCAGCCTCTGCATTATATTTAGCATTATTTTGCTTGATAGGCGTATCGACGTTGTTCTATAGTTGATGCACTGCTTAGAAGATCTTCTAATTCTACTGTATTCTATTTAGTTGCGTTTAATCGGATTTCTATTTGTAGTATCGCTGAGTCAATTGATATTTCACTTCTTAACCTACCAAGTTAATAATTTCCAGATCATATAATTACAATAATCTACGCCACAAATGACCTGTGTAATTCATAAGTTATGGTCCCTCGGCTGAACTAGGGTGATCCCGATGGGCCGTTGCCAGTGACATCCCGATCTCTGGGTGCCTTGCACGTGCACGGCCCCCAGCAGCGCCAGCATGAAGCCATTAGTATAATAACTCCCCGAAGAAAGTTATTAATCGCACCGGCGCTTGCGCCTATCGATTCGGCCAATGCAGCTACATTGCGGGAAAATACACGTGCTCCAGACGTACCCTCTGGACAAATAACAGTTTGTGAACGAGGGGGTCCGCGTACTGTCACTTCCGCCGCTAATCGCCGAGCATCCGTCTGGAGGTGCGCAAGAAGGTTCACGCGACATGCCGATGTCCCAAGAAGTCGTGTAGTGCTATTCAAGGGTGAGTTGGCTGTGGGGCTGTTTTTTCGAACGCTTGGAAAGTAGAACGTAACTATCGCTCGGCCACCGGGGATCGATGTTGCGGTAACACACTATTTTTGTCAGGCTATTAGTTATTCAAGAAAATGGGCCGAAGGCTCGGACCCATGCACTTTCGGCTAATTGCAAGTCCGGTAAGCTTACGGCCTTGCGGTTGCTAGATCGATATGGTTAAAAGTAAACATTAAACATAGCGTGACACTTGGACGAATTAATTTAGTTGCCGATGTTTTATTCGGTATTTCGTCGTGGAAAATATTTAAAATATTAAGGAAAACTCTGTTATCAAAACGATGAATTAAATTTATACAGCAACATTACGAATATTTATTCTACACCTTACAATGTATCCGTGTTTGGGAAGTGACAGCAAGCCATATTTTGTCCCTAAGAATCGATAAGCAGGTGAATAAAGGGAAACACATTCACCTTTGATAACATTTGTGCTTCTTGTTCCAATCAGAACAGGGAACTGCGTGTATTGTTCTGTTTCTAAAGTAGATTTGATCCTTACACGAGGCCGAATTCATACACATCATTAATATCAAACTAGTTGTTATGTGTAGTCATGTTGTTGCCCATACTTTTCATTTAAATTGTTGCTTACAATAAGAAAGAAAGAAAATCAATTGCTATCTCAAAATTTTGTTAGTCAACTTCATCGAGGAAATATGGTGTTTTTGGATATAAGAGCCTGTATTTCTGATAAATAAGTTGTCATCAGGTGAACTTAAACAGTTTTTTTGGTAGTGGAATCGTGGAGATCTTTCTTTAGTTTAAAACAGGGTTTCTTAAAGTGGGGTACTCGTACCCCTAGGGGTACACCAGCTAGGTTAGGTGGTACGCAGCCTGATTTACGTAGTGGCGAATAGAAACATGGCACAAGACAAAAATTGGAAAAGATGCGAGGTGGTTTGGAATAATAGACAGAATGTAGGTACATACATATTATCTAAATGATAATATTAGTAAATCTGCTTTCTATACGTTTTGTAATCAACGTGTAAGTACTATGCAAGACGAAAAACTGGGGCAGTTAATATACTCTGTTGTGGATGTCACTGCTTTAATATGTACAGTCGCTAGGTATTTCTAACTAATTTGCCAGCTTGTTGTCGTATTTGTCCTTTCCAGGGTACGGACAAATCGTTGCCCTCTCTCACTCTAAAGCACAGTAGAGTGAGAGAGTACAACGATCAGGGCACGGACAGAGCATTGTTCCCTCTCATTCTAAAGTATTTTAGAGTGAAAGGAAACAACGATCTGTCCGTATCCTGGAAAGGACAAATACGCCAAATTTACATCAAGGCACCGTAGTTTAGGCGTTGCTATGAATCAAAAGTGTCATAGTGGATATATAGCTAATAAAATGAAGCTCAAATCTCTATCAAGAGTTTCCCACTTTTTTGTCTAGAATTAGTACACTGGAACGAATTAAAAATGATAAATAAGTTATGTTTAATAATATTAGGATTTGCACTAGAACAGTGAGCAAATAATGTTTACGTGGGAATCATTTTATAAATGTATCTAAATAATATAATATAACCTCTTCTTTACTTTATGAAATTCTGTAGACTTCAAAGTTTTAGTGTTCCAGTTTTCAAATGGTTAGGGTAAACTGGGGTAATTGTGGCATCTACCAGCAAACCCCAACATTAACCTCCATTATCTTAGAAATGGAACAACTTGTAAAAACGTTTTTTTTAGAACTTAATCTATTGACTTTCAATATCAGAAAGCCAAATCTGAGCATATATATTTAAACTACCAACAAAAATTTTTTTTGCTGTCCGGGTGCCACATTTACCACAATTTGTGGGTAAATGTGGCAGGGCTCAATGTAGTTAATATGATATTCTTATTCGATGTTACGGGGTAAAGGTGTCATAAAGAAAAGGTTTTCGAACAAATCTGTCTTTGTTTCAGATAAAAAAGTTATGAACACAACAAAAATCGCAATTTAAAAACGTAAAAATTCTTCTATTTTTCTTTAAAATCAATAATAAACTCTTTGTAACTCTTTAAATGGATCTGGGGCGTACTTCTTGGGACGTTAAATCATTCTGCTGCAGCCTTTTGACTAAGACTACTTTGATTTACAGCCTTCATGGTATTTCCTAGATCTTCGGCAGTATAATTATTTGGTTTATTTTTCTTTTTATAAACATTAACCATTTTTTAAGCTAAAACAATTGTTGCTTTTACATTATAATAAATAATAAGAAAATCATCAAGAAATTTCTTTTAAGTAATTCTTTAAGTAATTTCAGTAACCGTTTGAATTTCTACATAATTTAATTCTGGGAGTTTTCAAATAACCAATAATATTATCTACGAGTATATTAAAAAATGTTAAGTGTGAAGTAAGTTATGTTTAACTTTACTAACATAACATTTAAATAGCTAGTACACTTTTTTCAATTTTATTAAGTTTTAAATAATGTCAAATTTTATTTCGACAGCTTGTATTAACACAAGCAAATTTAGCATCTTAAATATCCATTCTGAACATTTTATAAATTTATTCCGAGCAGTTCTCAAACGTCTAATACCATTTTTTCCTTTGAAAAAGATGTTGAAGTGTAAAGTAAGTTATGTTTGGTCCTCTTGATGCAAAATGAATTATATAATTTACGATTGAATTACCTCCAATTTTATTAAGTCTGTAACAGTTTACAAGTTTCATTTTGACAGAGTGCAAACGTCTGTCAATAATTTGCATTTTTTAATAATGTTTTAGCGTGAAATAAGTGACATTTAATTCCAGCAATACAGCAAATTTAAAATTTAGGTAATCCTGTAACCCCTTTTGATTTTATTAAATTGTAAACATCCCAGAAAGTTAACTTTCACGTTTTTCAAGTGTGTAATAATAGTGTGATGTAAGTTACGTTTAACCCAATTAACACAAAACGATTTGCTAATTTAAATAGCTCTTGAACTACACCCAATATTATGAAAACATTTTTCATATTTCAGTTTGATGAATTTATGACTCGTCTATTGTTGTAATAGTCTCATGTGTTAATTGTTAGATAGCCTAAAATACGCCAACTCCAGAATACATTGTATATGCGGCATGTACGATGTAATTAGATGAATTCGAAATAGATTCAATGTTAAAAAATCGTACACTGAGAAACAATCATACTGGTGAAACATCTAAGTCTCAAAAAGTTAGAGTTCAGGAACACGAACGTTTGATAAAAAACACAGAATTCGAACACTTTAATTGAGAAAGTGTCCAAACGTAAAAATAAATAAACCACTTCTATTTTCCTGAATGAAGACTTGCTTTATAGAAATTCCATAAAAATGTGAATCTAATTTTGCAATAAGCCAGACTGTGCATATTTCTGTAATAAGTTTAAATGATACATAGCTAAAACAGGGATGGGGTAGTAGAGATACGCTCTATTTGAAAAAAATCCTAAATATGGGTAGCTCACTACAAAGACGTAGCTAGGGTTGCAGTTAGAGGGGGAAAACATTTATACACAACATTAACTATTATTATTATTATTATTATTATTGCTTAATTTTTTTATTAGAAAATTGCAAAACAGCTATTTGTATTGCTAGGAAAAAGGGTTTAGCATTCCTTCCCTCGAAAGTAGTCATCGAAGGGACAAAATTACACTTTACTCCAGAATCATACATATAATTTTTTGTAACTTTTATATTTTATGATTGGACTTTTTTTCTTCAATTCAGATGCATTCAATAGTTATTTATGTATTGAGGGCATAATTAATAGATTATAGCACGAAGGGATGTTTCAAGCGTGACGCGCAGCAAAGAGCTTTAAATCCTCCGAGGGCTATAATCAAAATAATACTTTTATTTTGTATTTTCTCACTATTTGCGAACTAGCGTATTGCCACGGACACTCTTTCGAGTTATTCGCGGCAGTTCATCGTTCAGTTTATGGCTCAAATCTTTTCCCACTGACTTTTACATCATGAGCTGGCAAGTGGTACTTCTCCCAAACTGGAACACCCTTATTGCTGTAACTTTTACAGCTCGATGGTATGGTATACAGTGGAGTCGTCCGTATAAGCGTGCTTTTTCTAATTTGTTTTTAATTATAATTATATGTACAACCTCTTCTGATGCATGTTTTTTAAATCTTGTAGAATTAAAATTGTAATAATGATAATAAATCAACTGTCTTTTGCTCTTAAATTTTTATGGGGATGGGCAAGTGCTCCTTCCTGCCCAGCCCTAGCTACGCCCTTGGCTTACTATATTCTAAATATATGAATTTTGTTCTATAGCTATACCAGTTTTCATAATTTTTCCCAAATATCTCCACCTTCATATTCTTCTATGAAAAGTCTATTTTATTTCAATCTTGAAATTAGATCAGAATTAAGTTTTTTCGTTTTAATTTTTCGTACTCTGTCGATAACCTTTCGTGTAAAAGTAGTTTCAAAGCGTATATTGAATATGTTTATTTTCGGCTTTCTCGTAAATTTCTCGGAGCAAAGTAAACTTGCCTCAGTCTGATTCGTCTTTCTATTTCTGTTATTTGTGCTTCATTTTCCAACATGATTTTATGTTTTCAAGTTTCTGATTTTCACTGATAATAGAGTCAATGTTTTCTGAAATGTTCGTTTTATTAGTATTTATCGTTAAGCCTACTTTCTTCTGTTTAATATGTGCATTAGCAATTTGTGCATGTTTGATAGAAGATTCATAAATCTGTAATTTTCGATGTTTTTTATATCACCTTGTTTTAAATAATAATATAATTATGGCATTGTGTTAATATTTGTAAATTTGACCTTTATCTGTTTAGAAAATAGCCGATCTTTTTTCATTCCTTTTCCACTATTTGTTAATGCCATATTTACCTGGAGATCTACCATTTCCATTGTTTTGGAACAATTTCTAGTTCTTGTAGTGTAATAGAAATTTCTTCTGGGCCGCCATTGAGAATTACTCTTGCTTCCTTCCCGTTTATACCTTCGGTTGTTTTCTTTCTATTGAATTTATTATTCATTATTGACTAGCTTTGCTCTCTCTGATATCCCTTCTATTTTTTTGCTTGTAAACTATCGTTTTCACAAAGTTTTGTAATGACTTTCTTTCCTGTATTTAATAATAATAATAGTAATTGTCTTTATTTCATACTGGATGAACATTTCGGTTACATAAAAAACAAAAAGGAATAAAATGCAATTTTATTTATTAAGTAATTGGGAAATTCAAATCAATAACAGCAACCAGTAGAAATCTCAAGGCGCAGTTCAAGTTTAGACATTAGCATTCTCATGTTCCGATTGTTTTGGTTTACTTCTTCCGTTACTTTCTCTATATAGTTCCTTAAGCTATGCAAACTCAATTGTATCTCTCGATTTTCAGATTATTTTCCCATCATCTGGTTGGTGTCTTCAATCAACCTTCCCTGTTTGTGCTTTGCTTTATCATAAAACCTACAATTATTTGCCCTGCTGAAAGCACTTCCCGTCAATACTTTTCTACGCAGTCCTGCAAGAAAGACGTTAATTTTAAATGGGTTTATTCTTCCAGTAGGGCTTCCCCAGATACTTGGTCACGTAGATATTGGTGCAATTGAAATATTTTTAGTCATAGGCGTCCAAAAGGGAAAAGGAAAAAGACCTAATAAACGCATTGATACATTTTTATACGTTTGTTAATGCAACTATTTAAGAAGTAGATCCACAAATATGTGGTTTCCGAGCTATACCTAATCCTTTTTAAACTACGTTCAGCATTAAATTTGATTCTACTGGCCCTTTTAAATATTACTCTGGACTGGTAAAAATCATTCGGGAGACCTGGTTTAAAGACGTCAAGACAGGAAAAAATGGCACTGGCACGACGCTGTATGTATCATTAACCATAATGGTTTTTAATGTATTTGATTGCTCTCACTATTTCTTTATTATTTCAGTTATAGTGTTTCTAGCGAAATTTGATATTTTATGGAGTTTTGTTTTTGATCTATCTCTATATTCGTTATTAAGTTTACGTGCACTTGTTAGTATTTAGATTTTATCAGTTTTCGTCTTTTATTCATTACAGACACGCCTTGTTTTATATATTTTATGTTCCGTTTACTTGTTTATGTATTTTTTGTTTATTATGAAATTAATAAAAACATCTTTACCTGTATTTTGTTGAGCTTTGGTTCCTTTCTATTATAAATTTTCGACTTCTATTTCTAAATTGTAATGCTAAAAATATATGCATTTTTTATTGTAATATATTAACAAAGGTTACTTACAATTAGATAAAAACTCAAATCCATATTTCTTTTGCAACTAATTTTTTACTGCATAATTATCTATGTAAGAGCTTCCGTCACAAGATGGGACTTCAGTCTTTCTGCTTTTATCACCTTAAATTTTCAAAACTAAGCCTTTCTTCTAGGCGAGCGGTGCACTACTTTCCAGGTCTTTCTCCCCTCTGCACCACCCATCTTAGAAAAGTTAGTATATTTTTGTTAATGATTTCTACCAGTCCCTGTATTAAAATGAGTAATCAGTATTTCTACAGTAATTAATTGTAGAGCATCGTACAACAGTGCAGCAGTAAAGTAACAGTCAAACGAAAAATTTAGTAAGCGAGAAATACTATCTAAGATACAGGCTTATCGTTGTATTATGAAGGGGAGGGTAACAATATAAAGAAGTAACCCCGATTGTGAATAAACCAAGCCCGATCGGTGACGACCCAGCGTGACGGAAGAACGGACGCCGCCTTGCTTGTTTTTATACACATGATAGTTTCAAATAAGTTATTAATTTATTATTAGATTTATGCTGGGTTTTGCACCTATGCGTAACATGATACAAAGCCTTTAGATTTTCTTTAATATAGACTGAAGACTTTTTTATGAAAGTTTTTTATAAAAAAAAACACCTATGTTTTTCCGATCGGAGTAGGAGCTACAGTATGAAGAAGCTCAAAAATATTTCCACTGAAAAGATATGCATCATTTCAATTATTAACTAAGTAAAACAAGAAATGGAGTGAGTTTAGAGACGTATTTCGAGTTTTTCAGGCTTTTTCAACCCTGTGTTCATACTATTAATCATATTTTAAGACACAGTGGCAAATAGCTTGCTGTAGCATACTTAAGCATTTTGCTTCTTGGAGCATAGACCTGCGAAGAATATTTTTTATAAGCTATACATGTGTATTCTGGCTCTAAATTAACCATGATCTATCTTTTAAGGTTGGCGTTTGAGTTTTTTAAAGAATAAATTTTGTAGGAGTGTTTTCAAATTGAAAGCGTTCGTCATTACGACATCACATAATTGTTATTTATATAATTTCCAAACAAGTACGCGTCTTAACACTAGCTTACCCATGAAGCATAACTTCAAAGCGAAAATACTATAACCGCTATTAAAAAGTTGGATTTACACAGGAATAGAACTTGTTTATATATATAAAACAGTGAAATTTCCATAGCTAATTCCTTTCCAAAATAATCATGAATAGCTTATACAGGGTATTTTCTAAGTAAGCTAAAATTAAAAAAGTTGGTTCCTCAAGAAATTTAACATTTTTTTTGACACCACTTCGTACAAGGAGGATGCTCATTTCGCAGCCAAGCCTGGGTGCACCGACTATAATACGTAGGCAGCCGATTGTCTTTCAGCACATTCCATACTGTTTTGTGACTGTCATTTAATTAGAGAGAAATTCTGCTACTACTTTCTGGATCATTTTCAATATCTTCCAGAAGTTGTGGAGTTCTGACAGGTTAGAACTTTCAACAGTACCACAGTATTTTCCAAGCAAAGATACAGGTGAGTAACAGTATTAGAACACAGTAACTGATTATCTGATTATACCCTGTATGTTCTCGGCTATATTATGGTCATTCTTGTCAAGGACAGTTGTTTTTTTTTATACTTCCAGTTTTTCTCTATATCTCAAATATAATACTGTATGCTGTAACTAATATTAAATAAATGAGGCAAAAGAATAAAATGACAGATTAAATTACATTAAATATATATGTCTCGTAATTTCTGGAATTCTAACTGTACAATGTAAAAATACGCAAAAAAACATCACGAATTGCAGTGGAGCGCCACGAAAAAGCCGCGGTGATTATCTCGGGAATAATTTAGGCCGCGCGGTGCCGTACATGGAAACTCGGTATGAAAATGAGCCGATATATTTACCAAAAGTACAGCGAAATTTTATGACTTTACGAGCCCGCGAACTTAGCGAACAATCCTGAATTAATAATGAGGATTTCGCATGCGAGCTCAAAGCGTTGAACCTACGAAACATGAACTGGCAAAGGCTTTTCCAGCTTATTTCCTATAAAAAAAGCTTTGATGACCCCAATTGTGTCCAAACTAACTGGCTTTAAAGTGCCTAGTATTGTCCTGACTTCCGCCAAAAAGGTTTAATAAATAATGCTACCTCATTCTGGTGCGGCATGCGGCAAATGAATCCCCTCTATACATGTGTAGCGCTGCTACAAGGAGAGGTTAAAATTGGAGCTTTATTTTAATAGGGTTTCCCGGGAATATAGGATCAATTTAAAAAATTAAATTTAGAATGGAAATTACCATTATTTAAATTCATCACAAAGCATCTTCTACTCAGCAATATCTTAAATTCTTAAGATATTATGAATAGGTACTCCAAATTATAATCAATAGTAGCAGTTCGTGGTGAGAAGTGGGTTTAGTAAATGGCAATCAGAGGCTTGGGTATTCAGAATGTGAAAATTAGATGAATTGTATGCCAACGTCCAAAATGCCCAAAGTTTGTTCAGTCCTCCCCGATTATGTTTTTGTATCTATCTGCCAGAGAAGTAAAAGTGCGTCCAGTCGAATAGAGGGTAAAAGTATTTTTTTTATAAACGATGCCAGTTGCTTTCTCTTCTAGTTTAAGCATAATTAGGTTGTTTGGAGATCTGACCCTTGAACAAGCTACATAAAATTGTGAGAAAAAGAGTCTTCCCTCAAACCAAACCCGGTCTCTTTCAGCGACTGTCTTGCGCTTTGTCAATCATAAGGGCGAAACAGGTTTTGACGAGTAACTGCAGTTTCTTAAATTGAAAAGGAATGTCTGAAGGAATGAGGAGTATGGGGGGAATGACGACTGATTCTCCTACTGATATTCACGATGTGCGCTTCCATACGCATACACCAAAGGATGTCCCGTTTGCAGACAGCAAAAGGGCGACTCATGGGAGAAGGAACGGGAGCATGATTTCTCTTATTTTTACACAGCCTAGGCTCTCAAGATCGTACTTTTGTCTTTCCGAGGCGGAACTGCTCCAGCTTGTTGATCAAAAAGAGACGAATCGACTTGGTAAACGCGGGGCCGCCGTTTGAGGTGTCGGGCTATAGTAGCAAAGCTGCTTAGTATCCAAGGCTAGGCTGTCGGACCGGTTGTCTGTATTAGTATGCAAAATTGGGGCCAGGAGTGAAACTGGTCCTAGTATCCGAGTTGCATCAGGTAGTCCTTTGAGGTGCACGGCGGACTTCCGATGACTAGTTATCCGACACTTGCTAGCCTTAGCAGGCCGCACGGAGTTTATCCAGAAAACTGTAACAACCCGCAAGAAATTGCGTTTATAGTTATAAGTCTTATAGATTTTAAGTTGTCATGAGGAAGAATAAATCAAAGCCGCTCCTGCATAAATTACATTTATCGCGAACGCAAAAGTTAATTTGGTAAGAACGAAAATACTACATCGTTATAATCCAAGAAGCGGTTGAATTACATCCGGTGTTAATTAACCAAAAGCTTTCTCAGAATAAAGAAATGCCGAATTGGCAGGCAGTGCAAAACCGCGTGGGATATGCAGAATTGCAATCCCACAGCACGCGAGTTATAATTCAAAAATGCTATCTTGCAAAACGGGATAGTACGAAAGACATTCGTTTTTGTCCCGAAAGAAAATTACCTGTTTGGGGAGCGCGAACTGGACAGTCAGTCTTCCCGTATCCCGCGAAATAATAAAATTAATTACCGGCAAAAGCCGTTTTCGGGCGTACCGCGTCCGGCGCGGAGTTTACGTCCCGGTTTCGAGTAATAAATTAACCCGTCGAAAACATTTTTCGGTGCCAATTCTAACTAAATCAAAATTACATCTTTTCGATCTAAAACTAAGTGTGTAGGGCCCAACCTTAAGGAAATCCAGGTGCCAAAAAGGGAACCATAGGACTCCAATCAATTTTAGCCGAACTCAATTTAATTCATAACTAAACATCGGTCGCGCCGTTTAAATTGAATAATAACCAAATCGAGGGGAAGTAACCACCGCACAGGAGAAAAGGTCAGACTTAATTGTTGTTATTTTATATTAACCAACTCAAAGGGCCGTCGCTGGATTTATTCTATTCCTTCCAAAACAATTTTAATGTCATAAACTTTAAGCGTAATCCTGAGCAATTATATTTACGAAACTATAGCAACTTAAGCATATAGCCGCTTGGGCGAACAACCAGTGTAATTGGGCAAAATTGATACTTGTTTTCCAATATAGTGTTATAATATTCTTTGGCGTTTTATTTTATTAAAAGTAGGCTTTACAACCCCTAAATTAAGAGCAGGGTTCAGCGATCGAGTTAACCTCCAAGGAAGCGTAACTTTGTGGTCTAAGAGGGAAAACTACCCCTAAGACTACCAAAAGGGTTGCATCCCCTAACCTAAGGGTTGCAATACTTTACAAAACTATCCGCGAACTACCCCATCCCACGATGCCGTGAGATGTGAGCAACGAATGCAAGCAGTACTGCAAAGATTCTGATCTGCAGTAGCAATGTGCGGTAGAGAATTCGCTCTCGACGCTTAGCACAAACCTCGGGTACCTCGGTTTCTGGTGGTTAGGTGTTTGGCTGACTGAGATGCCGACGGATTTGTAGTGGCAGTGGTTGGACCGTATGATGGTCAGCGGTCCCGGTTTCGGCCAGGGCTTCGGCGGATGACCAATATGCCTTTCCTTCTCCATAACCTGTGAAAATTGCGACCTCAATGATGTTGCGATGCAGAATTTTTATCTGCAGGCAAGTGTCACAAAATTTGTGTGTTCATGTTTTTAGCATCATAATTGTTACTCCAATTTAATAAAAAACAGGAAGTCAGATAGAGTCGAAAGTGTGGAGAAGCTTAACTGGGTAGTGCACTGTGTCCTCCACTTCCAACACAGTGTACACCGACAACTACGTCTTTTCCTTCGGGTGGGGAGAGTCGTTCTCCCTCAAAGCAAGTATACAGGGTTTTATGTTAGGTTCTTGATATTGGGATATATTGTTAGTGAGAAGACGGATTTGATGTTGGGGCAAAGAAAGGATGATCTCAGACAGGCCCTGGTTCTGATGCTCGAGTCACAACAGGCAAGGTCTGTCTCTCCGGAAAGCAAAACGGTGACTTCCCCATGAATTCTTAGGAGTTTTAGAGATCTTCCAGCGATCTTTTGAGAGCTATTTTCCGATGCTTAGTTTTGCCAATAGCACATTGATGAGGAATGTTTTGCTTTTTCCTCCTGCTGCGTAAAGGAAAAAGATCTTCTCTTGATCGTCTGTCAGGTTGAGCTCGTTGTCAAGCTAAGATGTCGCTATCATAAATCATAAGTCATTTCCCTGAAGTAGTGCTTGTGATAAATGGTCCTTGTGGAACGCGTGGATTCCGACAGTCTATAGCTCTTCAATAATTGCCTTTCTATGCCTCTAAGCTATTCTTCAAGCAATAAAATGCACTTATTATGAATGACGCCCTTCATCAACTTCAAATCATCTCTCCTGGAGTTTTCCTCTGTCGCCTGAAGCCTTAAAAAACTGTCATGAAGTTTCTCCCATAACACCAAAAGCAGCACATATCTGACGAGATACCAAGATTATACCAAAGAGTTTTCTCATTTTGAAAAGTGAATCTAAAATTCTTGTAGAGTAGTAATTTTCCAACAATCCAAGTGCCCTGCAAGCCAGCTGACCTTATACAGTTTGGCCGCGAACGACGTCCGTCCACAAATCTCTAGCAGCAAGAGGCAGAGCTGGTAACAGTTACTGTTGTTTGGGTGCACCGTGTACACTGAGCCCAAAACGTTTTCCATTCTCACACCTGGAAAATCTGGTACCTACTTTTCCCACTTTCTCTTACTGAGTGTACCATCCTTCCTCATGGTAGCGCAAAATTCTGTCAAAGAGAAAAAGAGGCAACGACAGTTGCTTTTCGGGGAGTCACTATTTGTACCTTACAATCGTTTCAAAAGATATACAATTCGTTCAGTGACTTGTTTTTCTTCCTTTGTCTTTCTTTTTACTGCATTTGTGGTGTAAATAGTTAAAAATGTAAATACTCTTGCCTCTTCTACAGCTTTCTCCACCTCCTTCTATCCTAAGCTTTTTCTTTTGTTCCAGTCCATTGTATTCCTATCCGTCGTAATCTTTTCTATAGTATACTCTCTCATGATGTAGCTGATCTTCCTTTCCTTTCTTATGGTTTCTAATAACATGTCCCCACTATCAAAGTTGATCTTCTTTTATTTTTGTCTTACTAGTTGCGTCTTCAGTGTTTTGTCGCTTTTGGTTTCCTCAATCTCTCTAATAAACATAGTTTATTGTTGTCATTCAAAATACACGACTTGCAAGTAATAGTGAGATGAAAATTATGTATATATACATCTTCTCCTGTTAGCTTTAAATTTACCTTTTCTGCGGTAGGTTTCCTTACTATAACAATTGTCTACGCTTACCAATAGCTATTTGCACTATTCTATTGTTTATTAGCTCATGATCCCAGGTTTCTAGGTTATGCTATACATTTTCTCATTTTTACGATTAAGAGCCAACCATCTGCATTCACTAGTTGCAGATTTCTGTATCGAATGTGGAATTTCTTTATTCATGTCTTGCAGCACATAATAATATACAGGTTTGATTTTTGCTACAAAATTTACTTTAGTTGTTTCTTCAATTCCGTTTCTAGAATCCGCTTAGAGGCTTTCCATATAGCACTCAAATAATTATTACTATCCCTGTTCACACTTTTTTATATAAAAGAATAATTATAGCCGCTGGCTAGTTTTCTGTAATTTGTCATTGCTGTCAGACAGGATTAAAAACTTTATAAGTATATAGCTTTTCTACTGATTCTTGTCCCATACCTTTTAGCTTTTAGCATCTCTGTCTATACTTGGTCATGGTCTATTAATTGCCTTGTTTAATTCCAACTAGTTTAGGCCGTTTTCAACTCCTTATTTAAATAACTACATGTAGATTTCTCCTTGTTGTTGTATATCTTCCGCTTAAAGCAGTTTTTTAATGTTTGTTCGTCCTGATCTACTTATTATTTTGTCATTTGGTGACTTTAGCGGTTGTAAGTTTTATTTTTGTTCTTAGACAAGCCGTTAAGAGCTTTATAGAAATGTCTACTTTCTTCTAACATTTAACTCCATCCTCCCACGCACGGTTGTCAAACTACTTATATTTTTCCTGTCTTTGTTTATTCTTCATCTTCGTCACAACTGTCTGTATTATTTTTATAACATACTCCTTTCAAAGTTTTCCTTTAGTTTGATTTAATAGAAAAACTAGAAAACACATTAGAAGACAGTCAATGCATCTTTAGAAAAGGAAGAGAGTACAGGATAACCTATTCATACTACGGCAAATCAGCGAAAAGGCTTTTGACCGAGTTAGAAGAAAAGACATTTGGAAAACACTAGAAAATAGAGGTGCAAGCGCAACGGAGATGGATATGGTCAAATCACTATATCATAAGACGGCAATTGTAGTGAGAACCAGAAACAAGGAATCAGAGGAGTTTGCAACAACGAGAGGCTTAAAACAGGGTTGTGTACTAGGCCCGTTTTTATTCACGGTAATTATCGATGAAGTGGTTAAGGAGAGTAAGAAGCAGACAAGGGAATATAACGTAGGGAGAGGTCGAGAATGGAAAAGGTGCAAATGTCCGAATTACTATATGCAGACGACATGGTGATTTTAGCAGGAACAGAAAAAGAACTACAGGAAAGCATAAACATATACAATAGAGAAATGCAAAAAGCAAACTTGAAAATTATCATAGAAAAGACAAAGACGATGGTTATAGCAGCAGAAGAAAGAATGTACAGCATTACAATAGAAGGAAATGAAATAGAGCAAGTGTAAAAATTCAAATACCTAGGGTCATAACAACGGAAAGGTAGATGACGAAAAAAATGAGCGTGCAGCCGTTGTAGGAATAACTTTCAACGCTATAAAAAACACCTTTCTGAGAAAAGCGGAAATACCGAAAGAAACCAAAGTGGAAGTAGTGAAAAAAGTAGTGTACCCGGCTCTAGTGTACGGAAGTGATTCTTGGGTGGTCACACATAAACAACGAAGCACAGAAATGAGATTCTGGAGAAAAATAGAAGGAAAAACAAGAGAAGACAGGATTAGGAACACAACGTACAGAGAGCAGTTAGGTGTAAAGGCAGTTAACGAAGTGATACAAGAAAGACAATTAGGATGGCTACGATACGTGGATGAAGACCGACTGGTAAAACAGACTTTTGAAGCAAGACCAGGAGGAAAGAACAGAGTGGGAAGACCGAGGAGGACGTGGACAAAGAGGTGAGAAAGGCAACGCAGCAGAGGGAATTATAATGAAACACAGCGAGACAAAAGGCCCAAAATAGGAAAGAATGGAAAAAGTGGTGCAGAAAAACTCCAAACAACGAAGACTTACAACCAATCGACGCCAAGCCTTACACCTTACGGTAGAAAGGCTTAGAATTGTGTATGTATATGTTGATTTTCCCATTCCCTTTCTACCTCATCACATTCAAGCATGGCTTTGAATTTGTTCATGGTTTTTTAACCCTTTGAATATCTCCATTTCCAGCCTATGATCTTTGCCTATCGTGTAGCTTCTGCAATTTGTCAGTAATTATATAATCCATTATAGACTTCTCATCTCTATTAAGTTTCCACCTTCTGCATGTCATTGTGATGGAAAGGACATTTATTTCTTCCAATAGCGTTGTTTATCATACAAAATTGCAGCAACTTTTTACCATTATTATTTCACCATATCTACCAATGACACGCCCATATAGCATTCAATCTTATAATAATAAATTTCTCCTTAATCGAATTCACTATTTCTTGTAGAAGCTTCTTTATTGTACTAGTTATCATTCTCGGTTGATGCATTATCACTCTGGGATAACCATTGTAGTACTGATATACTATTACACAGAAATATGTAGCTTATCACATCCATTTCTTCACAATTCCCTCCAGACCGACCGCCCCAAATGTAGCGTGCTAATTTTGCTTTGTCCCACTGTAGACGGGTAATAAGTGCTCTTCTAATATTTTGACTCGTATCCTATTTTCTGTTGTTTCTTCTTGTTTCCTTAAGAGCCCGTATTAGCTCTTCCTCTTTACAATTATATCCTGTATGTTCCCTTAACTTCAAAAGTTTAGCATCATTAGTTATTTTTCCTACGACTGCTTCTAAAATCAAGCTTTCCGCCCTGTTGACGTACGTAATACATAGCAGCATACATAAATTTTATATAAGCTTTCATGATTATATACCTAAGTCGGCTAGTGGTCAGCTATTTGAAAACGTCAAAGTTGACAGCTGTCACTGTGAATTTGATTTAAACCTTTTTTCGCCATTTAAAGTTACTTGTGCTTTATTTTGCTTATTGTCGGTGTTTAAGTGTCAAGAAAAATAAGAAATGGGCGATAAAATATCCAATTCTGATGTAAAAATTTGCACGTTGCTGGAAATTTTAGAAATGGCAAAAAACACCAGTTTAAACCTATTTTCGAAAATTTTACAGTCGTAGGAAAAATTTTGTATGCAACACGAGCGAAAAATGCATTAGGCGTTCGTTCGAGTTTTTTCGGACCTCGCTTCGCTCGGCCCGAAACTTTCGAACTCACGCCTAATGCATCATTTTTCGCTCTAGGTACATAAATAGCTATTTTCTAACTTGTTAGGAAAAGTTTAACTCTTATATCAATTTACAGCAATTAGGAATTGACACACTTTTCCACACTTTCTGTTTTCAAAATGTTGTTAAGAAATTACATACTTTTCAGCACGTTTTATAAATAGTTAGAGTTAGAGTTAGAGTAAGTGTTTATTGATGTACAAAATTTACTCTTTAGAAAAAATATTGTGTCTGGTGTGGAAACTCGGTTATTCCACACTTGGTACACAAATAACTATTTTTCTTATTCGTAAAGCTTTTCTTTGCGTTTGCCTTTACTCATTAGCCATTTTTGTAGTGGTTCTAACTACACCATCCTGGACGTTGTTCCAATCATATCTTTCGCCATCTATCACATACTATTGCAAATTCCCTACTGCGACTTTATGCCTTTTAATTTTATTTGATGAATCATTGTCAATATACATTTTACTTCCATTTAGTAGTTTCTTATTCTTAATATATTTTCTTTTCGTATCTCACGTTTCCAATTTAATTTTATTGTCCGTTTTTTTTTAACGGGTGACTGATTTTAAGTTCTGAGTATTAACTGTTCGATCCTTCATTTAATTGACCTTTCCTAAAGTTTACTCTCTTTGAGCTAATCAAAGTTCTAGCGAATTCCTATCCTGAAGGTTCTTTGAAAATAATAAACTGCGTCAACCGTGTTACTTACACAGAAAGCTGGCCAATTGCAGGCGTTCACAGTACACAGTACGTTTCGAATAATTATATTTATACTGCCACACATATATTTACTGATTTTTAAAGCTGCGTTAGAATGTTATAAAATTATACCTATTACAATATAAACCGAACACGAATAAATTCAAGAATATTGACATATCTGAAGTACTTCAAAATCGTCACCACAATAGAACAATTATGCAGCCTCCTGCTGAGCTCCATTTTGTTCGAGATGCACGTGAAATCACAGCTTTGCCTTCGTAGAAACTAAAACTTCTTCAAATAGAACCTGTGGTCATAGAAAGAGCTGCTTATGACAGCGGTGGAAACTTTGATCAAAAGGGACTTTAAATTAGTAATTGGAGTGGAGTCTATCTGCCGTTTCTACGTTCAGCAGAAAGCTTTCAAAAGATTGTATTGTGCAAACAGTTGCGTGTAATTTGTAAACAGCTTTAGAATTCTACTTAACGATCGTGATTCTAGTCACGTGCTTTATAAAATATTTAGAGGCAAAGAACGGTTTTGAAGAATGCATGTAAAATTCGGAATCCTTGAATCAGTGAATATTTTTAAAGGTTTAAGGCGAAAATTGTTTGAAAGAGGAGTGTGACGACTAGCATGGTTAATACACCACTGCTTGAATTTGAAAATTTTCAATCTAGTTTGGCATAAGCTCTCCACACGATTTAATTCTTTATGGAGATCTCATAATTCATTGTCAAAATGCAGTTTGTACTACATTTTGAATAGTGAATTTTTCATAGGTTTGGTACAGTAGAAACATTAGCTTTTTCTTAGAGGCAGCATGAATGTCTTGTAAAATCTGATTCCTAATCACCTCATTTTTCCAGATCTTAATGCCCCAGGTAATTTCTTATATGGGAATTAAAAGATGCAATTAGGCCAACAGTAGAATTAATAAATAGGAATATTGCTGCAAGACATTATGTGGAATTTCACCCCAGGATTGGTACAATGTATTTGAATCACTAAAGCACATCTGGCTGATGTATATTTTTAAAAAGTAAATAGTTGCATATAGATTGTAATAATGTTGCTTGTTATCTACAAAAGTTGGAAATACATAATTATATACGTCTTTGCATTATTGAACTATTTAAAAACCATCAACACTACTTTGCAAATCCTGTACCTTTTACAGAATTCAAACTCGTCTGTTCGTAATCAAATACTGCAAAACAATTAAATTTATTAATTGCTAAGCCTTCATATATTCCGGGTAAGCAATTGTATCATCTTCCCCATTAAATATTAATTTCCAAACATATACCTACTTAAAATTGCAACCTACGTAATAGTACGTGGGGTTTAAATTAGAGTAATACGTCTTGTACGCTTTAATTTGAATAATGATTTGCCCTTTATGTTTACTTTGCTGGCTCAGTGAACGTGAAACTACTCCATTTCGTAAATAAACAGTGTCAATATTTGCCAAAACAAGAATCTGGTACACACCTGTAGTGATCTCTGGCTGAAACTGACTTCAAATAATGCGCAAGAAAAAACAAGTTGTTTACACAGTCTATTGATTTCAAAACACATAAATAGAAATCAAATAAAAGAAAATCTAATAAACGACAATCAAATAAAACAAAACCATAAAACGCTAGGATTAACGCATGGAAAAACCTAGGTGCGAGATATCTGGATCTACGCCCATATAAGTTCACAACATACATAAAACAACATCAAAAGAACATTGAAAATAACGACGAAAAAAATTTCTTCAAAGGCGAACCTGACCTGAAGCCCGCCCTCGTTGCGCTTGCATGTACTTAAATCAACACAATTCGATTCTCACACCGTGGAAGCATATCGGTTTTAAACTGAGAACGTTTTACTTGGAAGTAGGTCCAAATTTTGTGTGTCGCATGCGAATTTAACTAAGGATTATGTCATCCAAACTTGAATGGCGCGAAGCATGAAAATTAACCACACTGGACTATGGCCGAGGTGACGCTTGGTCGTCTATAATAACTTGCGTGCTTTTTTTGTACACTCTGCTTCAGCAAACGCTGCCTTCTGGACTCCACACGAACTAATATGCAGAAAATTACTTGCTACTAGGTTGTCAAAGCCGCTTGTATTTACTTCACTCTTCGTATGGCGAAATTCACCTTGTTGCCAGCACAGCACGTTAATAATTGCTTCTTCGGGAGATAATCTACAATCAAAACTCTGCTCATCCCGCGGGTAGGCTCCACATTTGCGTTTAACCCTACACACTCAAATTAAGGGACGGCTCTACGAATTTCAATTATTCAAAAATACAGTGCTTAAAAAATACAATTTGGCTTATCTTTTAAGTATGAAAATCAACATGAGAGTCAAGGAACGGCAGATGGCCTGCTATATTTAAAATTAGCACAGCAAATAGCGACTGGATTCTTCTAACACTACATAAAATACGACAGCACATTTTTAGGCGATACTAGCAGTAAACATGTTTAAAACAGCACACGTGGCCAGAATGCATTTATATACATAGGGAAAACTTAATAGGAGCTAGAAGAAAAAAATAGGAAGACAGGACAAATATTCAATAGCCTGAAAAATATATTTTTGGGAAAAGGGAAATGCCCAAGCACTTGAGAACAGAAATTGTTTAAAAAAGTTGTGATACCCACACTGTTATATGGTAGTGAAACTTGAACGTTAGCAGAAAAACAAAAAATAGCATCAGTGCCGTAAAATTGAGATTTAAAAAAAAAGGGAAAACTCAAGGAGGTATAAAATGAAGAATACGGTACACAGAAATTTTTGAAAATGGTTCTAGAACTGTGTTTTAAAGGTAATTCCAATATAGGAAAAGAAAAAGTAAGTTTAGACATAAGAGTTTTGGAAATCAACTTTAAATATTTTCTTAGGTCTTACGTAAATTGCGCAGAAAAATGAAAGCCCGAGTAATTTGGCAACCTTTCCTTACCAAATCAGTTTATGATTACTGAGACTACAACACCTTATCATAATATTGACATGAATTCCGATGAATAGGACTCAGACAAACACCCGAAGGTGTGTCATCACAATCACCAGAAACAGCCAAAATATAGAACATGGATAAAGTTCTTGATACATTGGAATTATTAGATAGCAAAACTAAAAAAATCAGTGTTAAATAGGAGACCGCAAAAAGGAGAAAAGAAAACTTGTGGATATATCAGAAGATCAAAATAAGCGCAACCAAAATTGCAATAAATGCCGCTATAATTGTAAAGAAAAGAAAGTTGTTCAATAATTACACGTATTCGTGTCTTATGCAATTATAACGTTCTTTCAATTAAGCCATACTTCGCTGGTAGTATACTGGTTTATTTGTGAGGCGTAATAAGAATCGATCCAGCTACAGCATTAAATGCGGGGATAAAATAATCTGGATGCCAACAACCTAATAAAACCCTAAGCATGCAGGCGACTAGTGATTCCAAAATACGGGGGACCATCTAACCAACAATCCAAACAAAAGTAACTTATCGTCGAGCATGACCTGCAACTCGTCAACTACGTGCGTCAAATATGTCACAATCATGACAGAACCGATACGTGCTACGATTTGTTTCTAGCATGGGTTGTGCTACTAAATTATTAAGAGTCCATCAAACAAAAACAGAAAGGAATGCCAGAAAATTAAATTCGAGTAAACTTCAGTGAAGATAAAGATACAGTGCACCTTTTCTTTCGAGCGAGTAAAGTGTATTTATTTCCAAATACTATAGATCCTGATTTGAACAGACGGGTGCACTAATTCAGCCCATCAATAGAATCAAATTTGTATCAGATTAGAGGTGATTTTTTGGGATAAAACCACTTCGAAGGTATCACTAGAAGCATCCGCGAAAATTGCACACAGCATCGGAAGTAAATTGTAGACTTAAAAATGTACAAAGCTATGAATGGGAAAACAGGCAACCTGATATACACAAACACGCTTAACGTTGCCGGTTGTACTATGAAGGTGGAAAAAAAATATTTAAAAAATAGTAGTCTGTTCTGCTCAGGATAATTTTAGCAAATCACCTTTCTCAATTACTCGCCCTTAATGGGTAGTCAGTAAGCCAAGAGTTCGTTGTTATTCGAGTGAAATAGAATAAGAACAGTCTAACTAACATACGTATATTGGACTTTATAACACAAAGTAGGCAGCCAACACTTTGTCATCCTTGAACGCCTGCTTCTCTGATAATATGCGTTCGAGAATTATAACTTATTAAATATTGGCTCCCATGTAAAGAAAATACGGGGCCGGTCGGTGTTTTTATATGTAATTTAAGGTAATTAGCACCCCCCGAAGGTGTTTCTCCTAATATGCCAAAGCCCTGACAGTGCTAAGGTTTGCAGTGTGCCAATGTATACGACAGAAAAAGCCTAGTAGGCGTCAGATTTTACTTTAACAGCCGTTCGGCCAGAGGTTCAAACTCTCGCCGGCTCGTACTACTGGGACTCGAGCTAGGGTCTTCAGGATGCTGCAAGGTGCTCTAGGTCTATAGGTGGGGCTGCAGGACCTTCTCCCTGCTGAACGGCAATTTCTTCGCCACGTAAGTAGGTTACTTGCTTGACTATGGCAATCAAAGCCCAAGGTTTCTTTTGCTATGGGGACGCTGTCGAGGGGTCAAGCGACAAGCCAGGGTACCAAGTGATTTTATTCGACGTTGTTAAAACGGCAAGGCCGCCGCATTTGATAGTGTGGACTTTGGAGCTTCAGATCAGGCCCCAAGTGCTTATCTCGATGTAGAAGAGAACAGAGTCGCCTCAAGGGTTTATAAATCGGATTTAAGAATCGAGTTTTGCCACCGAGGTATCGGCTTGGCTTGAAAAACGAACTCAGCAGGGCAGGTTCTTCACCAATGTATCGACCTAGCTCGCGAAAGCGGGTTTAGCGAGAAAATTGTGCTATTGAGAAATCGGCTGGGCTTAGGAGGCAGGTTCAACAGAGCTTTTTTTAAATTTAATAATCTCAGAAGTGATAACTCACGACAGCCGGCGACTTGCTCGATTGGATCGGGCGAGACTGCGTTTGGCAGTGGCGATTGGAAAAGTTCAGGTTTGTTCTGGCTGAAGGCTTCGAAGCTTAAGCCTGGTTGCGGGAGCGCTTGACTCAAGTGCCTTTACCAGAGCCAGCATCTCGCTTTTATACCATTCTGGTCGTCTATCAGCCGGGATTGAGCTATCTTCTAAATATAGAGGGGTCTACGTAGGACTGCGTTGAAACCGCTTGCACGCGTTTGTCATAATTTGACGAGCTGGAGATGCAAGCGCTAACGTCACAGTGTCAGAAAAAAAAGGAAAGCGGCAATTTAAAAAATGCTGGGAATTAGGTAGCCATGATGTTTAAATAGCATGCATTGCTTCTTTAGTTCAGTACATAAAGAAGAAGAGGGCGACAAAAATGGAAAAATAGGATATCAGAGGAAAGACGGCAAGGAATTATGAATCAAATAAACAAAATTCCTAAATACAAGAGTCGTTACAGAAGAGAACAATATTCTGATGCTGAATTTTTGCGTCCAGAAATGTGTAGACCAGAGCAATATAAAATCCAGTCTAATGGTAGCAATACATAGAATGGTAAAATTAAAGCTTTTGTTGGAATCAAAAAACAGTCTTATTAATGAACATAATTACTATGCATTTTACTTTATAACAAATTGTGTAAAAATTTGAAATACAAAAATTCACTTCTTTGGTGTACGGTTTAATTTAAAATTTTAGATAAGGATTTGTATGATCATGCTAATCTGCTTTACCTGCAAACCTGATACGATGATAATATGATTCTAAATCTGTTTACGAATTGTACTTGCAAGTGACAACTATTTTCACAGGCCTATCTTTTCAAAGCTTTTTGCTGATGTAACGATTACAGTTTTCTTATCTCTCCCCAATTACTAATTTGAGGTTCCTGTTGATTAAAGTTTTCACCGATGTCATAAACATATCTTTTTACGACAACGGGTGCTATTTCAAGAAACTACAAAGGCGAAGCTGTAGACTGGAAGGAGCCGACGAATTGATTTTACGTGCCCGTCGAACCTCCCAGGTCGCAAGATCCAAGACGGAGCTTAGTTTCAAACCACATATCCCTAAACGAGATCAGTGCAAATGGTTTATCTTAAAGGGAACAACTAGCGCTAGATTCTGCATAGTTGCGCTGTTATAGTGGTCATTTTAAGCTGCTTCACACTAGGGGTTGTCCTTTAATTTTAAGTCAGTTTATATCGTGACGCCTTAGTATTTCAGAATAGGCAGCACATGTTGCATCTAACGGAGTCGGTTGCATATATAGTAATACATACTATCTGTATGGATGTCTGGGGTTATAAATTATTAGCTCCATGCAATTTCAAACAAAGCCAGTTCTTATCACACTCTCACGCTCGTCTAAACAAAACAACCGACACCGGCCTCGTCGCAGGCAAAAATCTACAGCTGCCTTAAAAATGCCCTCCGGAGCGCCATACATTCTAAGCGACAAAGAGGGGAAAATCTTTGGGCAGGATCATGTTATCAAGAGACTAATCCAGTCGGCGATATCTCGCCCGAGCCAAAAGAAGGCGCCGATATTGCGACACTCCTTACGAAAGGGCTGCTTTGAGAGGATTCCTGTCTTGGCCCGCGGAAATTTACGAGTAAAATAAGTGCCGTGGGGGTTTCAACGCGAAGGGTCAAGCGAAAGTTATGGAGTTGGTTGTTTTAGAGCGTTGTTGTGTTGATGTAAGCACGTTGTTTGATGGGCGATGAAATTGTGGCTTTTCAAGCAAGGTTATACCATTGGTGGTGTGCCAGCTAACTAGTTGGTGGATTGAGGTTTCTTAAACGAAATCGATCTTTAAAAATGTATAATACAACAGAACTACCTAAACAATGTAGATAAACAGTTCAGTTGTTTTTACAAACAAAAGAGTTGATATTATCATAATGTCAACATCAGACCGAAATTACAAATCATAAGAACCAACTTTTTGTAACTCCATTGCCTAACTCATGATAAAAAAGTATCATTGAAATGGATTAGATGATATAATTACTGATAAAAATAACATTTTCAAAGTTTTTAATAATTACCATCCCAGATTACAATTTACAATAGAAAAAGAAAACATTAATAAAACTATAAATTTCCTTAATTTAACTTTAATTAGAACAGAAAATGGTTAAATTGAAACCATTTGGTCCAGAAAAGAAATTAAAACAGATAGCTATTTAAATTATAATTCACAAACTTCATTAAAATATAAAATAGTGTAATAAATAGTTTTAACTGATCGTGCAATTCTACTTTTATCCAACAAATTTCACAAAGAAAACGTTTTTTAAAATTAAAGATATTTAATTAAAAAGTAACCATCTCATTAACTTTATAAACACAAACATTAAAAAAAGAATAAGTAAAATTAAATATAAACACACTTTAAATAATAATTCATCTGTTGATTTTTACCCTAATTTTTTAGGTCAAGGATTTAATAATTATCAATATACTCAAAATTCAAGTTATATTTCTATTCCTTACATACCTAAATTATCACAAAACTGTAAAGTAAAATTTTTAAAAAAACTAATAACTACAATGTTGCCTTTAAAAATCATAATACTATAGGAAATCAATTTTTTATAATTTAAAGATAAACTATTCTTTCGAAATCTCATTATTCTGATCTATACAGTTAAATTGTAACAATTGTGATGCCAATTACATCGGTAAAAGTAAACAGCACCCAAAAAAAGAATTTCTCAACATAGAACATCTGTAAAAACAAAATTTTTAACTCCCAACAAGGCTAATACTGCGTTGTCCGATCATTCATACGGAAATTATCATAATTTTGGTTTCAGCTAACCTAAAGTTTTGCAAAGAGAAAATAACTTGCATAAACGTTGAGTTTATGAAATTATTAAAATTTTAAAAAAATCAAAATCTATTAATTACAAAATTGACATAGAAAAACTGCACTCTATTTACTATAACCTTCTCTAGTATAGCATTTTACATAGTTTAAAGTTTTCTTTATTTATTTCTCTTTTATATCAAATTAATAATTTTAATACTCACCTTGAGTTTTAGTTTTTGAAATATCTTCTAACTAATAAATCTTTAACTTATGGAATTTTTCTATTTGGCAGCCCTCAGATTCTAAAATTTTGATGAACGTCAATGTGGCTTCCGCAAATTAATTTGTGGAGAATTTTTGAATCCCCTTTTCATCTAATGTTTTATTTAACAACCATGAAGGGGAGTGTTAATTCCTCCCCATATTTTTTATATTTTACAATTATTTGATAAGAGAAATTTATTTCGCATTGGTTATCATATATTCTAACCTAACTCTCTCACTTCCAGATATTTCTTTGTAGACCCCTTTTTTAATATTTCCTACTTCTGAAGAAGTTATATGATATAACGAAACGTTACGTTTACTTTAATGATGCTGATTATAATCAGTAAGAATTTGGCTGTTTTATTTCAACCTCTGTATTTCCATTGTTTACATAACCTGCTGACAGCCGTTTTGTATTTTATTTAACAATAATACCATTTTAAATTACAAATCGATACATCCAATCCCCGTATGCGAGGTACGGCTGCAGTGCACTCCTAACGTGTAGACTTCGAATTTTCCTAGAGGATTGCAGGATGACTTATTGATCTAAACTTTGATCTTAGAATTTCCCAATGTGCAAATTGGTAATATGAAGCCCAGCAGCAAAGGTTAAGGGGTTATAATATCAGAAATTCTGTAAAAAATCAGCGTACTCGCACCCATACTTTGCAGAAAAGTTGTATTACGTCTAATAATGCATTAAAGCTTTTACGCAAAACCATTCTAGAATTTCGACAGAATAAAACAACTTAAACGACTAAGTTTGTCTTAATCGTTATTACATATCCACTGTAGATATACCAGTTTTTGCTCTTTGAAAAGGCTTAGATGTTCAAACACCACGGTTCCCAAAGCCAAAGAGAATGCATAATAAGGTTCTAGGTACAGAGTAGTCGAAACTCAATTAGCAGTGACTAAAATTAGGTCAGCTTGCAACATTAAAAATGGGAAGCTAGACTTGATTTTCATATTCCACTACTTATTTTGGAGACATTGCCATAGCTAAGTTGAACTTTTGAACATGTTTGCAACTACTTATGTCAAAACATGTTATTTCTATTAAAATGGTTAATTCAGTCATATCTAATCATGTGCACGTTAATAGTTATTTATTATAATAGAAAAATGAAAGCATTGAAAATTCCATAAATTAAGACATTTTATGTTTCCAAAACATTACATCCAATTTCACCCACATTTTCGGAAAATGTTCACGCCATTGTGTATATTAGAGTGCTTGTGTAGTTTTTAGTAATTTTCGGATTCGCAGTTGAAATTTCTTTCGTGAAAGATTCCAAGTGAATAGAGTTATTTTTCCGGTACACTCTTTACTTCCAATTCTGTAAGATGCATTAATCGGGGCTCCCTTTGGTGAGGTAAACGAATTTGTCTCGAAAAGCGTCAGTAATCAAGTATAGATTTGATGTTATGATTTGGTGAATTGCTGCACTCATCTGATCGAATCAGATTTTGTTGGTTAAACCAATTCCGGTACGAAATTTTTATCGCTCCCACTTTTACATTATCTGATTTACCTCACAAGTCTTCTAATGTCCAAGAAACTATCTATAGTGCTCCTCACCCTCCTCTCTGTTAGGGTGCGCATCGCACATGTTGGCAAAAATCATACCACCCCGGTAGCACCGATTGCGACCACTTCTGTCTTTCGATGCACTTCAAGCCAGCGGTACTTTATTAAACTTTTCGTATGCCTGGGGTCACAGCCATAACATTTGCGTAAGCAGACGATTAATAACTTCACTCGATCAGATACCGACCTCAATAACGTTTGGATTTTTGAAAGTCTTTTCCACCGCTAAGGTTCGAACCCAAGATCTCACGACTAGGAGTGCAGCGGTGTTAGTCACTACGCCACTTACATAATAGCCATTTAATATGGCTATTCACAAATGTATCTCCCGAGTTCCTTATTTTAATTAAATAGATGAATCAATATATAATTCCAATAAATTCTTCTATGCTATTAAAGCTTTCAACGAGAAAATATATTAGGTAGCGTAACCTTTAAGAGTTTTACTTTAGCAGAAATGTTGAAAAATAATAAAAAATGTAAGAGGAAAAACTTTCCTTATTTTTAAAGGTAAAATTTAACTCGTTTGCAATTTGGAAACTAAATTTAAAGTATAAAGTTGAAAAAGTTCTGATTCAATAATAATAGAGCAGTAGAAACTAAGCGTATAGGAAAAGTTGTTACAGATACAAAAATATCAAGTTCATTACTACACCTCAAATATTGGTGTAATCAATTTCTGTTTTCAAGCGAACCTGCTTATGAAATAATTTAAATCCTGTTTTGTTTAAGTAAACTAATTATCATTAACATCGTGCGTTTCAAACATATATTGCAAATGAAAATACCTACTGTAACGCACAATAACACATTCGACATCAATTTATTTTCTAGTTTTTTATAGATTCATGGTCTTAAAGTGAACATATTTTTAATATTTCAAATTGAACATTGCGAAGTATACAGTCACGGCAGAACTTATTGAAGACTAGACTTATGTCATCATTAGATCTGTAAAACTTACAGTTATACAGGGTGTTTCCTAAACTAATCAAAAATGAAGGGGATTATTCTTCCAGGTAATCGTTTATTGTGTTCTACTAATTTCACTTGACTGCATCTTTGCTTGCAAAACAGTGACAATTTTGTTCGAACACTTGATATTGTTGAACTGTAAGAACTTCACAAGTTGAAGAACAGATTCTTGAAGTTATTATTGGAAATGATCTAGAACGTAGTGACAGAAAAATATAATGTTATAAAAGAAAGTCTGCTCTATCCGTATCATATCCAACGGGTTCAAGCTTTACTACCAAATGGCTATCATCGTATGAATTGGTGTCGATGGTTTTTAGCAAGAGTTGCAGATCATTCAATTTTCACTGCTAATGTTTACTTTGCGGATGAGGTCAACTTGTCCAGAGATAAAATAATTAATTTTTAAATATTATCTGCCTCAAGCAGGGTTACTCGAAACAGTTGAAATATTGTTCCAGCACGATCACCAGATCTCAACCTTTTACAATTTCGTCGTTCAAACAAGCTCAACTGAAAATAAGCAAGACCTTTAAAATCATATTGTGCAGGGCTGTGAGACCATTTGTTATTCGCTACACACCTGACATTTTCAAACGCGTCTAACAGTCCATGAGACGTCGAATTGAAGAATGTATTGTAGCTGGAGGTGGACATTTCTAATATCTACTATAATGTAATTACTGACAGCATTAAAATAAATTTAAAATTTCAGGACTGCATCTAGAAAATTTAAACTCTGAGTACTCAATACTCATATTTATAAAAAGTTTCTACATAAAAGTGCTTGAGAAATCCTTTATTTCTTTAATTTTATTAGGAGACATCCTGTATATGACAATAAGTAATACATTTCCAAGTTACTTTATTAGAATGTAGGTCTCTGAGCCACACATTCAGCAAAAAATTCCATTGAAATAGATTATTTAAATTTGTCTAATAACCGTACATAATCAGAATTGGGATGTATTTTAATCACCAAAGACTGACATAACCTCATTCCCCCTCATTCCCCTAACTTAATTTAATTTAGCCTAATGGAACCCAACCTAACATGTTAGAGAGTACGATTTTCCAGAGGGCTATTTTATTGACATGAGCGGGTAAGTCTGATAAGATTTATTTTAAAACTGTCTCAAGCTGATGGAGTTTCCAGTGGAGTTTCTGTTGTACCTGACTTTTCAACATTGCTAAACAGCTATTTGTAACCATGTTGCTTGTGCAGGAAGTTGTACCGTAAACGTTTGTAGACTCCAGTCATGAGGAACTATACAAACTTCTAAGGTACGCAACACGCGTTACTTTCAAGTCACAAAAATTAAAGTTTCTCTATTGCACGATCTTATTTTAATCTTCTAAGACGCATACCAAATTATTAATATTGATTACTTGTACCTCTATAAACGTTAATTAATGACTGAAACAAAAATATGTTTTCTAAAAGAGCTGTATTACTTCCCACGCCTAAAAAACGAAGGAAGTATTGTAATCACGAATGAATCACCTTCCGAGATTCCTTCACATTTTTACGTGTCAGGTTCCTGGATGACGAAAAACAGGTTTTCCGTCTGTGTGCCTGCCTGTCTGTCAGTCTGTTGGCGGTATAGCTCAAAAACTATTTGTTTGAGAAAGACTATATTTCGCATGCATATTATATGTCTACCTGGCATGAAACCGAGAAAATTTCGGGAAATATATACACGGTAAGCACCTTAAAAAAATTTTGTTTAGTTTTGCTTTACCTGAGAAATAGATATAAGTAATAATTTGAACATAGCTCAGGCTTTACCATTGACGTACATGTGACCTAACAGATACAGGATGAACATCACAAATTTGACAGAAGCTCGTTCAAACACGCTAGTAGCTCAGTTATCCTAGCGGCGGACAAGAAAAAGACTTGGAGCGCGGAGTTCGAATTTCAGTGAGTACATCTTTTTGTTTGCAAATTGATCAAACTAGCGCGAGAAATTCGGTAATAACCCCTTTACACATTTTTTAATGTGTGTTGGGAACATAGTTTACCTACATACAGAAACAACAAAACACTTCTATGTATTGCTCCAAAGTAATGAAAAACTGTACCACAAAAAATTCTGGGACAATGGAGTCCCCAATTTAAAGTAATTTACCTTTATAAAAATATACACTGTAAGCAATCCTCGTCTTGAACAGAACTTCTCATGGCAGCCACTGAAAAACACATTTCTATATTAAAGATACACCGCCACCTATTTCCGAATAGATGTATTCCAACGGTTCCATACAGGAACATTGTGCATTATTATACTAAACATTATGCACAGAAAAGTAGCCTGAAAGTTTCCCAAATGGCAACAGTATGCAACAGAAGGGTAAATGCTCGAAACAATCGTAATTGTCACAATACGAGCAGAGCTAGTTTTTATGCAAACAAAAACGTTTCTTCAAGTGTGAAGGGCGTGTATTATTTGCTACACAACAAAGCACTTATGCAAAATCATATCATACTCATTGCTCATCATCATCATCATCAATCAGCCTAGTTGCGTCCACTGCTGGACATAGGCCTCCGTAAACTTTGCCACTCATTTCTATTTTGTGCCGCTTGAATCCAATTTGTTCGTATGCGTCTAATGTCATCGGTCATCTCGTTGGGGGTCGTCCTCTGCTTCTATATGCCTCCTGTCTTGGCCTCCATTCAACTATTTTCTTGGTCCACCGTTCATCTGTGGTTCTGGCAATGTGACCCGCCCAGTTCCATTTCAATGATGTTATTCTCTTTACTGCATCGATAACACCCGTTCTTCTTCGAATCTCTACATTTGGATCCTGTCTCGGAGAGATATCCCAACATTGACCTTTCCATCGCCCGCTGGTGACACGTAACTTATTTATAGATTTTTTGGTCAAGGTAAGTGTTTCAGCTCCATATGTCATCACGGGCAAGACGCATTGGTTATAAACTTTGCGCTTCAAACATATAGGGAGGTCTGACTTAAGTATCTCTTTCAGGTTTCCGAAAGCTGCCCAGGTTAAACCTACTCTTCTGAAGATCTCACATGTTTGATTGTCTCGGCCCACTCGGATTTCGTGGCCTAGATATTTGTAAGATGTTACTTGGTGGATTTCGTTAGTTCCCACTGTGATTCGCTCGCTTGCTACAAGGTTGGTCATATATTGGGTTTTTGAGACATTGATAATGAGCCCGACCTCGTGCTGATTCTTGGTGAAGTCGTTCCAGCATCTTTTTTGCTTTGTCTATACAATCTGAAATGAGGACGATATCGTCGGCGAACCTCAGAACCTCATTGCTCACTTTGATCCAAATCATGTATGCTGATATTTAGTTGGAGAGGCACTTAAAATCAAGTGGTTAGCTCCTTCCAGTCTACGACTTTGTGTGGACTTTTGCAGAAATGGAAGCTTCTCGAAATAACAGCCAATATATAAAAAGTGTTTGTGACATCATTAAACGCTTTCATCAATCGGAAGTGTATTAACATTAATAATTGGAGGAGTGGAAGAAAAGCTGGTTTTTCTTTGAACAACAGAAAGCTTTGAAAAGATTTCTGTGTAAAAATAATTGAGTACAATTCGTAAGCGACTGTTCTGTCTTCAACTGTTATAAAATGCCTAACGATTAGTTAAAAAACTGTAGTATCTGATCTGTACTTTCTTAAATTTAATTAGAATTTCATTTTACTATACTTTTCAAAAGTTTTCAAAACAACTAAAAATTAAAAGATATATATTCGCTGTATTGAATAAGTATTAGAAAAGAAGAGAAATTATTTAAATTTCTGGGCAATAATAAAAAATCTATAAATGGGTGTATACGTAAGTTCCCCCCGCAAAACTAATGTGAACTACATCAGTTTGCAATTAACAACATTGTAGCCGGTAGAATTCGAACCCGAACTCCCGTGGTGCTAGGCCCGCACTCTGCATATAGATCGCGGAATCTCGCTAACATTCTGGGCTTACGACAGCGGTAATAAGCGACGTGCTCACGACAGCATTCAAGCAGTGTTCACCTTGTGTATGTTGGTTCGAAAATATGTTCTTGTTTGTCAAGGGTAAAAAGCTGCACTATGCGCAATTACTTTCATTTCACGAATAGTTCTGGAGTTAAATCCAAAAATAGACAATTATACTTTTAAGGTACCCTTCCTGTATATATTTATCGAAATTCGCTCGGGTTTGAGCCAGGTAGACATACTCCGCGTGAAAAAAATCGTCTTCTGGAGGACAGCAAATAGTTTTTTGAGCTATACCGCCAATAGATGGACAGACAGACGAAATTGAGAAAACAAGTTTTTTGTCGTCTAGGGAACCTGAAAACGTGAAGATCTGGAGAACTTTCTTAAGGTGATTTTTTCACGATTTTAATAGTTTCTTAGTCTTTTTGACGAGGGAAGTAAACATTGTAAAATTTTTACCTTATTGCCATGGTTACTTTCTATCACTTACGTAGTGTTAACATCCTGTTGTACAATAAGCGAATGATAGACAGAAAAGGAATACATACTTCACTGATCTAGATATTAGTTGGACATATAAAGAACCTTTTAGCTTATAAAATGGCATTGTGCTAACTTTATACTTTGAACAGCGTCTGCTCAAAATTTCTTTACTAAATTAATGATAATAATTTTTAATGGGTGTGCTTATACAGGGTGTTTCAGAATAACTGTTCCTAATTCTCAAAATTGAGAGAGGGCATGTTATTCAACACTTTTTAATAATAAACTAGTGTTCGGAAATACTTCCATTTCGAGATAATACGACATTAAGGAATTGAGTCTTTCAATATGATGGTGCACCAGCGCATTTCGGTTTAAATGTTCGAGATTATTTAAATGCACAATTTCGAGGACACAAGGTCCTCTTCTTTGGCCTGCACGTTCGCCAGATATGACTCCAATTGATTTTTGTATTTGGGGTCATATTAAATCACTCGTCTATGCGACACCTGTGGACACAGCAGAGGAGTTAGTGGCTCGAATTATTCTTGATTTTGATGACATTCGTGATCGTCTGCAGATATTTCGAAGAATTCGTCGGTCACTCACACATCGTTATACCTTGTGTGTCGACAATGGCGGCCATAATTTAGAACAATTCTTATAATTTTTGTGTAATACTATTTTTTAAATATTAATAAAAATTGCAAAGGCTGGAAATCAATAAAATCGTTACTTTTCACATTGAGATTATTTCAAGTACTCAAGTCGTTAATGTCGTATTATCTCGAAACGGAAGTATTTCCGAACACTAGTTTATTATTAAAAAGTGTTGAATAACATGCCCTCTCTCAATTCTGAGAATTAGGAACAGTTATTCTGAAACACTCTGTATATCAGCAACTTTTAAGAATATTTGGAAATGTCTGTAACTTTGTGAGATTATTTAAATTCCGGTTTTTACAGGAAATTGACTATTTAAGTTATCCTTTATCTAAAAATAAGAGAGAATAAAATCTCTAGTTTATGTAATTGTATATTCAAAAACATCTAGGAATATCTCATATTACTAAACAATTTTTTATATTTTCGATTTTGAAGTGCAATTACTACGGTACGTATTTATTTGGACAGAAAGATATGAAAATATGTGCATGCATGTGTATGATTATATCGTGTTTAAACAAAAAATAATTCGCAGCATGCCATGATCAAATTGAAGTTTTCTATAACTTGATACATACCCATTGAAGCAAATGAACTACCATAAGTAAGAGAGAAGTACAGTACATCTTGATCTTGAACACTTAATAAAAACCATTTTTAGTTACTGTTATGATTAATACATTCGTTGTTGTTGTGTAAATGGCATCTTATTTTTCTTTTTGCTTGATACAGGTAAACTTAATGCATTGTAAACTTTTAACCTGTCATAGTGACAAATGTTTTCATAAACAAAATGCAATCTGACATTCACCTACAGACTTAAGTGAAGACATGACTAGATTTTTTATCCTTCTTTCCAAGGCATGTCCCAAATGAATTTTTTTTTAACATACGATATGCAGTGTACATGTAACATTTAGAAGCGAAGTACGTAACATTAGGTTAAGTTGAGGTTGGTCAGGTTAGATAAGATTAGGATAGGTGAGATAAGCTTACATTAGGTTATATGAACTTATATTAGAGGAAGGATAGGTCAGGTATACATCACCGAAAAGGAATATTGTGTACATTGTGATATATATTGCGTAAGTACTCTCATCTGACTTTTGATATATTTGCAACTATAATTTCTAATCTATAGGTTTCCACAGCAAGCGAGATACGTCACTTAATAACAGACAATGTACAGTCAGACCTCGCCGTTCGCGGGGGTTACGTTCCAGAAGAATGCCGCGAAGCGCAAAACCACGATGGGCAAGTAAACACATAAATGATAAAAACGGGGTTAGGTTCTATAAACTAGATTTATTTATACTATGCAACCTCAAAAAATCAAAACTTTTCTGAGTTTTTTGTCTGGCAAATCTGAAGCAGAAACTTTACGCTATGACGACATGGTTTTCCGTGTTTTAAAAATTAAACTCAATTGAATTTTCGGCAGAAACGCTCGAGAAGACAGTAAAGTTTGAACTAAAATTCCATACGTAACATAAGTCTGCCACTTGAATCTAGAGCTCGAATGTCCATTTGTTTATTCAAGTTATAATTTTACAATTTATTTCAGATCCGATTTGGTAATAAGGGATTCAGAGAAATAGGCTCGACAAGTGTGTTTACAAGTTGGTGATAAATAATGTTATTTAAGTGTTCATGACATAAACCGCATACGTCTGCTTTATTTACTTACGGCCGGTCTTATGAAGGCCACTAATCTGACGTTAACTTTAATTCGCTGTTAAAATAAACAAAAGCTCATCAAAACGTTGGGGCTTATGACATATTATTCATTAGTAAACAAATGTTTATACGCTTTTGTTTATTTCCTCAGCGAATTAAAGTTACCGTTAGATTAGTGGCCTTCATAAGACTGGCCGTTAGTGTGTGAAAGTTGAAAGAGTTAACGTTGGAAATTTCATCGGCGAACGGCAAAGCAAATATCCGCAAACGGCAAAGAAAAGGGAACACAAAGGTGCCCCGCGTAAAATCAAATCAGCGAATTGCAAAGCCGCGAACGGCGAGGTCTAACTGTACTCTATTAAGTGGAATAATTACGCATATACAATATATCAATGAGAAATTAATAAAGAACGATCAATTCGGAAACCCCACAAACTCCATCGTTTGCCCTCGACATTAATTTATTGTGGTTGTTGGTTACTGTCGATTAATTTCCATTTGGGTTGATTTAACTGATTCTTGTTTCACTTTTTATCTAGTTCTAATCGTTATATAAAATAATCTAGAAAACTTTCAGAAATGTTATATACTGCTACTGAACAAAATCTGTAGCAGTTAAACAGAGCTAAAACACAGCAACGACATATAAGATTGCGCCGATAGCTAAATGGAGGTGGGAGAGGTGCTTCTATATTTTTGTTTCCACGCCTCACGTCAAAATAAGGTCATACTATGAAGGCGCAAGTACGTGACCATTTGTTAGGCGCCGCCTGCTGCTTAAACCTGGGGATGATGTGGGAGGCTTTGGAGAAAAACTTTTTTCTTAGCTAATAAAGAGTTGACCGGCCAAGGAACAAACTTACCTGGTCGTGTTATCTGCATCTAGTGTGAAAGTAAAGAATTGCCATATTGGAATAAATTTTACATTAATCAGATTTGTCTCAGCAGAAAAGTGGTGGAACATCATGACAAAGACGAAGGGTAGAGGTATCAGTAAAATAACTAATAAATCAAAGGAAGACCTATTTTATAATATGCCAGGAACTGCAAATAATTTTTAGATTCAAGCCCAGACTAATCAGACTCAATTACTGTGACGATCTTTAAATCGTACCAAACAAACGTTCAGGCAACATGAACGAATTGGAGGACCGATATTTACAGTGCAGATAGCGTGCGGTTCTTTTAAAATTAACAAAGGGTGTCGCCAAAAAGTCTTTCAATACCACCGATAAGTCCTCTAGCTTACAAGAGCTCATAGACTCATTAAAATTTACGTAGCCAAATTTGCTACTAACTGAAACAAACTTTAAAAGGGTTCATCACATAAATTACTTGTATTGGTCATACCCAAAAGCAAAGTTAATATAAATAGGTTTACTTGTATTAATAACGGTGATTCTGGTACAATAAATTAACTACAAGCACTTGCATAAGTTACAAGTAAAGTTAACCCTACAGGTAAAAGCTACAAATACAGCCACTTCTATTGCTACAAGCTAAAGAAAAAAAGTTTAAACTGCAACAAGTATCTTGGTGTTAGAGAGACAAGTTGAATGAACGATAAATTATAAGTTTACGGTGACACCATAAACCAAACATAGCAGGAGGTTAATAAAAATACCACCGCACAGTGTAAATTTCGTATATTCAGTGAATGCACGAGTAAGACTTGAATACAGTCTCGGGGTGATACAGGTTTAACTGTGAATCCAGATTTATGGAAAAAACAATGTACATAGGTTTGGATTTACCTTAGACAACACAGGTTCGCGTTTCAATACTCTCAGAATAAGCTTCCATTTAACAACGTGGCCTCAGCACGTGGCTTGGCGAATCGGTTGTCAAACTAGTAGCACAATCTTCAACGTCTCCAAGGCCGGCTCTATAAATTCGTAACGCAATTACAATAATGCATAAGACAGCCTAAGCGAACACATACCTTAAGCTCATGGCTTACAATGTCGATACATACACCTGTAAAGATCCGCAATCAAGTGCGATAGGCAGACAAGGCTCAATAATCCCTGTGAAATTAACCAATAAAGAACCGCGATAAGACGAATGGGCTAAGGACCCTGATAAGTCATTAAGGAATAGCCCCGAATTAGGTCAAAGGTAAACAACGAAATATTGCGTGCGATCCGCTTGAGATATACTGCCAAAAAAACGAAGTCAAGCGCGCAACTAACAAAACACGTCGACACCTGTAAACAATATATTGCATGACTTGGTTTTGTCCTAACACTGGGTCGATTATTTGCCCCGTATAAGATGAAGGCCGCCAAATAAATTCGTTGACCACAAAAAGTAAACCACAACAGCGTTAGAACGGAGTTAACCAATACAGCATGCAAAGTATGGAAACATTAATGTGCAATTGAAGCGTGGCGCTTTTTGACCGTAACAAATGCAGAGAGAAGAATCCCGACTGTTAGTAATGGTATCCGATATCAAGAAGACCCTGCAATAAATTAAGAAAGAAAAGCGATGATATTATATGAAATACTGGGAAGTTGTTCCGATTACCAGCAGTAATTTAGAAATATTGCTTCCAGAGTCCCCCAAGGCCCTCGCTTAGTTGTTCCTCACCTTTATAAAGGTTTATACAGTAATCTTTCTTGTAAGTGCTTATTGTATACCCATGATTTAAAGATATGTCATACCTTTCAGTCTTTTTCAAATGTCGGACACCTTCAGAGGGATGGTGATGCACTTAGCTCTTGGTGTTTCAAAATAAACTCTTCTTAAATTTAGGAAATGTTGTTATTTACACTTGATATATAACAAAAATATTATGCAGTCAACATACGCTATTAACAAAATACAGAAAGTCACCATCATAAAAGATCTTGATGTTGCACTTGATAGTAAACTTGCTTACACCTTACATTGGATTTCATAATGTTAAATGTATATAAAATGTTGGGCTTTATATTCAGAGTTACAAGGCAACATACGGACACTCAGACTTAAAGTTATTGTACTTCACCCATGTTCATTCAATTTTAGAGTACGTCTTCACAATATGGCCACCAAGCTATGCATCGGATACGCTGACCACATTTTATTCAAATAAATAAATATGTAAATAGCAAAACATCGATTGCCATTCTTCAAAAAAAATTTCAATAAAAAATGAAAAAACTATAACGAGAAACGAATAACAGTCCTGAAGGCATGCAATGTATAATTTAAAAAATATAAATATATGAATATTCGTTGATATGAAATGGTAATTATCAGTACAAACGCAATAAGAACGTCGACAAACTTATATCAGACTAAACTGGCGGTTATTCTCAAATATAGAGAGGAAGCATTCGAGTCTTTGTAGTACCATACGAAAATATTTCGAAACAGATCATACCGCTGTAATGTCAATCATTGCAAAGCTGAAAAGCATAAAAAGATTTTAACAGAAAATTTATACACTTCGGTCATATCATGAAGAGGCTTCTGGAATTGTTTTTAGAAAAAGAAATAATGGAAAAAGGAAGCAGATCTATAAATCCTAGAGCCCGTTGTCTAGATTCTACACAATGGACTGCCATGCTATCGGTCGGATTATTTGAAACGGCAGTAGATAAAATCAAATGAGCCATTCTGATTGCCAATGCCTCAAGAGAATAGGGAATGAGAAGCGACAAAATTCAGGTTTGGTGATCGCGTCGACTAAAATAAAATGTATATGTCTAAGCCAGAATAAAGACATGCATTTGCAAAAATTAAATAAATATATTAAAAAATAAAAACTTGACATCCCTTCGCTTTGTTTGTTGTTTGTATTTAGTGGTTAAGAAATTCAAAAGTTTATATTTCGACGTAGATTATTTTTACGAAAAAAAGTGTCATCTTGATTGGGCGCATTCTAGACGACTTATTATTAAATATATGTTTTTATCTACGACAGTGTGTAAAATTGACTTTTAGTCAGTTTTAAGTTCATAAAACGACTGTTTAATAACACGTTTTCATTAGTTCAAGTGATCAGTAGCAACATGTTTAAAATGATTTCATTAGTCACGTCGTCAGTAGCAATGTTTTAAAATTTTTAACCACGCAAAATTACGGCTGTTCGCTAGTAATTCTAATTTACATTTAATAGCTATTTATGCAACAAGTACTAAAAGTCGACGTTTATGCAAGAGACATGAAAATTATGAAACGAAGCCGAAGGCTGAGTTTCATAACATGTCTCGTGCATAAACGACTTTTAGCACGCGTTGCATACAATATTTTATCTACGACCTTAATTTTACCGTTATTAATCCATAAATATCGATTTAACAAATGTTTGCATATACGACACTTTTAATTTATGTCATTATAAATACTAGCCCATGCGCGGGCGAATGTTTGCGAAGCCAGTGCTGTCAGGGTCAGTTACGAAATGTAATTATTAATACTCCACATCTGAGTGTATTCATTACATAACGCGTTAATTATTTCAAAAACACTTAAATGTAACGCAAGAAACAACTAACTTTACAACTTCAGTTCCAGTTCGAAATTGTAGTTTTATAACCTCACTTCACTTTTAGCACTAGAGCTAAAAGTAAACAGCTGATTTCTTTAACCACGGTAAACTGTAAAACGTCACTTTTAGTGAAACAAGCTAGCGCTAAAAGGCCTACTTTTAGTAGTGGTGGTAGATAAAATATTTTTTTATATTTACCATGTTTTCTAGATTCTATCGCAGATAAAATATTGTATTATTTTCTTCTTCTTAAGGTGCCGTCTTCTTTGGAAGGTTGGCAATCATCATGATTATTTGCGTCTTGTTAACTGCTGCTCTGAAAAGTTGGTTGTTGAGCAATTGAACCATTCTCTTAAGTTGCGAAGCCACGACATTCTTCTTCGTCCAATGCTGCGTTTTCCTATAATTTTGCCCTGTATAATAATTTGAAGTAGCTGGTATCTCTTTCCTCTCATTACATGCCCTAGGTACTGGACTTTAAGTTTCTTTATTTCATCAGTTAGTTCTAATTCCTTTGCTAGTCTTCTTAGGACCTCGTTGTTGGTAACTCTGTCAACGTATGATATTCTGAGTATCCTTCTGTAGAGCCACTTTTCGAAAGATTCTACTTTTTTGTCATTGCTTTGTTCAGTGTGGCGGCTTCTATACCATACAACAGGATACTGAATATATAACATTTTAACATACGTATTTTAAGGTCTATGTTTAGGTTTCTATTACAGAAGAATTGTTTCATTTTTATAAAGGTGCTACGTCCGATTTCGATTCTTGTTCTTACTTCCTTTGAAGAATCATTATTGCTGTTGATCATGGTTCCTAAATATTTGTATTCACTTACTCTTTCTATGGTTTGATTTTCCACATTCAGTTGAATGTTGGGTTCTGGAGACTTCGTAAAGATTAGGAGTTTTGTTTTATTTAAATTTAGGTCTAAGCCGTATTGTTTACTTACTGGGTACACTTTCTGTACTAGTTTTTGCATATCCTCGTTGTTTTCTGTTAGCAGCACGGTGTCATCTGCATACCTTAGGTTATTGATTGGAATTCCGTTGACAATTATTCCCGCTGTTTCCTCGTATAGAGCTTCTCTCATAATGGCTTCTGAATACAGATTAAAGAGTAGTGGGGAAAGAATACACCTCTGTCGTACTCCTCTCTGAATTTTTATATTTTCTGAAAGTGTACTATCAATTCTAATGTTTGCCTTTTGATGATAGTAAATATTTTCAATGATTTTGATGTCTCGTGTGTATATATGTTTTTGTTTCAGTATTTGCATAAGTTGGTTTTGTCGAACTCAATCGAATGCCTTTTGATAGTCTAGGAAGCATGCGTATACTTTTTTATTAACATCTAAACATCGTTGCGTTAGTACGTTTAAGCTAAATAATGCCTCTCTGGTGCCCACCCCGTTGCGAAAACCAAACTGTGTATCACTTATGTCACTATCCAGTTTTTTATATATCCGGTGATGTATAATTTTTAGGAGTACTTTTAGCGTGTGACTCATCAAGCTTATAGTTCGGTGATCGTTACAAGTTTTAGCTTTAGTTTTTTTCGGGATTACAATAAAGGTCGACACCAGCCATTCTTCAGGTATGTCTCCTGTCTTATCAATTGAATTAAAAAGTTTTGTAAGTATATTTATATTGACATCATTAAGGAGGTTCCATAATTCAACCGGTAATTCGTCTGGACCAGGAGTTTTGCCTTTTTTCATATTTTTGAGTGCATATGTTACCTCTTCATTTGTTATCTCTGGGCCACTCTCTGTACTTTCTTCTATTACTGATGTCTGTTGTCTGTCATCTTGAATAACCCTTCAATATAAACCTTCCATCTTTTTAGTTTTTCTTCCGTGCCCAGTAGAATGTTCCCATTATCGTCTGTTAGCAAATTTGTTTGGTTTTTGTATCCACCGACAAGTTGTTTGATTTTTTTGTGTATGTTGAATGAATCGTGGTTTTTGGAGTCCTTCAATTTCCGAGCATTTCTCATTCAGCCAGTTCTCTTTTGCCTCTTTAACTTTTCTTTGAATTTGATGGTGTATTGTTTTGTATCTTTGCATATCTTTGTTTTTAGCTGCTCTTCTCTCTTGTATTAACTTTAATATTTCTTGGGTCATCCATTCTTTTTTCTTATTTTCAACAGTGTATTTTAGTTCATCTTTGCTTATTTCAAGTACTTTGTTCTTGGTCGTCTTCCATTTATCATTTACGTGTTGTTCTGCTACATTGATGTTTTGTATTGCTTGTACTTCATTATTAATTTTTTCTTTTATTTTGTGTTTGATTTCAATGTCCTTAAGTTTTGAAAAGTCGATTTTGTTGACCTTCTGATGTTTTTTAACTCGTTTTAGACTGAATTTAAAGGTTGCTACTACCGGGTTACGGTCGGAAGCTATATCTGCTCCCGGATATGTTTGGTAGATTTTATACTGTTTCTATACCTTCTTCCAATCATAATATAATCGATTTGATTTCTGACTATTTTCCCTTCTGTGTCTTGGGGTGACGTCCAGGTATATAACCTTCTAGGGGGCAGTTTATATAATGTATTAGTCACAACCATTTCTTTCTCTTGGACAAATTGAACTAATGGTTCTCTTTCGTTACGTTCACCGAGTCCGTAGTCTCCTATTAGGTCTTCACATTTTCCTTTGCCAATTTTGACATTTAGGTCTCCCATAGTGATGATGACCTCATGTTTCTTCACAGCCTTTAATATTTTATCTATTTGATCGTAGAATTCTTCTACTTCGTTATCTTCGCTTGTCGATGTTGGATCGTATACTTGTAATATATTTATCTTTACGTTCAGTTTTTGTGTTTGTAATTGTAATAGCATTACTCGTTCTGAGAGGGGAGTGAAGCTGACTACTGATCTGTTGGTGTCTTTGTCTACTAGAAAGCCAACTCCATGTAGATGTTTTTGTTGATCACTACTGCCCGAAAAGTAGAAGGTCCCATTGTTGGTGGAGCATTTACCATTATTTGGCCATCTGACTTCACTGACACCTAACATATTAATATTTAGTCTACTCATTTCTAGTTCTAGGTTATGTAATTTACCAGCTTGAAAAAGGCTTTTGGCATTCCAGGTACCAATTTTTAAGCTCCTTGGTATAGCGCTATTCAAAATCGTCCCCTCCGGAGATCCGATTAGGGGACTATTTTATATCCGAGATATTTAATCTTGAACTTAGCCATGATTATTTGTACTAGGGATATCCATAAGAATCTTTAATGTAGTGGTTTCCCGTTGCACTCTACATTCCCACGCCGTTGAGTATTTCAAGTTCATCCGCCTTTAGGAGAGACTTCTCACCCCATGGGCAAAGAGAGTGCCCTTACCTGTGTTTGCTCCTCCACCCTCAAGAGGCTGTTGGCTATACACAGGGGGATAGCTTATACCGGTGATCACTCGGTCTGCTTGGTCGGGGACTGCTTATTCGTCAGGTATATCTGCTTATTTCGCAGCTGACCTCTATATCTAGAGGCCATTCACTATACGCCACCTGTGACCCCACTGGTAGCCTACAGCACAGCCCCAGTACTATACATATGCGTAAAGCATCTTGTATAGTAAATTACTATTAATTATTAGTAGAATATTCTACTGCTAACCAAACGTAAAAGTGACAAAAAACTTACACGTCATCATACTTTAACATTATGTTGTCATTTAAGCATTTATCAATTGATTCGCTGTCATTCACATTTTAAGTGCATAGAATATCTAAAAAAGCGACTTGTAATTTCATTTAAATAAATACATCTCATTAAAAAGCTTATTTAATATAGATAAATCTACTTCGAATATCGCTACATTTGGCTTAAGAAACTTTTATATAGTTAAAAGGGGTGAAACTTGTTTAAATCACTATTAATATCGTTAAAACGACTAGCGAAGACTTTTTAAACATATTCAATCTCATTTGACCGTTCTTAAATATTGTTTTTGTGATACCGTGCTGAAAAATTGATGTTTCGGATTGCTGCACAATTCGATTTTGCTGCAGTAACCAATTCGCGGTCGTTGTTATTAGTAACGGCCGCGAAAACGAATTTCGCGGCCACAAACTTATCGACACCGTTGCATAAAAATGGATAATGTGTTTTTGATTTATCATATGCATTGTGATTGCACAAAATATGTTGTGTATGCCGCGTTCTTCGGGCCAGCCAAACATTCCTCGATACGCCAGTCATTTCGCCGCCTCGGTATACAAATAACTATTTTGTGGAACCGTGTTGAAAAGTTGATTTTTGCGGGCGTAATTACAGCTGCAAAATTTATTTTTGCAGCCGTTATTATGTCGCGGCCGTTGTTATTAGTAACGGCCGCTAAAACAAATTTCGCGACGGCAAACTTATCGGCACGGTTGCGCAAAAAATTGATAACGTTTTTTTTTTTATTACAATATGCATCAGTTGTACCAAAATGTTGTGTATGCCACGTTCGCGAAATGTTTGGCTTCTTCGGAATAATTTGGAAGACTCGACTTCGTCTCGCCCGCCAAGCATCCTCGGTACGCCAAACATTTCGCGGCCTAGGTATACAAATAATTACTATTTACTTTGGTGTTTTAATGTGGAAAACAGTGCTTTAATAGGGTCTATTAGGGCACTGTTTTTTGTATTGCTCTTTTTATCTGAAACACGTCGAAACAGCCTGCTTTATGTCAGACAACTGTCAGATTGTCACATTTTTTAGGAAATGTCAGAATTCAGTGTCTACTTATTTAGATGCAAAGTAGATAAAGTCTTCTATGATACGTGTTGCAAAGATGTTTTTAGGTACATGACGCGATTTCAAACTCGACCTTCGGCTTCGTTTGACAAAACACGTCGCGTCCCGAAAACACTTCAATTTTGCAACTAGTATCATAAATAGCTAATTATACGACGTTTAATGTCGTTAAAAAGTTCATTAAAATGTCTCTCAATCTTATTAAAGTGAATTTAATCTAGTTTAAACAACTTCTAATCAAGTTAAGATGTCCTTCATCCCATTAAAACAAATATTAAATGTAGCTAAACGATAATAGATATATTTTTAACCGATGTATAGCTAATTAAAATACTTTTTCAATTTGTCTAAAGGACTTTTAGTGATATTAAATGAATTTTAAACTTCAATGGGCTTTTAATTTCAGTTGTTTTAATTCTTCTTGTCAGGTTTTTCTTGGTCTGCCTTTTCCGTTATATCTTTCTATTCTTATTTTATAAACTCCCTTGACAATCATCCGCTGGCATTTATTTACTATCGCCGGTTTTAATTTAAATGTTTTCTGAAGATTTCGTTTTCAGTATTATCTTTCTTTGACTTTTCCTCTATCTTGCTTAGAAATCTTATTTCCACTGTGTCTTCTTGGCTTCTATTTTTTTTTGTGGGTGTCCACAATTGACTGCTAGCTTCCAGAAAATTCTGTTCAAATATAACCCTTCGTTTTGGTGCATTTATGCACATCTCTGAGGCGTTAGCCCCTCAAGCTCCGCCGGAGTTTCATGTGATGATATTCAGCTTTTAGAATCTGGATTCAATCTTTAACCTATGTGTGTACTGTGTTCGTAGATTAGACGTGGGCCTGTTTGCAATTTTACACTTAATTGTATATTGTCTGTATGAATTAAGTTAGTACTATGATTTTAGAGTTGTTGTTTTTGGATGCATCCGGAGTACTGTAGAATCTTACACGGAGGTACTCCTATACTGGTTATGATTCTATATAATGTTATTAACTGGTTATTTCTATAGTCGATTATTATACACGGTTACTGTTGACTTGCCTACAAGCCTCTTCTCTTGAAATATTTTGAGTTTGACTGCTGGTTTTGAGTTTATGAGTACTCGTTTCTATAGGATCACATTTATTGTATAAAGACTCGTTGGCGCTTTGAGCATTTAATTCTTTTTAGTAAACCTTGTATATAAATGCACCGTGTCTTCACTGTCTAGCTAGTCTGACCCTCAAATGTGCCCATGTAGTCTCGTGGTTATATAAAAGTATAGAATACGAGTCGAAAGTTGGTATCAATGTGCACTTTATCATATAAAATTGTTGTGATATCTTGACTGCAAGATGTTACGGTATTAAAAGAACTTTACGACACCCACCCAAGGTGAGCATCGCACCACGGAATCAGTCCTGGAAAACTGGCACACTTGCTCTGAGATCGGCTAAAAATAGGCTAAAGGCCACGGCTGGAACGCTCAGGGAGTCGGGCGTGAGTCACACGATACGTTCTGGGCAAGCGTGTTGCGGCATAGATATATATATAGGGTATGTCAAAATCATGAGGGCGCCACCAAGCCTGTCTTAACCCGACTAACCGGGCCTGGACGGTTAGACGGGAGCGAAGCACGCAAAATACTCCGACGATAGGATTACTCAAGAGTTGCAAGGTCAAATAACAATTTCGAGATTGCCTTATGCAAAGATTGTAATTAGGTGCCAATCCGACCGCGACTACGCAGCTGTCTCACCCACCTGTACGCTCAAAGCTCCCTCGTCCCGTCGCACAATAATCAGTACACTGAAGGGGGGCGCTTATCTGAAACAGAACATGCACAAGTCGAAACAAAACAATAGTTCCCTTAACTAACAAATCATGTATTGACTCACGGGTTACAATGGGGCAGCGGAGTGCGTCGCCCTATATCTATAAATAGATTATATCTAAGAAAACACCAGCTGGCGCGCGCTCTAAACCTAGCGACAGATGTTGAACAGTAATGAACAAAGTAGCACTTGTAACATAGACAGTCTGTAATTTGGAATGAATGTACAAATATGCGGGCGCGACGCCTTATGCAGCCAACAGTAATGCAAGCCCTCGTAAAATAGACAGTCTGTAATTTGGAATGAACGCACAAATATGACGACAGTGCCTGTAGGCACAAGAAATGTGACGGGCTCGCTCGCGGCGTCCCAATACAGCTCGTACGCGGGGCTTAATGCTCTCCGCGGGACAGGTACACTCGCGTTCACAGCGGTAATCAGTTCAAAGACACATACCTTAATATGTAGGCGGTTGGGGAGCCTGGTACAGTTGAGTTGCGACAGGCTGCAGTCTTAGGTGGCAGGTACATTCGATGTTCGACGGCTATAGGGATGAGAGGGCATCCGCCATACTGGCGACGTGAGACGCGTCAGGACGCGTACAACTGGACGACGAAAAATGGGCCACTTTCGTTCTGCGGGACAGATCCTCGAAGGTCGAGATGAAGGGGCACGATCCCTTACTTACGGGAGCAGGAACTGGGCTCAAGATGCACCCACGCTACGCCGAAACAATTCGGAATTCACACACAACCACCACACGAACGCTCTCTGCAACGGGCTGCGATCAACTGCCACTTAAGGCGAAACCGTTTGTCACATACTTGCTGAAGCAGCACTCGACGGGAAAAAGACTGACGCCCCCGCCAAGGGCGGGAGCGCCGCATGAACGCACACACTATCCGACCTCTTATTCGATCGACGGCTCTCGGCTGAATGCCCAGCAAAAAGCGTTAGGACGCTGAAGTGGCGTGAGCCAAACGGCGTTGCCACGTGACTCTCGACAGCCAATGGCGATGCGATCCATAAAACAAATTAATGCCGGCGACAATGGTAGCACGCCGCAACGGCGTGTTTTCTAGAAGATTCGGAATTCTTGCGAGCGATAACGCTCGGCTGCCAAAGCGCCATCAGAGGGGCGCTCCAACCGACGAGAAATACTGCGTTTGGGGCCAAATATGTGCAAAATCATGATTCTGGGATTAGGCGATGGAGCCAAATAAGTAACTAAAAGGGTTTAGCATACGGGCACGCTGCCCTAAAGCCTAGGTGGCTATTTAAAATACCAAAATGACCTGAATCAAATGTGCGGAAGATGAGATTGTACTTGTGCGCAAAGATTGAAAATGGTTTTAACATAGCAACAAGTTGCCCTAAAGGCGTGAAATGCAATTAAGCATCTACAACAGCAAAATGACTTAACAAAGAGCATCACCGTCCCCTTTCTCGCAGTAGAATCGGTGCTATATTTTGGTAACCATTGAAGTCAGAGGGAGTTTAATCCACATTTTCTGCCCTAGAAGCAGAGGATCTATCACTGAGCCGTATTCCTTGCTGAAAACAGTAACTGTGTATCTATGGAAACTAAGATAACCAAAATTTAGAATTTTCTTGCTGTAAAATTTTAAATAGTTATCAGCTAATGTGTTTTAACCATAATTAAATCATGTTAGTATCGTTACCAATCTACTGGTCTACTTAATTAATGGCTACCCTATCAACCCTACACGTTCTAAAACTATTATTAATTTTAAGAACTTGGTAACGGAAACTAATCGACAAATTCACACAATTTAATTCGTCTACAAAACCTTTACACCGGCTTGGAAGCCAGAGTTTCATATCAGAGCACAACGTTCTAGAAAGAATTTGTCAGATTTTGCCTCCTTGCATATTTAATGCGTTTGTGTATTTTCCACGAGTCTGAACGCGCATTCTTCCCTTGTCCGCTGTGCCGCAAATTAATTGCAAACCCCGGGACCTGAAGTCCAGAAGTTTAATTTTGTGGATCATTTGTTTTCATTATTTCCAACATCCTTTTAAGCGTCAGTGAGCACCCGCTTTTCTTGATGACGACATGATTAGACAGATCAGCACTAGAATTGCATAGTCATCAGCTTCGGATTAAATGGGGGTTTCCATGTTATTTTATTAAGGACGTTGTGTTTTATAAGAGTTCTCTTTTTTGTTGTCACGGCTTTGTACATTTATGTATTGGTCAATTTGGTAATATAATAGATACAAGAAATCATTTAGTCTATTAGTCAAATTTTATGGACATTCGAACTGAGTTGTGTTTGTTTTCTTTGTGAAGATATGAGATTGCAAATATTCCTGTGTCGGCCATTTTCTTTCTAGAGGTAGCACGAATTAAGCTTCTTAGCCAATATCTTAGGACTTTCTTCATATACTATTAGGCATGAGGTAGTCTTACGCCTTTTTTTAGTTCCTTCAAATTATTTTTTATAGCGTTTCTGGTTTCTTGCTAAAGTTTTAAAGTCTAGTCGTGTTTCTTCCACATAACTCTCCTAGGGTTTTCTTGCTCCCAGTCAAGGGCGCACGGGGGTGGCACGTCATCATGACCACGTTTCTTCGGATTCGGTTTCCAGTAGCCGTCAGCTGAACTCCATATGAACTGGGTGTGTGTTATGGGTATTAGGTAGGGCGTAAATTCTCTGAAATACCGACCAACTTTCACATTTTGACTTTTATCGGATATAAAAGCAGGGTCTAATTGCACGATTTAGAGAGCTTGGGGTTCCGTGTCACTGAGTTAAATTGGGGCTTTCTTCTTCTTCATTATGGCCGATTTTTGCTAGCTATCCCGCATTCTGCGCGCCAGCCTTCAGTTCGCTCTTCTCTCTCGTTCTTGCACTGAGAGCAGCGAATTTTTCTGGACTGGCCCTGATGAACATCCATGTTGGTTTGAAAAAAGAAGATGCGTTTATTTAAGACGTGTTCTGCGCCTTTCCAAGCAGGCTTATTCGATGCCGCCAAAATGCATCGGCTGTGAATTGCATAAAGATAAGCCCGTAATTACACATTTGTTCAGTGTGTATTAGTAATATGACGAATATGATTCGATTTTATTCTGTGGGTATGAAGTTCAGAGTTAAGTAAAAATAACCATATAAATTAAGAAAAGCGCCCATGCGCTTACTCAATAGTCTACACGAACTAAGAAGCTAAAAAAGGGCAGTATAACTATATAAATGCTGCAGTGGTTCGTACTGCGAAAGATCACCGAAAAAATAAGATCGAAGGCGAGTTTAGCAGTTGTTTACCTTGATACACTACACTTTGTTTATAAAGCTACAAGCAGGCTCACGATATTCTCGTAAAACATAAACGTAAGTGTCGTCCTTGACTGGCTGGTAGTTAAGAGCTACCTCTTTGTGTTTTACCTTCCATCCTTATCTCTTTTTTAACGATCTGTTCTGATCCCATTTACGAGTACGATTCTTATTACTGTAGTTGCTTGCTCGCTACCTCCTCTATCAACGTTTGCACTTCCACTGCTTCTCGTATTCTACTGTTTTTGATTCTGCGTCCCTTGGGATATTCTGCAACTTTTCGAGAGGTTTTATTTTTGTGAGTCTCATATAACAACATTCTCAGAACATCTTAATCGCCATAACTTATCTTAACTTATCCGCTAATATCCCAATTTCTTCATTACTTCCTAATTTAAGTAGACATTACAAATGTGACAATATATATTTAGATTTAATCTTTTTGTGGATTTTTAAATTCTTATTATATTATTGATCACGAAACAGATCTGGTATGCTTTCTTTGTTCGGTTTAGAATATTTTCTTCTATGTTTTCATTTTTTTATTGTAACTTTACGTCGCTAAACATTGTTTCTTGCATCTTATATTATGTTGTTCCCTACTTCCTACTTGCCAATGGGATTTGAATATTGCTAATCATCATTACTATTTCGATTTATATTGATTTATATATTTACTCTCAGTTCGTTATTTATCTACTACTACATGTGTTCCTCGACCTTTTCTTCTTTTAACTAGGTGCCAACAATAGCACCACCACCACAACGCAATTTTCATAATAAATGCGTTTATCAGTAACAGTACCTACATATTTTTATAACATAATGGACAAATCATATTACAATATTTTCTGCACTCTATGTGCAACTACTTAAAGGAAGTGTATAGCAAAAATTAAAGTTGTAAAACGAAATAATCTCAGAGTTTTAAAAGCAGGATCGAGTGTGTGTGTGCGTCACAATGACACCAAATCACAGTTGCTTTACGCTCTACAGTGCTAAAAAAATTATTCATTATGGCATATTTTTGTGCTCTGTCATTTTGATCTTTTCACAATGCCTTTTGGTTTTGAACTTTTGGTACTTACACATAATGATTTTTGAAATTAATTGTCTGCTCCTCACTTGGATTTTGTTTAAAAAGTTTTACTAAATTTAGTTTCAGACCTTTTACAGTTAAGAAAGGAAGTATGCAATATGTTTCCACTAATTCCCTCAACAGCTATAAAACATGTTGGCTGTATATTTTCTATATATAATACAAGGAGAACGTAGAAACTTACATGCAATATCTAATATTTGAGAAAAGCGTTGCACGCCTTATGCTGTTATCATTCATAGTAAAGAAAGATGTAACGTTATTGCTTTGTCTAATCTCATCAAATACTATAAAAAATGGATATAGATCTTCCATGTGTGAAACAATGTATTGGCACTAGAAATGTATCATTCTTCTTCCACCACCTTACTCGGATGTTGGCTATATATTAGCATGGCTATATGGATCTTGTTAACAGGGATGCGAGAGGGTTCTGCAGAGGTGACGCTGAACCACTTCCTCAGCCAGGAGATTTTTCTCCTACCAATCGTCTTCTTCCCTCCACCTTTTCTAGGATGAAAAGTTGTAGAAAGTAGTATTTGTGCAAGTTCATCATGACGTCGCCCTAGTATTCGAGCTTCCTCTGTTCCATGATCTTCATCAGCTCCCTTTAGCAAGACCTTCTTTAAAGGACCACCTGAGTCAGTGGTGACTTGATCCACCCAGCTTAAGATTTCGAGAGCTTAGAAGTGGGCACATCTTCGTGAGAGTAGTTTTGACTTTCTCGATGCGGTAATTAATTTTTCACAAAATGGTACCAGCTTTCGCTGAGAGTACAACCGAGTCATCTGCAATAATGATACCAGGCGGTGACGGTGCAGGAATATTGTATTTGGCGTTTTTTTAAACCCTCCAATGTGTTCGCCATCAGCACGATGTTATCTGCTTATACTATGTTGTTGACGATTCTTCGGTTTGCTTTACTGCAGTGCCAAATTCCCTTTAATTATTCTCTGAATATTTTCTCTCAGCACGCGTTGAAGAACAATGATAATAACTCGTAACCTTGTCTTGCACCTGGCATGATTTCTACGGGCTGCGATAGCTGACCGTCGACACAAACTACAACGTTCTATCCTCAATTCATATTGCTAATAACACGTATGTCTTTCTCATCTACCCCGGTGTTCCTGAGTACAGCGATTATTCTTCCGTCTTGACAGCGGTCAAAGGCTTTGTTGTAAACCACGAAGCATACCTAAATGTTACAGCCAATGTTTCTCCTCCGCTGAATAAATAATTGTACAGCAATCAAGGCCTCGTGGCTACTTAGGCATATACGAAAACTATATGGCGTTTTACTGAGTTTCTCCCTGCGTTTGTTGTATATACGGTTATGGCTTACCTTAAGAAATATCTTCAGAATATGACTCTGATGATCTTAAATTTTTGACAGGTTTTTGCAGTGGCTTTTTTTCAGGGTTACAAACTAGACGTAAGCCATCCGTTTATCATAGATCTTCTTGTAGAATTAAGTCAAGGGCTTGACACAATAATCATCCATGATTTCCATCGGGTCCCGTTAGCTTTCCAGTTTTGGAAAGCGTGATGGCACACGTTAGTTCACCGAGTGTGACTGCTGATCCGTCGACTTTGTCGAACTTTGGTCTCTTGGAATACTGATCAGTGATCATCCTTGCAAAGTTCTTCTGCATATTTCTCCCAATGTTTGATTCTATTTTATACTTTCAGTGTCATGTTACCGCGCTTTTCAAGGACGGTGACTCTTTGTTGGTTCCTGCTGATAGCCTCATTGATCGTTTTGGAGAGGTTGAAGACATCGTGTTTGCTATTTAGATTTTTCACTCCTCTACAGTTTTCGAGTTTCGAGGGTTCTTTGACTTCCCTGATCTTCCACCGAATATTATAGTGGATAGAGTGGTATTTCTCTTGGTCTATGGAGTTGCGGCACTGTTTCTGTTCATCCGATCGAGAATTTCATGTTATCCAATCCGTTTCCTTTTGCAGTAGCCTCTCTCCCTTTTGGATGTTGATCGCCGACACTACTCAATGTACCCTTAACAGCGTTCCAGATCTCTACTATTTGCACCTCTAACGGCCGAATGGTTGCTTTCGCTGTATAACTTTTAAGTCAGATTTTACCATTAATTTGTTATGAATCCCTTACATGCTCACACTTGTATATTCCATTTGTCTTCATTACATTTCTGAATAAGTGAAATAGTCCAAAAAGAGGTAATGCGTCTCCCACAGGGAGCAGATGTGTAAATTGCTTTTGATGTTCTAATATTTCCTACCAATTCTAAGACCGAACTAGACAAAATGTTCAAAACGGAAATAAAACCTAAAAATATAATTTTAGATATTTTGAGAATTGTACGGTAAGAACCTTTAGTATACGTTTATCAGAAAGTGTTACTTTTTCACTTAATTTTTCTAACGGTCAACTCATTGCAATTTGCAATCTTTAAAATACAAAATTACTAAGGTGCTTGAAATTACTGTGATTCAGACCGAAAATGTCAAACAAGCTTATAAAGTTTCTAACTAGGAGAGAGGGTCTCACAACACGCGATGGACAAAGGCAGGAGAGATAATTTACTTTAGAGACTAATGAACCCCAATTTCCCAAACTTGTACACTCTATCATGACACCAGCAAAGTTTCCTTTCGCTTTTTGCCTCTTTGTACTCTCAGATTCGTTGCAAGTTTGGATTTTCTTATTATTCCTCAGTTTGCTACGCTTATACTTTGCTTTCTGATTACTGTCTTTGCTAGAACTAAAAATAATGAAGCGACAGGGAATGGAAGAGCTTGATATAGTATTGATATTAACTATGTCGTTTGTGTGTGTTTATTGTCGTGTATATGTTGTCCGAAAGCTCACTTATTAGTTTTGACTCGATACACCAAACCATTTTCCTTATACTTATGCATCTAAATAAAAACGTAACAAGTCCCAAAAAAGTCTTAAAGTAGCTAGCTATTCAGTTAAAACTCTTGGAATGCGTTCCACGCTATGTTTCATCTACTGGGAGCATCGAGACAAGATACCGTTGTGAGAATAGTTTCAAGCGAATACGAGAAGTTAATGAATCCGCTCAGCGACGCAAAGCAAAGCCAACTAATATGTAAAAAATCTGTAAAAGGCTTTACCCAGAATTACCCTCGTCGATATTGTGACACTAAATAATTTTGAAAATCAAATTAAGTTAGGAGTAAAAATATCTAATAAGTTAAGTAAATTTTCAAATTCAAAAAAAAGTTACCGGTGGTTGAGTTCGAAGGGTAGGCGAACCGCGAATGCAGTCCCAACGTTTTGTGGGATATTGAGAGGGAGCGGGCTATTTCTACCTGACCTACGAAGCACCGACCCTTCGAATTCCTGCGTTGCAGCTATATTAAGTAAGGCACTAATTTGTTGCTCCTTCTTGTATCGTACAACATTTATTATGTATCTACTGGGGCCCATTTTTAGTAAGAATAAATCCTGCGCTATGTACAAATTATTACTTGTATTTATTGCTAAGTTGAATAAAAAATAAACAACATTTTATTTTTTAAGGTGCTCACCCTATATGCGAATATAGATTTGTCTGAAATCTTCTCGGTTTCATGCCAGGTAGATGTATAATGTGTATGCAAAATATTGTCTTTCTTCGAAAAATAGTTTCTGAGTTATAACGCCAACAGACAGACAGACAGACGGAATTGAGAAAACGTATTTTTCGTCATCTAGGGACCCTGAAACGTGAAGATCTGGAGAAATTTCGAAAGGTGATTTTTCGCGATTACAATACTTCTTCGTCTTTTCGACGAGAGAAGTAGAAACAAACATAAATGCACTAAGGCATTATGTATCAGTTAGGTGGCGTTACCTGCGCTGTATTAAAATTGATATCTATATATAATATATAAAAATCAATCGCCGTGTGTTAGTGTGTTAGTAACGCAAAAATTCGAGAACGACTTGACCGATTTGGATGATTTTTTTTTTGTTTGGTTCGCCTTACTCCCGAGGTGGTTTAGCAAACATGAAAATTCGTAAAAATCCAAAGGGAAAGCCGGAAAATTCGAAAATATCAAAAGTGTGTTTTTCTATACACTGTACGATCTTCTATTTGCAGTCATACTTTTATGATTCTGTGCTTAATGGTTTGAAGGGTTTTCCCCATCATGTCATAATCCAAAACTACGTTTGCCGGGTCAGCTAGTTCACAATATTTTACACCTTCATTGTGACAAATAATCGTATAACAACACAGCATCGCGTATTCTTCTCAAGTTGCAAATTTAACACCTTAAGTTTACCCAAAAATTGGCAGCTGACAATATGAATGATACTACCACCCCTCCTGAAGGTTTCATCGTTAGTGGTGTCTTCTGTTAAACGTTTTTTTTAAATTACAACTTAACGCGCAGTTTCTAGTGTCAAAAGTGGCTTAATTTTAGTGGGCGCAAAACTTATAAACTCGTAAACACGTAATATCTGTCACCCCTAGTGTGTGTTAGGAATGCAATTTTTACAAAGCCTAACCCTAAAGCCTATAACTATATCAAATTTCAAGTTTCTACGTCGCCTGGAATTTGGCCAGAAATTTTGGACATACAGTCTACACATTACCCTTTTTCTGTGACGTCAAAAATAACAATACATAGCGTTTAAAACGTATGTCTTATATTACAGTAAAATTCAAAAAGATCATTTAACTCACAGGTAGTAGACATCAGAAGGAATTTGACATATATTGCGTTGGAATGAAGCCCTGTATTAATAACGGGCTTAATTAGAATGTGAATAATTAAATAGGGCAAATCATCACAAGGCTCAGGGTACTTTTATTGTGTAAAACTTTGCCTGTCAGTATTTTAGGCTAATCAAAATGAAGTGTATTGATTATACTCTAATAAAATGGTTTTTTCTATATTTTATTGAACTGAAATAATAATCTGGGCTAGCTCAGACGAGAACACAAAACTACTCTCTCAGGTTGGGTTCAAATCTAATTTTTATTGAAATTTTGTTTAGAATATTTTACTCAGCGTAGCTCATATACGCAATTTTTGTACAACAGCTCTACTAAATTCGGTTACTCATAATCTCACAAACTTGACATTGAACACAGAAAGCTGTTAGTGCATATAGCGTTTATTTTAATATTTAAAAGTAAAATTCTGCAAGGAACCATTTGGTAAATCGAATTAAAACTCCCGCCTAGCAAAAACTGGCTCGATTTTGTTTAGATATGACGTCAAACGAAGCCAGCTGCTCTTTTGTTCTGGACTTCCTGTGATGGCTTCAAATTACTCACTCTGAGACTAATCTGGACGCTTGGAAATATGATGACTCTCCTCCGCAAGATGGAATCTAGCAGTTCACTATTTTCCCGATCCCCAAACAATCAAAACATGTCAACTCCTACCTTTCAAATCTGCCTATTTTCGCCACGAAGATGGTTGCAGGTGACGCCGACGGCTTTAAGCGCTTGAAGTCGCTTCCCTGGCAGCAAATCTTGTTCAGGATGCTCGTTCACACCTCCCTAAGCCGTTGGAATAGAGAACCCTTGCTTTGGCAGCTCAAGTGGTACGGTATCGAAGGTCGAAATTCTCAGGTTTCCGATGCCGTTGTTCAGCCGAGGTTGGTTTGGTAAATTTGCAATTTTTATGTCGTAGAACGTTCTGCAAACACTACCACAGATGCCTGATAACGGGTATAAATAAATGGTATACTCTTTAACTTGGTAAAACACTTTTTATTGTATTAAAACATTAATTTACTGAAGCACAATTTTGCCCCAAACTAGTCAAGTTACAGCAATTAATTGTTCTTTTTTTTGACAAAACAGCATCGCGTTGCTTAGTAACCGTGATATGATATTGTTTATAGGAAATTAGTTTTAGTTACAATTTTTACATCAAGGAATCAAATTTGATAATTTGTTTCTTAAATCTAAAATTGTTTTTATCTCTAATAACTAAAATTGTTCTTTCTCGTCACATACAACGTTTTAACAATCACTGCTCTGCTATAACACTTAGTTTTTAAAATGCACTGACACTTCAGTTCATATTTTAAACATGTCACTGGCTTTTCTTCTATTTAGTTGCCTTCGTTGTGTATTGCTCTTTGCAATTACTATTTTATCTTGCTTATATTTCATCTACCTTTCAGCTTGCTTGCTTTTCACTGGCCTGTATTTTTATTATTACGCTCATACTCAGTATGCACATAACCAACCCTTTGTATCATTTAATTTCATTTGATCTGGCTTCAAATATGCTCAAACCTATCATATTACTTATATTATATTAGCCATCTTAAGAAAAAATTGTTACGTCACAAAAAAAAAGGTTAGTGTGTAGACCTCACAAACATACATTCAACTTTATATATAGTATAGATAACCCTAACGCTATGAAGTTATAACTACTACAAATTCCTTAACCGCAGGCTCTGGCCGATTTCGATTAATTTACAGTACGAACAACACGCGTGTTCAGACTTGCGGAACATACACAAATGCATTAAATATACATCAAGCAGCCAAACTCGTACAAATCCCTTCTAGGAAGTCTCCAAGATATTTTTACATGTATTTAGAAGCTTTGGAATGAAAATCGGGCTTCCAAGATATTGTATAAGTTTTTTTTAATACTTAAGGGATTTCATTTATACAAGTTTTTATTTAACTTCTTCAAATGCTTTATGGAAAATAGTAGCTTTAAAAATTCCAGAATTGATGGCTGCAACATAAGAAACAATTCTTTCTTTGTAAGAAAGGGAAGTAATTTTAAATTCCATACTTTGACGCCGCAGAATATAGATATCAAGTGTCTGTTACCTCTTAAGCGTACATTTTGTATTTTCTCGAAATATTCTCATTCTGGAATTTATAAATTTAACGCCAACTTCCTTCCTTATCTTTTTCGGGTGTTGACGCTCACAAGGCATACTAAATTATAATTATCGGCGTCCGAATAATCTTAATAATACTCCCGTAATTCTTTGTACTAAAATATCTCTCTTGTAAATCTTCCCAATTTCTTTGAATCTGTTAAAATTTTACTCCTCCATTTTATGAGGACTTAACACTATTTGTTGGATTAATTCTTGCTAACCTGAGATAATTTTATTGCCGTTAATAAATAATTTCAGGAAGTTCTACACTTTAAGGTTGCAAATCCTGTAATAAGCTCAGCGATGTCGCCCAGCGCTGGTGACCATTCATTCCGTGAGAGCTATATCCGTGTTCTATGGGAATAATACTTGATTATTCCTATTGGTCAATCACACAGTCCCAGGTGTCACCATCCTCATGGATGAATTACCAATCTTTGTATTTTAATTTAATTTTATCTCTGACCTTGGAGCCTATTCCTTCCTATTTGTTATGATTTTCCATTTCCTATTTATCTGTTATGTGAATTCTTCTTTGCTTCTAATTGGTTGCTATGGAGAACCATCCATTTACGACCCGCAACCAAGAAATGTGCTCGAGTTAGTTCAGTGAGAAGGGCGAGAGCCGCAGGCTGAAGAAAAGGTTCGCTCGCCATAGTGAACACTTGTTTGTAGGAACGTGGAGGAGAGAGAATAAATTCGTCATTTATGTGTGCCTTAATTTTTGGAATGCTTTCTTCAAAAATTTGCGTAACTGCATTTAGCTTTGCACATGAGTTATTTGCCTTAACACATTTCTCTTCTATGTATTCTCCTCATTTTGTGAAGACTGCACTACTTGTCTTTTATTATCCTGTTGTATGACTTCATTTTACTTCGTATTGTGTCTTCTAGGGAATATTTGTTTTCCTTCTTTTATCACAAACAAAATGTTCACCTCATCGACCATTACAGCGTTTGTTCTCTATTTGTAATGGTTTTCTAGAATTCATCCCTTTTCATCCGATGTGTGAATATATCTTTTCTAATTTCTAATTCGTGCTAAGTGAACAACCTGCTTACGACCCGCTATAATCCCAAAGTTAGCACAATGAGAGGGAACTGGGCCGCAGTCTGAAACAAAAAGCTCGCTCGCGATATTCAAGACAAAATTGTACATAGAAGGACGGGAAAAGTCTGTGTAATGCATGTAGGCTCCACCTGATATTTTTGACAATGTGTTGAGAGATTACCTATTTTATGTCGTAATGCTTGGGATGCTTATATTAGTTTCGCATAATTGCATTTCCCTTCACAAATGAGTTACACAGTGTTAAATTTGAGAACTATATTAATATGCCGTACACAAAAATACATTTTTTAACGACAATTATCTAAAACAAACTTCTTTTGAACTAATATTTGTTCAGAAAAGGCCATTTTCCGCTGCCTCACATGGTTTTTCTGGTTCAAAAGAAAATTAATACATTTTTTGCTAATAAATATAAAACTGAAGATTAAAACATACAAGTAAGAAATATGAAATGGCAACAATTATATTTAAATGTTGCTTACTGTTACCTAAGACAGAACAAAAATAAATAACTATTATACAAACTAGATATTATGATTTCGGCGTTTTAAAAAAATAGAAAAATTGTCATACCGAATAAAATATATACTTGAGATCGTTTGAAACTAGCAAAATGTTTTTGTACTTGTGGAATTAAAAACCCTCGTTACGACTCGTGTTTTAAACTTGTGTAATCGCTGTGTAAATAACTATTAGGCGGACCCCAACTGTTGGCCAAAACTGCAACACACAACTTTCAACGCTAACCAAAGCAAAAACTTTAAGAATTTCTCGTGCTCGTGATGCCACATCACGTGATGACAGATAGTATTGCATAATTTTACAAGAAAAACAATATTAATAACTCTTTGCTTAAGGGGTTTTTCTCAACGGGAATGCAGCTAAAACTACGATTCGCCTAAAGCGACTAATTCTTAAATATTTCACAACATGCAATGCTAACTAATATAACTTATTCAAGATTGGTGATAATTGCGTGCACCATTTACATAAAAAACAAGTTAATCTTAATTGTACAATTGGCTGATGCGAAGCAGAGTGGGCAGCTGATGCTCACGATTCGAATTTGCAGGGCCGCTTAGGCTACGAAGCGCGGTGGCTGAGTTTGACGAAACAATACACACAGTTTTAGTTCGAAATATCTGTGATCCTGCATCTATCCCTGAGTATCATTCCTGTTACTGATCTAACGGATCGCATCTCTGTTGTTCGCAGTAGTTGTTTAGTTTTAGATGTTTCGCTCAAGCTTTCGTAACATAAGTTAGTATTGGTTTGTCCGATGTTTTATATATACGATCTTTACTTTCGGTTGACTTATATTTACTGTTCCAAATAACATCTAGCAGACACCCAGATGTAACGGCAGCTCTCGTTACTTGTGTTCGCACTTCTCCTAATGTGTCTTTGCTGCTTGAATTGATAGGTCAGATATAGTTGAAACTCATAACTTGCTCTATTATTTGGTTATCTACAGCAAGCTTACAGCGAACAGACTCCTTACTTAAAGTCATTAAATCCATCACGTCGAAATTGTCTCGAATGGCCACCAATGCTCCCAAATCAGTTCAAATCAGGCACACCCTGTGCTTGACGGTAGCTGCTTGACTGACTTTATTCAGCAGGAAAAAGTAGTGGCGGCGTGAATTTTTAAGCTGGCCAAACATATCTCCGATATTTCTTCCAAAAAATCTTCATCCTAAAACCTTTCTTTCCATATTCTACCATTTATTCAGTTTTACTCTGTTAAAAATTTTCTCTTCCTATCTGTGATGATTTCCAATACCTTCCTCTTTCAACCTGGTATATAGTTTATTTCGTAACCATGGCTTTCAGGGAATCATTGTGCTCTCACTATAGTAAAATATGTTTCCATTGTTTAATTTTTTTGTCTATTTTTGTCTAGCGGCGTGAATTTTTCAAATCGACGTCAGAGCCTCATTATGTTGCTTTTTTAAACTGTTTAAATCATGTCTCTCGGCTTTCTTGGTATGTTGATTGTTGGTTGCGTTTGTTTGTTTATATATTTGTTTATTTCTCTTTCCACGTTTTCTTTTTTTCTTCGTCATAAAGTCTTTGCAGATAATTTGTGACGTAGATGGTGCTAAAAAATGACATTCAGAGAACAACTTGAAAATTAGCGTTGTATTGTTTTACGTAATATTCTTCTAACCGCCGAATATCAGTTTCAAAGTCTGGGTAGTTTCTGCTTAGGTTCATTTTATTTGGAATTAAATCTATTGTTTCGTTCTTATTGTGATTTTTTTATGTCATGTGATTATTTAAAAACCAACTTTTCATTGTTACAGTTTTTGTTTCACTAAGATTGCTTTTTCAAACATTTTTCTGCTTCAGCTTTTATTTTTGGCCCTTTCGGTATTCAAGGTGCACGTTTCGTTCTATTAAATAGTTTCATTAAGTCAGTTTTACTTGCTCACACTTTAGTTAAATCACAAGAAATATTTTTGGAAGGTTACGAAAAATTTATCCATCAACGACATTCGGTCAGCTTTAACTTGGCGGAGAATAATGTTTTAGATACCGTTTTCAAGTGTCAACTGGAGGTAACTACGTTATCAGATTTGATACGACGAGAAGATATTTCTAATTTTAAAATCACCTTCCAGATTGCTAATTACACTTTAAGTCGCAAGCAGTTTCAGTTTGCATGACACTTCATAACGACGCATTAATTAAACTATATGCTGGGGAAGATATCTGATGGGAATTCCTTTTAATTAACCCTTCAACAGCTAGCGTTACCATACGGTAACGCTTACAGGGTTGTACATCAAGCGCCGCCATATATTTTTGTGGTTAGAAATTTGAACTCTGCGAGAGGGGATCCGTACTACATACGTATCTCTACACGTTAGTACTTATTCGACGTTCGCAGCGGCTTGTTGTGCGTATCCAGCGGTCGTTAAAAACGACTTTTTTGCAAATCATGGATTATGGCGACCTTCGATTAGAGTAAGTAACTTTCAAACTCCTCCGTTTACTTTTATTTGTTTATAATACGTACAAATTATAGGTAAAAGTGTACTTTATAGGATGGCCAATAATAATTTGTGCTAGTTTATTTTCAAATAATTAGTTAGGTTAGTTTTTTTCGCCTGTTACCATATGGTAACGCTAGCTGTTTATGGGAGTCAATTAAAAGATTACGTGATTTTTTTCCAGGAGAGGTTTTACCTTGGAAGAAGCTCCGCAAATGGTGTATGAAGATGACTTAGATGTTCAAGATATATTTATAGAACCTCCGGAGGCAAACGTTTTGACCGATGAAGATTCAGGCGACGAAGAGGAGGGAGGTTTTGTCGATAATCTTAGTGGTCAACAATTATTAGCTGGAGCAGAAATAAGAGTGAACCAAGCTATACATAAAGAGCCAGACGAGCCTGTTCAAGATAATGAAGGTCCGTATACCAGACCAGGACAGGAAAAAATCACTTGGATAAAGAAGGGCGATATAATTCCAAATAAAAAAGCTTTTCCCGAACCTGATTACTCCAGATTTGAAAATCTAACAGATGTCGAAATTTTTGAGCAGTTTATTGATCAAGAAACTGTTGACTTACTTGTTGAGCAGTCTACAAAATATGCTGTCTTTTTAAATCATTCAGATCCTAAAATTACTTCTGGGGAGATGAAATGCGCCATCGCCATCATGATTCTAAGTGGGTATCATGAATTGCCTGGAAAAGACATGTACTGGAGTACAGAAAAGGACTTGAACGTATCCATTGTGTCAGATGCCATGCGAAGAGATCGGTTTAGGCAGATTCTAAAATATTTACACTGTGCTGATAACACGAAACCTAATAATAATGACAAAATGTGGAAATTACGACCTCTCATGGATAAACTACGAGCAAATTTTATTAAAAATTTTGTTCCTGAACAACACCTAAATTTTGATGAATCCATGGTTAAATATTTCGGAAGACATCCCAGCAAACAATTCATACGAGGAAAACCAATCCGATTCGGCTACAAGGTATGGTGTTTAAATGCTGTGTCGGGGTATCTTGTAAATTTCGATGTATACCAAGGGAACAATCCTAGGGGAAATACTTTCTATGAAAATGGATTCGGGAAATGTGCACCTCTTATCAACATGATTGACGACTTTTCCCCTGATGTGTCCAAACTTCCATTACAATTTTATTTTGATAACCTTTTACTGGTTTCAATATTTTACATACCTGAAACAACGCGGCTATGATGGAACGGGAACAATCCGCGACAACCGTATCCCGAAAAGCTGTCCTTTACCTGCGAAAAATATGTTCTCTAAATCTAAATCTCAGAAAAGGGGTGATTACGTATCAGCTATTGATAAAGAAGATGGAATCATTGTTGTGAAGTGGCTGGATAATAATGTTGTTAGCGTAGCCTCTACCTGTCATGGAGTAAATCCCACTTCTTTAGTGAAAAGATTCTCTCAGAAGGAAAAAAAATTATACAGGTATCGCGTCCACCGCTTATAACCGAATACAACCGCTTTATGGGAGGAACCGACCTGATGGATGAAAATATTTCAAGATATCGTATATCCTTCAGAAGGAAAAAGTGGTGGTGGCCCATTTTTACTTGGTTGCTGGACACAAGTGTAGTAAATGCATGGTCTGTTAGGCGAAAATGCAGAAGCAAACCACCAATAAGTCAGCTAAATTACAGAAGACAAATCGTTTTGCATTATCTTGAGAAATACAAAACAGTTTCAAAAGGATCAGGAAGGCCATCTACATCTAAAAACATCGTTACTCTAAACCGGGTGTCTGATGATATTAGATATGATCAGGTTGACCATTTATTAGTTTCGACTAGGGATAAAAAAAGAAAACGTTGTGCCGGTGAAGGTTGCTCCTCAAGCATCCGAACAATGTGTTGTAAATGTAATGTTGGTATATGTATAGACTGTAACTATATTTTTCACACTAAATAAACATTTTTGACAGTTTGCAACAGATATTTGAATTTCTATTATTTTGTACATCACTAACGGCTAGTGTTACCATATGGTAACGGCACTTATATCGCAAAAAAAATAAAAAATATATTAAAAAGTTGTTGAAAGAGCCTAATCTAATCATAATAATTAGGAATTATAACCTGGCACAGCATATTTCTAGGAAAAAAAAATTCCGCCGTTGAAGGTTAATGAACGTCTGCTGTCTGGAATCACCTTGATAAAGTAGCTTAAGGGAATTTCTGATTTACATAGAACTGTAATTAAATTATCTTTGCTTCTAAAATCAGGCTTTATAATACAGTGAACGTTATAAGTATAGAATATTGTGCTTATGGTTTTCCTTTAGTTGCTATTAATTTTCACAGATTTCAATAACATCATTTTGCTGGTTGCATCCAACCGCAAAATAACTTGCCATCAACAACCTCTGCGGAAAGTTCCAAGCGAGCAAACTTCGAGGATTTAAGTTTGAGGAAAGTTTGTTAATAAATTGCCAAGACACCAAGCATGATTAATGTTTTTATGCGCGTACCAAAACACGTCATCAGCAGCAGTAATTTATACAGTGCGGAAAGAAAGTTGCCGACGAAAAATCGGAGATCGTTTTGTAAGTTATGGCTAAACTCATTCTTTATAAGCTGTAGGTGACCAATTAAGTTTTTTCTTGCAAAATTGTGCACTTGCTAAAGCGTTTGCCTATATTAAAAGAAAGTGGAGCGAATTTTGAATCTTTTTAATTAGGCTCGCCGTGTTGTCTTATCAAAAACATTTCCTTGAACTGCATATTGGCTTTAATTAGTTGCATGTGACAATAAATTAAACTTTGACATTAAGAAAGTCGCGGTGATCAAGGGCGACTATTCGATAATTTATAACAGTTGCAATGGTGCAATATACATATAAAATTCTTTCGCCAGAATATATCAGATTCGGTTTCAAGCTGTACTAAAAATGTAAAACTTTAAGAGCTGCAGAATGTCTACTACTAGATGTAAAATAATAATCTTCTAAGATTTCATTGGGAATAATATTTTTAATCATTTCTCACATTACAAAATTAAATAAAAGTACTTTTGCGTTACGTTAGAAAGAGTTTTGTGTGATAAAAACAAACAATGGTATGTGGAAAATGAAGTCATTGGAAAAACTCATAACAGAAAAACTTCAAGAGTAACTGAAAAGTTGCGGCTATTTTCAACCATCACAAGCCTCCAATATTTATTAATCTTACAAAAATCATTGTCTAGATTAAAAAATAATAACTGGAAAACGATGAATTTTATGCCAAAATTCAAATGTATTTCGATAAAATTCGGATGTTTAAGTATTTAAGAATATATCATTTCTCAGTTTTGTCTATTCTTCAACGCCATCTTTTGCAATTTATAATTCTTTGGATGGCAATGACGATCCACTTTTTTTTCCTTTCGGGTTTGTTTATTTTACAAGCTCGTTTGTACCTATTTTTAAGCCAGCTGCTTGGGTTAACAGTACGAAATAGTTGAGTATATTCTACATTATTACTGTTTACATTTTCTACATTAGCCCCCTAACACATTTATTTGAGTCACTTTCAGTAATTTTGATACAAAGGAGGTTGTACTGTAATCTCTTGATTTATTCTGAACTATTAGATTCTTCTTTGACCGTCTCTTCAAGCCAGTTTGTGTGCTTATGCTTTCTTTTACCAGCCCTTTGCAGTTCACTCCTGGATATCGAGTTCCCCTTGTTTCTCCCATATCTTTTTGTCCTCCGCCAGTTGGTACCCTCATTATTTCAATGTTTTCTTTTATATCGTCGAGCCAGCGTCCTTGCAACCCGTCTTGTCCAACTAGAAGAATTTGCAATTATTCGTTGGAGAAGAAAGGACAAAGCTAGAAATAGTATACGATATAGACGATATTCGGTTCGGTTGAGGATAACCAAACGAAGATCAAAAACACATTTTGTGCAAAACTAGATCAGTAAGTTAGGGAAACAGTGATCATAGAACATTAGAATGCGGAAGTCAGAAACGATGACACCTAGTGACCAGTTATTGGAAGGCATGGCTTATATACTAACAACAATTATAATTGGCTAAGACTGATTTATTTTACTAGTGAGGGTAATATGGTGGTAGCAAGTATCAGCTTTCCACATAAGTCAGTACACAAAGAAACAGGTGTATCACCAGATAAAAAAAAACGAGGAACCAAATAGATCATCGTTTAGTAGACAAAATACACGAAAACAGTTTCAGATGTAACAAACTATAGAGGAAAGGACTGCGGCACAAACCTCGTGAGTTCGATTCTCGCTACCGTTTGTTCTGATTCAAGTTTTTAGATGGTTTTCCTGAGTCAACAGAGTAACTTATCTGAAATGAATTCCGGGGCAGTATCTCTCTATCTTGCCTGGCCTTTCTTCCATTCTCCATCCCTCCTTTCTACCCACCCATCTTGTAATTCCCGTTATATGGTAACTAAGGAGAAAGCAAATAATCACAAGAATTGCAAAAACTTGAAGAGAAGTAAGAAACTACAAATTGAACAAGACAGAGGTCCACAACGACATAGCGGCTATAATAAGCAGGAAGATAGAGAGTTTCCTTCCAGGGTTCATAACAGAAAGGTTGACTACAGGCGTCTTGGAAAACGAAGTTGTAAAACCCAATTTGGTAGGTGAAAGGCCTTAAAAACGAGTTGCACCGTGGAATAGTAGCCATAGTTGTTACACGACAAAATCGACGTTACAACATGAAACGAGATAAAATCGGCGAAGTCTCGGATCAATTACATTAGGATGCGTTGTAACAAAGGGTGCCGGTTTACTCAGTGGAGAAGGGGAGTTCTTTGCGACTTTAATTAGGCATACGCTTTGGTAAACGAAATAAAGATGTTAAATGCCAGACGCCACCACTTTTGGGCTCATCGAGAAAGTGGAAGCAACAAACCCAAAATCCAAACTCCAAATGTCGTTACATCGCTTCAGTGCTTATGGGAGACATTCCACAGCTGCAGAAAGTTTCACCTATCTTTGGTGCTGTTCTCGCAATTTCATGGGCATAATGCAATACTCCATGTAAATGTAGATAATACACAAATAAAAATCACATAAAATAGTTTAAATGAACATGATCTATTGGATCAGAATATTCACACAAAGATTAACATGAATAATAACATAACTGATGTAGGGACACTGAACTAAATCATGAGTTCAGTGTATAGGGGTTAGTAAACATTTTGTAGGCAATTACCTGAGTCACGACAATAAAGTAAATTAACAACCCGCTATTTTAAAAGTCCACAGCGGTAAACAGATTACAGATCAGGGTATTTACTTTAGGTCCAGTAGCTAGAATAGCTAACGCTTCTCTAAATTGGAAGCACGCGACACAATTCTCACCAGAAACATTTTCTCAACATCAATTTGGACGTTTAACTTTCGGTAAAAATCACCATCAAAAGTAAGAGTTTTACGACACCTGACGATAGCACTCGGTAATGCGTTGAATTATAGCAGTTGGAATGTTTCACTTTGGAGCTGCTTTTATCTGGTGGCGGAAGACAGAATCAAAAGAAACGAAAGGGGTAGCCTCCAAATTCATAAAGGCTGATGGGTAAAAGAATCCTTGCTGTGCAAGTCTTGAGAACGGGATGTATTATTATACGCATACCGTCACCTGGATAGTTGTACTCTAAATTTGCTAAATTGTTCTCATAAAGGAACAATATGCATGAGGTAAGTTCAAATTATTTTAGGTTAGGTTAGGTTAGCTCAGATTGAAGTAAATTGATTTAAGTCAGATTAATAAGGCAGATTTATCAATTCCTCAGTTTAAAATTGATATCGATCCACTCACTTCGTCGGATAGATTTAGAAAATATAGGGTTGACTGGCATTTTAAATGCCTACAAGATAGCTGCTACAGGCGGCGAAACTCGGTTTACGACAGGTAACAAGCGTAAAGGGGACCAGTAGTTCAGCGTGGGGAGTGGCTTTAAGACTAAAACAGAAGAAAACTAACTCGTGATAGTCAAAACAATTGCACCTAAAAAGATGCGGGCACCAATTCGTCTTATTTCTATGGGCGCCAACTAATGTGTTTGCTAGTGATGTAATATGTAACATTATGTATCAGAAAAATGCACCTCTCGGCGATGGGAAACGTGCGCTCCTGCTACGACTTTGCGAGGTCTCTGAAAAGCTTAGTTAACTACAAAAAACTTCAGATTTGGAAGTTGCACTCCGGGAAGCTGGGTATATGCGACAAGGTCACAATTTTAGAAAATTGACACGCTAATGTTTTTCCAAACAGCTACATTCACGGAACGATAACGGTCATACACGTATAAGCTTTCTGCCCGGAGTCAATTGCCCGATTGAATATCGGCTACCCACGTTGGTTTAAGGCGACACGAGCTTTGCGATGTTCTCACTTTTTTACCGCGTGTATAAACCAGTGTTGACGTTTAGCATTAAAAATTTTCTTCTTATGCAAAGTGGATAAACTAATTAAACCTAATACATTTTAAAACATAATTGAGCGTATACTAATATTATTTACGATTATCTTCCTGAATAGTTATAATTATTTACAATAAGCAGCAAAGAGCTTAATTTGACAAACTCAATAAGCTGGAAATTATTACTGAGGGGTTATCCATTTGGGAGTACCTACTACTGTAATTCCGATATTATTGGTTTAAATTTCCAGAAGCTAGTACATTTATTGACTAATAAAATGTAATGGGAGTAGTGTATGTACGCTCTAGTCGTTTAGTCTGTTTTATTTTATAGCTGCTTTTACTAAAGCAAAATATCAGGCATTGTCGATACTGCAAGACCCAGAAAGAATTTAAATTTAACTTTGGGAAAATTCAAATGTTTTAATTTATGATGGCAACATATCACGCTAATGTGCTTTTAATATGCTTCTCAGTTCGCATTACACTTATTAACCATGGTAGATGTAACTGACTGATACGAAAACAGTGCCTTTTGATTATTTTAGGTGTAGGTGCAATCTCACAATCAGTTGTGCCTTTACTCGGGAAGTATACGTGACCCGATGACACTGGCTCAATTCAAATGTTTGTGGGTTTTCAATGTGCTTAATGCTGCACTTGCTGCATCTTGTAGTTGTTGCTGGACGATGAGAAACTGGTGCCTCTCAATATAATTTTTAGGCATATAAGTCTGGACTGTTGTGTTCCCATTACTTTATAGACATCTCTACTGTATTATAACACTGTACGAGGCGTTCGCTCGATAAGATCTAAACATCCAACAAACCGCTCTGAATGGAAATTGCTCTTTAGTACTCCACCATTTTCTGATTTTGAACTTCCCATGACACGAATTTCGAGCACTTGAAAAGCACCCGTCACAAGCACAAAGCACTAAAGCCGCATTCCTGCGACCTGGAATCGCTCATGACGTCGCCTCCGGGCTAAAAATTAATTTACGGGGCTGTAAAGTCGTTTGCTACAATGTCGCGTGTCACGCACCCAGGCACATGCTTAGCATTTGAGCCGGAAATTTCCCGGGGGAACCCCCGAGGCGCCTCGCGTTCAGCAGCCTTCGACTGCCCTTGCAGGTGACCCTGGCTCAACAAGAGGCGGCCTTTCAATTTCGCAGTGGAAGCCTTCGACATTAATTGTTCCCGATCGATTGAGTAATATGATCGGGCCGAACTGCGTTTACCTTAAGGGCATGTTTTATGTGGTAATAGTAGTAGTTGAGGAAGTGCGAAAATATACGATTATTTTTTAAAATAATGCTAGCTTCCCAGGACGTTGTTATTTTTATTCTACGATGTCTTTAAAAATTTATGAGGTAGGTCGTATATACGTGATCATAATTAACATTTTGTCATCCAGTCCAGATCTGGATATAGGTCTCCCGTAATAACCTCCATATTTCTCTCTTCAAGGCCGTTCTCTTCCACATCAAGCCGCCATGACGCTTCAAGTCATCGCCCCAACGCATTGGTTCCTCTGTTCCTGTGTCCGTAGTGCGGCCTCTATCTTTGGATTTCGTCCATCCTAAATGGATACTTCATTTGATTTATGTAGTTTGAGTCTCCTTATTTGGCTTGATAGACTGCCCCGACTGCCCCAAGTATATGTACTCAGCCACGCTTTCCACTATTATATTTTCAACGATTATTGGACGTAGGTCATCGGTGTTTGTCATTACCTTTGCTTTGTCGAGATTCATGTTAAGCCCTTTGAGTTTCGAAGCATGGTGTAAGTCGCTTATTATCTTGTTTAAGTTGTCGCAGCTATCTGTTATTAAAATTACGTCGTCAGCAAATCGTCACAGGCAGTTCCACTTTAGAGTTGCAATATTGTATTAAACAATAAAGTACAAAAATATTTCATAGACACTTTAATAGTTATTTATGCATCAGGGGCGTAAACAAAACGTGTTTACTTGTAGTGTAAACTATAGCAAGAGGCGCTAGACGCTGAGGGATATAGTAAGCAAACGGTCGAAAACGCCAGTTTACGTTCAAGGTGCATACAATATTATATGCATGATCGAAAATTATTTTAAAAGGGAGACCCACATCACATTTAACTAAAAAGACTAGCTTTAGTCTTGAAAATTAAGTCTAAAATACATAAAATACTATTAATTATCAAAACAAAATTAACCATCATTGTCCACGATGCTTCTTAAATTTATGCAATCCTTCGATTTGTGTAGTTCCGTGAATTATTTCTTGCACTCGTTCAGAATGCACTTCGGACATAAATTGTATAGTTATAGGACCAGGTTATTTTACTGAAGGGGTTTACACTTGATGAAGGGATGGAGGGTTGTATGATCAAATGAGAATGGAGTAACCAGGCCTAACTGCCCCTTCAGACATTTTTAGCCTTCGTCTGTTCACAAATAAATACACTTCAGAGTTCAAAAGTATATTAAAAAATCAAGCCGCAGGCGAGCCAGTCACCTTCTTGAGCTAGTAAAACCTGTTACCTTGCGTGTATTGTTGAATATTGTATTTTTCCTCACTTGTAAATAACTAGAAATTTACCATTTATTCAAAATGTCAAACTGACAAGCAACTAAATTCATCAATGTGACACATACTAAGGAAGACAATTCTGGCTTTGCACGCTATCATTTATCTATGAGCACGCTTGTAAAACTGACAGTTAACTTGTAAAGATTTTACAAGTTAGTAACTTGTTAAAATAAACTTTCTTGATTAATACAGTGACTTGATAAATTGATGTTTACAAGTGAGAAACAGATAAATATTTTTAAAATTTATTTATGTCGACCGATTGAATTTACTTTGTATTACTCGTAATATATTTATATGTTATAAGGATATACAGTGTCCCCGGATAGGTGAAACGACTCTTGTAAAAGGTAAAAAATTCTCGATTTAAATTTTCTTTTTTTGGAGCTTAGCCCTGTTTGGTTAAACTAGAAATTCTAACATAATTTTAGTTTTAAAAAATCAAGTATGCCTTGGAAATGTTCAAAAAATCTATTTTTCTGTAAAGTGGCTTTTATGTGACAAATACGACAAAAAGTCATTAAAAAAAGTTGTTTAGAATCAACACCCAGGCCCCTATACCAAATTTGAAAATTGTCGGCCAACTTTGATCTCTCACATTTTCTTTTATGTTTATTTCCTTAATCAAAGTATTTAATATTTAAAAAGTTTTTTTTATTATGAAATAAAATCTAATGAAATCCAAACATAAAAGAAAATGTGAGAGATCAAAGTTGGCAGAGGATTTTGAAATTTGGTATAAGGGCCTAGATGTTGATTCTAAACAACTTTTCTTAATAACCTTTTGTCGTATTTGCTACATAAAGGGCACGCTAATCTACAGAAAATTTACAAGGCATACTTGATTTATCAAAACTGAAATAATGTTGGAAATTCGCCTTTAACCAAGCAGGGCTGAACCCTAAAAAATAAAAATTTAAATCGAGAATTTTTTACATTTTACAAGAGTCGTTTCACCTATCCGGGGACACACTGTAGAAACAGAAAGCTTTTTTTTTCAAAAATGTGAAATTCAGCTATGGCTTTAATATATTTCTTAAGCTTCACAATATTCTATTTTTGATCGCATTAAATTATTTTTATTTTACAATATGTTACGGGAAAAACCGACTTACAGCCCAGCACAACCAAAAGGGTGGTTCAGTTAGTTCAGTGAGAAGGGAGACAAAAAAGGCTCGCTCATAATATTCAAAACAAATATACACTTTGGAGGAACGGGTAAAAATCGGTGTAATTTAGCTTCAAGATATGACTTATCTAGCTTCGTAAATTATGAAATGCTTATTTGCACAAATAACTTGCACGGCAGTAAATTTGAGAATTACTATATATAGATAACACATGAAACTCATTTGGGCGAGCCCCAGCTCACGACTAAAATCGCAACAAACAATGCTAACCAAACCAGCCCTTAAGAATTTTGTTTGCTTATCACGTCATGTCGCTCGCTAACAAAAGATCATCACAGGTGTTCACCTGTGGTGCAATTCCACAAAAAAAAAATAGTGATAACCTGTTCGCTTAAGCGTTACTGCGCTTTCATAGTCTCACCTAAAGTACTCATTCTTTAAATATTTCATAACTTTCATCACTTAATTTTCCAGATCAAAGATAGACTACCGACAAATCAGTGTGTCGATCTACAAGGTATACACCGAGATATTTCTCGGGGTTGAGTTGGCTTATTGAATGGAGAATACGCAGTGCAATTTAAAGAACGACTATGAGCAAATAAGCGTCGATATAAGAGCGATAATAATGGCGAGACAGCATGGATGCTTTAAATATCCGACCGGGGGTCGAAATGAAATTCCACTGCACAATAACGAGACAGGAAACGGAATTTAAGACGTGTAGGCTGTGCTGTGGCTTCGAAATTATTAAATATGATAAAGGTCCAAACGGCGGGTACAGTACATGAAGCGCTAACACGCAAATGCACGGACTCTGTCTATAGCTTAGCGGAGGGGGGCAAACTGCCCTCTTATAGTAATGCTGTGCGAGACTCGGTTAATATTCCACCCTCTTCTTCTTCACGCGCGCCAAATTCAGTGGCCGCGTCAATTTCTAAACTGACCTAAGAAATAATAATAATATATATTACACCGACCTCGGTAGCACAGTGGTACAATGTTCGGCTGTAATAACCGAATTCTTGGTTCGAATCCGAAAATAGGTGGAAATATTTCGGCAAACAAATTCGGCAACCATTCGAAGTTGGAGTACCGTTTACGGCGTTCTTCTTGTGTGGGGGGTAACAAAGCTACACACAGACATATAAGCAGAAATCATATTAATTTGATGTGCTGTGTAGCAGATTAAATCGAATTGCACTTTCGTACAGTGTGGATGACCCTAACATTCCAAGGTAGGAAATGTTAACGAAAAACGAGTAAATTATTAATATACATAGTTAATTTTCCAATTAATGCACCAAAGTACGAGCAATAATTATTGGTACCTACAGTTCACATAAAAACTGGCTTGCGCAATATTTTTATTTGTAACATTTAAAAGCACAACAATACAGCATCACAAATTCTCCTCAAATCGGAAAGTCAAACTTCGAGTTAAAATGGCAATTCACTTTTTCTATTTAGTTTTCAAGTTCTAGTTTCTAGATAAAAAATATAAGAGCAAGTTAGGCTAAATTGATCAGCAATAGCTTCGCTGATTACATAGAACATATTAATAGAACCGTTAATATGGAACTTTAGTTTACGAATTACACTCGACAAACGGATTTTCGAATGTCCCCCATCTGACTGAAATATTTCATCTGTTCCAGAAATGACCGACAAAGAGGACTGCGGGCTCCTCTCCACCCACTGGGCCCTGGGCAGCCTCATCCTCGTGGGGCTGGCATCCTCGGAGCTGGCGGGGGCCGCCACCATTGTCGCCCTTCCGCTGGCAGCCCTAGCAATAACTCTGGGAGGTGAGAATGCCAGAAGTTAAAACAAAATCGATAGGGTTAGAAATCTGCGGTTCCTGGATTTATTGCATTTTTAGGATGTCGACCTGAAAATTTCAATTTTTTGTAATATCGAAAGCACCATAGCTACTTATGAATGATTCTAGAGAGTTGGTGGGTTAATATTTCAATTTTTGTGCAACTTTAATGTTTAGAGCACCGCCCTAGCTACGCCACTCCAAGAAAAATTAATCTACTTGAAGGCTAATGTGGCATAATTTATAAAATGTATCATAGTTACGTGTCGCTCGAAACTGAATATCTACAGACCTATACCCATTTTATCAACTTTGTAAACGTACATTTAACAAGCGTTAACACTTGGTTTAATATACTTCAGAGATATATTGAAAACAGAAAATCTATTCTAATTTACATTTCACATTTTCTTTTAAACTTATGTCACTTTGCTTGGAGTTGAAAGACAATATATTGTTAGTTCCTAGAGGTTGTGTCGAAGAAGTGCTAATTATTAAAAATCGATGACAAATACAGCGTAGCAAATGCCAGAACCTCTAGTTATAGAACAGTAAAGCTTGAGTCCCCAACAACGCCACCATCCACCAAGATCTAACACAGTCTCCACTACAATTTCCAATTCGGCTTCGGCAACCGCGGAGTCTTAATATTGTCTCAACGATTTTAGCAACTTCTTAAGAATTTATCTATAAATTATTCGCTACTCAAAATAAACAGAGTATGCAAAAGAAACGAGCTGCAGAATTATCAAGTAGAACATTAGAATTCTCAAATAAAAATTCAAAACTGAAAAGAAGTTTGAAAATCTCAATCGATATTAAAATAACAAGCTGAAATTCTCAAATAACTGTCCAGAACTCTGTCTTTAACGGTTGAACAATAAAAACTTAGTATAAAAAGTTATTCTGAGGATTGATATTCAGAGAGAATCATTGTTACTATCTAATTTAATATAATATGTTTGAAGTACCCGTCCCCAAAATTTAATAAATGGTCAAAATTCCAAAATTCAAATTAAAAACTGTGGTTTAAAGAGTTGGAATTTTAGGGAAAAAAATTCTTAAGTATAAGGGCGAAATCTTTTAATAAATGTTCGCAATTCTGCGTGAAATGGTTAAAATCCTAGCCAAAATGTTTATTAAAGGAAAGCTTAATTAAACAGTCTGAAGAATCGTCGAATCGCCTTTAAATTGAAATCAGAAGGCAACAATTTTAAATATGTGAATTCAACATTTTTGATTAACTACTCACAATTCTGGGTTAAAAATCACAGATATAAGGTAGAAATTTTGAAGCAAACTTTCAATATTGTGGGTGAAATAGATAAAATATTTAGATAAGTTCCTAGTCTAAATATCAATAAAATATTTTTTCTATAGCACATGTTAAAGTGTGCTTTTATCAACTCAAACAAAAGATCAAGTTTTACTTTAACAGCAAGGGTAGATAAAGTAGCACTTTAACATCAAGGATAGATAAAGTAATTTAATTTTCTAACTTAAATTAAATATGACAGCTTCGTATTATCGTAGCAACCCAATCTAGCTACTGACATTTTGAAATGTGATTGACTGTCCTTATTTTCTTTTAAAATTGATAAAGTTCTTGCTATAGAAAAAAAATTGTATTATACACGACGATAAAGTTAAATCTATCCACTCTTGAATCATTAACGTCTCGACTTTGTCTCGACGTTAAACGATTCACTCGTGGATAAAATTTTACTTTATCGTCTTGTATAATAAATTACTATTAATTTTGAATTAATAATTTGAAACTCTAGGATAAAGGTCAGAATTCTCAAAGATATGGTAAATTATGAAATGAATATTAAAGATTTTGAGCTGGTGAGTCAGAATGTTTAAATAAGTCCGAACACCATTAGCCAAAGTTGCAATTAATACAAAACAAAATCAAACAATCTGAAGAATCGTTGTTAAGTGTCAATAAAAAGTCAAAATTTTAAAAGATAAAAATTTAAAATTTTGAGTTAAACATTCAGAATTCTGGGATAAAAAAAAACCAGTATACTGAGTATATTCCTACAAATCGCGGACGACAATATTACATTTTAAATACGAATTCAGTAGGTGGCGCTCTAAGCGACTTAAATATAGGGAATCTATTTAAAAAATATCAGTTACATTTGCCATACTTTTTTCGGCCATCCAGTATAATCAAACATATTTTACTAATGTGCATCATCGTACACTAAATTTCAAATAAGAATGCAGTAGGTGGCGCTCTAAACTCAAACTCGGTATTACACTAGGAAAACAAAAGTACAATAAAACCTTTATCAAAAACGCGTATGGATCCTCTTTATACTGCACTCCTCGTCAGAGTCCACTATTTATCGGTGTTCCTTTTATATTTTTGAAAAGATTCATATCGAATGTTAAATTGACAAATTTAACAAAGTACTTGATTTTCAAATGGTTGTAATGGTTACCTACTTTGTTTGGACCAATCACAGCCATATGATTACTACTTAGTTCCAAATACTCTATGCTTATTTGAAATTTATAGTTTACTCGCAATTGCAACAAGCCGTCAGATCTCCGAATTTCAAACGTGCCAGCAGGGAGTGCGGTATATTATTCTGTAAACTTTGGAGTAGGAGTGTATCGTTTACTACGTCGCGCGCTCTCCGTCTTACCACGCCGGGCGTGTGAAACTGTCTGAACTCGGGAATGGCACCATGCATTCTGGTATTTGTTTACGTTTCAAATGTGCCTTACACATATTGTATGTGTTATACTGATAAGCCTCTTTCAAAACTTTTTCACTTCACATTATGTCTATGTATAAATTTTGATTTATTGGTCACATTATGACACATATTTCATTTTTAACTGTATTAAATGTTTTTATAAAATGTAATATTTATAGGAACATATTAATACCGAAATATCGCCATTTTTTATATTAATACCGGTTTTCAATACCGGACCAAATTCGTCTGAGATTCCGTTATTCAGGATCTCGAACTCCCGGTATTATAAGCACTAGATATGATGACGTTCTGACTTCAACGCTGCTTGCAATCTCGAAACGTGACGTTACGTCGCCATCTGCATCGCCAAAATGGAAGCTAATCAGCGAATTTCGGAATGAAGGTCGCCCCATAGGTAAACTTTAAGATTCTACTGGTACGGTACTGGTTAAAAAGCGGATGAGCTCTAATCGGGATTGCTCTAAATATTCGTGAATACGAAAAACGTACTGCACACTTTTGGGGTTGCGGTTGACAATTCGAAGGTTATATTATTTTATCCGGCACTTACGCCGACAATAAATAAACGACAGCCACTAATAAACGGTAAAGCCTTCGAATAACGACAACATCAGCGAGTCCTACAGTATGATCGAAAACTTTCAACGTCTAGAGGGCTGTGGAATTATTTTGTCAAAAAATTTTGTTGGCAGTCGTGGTAGTACAAGGCAGATTGGCATTTTATATCTGTCAGTTTAAGGCTATGTCAGGATTGTCATTTCAACAAATACAAACATTATTGTTGAATACATAAAGATGTTAGTAACAAAAACAACTACAGCTATTCAAAATGATTTGCTGCATTTTCCATACACAAAACCACCTAGTGCTCGGCATTAAACATTCTGTAAAAGTTAAGTTTATCTGTCAAAATTGTATAGGTTATATTATTAAGTAGCTTTACTCATCACTCCCAATATAAATTTAATTTTTTAAAAATCCACAGCTCTCTAGACTTTGATAGTTTTCGATCATACGGTATCATGTCACGCCTAATCTCTCGCACGATGTCATCTTTGCTCCCGGTCAAGGATGACGCAACCGGCTGTGTCACAAGATGGAATACTTCCAACAAGAGTGTTTTTCACCCGCCAAAACCCGTCTAGAGGTTATATTGCTGCCGCTGAGCTGGTTGCCGATGAAGATGTTATTTGCGGGTTGAGTAAATGATAACCGATGTGGCCAACAATAACATATACTTTTATTTAAGAACACGAAAAAAACATATACAGACATGCATGTAGCAAAAATACATTTCCATACAGAGTACATGAATACCATAGTTTATTAATAAATTTTTTAAGCGAGCACTGCCCGAATTAAAGTTGCACGAACGCACAAATGTTTCTCGTAAAGTCTGATTAATCAAATCCCTCGGTCTGGAATCTGACCACAACCGTTCAACTTGTTCACAGTAAACAAGCTGAATATGCAATATGCAATGCCTTGGCATCAGACGTCTGCCATTATATAACTTCCTGTTATGCAAGAAGAAGGGGTTTTACAATCCCTGGTTGCTTCGTACTATTTGGGCTTACAATGACCTATTGTCCAACGAGTAGAAGATTCGGGCTCCGGAAATCGGGTTTATTGCATTCAACAAATTCTCAATAGAAATTAAAATGCAGAATGCGATGTAGAACATCAGAATTGCGAGATAATCAGATCGCTAGGAATCCTAGGCGAATTTCCAATACTTGTAATGAAGGTTTGCTTTATCCTTTAGTGCACATATCCTGATTGAAGAATTGAAAACTATACTAGAGGTTCGCTGGACCCAGTTTTATTTTATAAAGTTGATCAGAGTCTGGCATTAATCACATCAATCAATGATGTGAGACAAACGTTAGTAGAGTAAACTTAGGAAACACATTTTCTGAAGAATTTCGATATTCAAAAGTTCTGAAACAGGAATATTCACTATCGTCCACCTGATCTAAAATTTACCTAAGAAAGGCAATGGAAAATTGGCGCAAAATATATGAGAGTACCCATAATGACTCACAAGTTATACGTTATTTTATTTGCGGAAAAACAACTTATTTCGGCAGCAGATGATAAAGATATTAAATATTAATTGGGAATATGAAAAAAGAGAACTAACTATGAACATTCAAAAGGCAAAATATATGACTATAGCAGATCAAAGGGAAGACATATAAACAAATGTCACGGATGCAACTACTTAGAAGTATAACAGTGACAGAAGAAAGATAGGTTGCAATTATTGGTAAAAGAAGGACAAGAAAGAAAGTCAATATAATAAGAATATGAAGTAAGAATTTTCAAAACCGTGGTAGGGGGTATAGTGACACGAGAATCTAAAGTGTACCTAAGTTACAAATAAAAAAAGTCTTCAACAAAAATAACTGCCCTGGAAATATATTTCGACAGAAGAAGAATGTCGGTAATATTCCACCTGTAAGAAGAATATGATGAAGGCTTCCTGTCAAATGAAAAGAAGAGATTCATCAAACGATGTATATTTTAATCTAGAGGAAGGAGTTTGGAAGGAAAAACTAAATCTGTTGAAAGCCTTTCCTGGTGGACAAAACACAAAACTTCAACCGTCCTCAGGAGATTTTTTCAGCACAAACTCTGTCCTATAAACGGCAAATTAAATTGAGTCCCGTGTTTGCGAGGACCTCCAGATTAATACCCTTTTTATGCAGGACCCTGCCAACATTGTCTGAATTAATACACATCCTCCGAGTTCGCAATACAATGGAACGAAAGCACCGAGGTTAATGAGCGGCACTTTAATTCAATTGTAGATTTAGGGGCGAATTAAGGGCTTTCAGGCTAATGAACCAAATTAATGAAATTAACCGAGCGAGATGAGGAATCGCTGCCCCATTTATCCTCAAAACCCCGCGATAGTGACGATAGTTTTAATCATCTGCTGTCATAATGCCCTTGCAATTGCATTAAGGAACTTGTGTTTCAGCTAGAATTCGTAGTTTTCGGCGACTTGTTTGCTTCGATCGGACCTGTTTGTGTTCCAGCCTTAAACGAATCGATTGACACGTCACTTTTCGAGTAAAGCCATACTTTCAAGCTAACACCAGTAAAGTGTTGCATTTAACAAACTGCGACATAGGATCATTCGTCTAAATACCTTGGACGATAAACATCGGCATAGAAGGACGAAAGTAGGCCAAGCTCCTTGGGAAAGGTTCGTCTAAAGCTCTTAATAAAACTTCTGTCAAAGATCAAGCGATCATAAAAAGTAAAGCAAAATGACGAGAAATGTAATAATTCAATCGGGAACTGTTTACCTTTACATTTGTAAATTCCGGATTTTGTTATGCGATTGAAAATGGAACTAGTAAACAAGAATCACGTCGATAACCACTCCTTAAATAAAACATGAATCCATCAGATCTTTTAAAAGCTTGGTGCGTTAAGGTATTTCTTTGTGAAAGAACAACTTAAATGGAGTTTATTTGTATCGCATTGAACAAACACATCCTTGCAATGAATATATCTGAAGCAGACATAATAAATAAGATATCTTATGAAATTAAATGTATGTTGTCATATCCCGTATTTATTCCTTTTTATTGAATATTTAAAGCAAATTGCGATACATATCCATATTTTAATAAGGCGGGCGTATATTTTCTAATAAAACCCTTGCATTCTCGCAATCATTAGCTGTTGGCTGTTAGCCAAAAGCCCGAGTCAATGCTCTATTGACTATGCTAAAGTAGGTCTCCAATAAATTTAATTATCTTAACATGCTTTCTCCAGGAAACGAAAGATTTCTTGTGTCTCATAAAAGCAAACACTTAAAACCAGTTACTAATAATGCAGTAATATATATATTTAAATATATTTAATATATTGCAATAGTCACACTTTCTTAGTGAAGTTATTAAAGCCTTACGTTACGTATTTTAATTATACTTATTGACTACACTGCAGTATGAGTTGGATATGTAATTATTTTACATTTGACTGTACGAATTCTATTTTTAGTTTTAAAACGATTAAGATGAATTCAAATACTTATTATGCCCATTATTTATGAATTGTTAATATTTAGTTATTAATCTTACTGGCTCAGTAGAACATGTACTCCCAAAAACAAATCGGTTCACGCAATATCTAGACTGTTTATTATCTCTGAAAAATCAATTTTCGTTAAACGAAAACTCATGTCAAATTTTTGTGACAACCCCAATGAACGTCAGTGTCACTTTAAATCATGTAGGTACATGGAATACAAATTGGAAATAACTCCTTGTTATAATAACTGTCATTCAATAAACTTCACTCAATTACTGGTTATTTTAGTTTGCTCGATAAATACCTGTGATTGCAGTTCGTCCAAAGTATCTTAATCCGCCTTTTAGGACATCCAAATGTATGCCAATTACTGAGTAACCCCAGTACCAGGTCTCCCTATCATCAATAACTGCAAACAACTTCGGAAATGCCTCTTTCCAACCTTCAATCAGCATGCGATTCAGCAACACGAACCTCAACAAAATCCTCCAGCAGTGAAGACACCATCCCTTCCAAAACAAGATGTTAACAATTCAACTCATGCGAATCCCGATCTGTCAGAAATCACAGGACGTCACCTCAACTAGTGTCACTCTCAAAATGTCACTCCAACAAAAGTGGTACAAAAAGGTACCAGTTTAAACCAAAAATGGGACCAGATGCAAGAAATAAAAATTCGAATTGAAAAAGCGAGAACTGTCTTCAATCGCATGAGAAATGTGCTATGCAACATGAATATAACTCTTCATCTCCGAACTCGCGTTCTCAAATGCTATGTGTTCTCAGTGCTGATGTACGGTGTAGAGACTTGGACCCTTACTGACGCTATATGTAAACGATTAGAAGCTTTTGAAATGTGGTATAGACGCATGCTGAGAATTTCCTGGACCTACCATGTCACAAACGAAGCTGTAATCCAACGCATGCAGAAAGACAAAGAAATTATGAAAACAGTCAAGAAATGAAAACAGTCAAGAAACGAAAACTATCATATTTTGGACATATTATGCGAAACAACAAATATAATCTGCTGCAGCTTATCATGCAGGGAAAATTTGACGGAAAAAGAAGGGCTGAAAGATGTCGAATATCGTGGCTGGGAAATTTAAGACAATGGACCGGAATGACATCGATAGGCCTGTTCCGCGCTGCAGGTAACAAAATTAGATGGACCATAATGATCGCCAACGTCCAATGAAGATACGGCACAGAAAAGAAGAGAAGTGGTATTTTAAATTATGTTTCTCTTACCATAAACGTCTTCTCCATATTTTATTTATATTCTTCAAGTTTTTAAAATTTTCGTTTATTAGTTTCTCTCCAATGTAATCGTAAGTAGAACCTTTTTCACAACAAAATAGATTAAATTCACATCAGAAAAGAGGTTTATTTTCCAAATTTTAGTTTTACAAAATTTTTACATGTTTTATTTTTCAAAAATTTCTATTGTGTACATAAAAATTAATATCTCGTTAGTGATAGATTTTGCATACTTTTTTACAGTCCAACACACTATATTTTATTATCACATATAGTAACACTCGTTATATTGAATAACATTTCTCAAGTAAGTAATTGCTATTAATCCACCACTATATTTTAGATAACTTTTACATATTTTAGAACCTTCGGTTTCTTATTTTTCATTGTTCAACTGAATTCAAATTATTCCGTTATTTTAGAAAATGCATGTTAATAATTCTGATATTCTATTATTACTTAAATTCATCTTTGTAATTTAATATGTACTGTATTCTTTAACTTTTTCTTTAGTCTGATATTCAACCCTTACACTAAAACCCATTAGAATATTTAAAAGTATAAAGGTATTTTATAATGCCATTCTATATATTTTTTTATTTGACTCCATGCATCGAGCAATCTGTCTCAGACACTAGACAATTGGTTCTTGTTTTGATTTTTAAAATTTAACTTTTAGGAAGTATATCTAGTCATTTTTAATTACTAGCCTACGTTTATCGCTTAACCTAACTTACAGTTGTTTACGTGACTTCTGACGACACACCAGTATTCTAATTAAACTTAAGTCTGGTGGCTTTGAAACATTTAATTGTCATTTAGACTACATATAATTTAGCTGGTTGTATCGGAATTTTTAATTTAATTTTTAAAGGCTTATTTTAAACGTGACTAAAATTTGCTACATTTAGTTTCAAACTAGTTGCCTCGGATAAAGCTCGAATGTCGTTCTTTGTACTCAACTGTATAAATACAGGAATGATACAATGCAAAGAAAAGTAACTCGTATAATGTGTATAGGTATATAAAAAATAATTCGTAATTAAAAAAATATTGTACATAAGTATAAAATAAAACTCCTTCTAGTCTCTTCTGTTCTGTGTCCCTGACCGGACCGGCAACCCCAATAGCACCTTAGTTTCGCTCGGTAGCTGCGCCTGGGCCCTCTTAGAGGAAGTTCGAATAAAGTAGAAATGAATGCACGTTGGTTTGAGTGCGTTTGAAGCGTATATGAAACAGACTATATTTATGCCATCAATAAGATGGAGCGGGGTTGTTATGATTTGACGGGGGACAAATTCTATTGAATAATAGTAATTTACGATTCAAGTAACGGTATTAGGCTTTTTGCATTACAAAAGAATAGTTTAAATGAACGAGCGACGTTAGGAGCGAGTTCTTTAAAAGTCTCGAGTAATGTAGAAAGCAGATAACGTTACGTATATCGTAACACGGTTTATTTTATCCTAAAATACTAATCTTTTTAAAAAATAGGAAATATGGTTATTAATGACACTTACAACAGCGAGTGGTGGTATCACTAGTAAGATAAAACTGTCAGGTTATGGTAAATTTGAGATTTTCAGGGCAAGTTTTGGTTCAGTTTGTGTCAAATAACAAACAAAACGTAACCTACTAACATTGAATTTGACATAGACGGACAATACACTTCAGTGCTGTCAACATGTGATTAAATGCTAATAAAGTATCGTTATGTTATTTTTTTTAACAACACTAGTGCTGTTAAATGCATCTTAACGCAACTCGTTGCTAAGGAGTTATTGTCATAATAACATAATAGGATAAAATAAAGTGTTTTACGGTGCCTGTGATGTGTGTAATTCGGATGTTAAACTCGGTAGGCCGTAGGGCTTCCCTGGTATATACGTTTGGGATTCCAGGAATAATTTAAACTGGGCTGTTCTCTTGAAGGAAAGTCCGCCTTTTCGCCACCTGGTTTTGCGCTGGCCGACAAAGTGCGACCTGCATTTTGTGAACTATCAGAGTGGCGTCGTTGGACTAACAATGCTGTTCCTACAGGTACGCTAGTATTTTAATGAACTGTTAGGTTATAATAACCTTGGCGAAGCCGGTTATTTCTGCTCAAAGTAACGTAGTGGACGTCGGGTGCTGGTTTTAGGTTAACCGATTGTCTTACGAAACAGGTTCCTGTCAGGTCCAGGTTAGGGGTTCCCGTTACAAGGCAGAACTGCGTCAGGTTCAGGGTGAGGCCCTACGAGACTGTTTTTGTCACAGGCTAGAGCTAGGTCAGGAAAGTACTAGGAGGAGGAAGTCCAGGGACTCAAGTAATTGAAATGAATGCGTAAGCTGCTTTTATACTATTCGGTCCGCGTTATCGGTGCAGTCGCTTCAGATACAATTAAGTGGGAGCGGCGCTGCGCTCTCTTGTACGAGACTCGCACCGCTGGTGGACGTCTTCTTATCTTCTGTTCGCGCGTTAGGGCGGATAAGCGCCGTACAAATACCGGGCATAATATTGATGTTTTAGATAAATTTGCTACTGGCGCTAACGTTACATACATATTTGCCGTTTGGGGGTAGAACCCATTTAGCACATAGAATTCGAAATGTGCAAACTTTCGTTTTGACATTAGATTGTTGCAAGATGCACGCTTGTGCTTTCTTCCTGTTTTTATGCAGATGTAACTGGTTAGCTCTCCTCGCGTTCGGCATGGTATTGTAAATTTTGTTCAACTGAGCAACCGTCGCTGAGAAATCCATGGATTAAGGTGCTATAAGCTGCTATGAGGCGGTATTCGTAAGAGTTTTGTTAAATTTTGTAGGTTTTTAATTGACACACCTATGGAGTGCATTAATTGCAGCCTTTATATGTGAAAATAGGCAGAACTCTGGTAAGAGATTGTTTTGCTTGCGGAATTGTAGTAATTTGTTTTCGCTGTAGTATGCTTGGAATTGCCTACTTTTTTCTGGAGAAGTCCAGCGTCAAGGAAATTTTTGCAGAACGTAACATTTTTCGTGGGATATCCATTGATAACACATCTGCGGTGACATGGGGAGGTACTTTCGATTGTAACTAAATCAGTATACGGTGCAATATGTACTATAAGTCAATAGTCGTCGTTCGATTTTATACCTACCTTTGGAGGTTAAGTTCGACTAATATTACGATATGGACATTGGTCCAATCTATTCCAATTTAGGTATATAAATTCTATAAATCCAAGATTTCCTCGTAAAAGTATAGTTGTTCGATCAAGTTCGATAGGCCAGTGCCGTTATAATCATTAACCGCCAGCGTCCATTATAAATGACTCTATTTAGATTAAATTTCCCTTAACGGCCAGCGGTTCTTAATGAATTACTTTCTATGTTTTTGTTTAGTTCAGTTAAGATACAATAACAATGTAGTATTACGAAGACGTATTTTATTTGTTCCTAACTTGTAAACATCAATTTATCAAGTCACTGTCAGTTTTTACAAGCGTGCTCGTAAATAAATGATAGCGTGCAAATCCAGAGTTGTCTTCCTTAGTATGTGTCATATTGATGAATTTAGTTGCTTGTCAGTTTGACATTTTGAATAAATGCTAAATTTCTAGTTATTTACAAGTGAGGAACAAATAAAATATTCAACAATACACGCAAGGGAACAGGTTTTACTGGCTCAAGAAGGTGACTGGCTCGCCTGCGGCTCGCCAGTCATATCCTTCTCTTCGCAATAAAAACCCTATTACCAAGCTAGTAATGTTAAATACTATAACACGTTAGTAGTAATTCCTGTAATATGGAAAATATTTTATACTGTCCAAAGCTAGCTTATGTGGCTAAATTAAGTCGCTGGTGGACTAAACTAATTTTACACTGCTACCCAAACCGATTTTGAACTTAATTTCAAATAGGACTGCTGCCGCAATGTTACTATAATTTTTTATTTAGTATGGGAAAAATATATGCAGGCGCCTGGCTTGTCGTCTCAAGAATATAGGGGTAAACGTGCCAGATAGAACCACTTGGCGCGCTTTAATGTCTTTCATCACCTTTTAGGATAAGTCAAATTCGACTACCGTTTGAGATCTGTCAAAAATCTACTAACAGCTTAACCTCTTTAACCGTCTTATTTGGTCGCGATTGCTCACTACAATTTCTGCTACCTTATTTGAATGTACTTTTAGTAGCTGTCGCTCTTACTGATATTGAACACGCACAGATCCTTTGGAATCACTGCATTTGGTACATAATATGATGCACTCACTGTAACACAAAACACCATGTTCTGAACCATGGGATTATCTCCAAATCGTTCTTGGTGGCAGAATCCCAGAGTTGTATCCCATAAATCCATATTGGCTTAATGATAATTTTGTATATTAATATTGATTTTCTTCGTTGGCTTTCATTCGCCAGCGTTTTAACCACGATTGTATGTTGTTTATATTAATTTGTAGATTCTGTTGCAGTTTCACTGTTAGTGTGTGATAAGTTAAGGCAGCGGTATCATCTGCGAATGTCACGATTGTAGTTAGCGTAGTTGGTGGCAGATCTGCAGCAGATATACGATAGGTATAAAATTGGCCCACACACAAACTCCGTTGAGTAACCCTAGATAGTATGAGTTACAAATCGTTGTGTTCCTCTTAGTGTCTAATGAAGAAGTGCCAATTCATACAAATGGTGCCATAGATTTCTATTAAGCTTAAAGGGTAGATCATTGTGTCATACTTTTTCAAATGCCTGACTTATGTCTAAGTAGGAAAGCAGTATCGTTTTCCTTCGATATCTTTGTTGATTTTTACTTCCTTTTACGATAAAGTTCAGACTGTCAACAGAATATCTCAAAAACGAAAAAAGGTATGGCGTTGACTCTTCATACTTAAGTTTTTGTGTACTGTGTAGATGCGACAGCAAGCTTTGGAAGAAAATCACATAACCGGAAGTAAGTGTTTACTTTTGTGATTTCAGTTTTTTTCTATTTTTCAAAAACGGCTCTAACGAATTGGTTAAAACTTTACGATTTTATTACATTTTTAATGTGTATTGATGTGATATAGGTGATTTTCCAGTTGAATACTTCTAAAATAGGTTTCTTTTTTTTCTTTTTTTTTTTATTAACTCCTATTTGAAATGGAACACCCGGTATATTATTACATTTTTGAATTAAGCTTAAAATTTTGAGAAAATTTGTCTGTTCAACTAACGCTCTATTTGTACCGTTTTTGTAGAATTTCTAATTTTTTAAAATTTTTGCCATATGCTTAAAAATTGAAGTTCAAATTTTTGACTAATTATAAGATCACTGTAAAAGAAAGTTGTGTGAGTATATCACACCAGATTTTATTGACTACTGTTAATGGTTGGGTTTCATATTTCTTAGTCTATTAGAGCTTAATTCATTTTAGCACTATCTTCTCGAGAGCTTATGAAAGTAATGGCAAAACACCTATGGGCCTATATGAAATGACTTCTTCAGGATTTTACCAGATTTGATATTTGTCAGGAGTTATACTCATCTTAATATTGCGTAAAAGTTTGCAATATAGCCTTTATCCATTTTTCAGTCATCTTCTGTAGACGTTTTCCAGTAATTAGGTCGAATCGCACTGAGTCGTTAGAATTAATTTCTTTGTTAATTGTATGTTTAATCTCTTTAAACTGCATTTTTATAGGCACATCCATTTTCCAAGGCATTTCAGGATATTTCTTGATTTGGATTTCTTCTTCAGGGTTTGATTCTGATGCGAAAGGTTTGAATACATACTCATCGTCTCTTGCCCTAATGAATGGGATATATTACTGGTGTATTTTGAGTTCCTTTACAGTCTTCCACAGTAAATATTTAGCTGATTCTAATGTTGTCAGATTGGTCGAATATTCTTGATATACTGATTTTCAAATTAAGCAGTAGTTTTTCGAATCTAATTTAATTTTCTTTCTCTCAACCGAAAACAACCCTTTTATATCCACACTGAATTAAATTCTTGTACACTTCAAAATACATTTCTGACCAACATTTTTAAAATTATTTTGAATTTAAACACTTTCGGTCTTCGTTTATTCTCATTGATCTGGATATTTTAGCAATATTTTTCCTGTCACTCTACTCTCTTCCCTTAACAACACATGACCAAAATATCTTAGTATTAATACAATATTCAGTTTCCTACACGTTTGTTGCAATTCCTTTGTCCTTTTGAGCCTCCCGCCTCGTTAATTTTTGTTACAAATACCTTTTTCAACATTTTAAAGGGGGTTTTCATCGCGGATTGTTGCGTGGAAGTAAGATCTAATTTTTTGCTCTAAATTATTTCGCTGCTCTACACAGCCATCTACCATCTCTTTCAATTCTTCTCTACTCGTAGTTGCGACTACGTGGATGATTCTTTTGCATAGACTATGAGCCAGGGCGAATTCTTCAAAGTTGCAACTTTCTCTTTTATTACGCTAGTACAAAGTTAAAAAGTACTAGTTTTAGGCTAACGTACTGCTATATGGTAGTGACTCTTATAGTAACAAAAAAAACAAACAATTTGGAACAATACCTATAATACGAATCTAGTGGCCAAATTACCACAAGCAGCAAATATTATGGAAGGAAACAAACCAACAATCAATAGAGAGGACAATATGAAGGAGAAAATAGAAATGGATTGGTAATATTTTAAGAAAATCAACACATATGTAACAAAACGTGTAAAGGTGTACCACAGAGGATCATAACACGGTAAAAAACTAGGATGAAATGAATAATATAGAGCAGAATAAGTAGCGGTGGAAGGAAGTGGTGGAGGTAGTATGTAAAGGACAAAGTGATAACTAATCAACCAACTATAGGAAAATATGCAAGGAAGTGTGAACGAAACTGAAATGATGCAAATCCAACTGCATGAACACCTAACACCTATAATCCCTAAACGATTCCAAAAGGACTATCATCATTATCATCATTGATAGAGGCAGGGTGAACTTAATTCTTGACAAATATGGAGCTTCTTTATTTATTTATTACAAACATGGCCGAACAATAACAGGTCAGCTCAAAAATAATATCTTAAAAATAAAATAATAATATTTTAAGTCTGTTGGCTTTCGCTGTTATGATATCCGGGATAAATGCACATTCGTTAGTTTTTCCAATTGACTAGATACCTAGAATTTATGTATTTGTTTCGACATTTTTACTCCATCATATTTCACTAGCTCTCTCAGTATTTGTTATTTCCTTGGTTTATTATTTTTTAAGTATTTTTATAATATTTTCTACTTCTCCCTATTTCGCTGATTGTACTGTTTCTACTTGATAGTTCTCTTACATTCTTAATTCTGCTTCTTCTACATTATAATTCATAATGGTCAATATATTTCGAAGTTATTTAAGCATTCCTCTCGTTACGTGTGAAATGTTTGTTAGTGTTAGCTTTTGATTACAAGGCTATTTATAATCAAAGCTAGAACTAACAAAATTTCACATGTAACAAGAGGAATGCTTAAACAAGAACATTTATAATCAAAACTGTGATTATGTTTATGTACGCTATCTTGAAGTTGATTAGATTCTTATCGTTTGCAGTTCTCAACATCCAGCGATAGTTAAGGCGAAAGCCAAAAACTCACTATACTTTGCCAGTATTCTATCTTAAGGACGATTTGTTGCCGCTCTTGCTTCAGTTCATGTAGTTTTGCCTTTACCACCTATTGTTTTGCGAAATTTAATTATATTAATTTGGTAACAATAACTTTAGCAGCCTTCAAATTGTTAATGATAAAGGAATTCAGATTCACATTTTTATAAGAAATAAAATTTTCGAAGCCTTTTGTTGTTGTTGCGTATTGATATAATATACGACTGTTATGCGCAGAGGCCTTTCCGCGTCATGTGTGAGTTATAACGTTATAATAGATAGGAGATTTGCATATAAGTTTATATGCACATACATGCTACGGATCTTTGGCCTCGATTGAATCAGTTTCATATGCAGGTAAATAAGAATAGTTTTACCTTGTCTTATAAGTAGATTTAAGGTTCGTTAAGAAATGTTGTAGCTTAAGCAATTTCGGTTGGTTTTTCTTTGTTTTGGTAGACCTTATGTAGTTTGGGGGTTTACGATTACATCTGTAGGTCTTTGAATTTTGATACACACTCCAGCAATCTCAAATTAAAATGAATACTTGTTTAGGATTATTTAAATATTATCAATATTGTCAATATTATTTAAATCCTAACTACCAGTTGTAGTAGCACTCCCTCACTGCAACTTCATATCTCGCTAAATTACATCTTCGTCTTGGAAATATAATGGCTGTGGTTGGGTACCCCCTGTTTTATAGTTTTAGCCTCTTTGCTTATAATTTTCTTTCTATTGTACTGATATTCAATTGTTCTCGCTTGCATTCCTTTTCTATTATCTGAACAATTTCTTACTACTTTCTTCTGCTCTCATACCTTTTTGGATTGGAGAGTTTTAAACTTCATCATTCGTGGCCTTGCTGCCCCCTTTGCTTTATTGCTGTTTCACATTCTACATTAAACGACTGCTTATCCTTTTTTTATTTTTGACTTTTTCCTTTAGCCGGTAGTTATATTACTTCTTATATCTTGTGTCGTTGTCTTGTTGTGCTCCCTGGCATTATAAGAGATCAGGGAGTAGATGATGCGGGCGATAGAAGGGAGAGTTGAGTCGCCTCTCTATCTGGTCACGGTGAGACATAAAACTTTCCGTGATTATTATAAACGACCAATAAAGTGTTTCTTGCTTTAAATAGTGTTCTTTTAGTACTAAGTTAGTGGTAACGACGTGTAAAAATAAAGTCCACTAAAACAATTCGATAAACTGCACCCCTAACAGTTATTCTATATCGTTTATTTCCCGTTGATAGAATTAACTTGCAAATCTATTTCTTGTTCGTACAGCCTTCGTACCTCCTTATTTTCCAATCTCTTTATTCTAGTTTTCTTTCTAACTTGTTAGCGGTTTTTTTCATTTAAGTAATTCTTGACGCAGTCTCGCTACTCGTATTACCGCATAAACTAATCTGAATGTGCATCCGTTTCACTATAGGTAACTTCTCGCACCTTTCATGGGTATCGTTAGCTTTTCTTACATCACCACGTAGTCGATCTGACTTACTTTTTTTGGTGCAAACTGCATTTTCGTACTAATGGCTTTGTTTGCTCGTTTGCAATCATTATTTTTTCTATTCCCGCATGTAAATATTCTGTTTTCTTCACAATTCGCAGAATGGATAAGTAGGCAATTGTAGTTAACTGAACGAATATGAATTACACGAATCACAAACCACTTTAGTCGTGATTACCTAGGCAACTTTCATTTATTGTTTGTTTCGCTATGGGCACGCCCTGCTGAATTGTGTGTGGCAAACGTGATTTTGTTGTAAGATTTCTTATTAATTAACGTTGATTATTTTTTTCTTTTCAATTTTTTTCCATTGATAGGTAGAAAAAAATACATTGTACAATTCGAGTGGAATGTCCATATCGCCTCTCGTTGTACAAACTACTATTACATGATATTTAAGTATTTATTCGTATTCCGTTTCCATTACTCCATAAAATTATCCTTTTTATCTCTTCCATTGCATCAGTTTCTCTTCTTATTCTCACATAACATTCTATTGTTTATTGGTGCGAATGTTAATACTGCGTGCTTCAAACTTTTTCAAATTACTATGCCTATACCGAGCCTTCCATCTTTTTCTCGACTATTAAATATGATGCAGTGTTTCTTGAATAACTGCAATATACTAGGTGTTGAAAACTGTTGTCGGTATTTTACCCAATCATAGATTTCATCAATACAAACAAAAGTCCTAATAAACATGGGTCCGGAAACACTTCGTTTCCGAGATGCAGGGTGTTAAAGGTTATAAAAAAAACGTTTTTTATAGTTATCTAAAGAACTCTTTAGGCGATTTTAACTAAATTTATACAGTTTATTTATAACTTTATGAGGTATGTTTTGGACCTATTACAGTTAATCCAGTAATTCTAGGGGAGTGCCTACAGGCACGTCGGTTGGCTTTTTCACAGTTTTTTTGCAATTTGCATTTTTTTTAATAAAGCAACTTTTCTGTATATCGCTTCGTTTTCAAGAAAAAAATAAAGTCCATATTTTTGCACGTCTCTGAACTTGTTAAGGCAAAAACTAAATTGCTTTAATATCTCAAAATCCCATAGGCAATTTTAATGAAACTTTGAAGGTTTATTGGTGCTATTAAAGATCATGTTTTAGCGCACTTAGATTTAAATTATTTATTTTAGGGCGGCCGGAATATTTTTTTTTAACTTTAGCACCCTGTATCTCTAAAACGAAGCGTTTCTGGATCCTTGTTTATTAAGACTTTTTTGTTTGTATTGATGAGATCTATAAGTGGGTAAAATATCCGACAACAGTTTTTTAACCCCTGTGGCATCTATGCCTTCCGTAAAATGTTTTAGCACACTTCGAATATGTCCCTCGTATATTCCATATCGCTCTCTTCAATCTCTTCTTTATTTAATTTATATTGTTTATATGATTTTTTCTCTGAATTCATTGTTTTTTCATTAATATGATTATTGACTTTACTTAGATTAGGTGTTTACAGGTTGCGGTTTCAGTCATCGTCACTCTGTAACTGCAAAATGGTTTTTTATCCGTATTGCGATATTTTTCTTATACCTTTGCAAATTGTTATTTGTGTTAGGAACAATGTTGTTCTATGAAATTAGGTCACTTAAAGCGCACGTATGTAAACCGGGTTGCCTATTTTTAGTTTGGATAATTTTTGCACAGCAGGTCTTCCGGTATTTTTTCTTGCAAATGAAGTCTTTTTCCTACTGCCACCAAAAACGATTCAACGCAGGCCCGGGCTTGAAAAAGGATAGCACGCATTTATCCGCATCATCCCTTTCAGCGTGTACTAACTTTTGGTTTGCCCAAAATATTTGATGCCACCTTCACATCTATACTCGTATATATAAAAATGAATCTCTATTTCCCTTGGTCACGCCATAACTTGAGAACGACTTTACCGATTTCATTCATCTTTTTTTTATGTTTTCTAATACTTCGTAGAAGGCTCTTACGGAAATAAAAATTAAGAAAATCCAAAGGGAAAGCCGTAAAATTGAAAAATATCGAACGTGTGTTGTTTCTATTTACAGTCACACCTGTGCTTAATGGTTTGAAGGGTTTTCCCCATAATGTCATAATCCGCATCAGGTAACCGAAGACGGAAAAGATAAGACACTAATAGCAATTTATGTAATTCCAAATGCTTTACATAAGTCGTCGCAGCCAGTCAGTCAGTCAGTTAGTCAGTCAGACATTCAAATTTGGTTTGTGCACAAGTGATTGTGAAAACAATTCCGTGTCGTTTTATAGTGTCTGTTACAATGCCAAAGGCACGACGAGCTAACATAGGTCGTCGAAGACAGTCAGCTGCGCGAGTATCTACTTTACGTGAGAACCGCAATGATGACCAGCGCGCTACGGATAATGAATATAGTCGTATTAGCATGTTTTTAAAATGAAAGAAATCGAGAATTCGAATATCGACAAAACGTTTGCTGAAACCGCTAATAGCAGCAAATCAATGTTCGGGCAGGACAACGTCTGTCGGGTTCGCTACCCCTTAGGGGGTGAAATGGGGTGAATAAGTCTAAAAATTATATGGGTGTCGTTATTGAGGATTTTTTGGGACGTTGATTGCGAAAACGGCATTTATTTTTAAGTCCAAGACGATGGACATGACATAAAATTAAAACTTTATAGTGGTTAAACGGGGTTTTAGAGACAAATTATTTTTGGACAGAACAACGTTTGCCGGGAGGGGACGGGACGGGAAGTGACGAGACGGGACGGGACTGGACGAGACGGAAGGGACTGGATGCGACAGGAAGAAACGGGGCGGAACGGGACGGGACTGAACTGGACGGGACAGGAAGGGACGGAAAGGAATGGACGGGACGGAACGGGAAGGGATGGGATAGGATGGTAGGGAAGGAAACGGGACGTTACGGGACGTTACGGGACGGTACGGGACAGTACGGGACGGTACGGGACGGTAGGGGACGGTACGGGACGGTACGGGACGGGGACGGGGATGGAATGGGATAAGATGGGATGGGATGACAGAAAATAATTAGTCATTAATTAATCCACAAATAACGAACCTCGCGCGTACGAAGTCGCGGGTTACAGCTAGAAAATGGCATACCTATATTTTAAGTCCAAGACATGTCCTTCATGTTATAAAATTAAAACTCTATAGTGGTTAAACGGGGTTTCAGAGACAAATTATTTTTGGACAGAACAACGTTTGCCGGGCCAGCTAGTATAAAATAATATAAATTGTTTCACTTTTCATAATTGTATATAACACTATCTTTAATTGTTCACTTTCCTGTACTGGCGACCTCTCGAGAAAAACAACTAATGGCCCGTGTCTGTGAGACATTTATTGTTTTTCACAAGTTTCACCTGATATATTTACTTTCCTGTGGATTCATACAATTTGCTTACGCTATCGCACATAGGGAGTGTAGTATCGAAATCAATGGAAGAAAACAAATCAATGCATCAATGTAAAATTGGAATTCATCAATACATTTATCTTTATTGTAAGACAAAAAACGCAGCATATAAACTAGGTAGGTACTTACTAAATAAATGAATATACAGGCTGATTTTTTATCATGTAACAACTTGTAGGCAACCCATTATGCACAAGCATGCACATGCACATGATAAAAAAATCAGCCTGTATATGTTATCTAATGAATCTTTATGAAGTTACTGGCACTCATTACATGAAAAAGTGCTTGTTGTAAACAAAAATTTTTTTGCAGTTGTTGCAAAAATATTGGGTTTTTCCACTAACTTTTCAGAAATTGCATTTCTAATTCCAACTGGTGGTACCATAACTTTGGGCGTTCTAGTTTCAACTACTTCTGTTTCCTTTGGCGTACCTCTGAGTATTAATAATGATATTGCTATTTTGTAAAGTAAGTTTATCGGATTTTACTTTAAAAGTCTTCCCGAGGCTATATCCTATTAAAACCCAAAACCTCTATGCAAATATAAGTAGCAACTTATCATTTACCATTTATCATAAAGCTAATCAACTGTAGACTACGTAACATTCAACATTCAATATCGGCACGAGCACTAGGGCCATGTCTCACAGGCCTTTGTACCAAATAAAATGTAAACAAACTCACAAATGGCTACGAAAATTTGAACACTAAAAAAAATTTAAAAATAGAAAGCTTCTGAAGCGGTCAACTTTCTACACCTTTTTAAAGCTGGTTGAATTTTCTTTCTCTCAACCGAAAAAACCCTTTTATATTTTCCATACTGAATTAAATTTTTATTCGCTTCAAAATACATTTTTGTCCTACGTTTTTAAAATAATTTTGAATTTAACCACTTCCAGTCTTCTTAAATCCTCATTGGTCTGGTTATTCCAACTATTTTTCCTGTCACTCCACTCTCTTCCAATAAAAACACATGACCACGGTGTGGTGTGCTACAATGTTCGATTTCCTATACATTTCTTTCAATTCCTTTGTTCTTTTGAGCCTCTCGCTTGTTTCTTTTCACCATTAAATACCTTTCTCAAAATTTCCCTTTCCCATGCCAAAACCACTATGCAAAGATACCTAGCAATTTATTTATCATAAAACTAACCAACTGTATACTACGTAACATTCAAAGTTCAATATCGGCACGACCACTAGCGCCATGTCTCACAGGCCTTTGTACCAAATAAAATTTAAAGAAATTCACAAATGGCTTCGAAATTTTGAACAATGAAATAGATGAAAAATAAAACGCTACACTTTACCTTTCAAAAATAATAAATAAAAATCTATCAGAGGTGTCTCTGCGACAGAGCACCAGTGGCGGACAGATAAAATAGTAGACGGATTCCTTTCCTTTGATAGCGCTCATTGTGTTTTATAGTAGTTATTAGAACTATTTATTTAACTCGACTCACCATCATAATCGCATATGTTTTTGAGTTAGTCTGGATGGTAAAACCATCCAAAAGTTGAAAAGGGCAGGGCAGCTCCATCTTAGCAACTTTTCTACATACCTTTTCCTCATTTTCTATTCTTATTATACTCGTTGGGTCCTTATATCATCTGCTATTAAACCATTTCCTAATTTAAAAAAAATGAGTTTTATCATATACATCTTGTGTTGAAAACTTCTGAATTTTGCCATTAAAACTCCCTTTTCCACTTGCTTCTCTATTTTGCAAGCTTTTTGAACCTTTACTGTACTTTCATCTTAATGATTTTTGTTTTGCAATGCTAGCTGGGGCTTTACAATGATTTCTGGTTCTTATTTAATTTGGAAAAGTCAGCCTGTAGCATTATTAAATATGCCCTTTTTGGTTGATAGCTCTTACTTAGGTCAGGGTTCTGATTGCTTATACCTCGACTGATTTAAAGAAACTAGACTTAATAATATATACATTTATTCCCTACTAATTACACATATAAAGATAAAGTAAATTTGTTTTTATTCTAAATAAACTACAAGTTGTATTGTATTCAAATTTGGATCCTACGGCTGGTCCCTTGGGTGGTAGGCTACCTCTCGTACATCGATGTATGCCAGCGAACCTCACCGCGTTATTTTGGTAAAGTTGGCACAACTGTAACATCAAAACAAAACTTAAAAATGTCAACTAGTGTCGGTGTAAACAAACAAGAGGTTCTAACTTATTTTAATTACAAAGTGACTTGATTGAAGCTATGAGTTGTTTAATTTAAGTGCATGTCCTTGCGATGGCATGTATGTGCACCTGGCCCTGGGCCACGGGTCAAATTTTACCTAACGTTATCAACACTTCGGCGGGTGCGAAGGTCGTCTGCACGCCGTAACCAAATATTTTACTACGGCGTAAGTGTCGATTTTTGCAATACTTGTCTATTTCCACATAAAATATGAGATTGATTCTGTGATTTACAAATCTATAACTCAAACGAATTTTACTCTAACGTACTCGGATGTACCTACGTGCCAATTTTACTGGACTTTGACAGGTGCTTTAATAATTTACGGGATATAAGTTATTGCCGTTTCAACATTCATAGATGTTATATTTGTGGGCTAGCTTTGTTTCCGTGAAATAACCTCAATTGACAATCGACGATATTCCAGCTGGGTGTCAATGCGTTTCGTGGGACTGCTAGAAACGTCTACGCTGCAAATCAAAATTATTTCGATAGTCCCAAATATAAGATTAATTCGCAGGCAAACGGTCGGTGCAAACCTCACGAAATATCAAACGGCACGGACAGTACAATCCGATTAACCAGAGTTGTGCTGAACGAACTCGTAGATTTCGGCTTAAAAGAAATTTCGAATAAACGTAGTCCGATTATTTCAGAAATACGTCTATTAGAATCCAATCGGGTACCTGGTGGAGTCGAGTTATTAGCCCGAATTCTTCTGGTCGGTTTCTGGTGTCGGAGATGCGAAATCTTCGGCGGCGAAAGCCGCGGAAAACGGCTGGAGGCCGGGCTAATTTCCGGTCCTCGAGTACGCTGCTCGAATTTGGTTTTAAACGCGGCGATCGGCTCTCGGAACTTCTCGCGTATTAAGGAAGGAGTGCGCTGTGACCGTTTTTTCGTATCGACCGCGGCGATCGAGTTCTGCCAGTTCGAGCGTATTGGGAATTTTAATTGTTGTAACGTCCATTGTTGCAAATATTAAGCGCTGTTAATTTTAAATTACGTTTGGTAGCGCTTAATTACGAGCGAAACGTTACAGTTGTATACCTTTGATTTTTTATTTTTGGCATTTACTATACTCTAAAGATGTTTAATTTCCTGCTACTATACCAATTTGCTTTTTTAAGCATCTCTTCCTTGAGTTCTTCGATCTAGAAACCTTATTCAGGTTCAAGTAATAATTTACAGCCTAAGGTATATGCAACCTAGATCACGCATGTGTCCTCTGTGCTATATTCTGTGTCCTATTTTGTACTATGTGATTTTTACATAGCCAATCAAACAAAAGCTCAATTTGCACTGTTCCATGTTGATTAGGCGCAATCTGTGCAGCACATAGTCAATATTCAGTTTTGAGTAGTATGTCCCAACATTTGCAACTCTCGAACAGATAATTTTAACGGGTATTTTGTGTGTTTTTCAGGGATTTTTAACTTGTTTTGTAGTGTCCAATTCATACATTTATAACACAAATTTAAAACAACCTTACACTGTTTCAGCTTTATGCGAACCAGCTTCAAGACCTGCCGAGAACATATCAAAGAAGAGAAAGTGCAGTGACATCGTCGAGTTCCTGGAGATATGGTTAAACATCCTGGAGCTTCTGGCAGCGGCAGCCACCTGTGCCCGAGTAGCCAGCGCCACCATGGACTACATGAGCAGGGGGCGATTAAGAGACTGGTTATTCGGCCTTGAATCCCATTCCCTGGGTGAGCCCTGGCCTGATGTTTTGGGAGTAACCATCGTGGTTGTCACAACCGCTTTGTTCATGTTGGGACTAGATGTGAGCCATTTAATATACTCAGAATGGATTGTTACTGAACATTATTTTGCAGAAATCACCCTCACTTTCGATATTGTTGTACATTGGATTGGGAGCAAGCTTTATATTTTTTATAGTGATAGGAAGTTTTCACACTGACATCATATTCTGGAACTGGACTGAGGATTTCACTTTGAATAACTGGGGATGTGTAAGTATTTAGACACAAGAGGTTTACTAGCTCCTATCTGCATTTTCTTAGATATTAACCACGTCAGCCATGTGTGCGTATGCATTCCCCAATACTGTCCCCAGTACACAAAAAAATAAACTGTGCCTTAAATACGGATGCTTTATAATTGTACCTCTGCTCTGCTACTTGCTAATTGTCCTCGTATTCACACTGATGTCACACTTTCGGTAAGTATTCTCTTATTCTTCACAATCATTCGATCATTGATTTCTCAAAGCTACCAAATAACTAACAAACCAAAAAGTTGGCTACATATTCACATCATTCTGGCACAGTTTATTCAGTACCACCACTAGCTACCACTTGAACACTTTTAAGAGAACTTGCCGGAACAGCCATTCCGTTAGTCCGGGTGTTTGAGGTTCGGGATGTGGACTGGGCGAGGCCTATCATGGCAACGAGCACAATATTTGTGGGGTGCATAGCATTGACGGAAATTATTCCGGCACTTTATAATGGCATAATGCGACTGTCGAGCAGAGAGTGGAAAATGCTAGTTTCGTCTTTACTATACAGAAACCCAATGACTGGCGCCCCTGTTTTGGCAATATTCACAGTTGGTAAGTTTCTTAACTGTTAACAGCCTAAAAACTAAATAACATTATATTACTGCAGGCAGCTTGACTTCCATTCTGGCATTTGCATGTCCACTCTCATATCTGGTGCGCCTGCTGAATGCCAGTCCACTGATCAAGTGTGCCCTAAGATCCAGCAGGACCTTATATGCACGCTATAGGCCTGAATTCATACATGAAGATCTTTCTGGTTTGTTTTTAATAGACTTGTTATGGTTAAATAATAGAATATTATATTTGTATTTTTACAGTTCAGCACAGCAATATACAATACAGCAGGTTACATAAGGGACAAAAGAAACCCTCAAAACCGTCTCCAACCCGACGTATCAAGACAGCTATGGATATTATGCCTCGATTTTTGCGAAATAGCTCGTTTTCTGGTACTGCCAGAAGTAGCAAAGGTAAAAAAAATGTACTATATGAAATACCTATATACCGTACAAAGCAACAGTTTTTAAGCATTTTCCAGTGCAAATGGCCAATGTTATTTAAAATTACTACACAAGATTCTAACAACAATACATATTTAGAATTCTTATATACTACAAACTCAAAATTCTAAGATAAATGTCAAAATTCTAAGTTAAAAATTTAGAATTACCTATTATGTAAAGCTGGAGTTGTAACACGTAAAGACAATCTTCAGAATTTTTGGTATAAAATTATCAAATACAAAGTCAAGTTTTAATTATAAAGATAAAACGTCAAAATTCCTAAAACTAAGTTAAAATTCACAATTTTGACATAGAAATATTAGAATTTTAACATATGAATTAGAAACTAGGTAAAAATTTGGAATTATGAAATAAAAATAAAAATTCATAATATGGATAAAGTAAAATTCTACGACAAAAATTCAAAATTATAAGATAAAGTCAGAATTCTAATATAAAAAAAAATCTGATATAAAAAGTGAGAATTCTAAAAGGAAACTTGAATTACATAATAAAATAAAAAATATAAATAATAATTAGTTTATATGTAGTCAAAGTTCTTGAATGGAGATTCAAAACTTTAGATAGAATAGCAAAGCTGTAAAAGTAGAAATTTGAAGTTCCGGAAGAAAACAGTTACATATAAGAATTCAAAATTTTTATGTATGAAATCAAAACTTGTGAATAACTTAGAACACTTGTAGCTACTGCATTAAAATTAAAATAAACAAATTCAAAATTGTAATATCATAACATCAAATGCTGAGGCACAAATTTTCAATTTTGAACTGAAGTCAGAATTTTAAATTCAATACCTATACAATATTCTGTCATAATTCCAAGAAAATATTTGAATTCTAGGATTCTAGGTCAAACTAGAGATACGGAGATTGAAAATTGTAAGAGGAATTGCAAATTGTTAGAATTTTAAGGTGCAAAGTCAAAATTTTAACTATTGATATAAAAATGTCAAATGCTGTGACACAATTTGGAAGTTTTGAAATAACGCCAGAATTTGAGGATTGATACAAAAAATCTGATATTAAAATTTCGCATCCTTATTATGAAATAGTAAGTTCGAAAATCAAATGTGACTTCTTGTTTTTAAGGTCGAAATACAGAAATGAGGATTGAAAATTCTGAGGGAAACTGCGAATTCTTAAACAAATCTTTAAAGTTTTTAAATGCAAAATTAAAATTCTAACCTAAAATACAGAATTCTTAGATTGGAGTTCATAAAAAAGAAATAACAATTTCTTACGAAAGATCAAAATCATTGAATAATAGATAAATCAACGTGTAACGTCACAATTCTGAAATTATCATTCAAAATGGTGATATAAAAATGCCAAATGCTGCGACACTATGTCGCAATTTTGAAATAAAACCAGAATGTAACGATTTATATTAAAAATCTGATATTAGTATTTTCGGAATTGTTTATTATAAAGTCATAATTCCGAGAATTAAATGTGGCTTCTTATATTCAAGATCAAACTACAAAAATCAGAATCGAAAATTCTGACAGGAACTGCACATTCTTAAATAAACATTTACTATTTTATGACGAATAGTCAGAATTCTGAAAATAAAGTCAACATTTAAGATTGATACACAAAAATCTGATTTTGAAATTCGGAATTCTTTATTATGACTTGATAATTCCGAGATGCAACTCGGACCTCTTTTTTTCAAGGTCAAAATACGAAAATTAAGGTTGAACATTCTAGGAGAAACTATGGTTATTAAATAAACATTTACAGTTCTAAGATGCGAAATCAAAATTCTGATTTAAAGCACAGAATTCTTAGATGAAAAGGCAAATAAGTAAACAACTATTACATTTCTTTGATGCAAAATCAAAATTCAAAACTTTGCAATTGTCAAACAAATTCCTGCATGTGTATCGTCAAAGTTATAAAATAAAGATAGTAACGTCAAAATTCTGAAATACGAATTCAATTTCTTTTACATAAAAATGCCAAATTCTTAGGCGGAAATTAGAAATTTTAAAATAAAGTCAACATTTTAAGATTATTCTTCTCCTTCTTCCTCTTATTATAGGCCAGTGGCCTATTTTTAACCACAAAGTGGTTTAAGATTGATTCACAAAAATCTGATTTTAAAATTCGGAATTCTTTATTATGACGTGATAATTCCGAGATGCAAATGTGACCTCTTGTCTTCAAGGTCAAAATATCAAAATCAAGATTGAAAATTCGGGGAGAAACTATGGTTATCAAATAAACATTTACAGTTCTAAGAAGAAAAGTCAAAATTCTGATCTAAAACACAGAATTCTTAGATGAAAAGTCACATAAGGAAACAACGATTAAATGCAGGATCAAAATTCAAAACTTTGCAATAGTCAAACGAATTCCTGCATGCGTATCATTAAAGTGATAAAATAAAGAAACGACATAAAAATTCAAAATGCTACTGTAAAAATTCTAAATGCTCAGACAGAATTTCGAAATTTTGAAATAAAGCTAGAATTTAAAGATTAATACGCAAAAATGTAATACTAGAATTTACAATTACTTACTAAACAGTCATGATTCACAGAAGCAAATAAGAGAAACTACAAATTTCTAAATAAACATTTAGAATTTTAAGATGCAATGTCAGTATTATGGTTTAATATATTGATATCTAGAATTATTAGGCAGTTTATACTTAAGAAATAACAATCCGTATTCTTTGATAGAAAATCAACACTGTTAAAATGTGTAAATTCCATGTTATAACGTCAGAATTAATAAATTCCATATTCTGAGAAGGTAAGACATGTAGCATCAAAACTCAAAATTTTGATTCTAACTACCAAATGCAAAAGAATTGCGAATTTTAATATCAGAACTTTGTGTATCAATCTTTAAATTCTGACTTTATTTAAAAATTTGGAATTGGTGTCTGAGCATTTGGAATTTCTATATCAGAACATTGAATACTTCTGTTGGAAATTTGAATTTTATATCAGAATATTAATGCTGCGTGTGGGAATTATTCCCTTCTCAGAATATGGAATTTGCACTTTCTTAATTATAACGTTCTATTGTGGAATTACAATGTACTTGCACTTGGCGTTTGTATATCACAATTTTGAATTTGTATGTAGGACTTTTGTAGACAGGTACATGTGATCCATTCTAAGAATTGTTATCTCAAATCCAATAAGCCTTATCATACGTAGAGTCAAAATTTTGATATGGAAATTGAAAATTCTGATATGGAAATTCGAAATAATGATATCACAAATTAAAATTCTGATATAAAAACGTCAAATTCTGTGGCATAACCTCCACATTTTGAAATAAAGTCAGAATGTTCAGATTGGTCCACAAAATTCTAATAGCAAAATTGGGAATTCGTTATTATAAAGTTATAATTCCAACAAGCAAATGTGACTCCTTCTCCTTAAGGTCAAATGACAGCGATGAAGATTGCAAATACTGAGAAATACTACTAATTTTTAAATAGAAATTTTGAATTTTAAGATGACTAAAGTCCACAAATAGTTTCCACTTGTAATGTCAAAACTGTGATACAAAAATGCAAAATTCTAAAATAAAAATTTCAAACGCTGATGGTACCAATTCAGAATTTTAACTTTGATACATAAAATTGTTATGGTAAAATTCGGAATTTCTTATTATGAAGCCATAACTCCGAAAAGCAAATATGACTTCTTGCCGTGAAGGTCAAAATACAGAGATCAAGAATTTCAAGATGCAAAGTGAAAATTCCAATATATCATTCAGAAACAATGCCCATATTTAGCGTCAAATCCTTATATAAAAATTCAAAGTTCTGACAAAAATTTAAAATGTTGATACACAAATGCCAAATGTAAATGTAAATTCCATAATGAGAGTACAAATTCCATATCCTGAGAAGGAAAGAATTCCCACACATAACACCCAGACTCTGATATAGAAATTCGAAGTCCTGACAAAAATTTAAAATGTTGATACACAAATGCCAAATGTAAATGTAAATTTCATAATGAGAGTACAAATTCCATATCCTGAGAAGGAAAGAATTCCCACACATAACACCCAGACTCTGATATAGAAATTCGAAGTTCTGAGAAAAGTATTCAAAATTTTGGTATAAAAGTGGCAAATGCAGAGGAAAAAATTGCAAATTTTATAATAGTTAGAATTTAAAAATTCATACCCAAAATTCTGATATTAAAATATCTATTTATAATTCCGAGAAGCAAATATAACTTCTTGTCTTAAAGGTCAAAATACAGAGGTTGAGATTAAAATTACGAGAAAAACTACGAACTGTTACTTCAAAATTTATAATCTTAAGATGCAGTGAAAATTCTGAACTAAAATCCAGAAAAAAATGCCTTCTTGTTTGCAAGGTCAAAATACAAAAATCAAAACTGAAAATTTTGAGAGATACTACGAATTCATAAATAAAAATTTAGAATTTTAAAATGCAAAGTCAGAATCTTGATCTAAAATCCTTCTTATATAAGAAGTCCTAATTAACAAACAACAATCACAATTCTTTGATACAAATACAGGATAAAAACAGTTAGGTATAAATTCAGAATTTTGCAGCAAAGAGTCAAAACTAACATACAGAATCATAATTGTAAGCTCTATAATAAAACGTCAGAATTATAAAGTAGGTACAAATTGCAACGTTTAAGAAGGAATGGATTCCCACATATAACGTCAAAATTCTGATATAATAGTTTAAAACTCTGACATAAAAATTCCAGATAATACAATAGAAAGTCCAAATTTCAAAATCGAGTTAGAATTCTAAGATAAACAAAAAATTCGTACAAAAAATTAAAAATTTTGGTAAAAAGTCATGCACTGAGAAGAAAATCAATAATCTTACATTTAAAAATCCTGTGATAAACGTCAAAGGACTGCCAAAGGACATCAAAATTGTGATTTCTTCTTTTAAATACTAAATGGCAACTGTAATATACAAATTTTAAAAAATTAAGAACTTCTCGAATACAGGTGCAACATCTAAAGATGCAGAAGTACGATATAATAAATTTTATTCGGAGATAAAATGAAAATTCTAAGATGGAAAGTTAAAATTCTAAATCCTCAAATAAAAATTCAGAATTTTGATACACCAATTAAAAATTCTAGAATGTAGAGTTTATATTGTCACATCATCAAAGACCAACTTCACAACTCAAAATTGAGACTTAAAAAAAAAATCTTATCATGTGGGTAGGCTTTTCCAACTACTTTCATATACAAAAGCGTGAAGCAAAATAAAGAATAGTTAGTAATACAAAAAAGCACAAAAGATTATATTTAGTGCTGCTGGAATTAATAAATTCTCGTATTACAAAGACTTAGGACCTAACATGTTATTTCTTCACGTTCTGAGAGCTATTTCCATTTATTTTAAACTTTAATGTAAAGGCTTCTCAACCAACATGGAAGACAAAGAATACCTTTTAATGGACGACTACAGCAATCAGAGTTCAAAAGAGCACGTTGATGTCGACAGTGATTCAGAAAGCGACGTTAATGAAGTATCGTCGATCTGCACTGATGCTGAAGCTGATACGAGCAGCTCCACTGATATCGATGCGGTTGTTCAAGAATACAAGGAAAAAATTCAGGTACTAAATTGGTTATATTTTCATTTTTTCCTCTTATTTAATGTTCGATGTTTAGGTAACTACAGTAAATAATTTCGCTGACAGCAAAGCACCAACTCATGTGACCAGCCAAGCAGTATTAATTTCCCTAGCACTTATTTATGTCTTCTGTTCGATTGTTGTAATGGGAGTCTTCCTGAAGGTTCCTTACATGAGCTGGACCAGTCTTGGAGGTAGAAACGAATTAACCCCACGCATTTACAGTATCAAACTAAACCAATTTTCAGGCATTGGAATATGCATATTTGTGATCCTTTTAATGCCCCAGAACAAACAAAATATACCTAAAGACGACGTGTTATCTCGGCGGCTGTTTCCATGGATAGCCATCGCTGCTACTGCCTTCAACATAATCCTAGCCAACACATTGTTGGCAGAAGTGTGGTTTGGCATCATAATGTGGATATGTGGAGGTTCAAGCTTCCAACTTACATTTGTACATTTCTGAAGTGTTTACATTTCAGGTTTAGTTTTGTTCTGTCGGTGTGATTGCTGCAACTGCGAAGGACTGTATCCCACCCCGAAAGAGCGGCTGCGGCTGCAAGGACCAAGGAAGGACTGCGCGTCCACCACTTTCGCCAATCAGCATAGCGAGCACATAGATGCGGTTTTGATAACGAGATGACACAGCTGTTGCTGTGACACGGACTGCACCACTATCGACTTTGATGAAGAGATGTACGACTCGTACTATATTTGCGAAGAGCACGAATGATTGGAGTTGCACTGAAGCGATTTGACTATTTTGTTATAATATCTACTAATACGGCTGTACATAGATTACTATTGAAATATCATAGCATGTAAGTTAGTGTTGAAATAAACTATAAATTGGTTGTTATTAATCATTGAAAACGAGGGCTATTAAAGTGGCTTAATATAATAATAGAAAAAAGATTTAACACTTTCATATTGAGATGTTCAACTTCCTGACGGCCGAAATATTTTTGCTCATATGAATGGATCAAAGGTGACTTAATGCAAATTGGCTTTATTTGGACACTAAAACTATAAAAATCTAGTGTGATACATGCACACAACTCGCTTTTACAGTGATCTTATAATTAGCCAAAAATTAGAATTTTAATTTTTAAGCATTTGTCAAAAAATTTTAAAAATTACAAATTCTAGAGAAACCATACAAAATAGAGGGTTAGTTGAAGAGACAAATTGTCTATAAATTTTAAGGCGAATTTAAAAATGTAATAATATACCGGGTGTTCTATTTAAAATACGAGTTAATAAAAAAAAGAGAAAAAAACCCATTTTAGAGGTATTCAACTGGAAAATCACCTATTTCAGATCAATACACATTCAAAATGTAAAGTTTAAAAAAAATTGTTTTTGAAAAAACTGAAAAATCAAGAATATACACTATACTTCCAGTTATGCGATTTTCTTCAAAAGCTTTCTGTCGCATCTAGATAGATATATATGAAGTTTCAACGTCATACCTCTTTTGTTTTTGAGATATTCTGTTCACAGACACACACACACAGACCAATGAACAAAAATATGTTTTGAAATGTCTGAAATTGGATAAAAATGTAGGTACTTATTGCGCAGTGAAATGTACTCGAGTACCCGAAAATGTATTCGAGTACCCGATAATGTATTTGAGTACACAGATATATACTCGACTATTCAACACTATAACATATAAGCCAATCATATTGCAGACATTTGCTTTTTTCAACCAATAACAGCAGTATATCACTGAATATTGGGCACCATGCAAAATATTCACAAAACAATGTACGTACTCAAAAACTAAACAGCCTTGTTGCAAAATATCGCTTAGCAACGATGTTCTGTCCTTAGCGATATCGCTAGGTTACGTAAAACTAAACACCAACAAACTGTGTGAACAAAGTTTGGCTTGCCTTAAAAATGTTAAAATGTTGTGTTTTGGAAGTATTCTGCTGAATTTAATTGAGGATGAATATTAATTGTTGGATTATTTTTCAATAAAGTTAATCGTTATGTATTAATATTGTTAAATAGTCGTCCCAAATACCACTCGAAGTGGATATATTTTTTAAAAATATTTTGCCATTTCCATAGAAATTATTCCAAATTTCACTCAACAAAATCACACTTAAATGTCACTCGCCTTCGGCTCGTGACATTTTTGATATGATTTTGTTTCGTCAAATTTAAACGCAATAATTTACATGGAAACGGCAAAATATTTGTCAAAAATATATCCACTACTTGTGGTATTACCCTTGAGTATTACACTTAAATGCATCAAATACAAGTACAAGTAGGTATATTTTCAAAAATGTACTTGTGGACTGAGTACCGAGTACACTAAAAGTACTCAGAGTACAGTTACTGAGTACTTGTATTCGAGTACCGCACAGCTCTGCTAACAAAACTGAATTCCGTGCCATCCAAATTTAAGCACAGTAACCTTACATCGCACAGTGGTCTAATGCACGATTCTGGCACGACAAAAATATTCTGCTCAATATACTTACTTGATTAGAGGGTAAGTTGGGTTTTGGGATTTACGAAATTATTTGAAGACTGAAATCACGTCATAACGGGAATATAAGCTATGTTTTTCACACCCCTTAAGGACGTTTGTTGACCATAAATATTATTTTGAAAATGTTGATTTACTGGACGGCACATGTTCTTATTTAAACACCGTAAAAGCTGCATAACTTACCTTTTTTAGAAGACGTATTTTTATATTAGTGGAAAATGTTTGGATTATAAAATACAAAGTGTTTAATAAAAATGGAATAGAAAGTTTGTTTGGTAGTAAAAAAACATTGTCAAATATATTTAAAACATGAGAATACAAAAGTTTTATAAACATTTGGGGTGTTTTTTTAGAGGCAGAGAACTTTAAATTGAAATAAAACACATAAAATAGTAATTTATTATACAAGACGATAAAGTTAAATTTTATCCACGAGTGAATCGTTTAACGTCGAGACGAAGTCGAGACGTTAATGATTCAAGAGTGGATAGAAATAACTTTATCGTCGTGTATAATACAATATTTTTTTCTATAGCAAGAAATTTCACAATTTCAAAAGAAAATAATGACATTTCAAAATGTCAGTAGCTAGATTGGGTTGCTACGATAATACGAAGCTGTCATATTTAATTTAAACAAAAGTTAGAAAATTAAATTACTTTATCTATCCTTGATGTTAAAGTGCTACTTTATCTACCCTTGCTGTTAAAGTAAAACTTGATCTTTTGTTTTGAGTTGATAAAAGCACACTTTAACATGTGCTATAGAAAAAATGTTTTTAATATCCATGAAATTGGCTTTATTTGAAAGATAATTTTATGGAATTTATGTTTGAATATGATTTCGGGCATGTGACCGCCGCGGCTGGCGTGTACATGACGTAATCTGGAGGTCCAATTTTCACACACTCTTCGCAGTAAATCCGTAAATCGCTATAACGCGTCAAATGTTGGCTTCCAAGTGCTCAATTGTTTCCGGTTTATCGACGTAGACATGCGATTTTACATATCCTCAAAAATTCAAAGAAAATAATCTAACGGGGTCAAATCGCACGAAAGAGGTGACCAGTTAACAGATCCACAAAATGGATCCAAGAAATGGATCTGTTAACTGGCCACCTCTTTCGTGCGATTTGATGCCGTTAGATTATTTTCTTTGTTCTTTGAGGATATGTAAAGTCGCATGTCTACGTCGACAAACCGGAAACAATCGAGCACTTGGAAGCCAACATTTGACGCGTTATAGCGATTTGCTGATTTACTGCAAAGACTGTGTGAAAATTGGACCTCCAGATTACGTCATGTATACGCCAATCGTGACGGTCACATGCCCGAAATCATATTCAAACATAAATGCCATAAAATCATTTTACAAATACAGCCAATTTCATGGATATTAAAAACATTTTTCTGTGTTTTATTTCAATTTAAAGTTCTCCCACTCTAAAAAAACACCCTTTACAAAACACAGGTTTCTCTTGTGTATATATCAAACTTATCTGTATTCAGTGATAAACCACTGGACATCGCATTCAAAATTGTTGCAAATTGAGATATTAAACATTTATCGATGCCAGTAATCTCCGCCGAATGTTCAGGATTGCTGAAAAAACAACGAGCAGTATTGCCATCATTAGTCGTTCTGGTGCCTTGTTTAGTTTGGTCAACTAATAATCCCATTTCTCTTCTAAATCTTTGCTTTATCGCATCTTTTCTTATTTTTACACTTTCCTTTTCTTCGAATGACCGGGCTTGTCATTTCTTAATATCCAGTCGATAGGCTATATGTAAAAGACATTCTAAAAAGCGGATATAAGCGTGCAGAGTTGAAAGCCCAAAGGAGTAGTTTTCCCTGTTCGGTAATTTGTTAAAAAAATGAGAGATTATTCATCTCCTTTGGCGATGCACCGCAAATGTAAAATTTTTGTCCACATAATGTTTGTCAAGGAACTACATACCTTTCCATCGACCATTGTAAACAACAATTGATGGCTGACCTTTACTGTATGCACATTTGTTACAAGAGATGTGGTGGTGAGATCTTTGATTTGGTGTTCAATATTACTTATTTCTGATTTGATCAATTCACGAGTTTCCTTTTTCATCAAGAATTTTATTGGACGACAAGACCTTGTTGAAGAGGGCACCGGATTTTGCCATAATATCAATGTCTTATTCGAACTGGACACGAATTGTAACGGTACAATAGAAATAACAAATAAATCTGAATCGCTAATCTCAGTAAATTCGTCAGAAAAAAGCTTCCTTGTATTCGTGTTGGTTGCTACTTCCATCGCATCCCCATTTGTATGTGAAGGTCAGTTCATCATCATTTTCGGACAAATATTGCCTAAGAACCTCCTCTTAGAAAATGGCTAGACGTTTTGTGGTGTGGTCCAAAAGAGATTGTAATTTAATTTCAGCAGGCATTTCTGTAACTAATATATCTTCTATTGGTAGATAACAGTCCTTTTTCGATTCCAACAATTTGTCATAGGACGGATAAATGTCGCACTGTTGGGATTTTGCGTGTTTCCTAATTAATTTATATGAATTTTTGGTCATACTTGCATTAACATTATAAGGGCAAAGCTTTTTCTGATGTGTAGGGTAAGGGACACAATATTGGTGACTGATAGGCTTTTTTTATTTTACTGGCTCTGGTTGGGAAAGATTGTGTAATTTCTTTTAACACAGTTGCAGCATCTCTATGTCCAGAAATATTTAAAGAAACCTTAGCAGCGTAAGTAAGTTCTTCTGTACTTGTTTGCTCTAAAATAGGTTTTATCTTCCTCAATTTACTTCTTTCAGAACTCCCTACAAAACTTTTTTTGGGTCGTCCTTTCATACTATTAACAGGTGCTCGCGTATCCAAATTTACTTCTATTTTACCTCTTAGCCAGGCTGCATTTTTTTCTTCAAATCTGTCTGCATGTCTACCACTTTGTATCCATTTATTGTTAAATTGGCTAATAAAAACTGATAATTTCTTTTTCACGGCTGCTTCACTTTTTTGTGAAATATTAATTAATTCTGTACTATTAAGAACATACGATGCAATTGTTTTTCTAGTTACAATACTACTTCTAATTAAACTATAAAGCTAGGTTCTTGATATTGATTCATAAGCAGGAGGGAGTTCGCCTAAAATGAAAAACATTCCGTTAAAGGCATCGGTTTTACTAATAAATGCGCAAGTTTGCGTAAAAACTGCGAATGACCCATTAGTGTGGATTAATTTTGCAACTTGTTAATGTATAGAAGACATCATAGAACAATTTAGATTTTTTTCTAACTCTTACTTCATGAAACACTTTCATTGATATAAAGTTAAAACACACCTATTCACTTAATTAAATCATTTGACATTTTGATATTCAATTTAATTATAACTGTACTCGATAATAATGTTCCCCTTACCTTCAACTACAACTTCCATCATATTCGAATAATTGCCAACGTCACTAGCTTTATAATGCAAATCGAAAAACTTCTCATTTGAAAACTTCTCACAAGCACTTTGTAACACAAGCGCAATAGACGCCAAGTTTGACATACGATCGTACGGTAAAAAACAAAAGAGCCTCGATTTTATTGTTTAACATGGGTTGATAGATTATTTAACGATATTTATTAACCCAAAGTAAACAGATATAAAATCTATATATTTAAAACGTGAAGCGTTTTCTTTCGACATCTATTTTGAGACTTCCACCGGGCCGATTTCGATAATTCTTTTTTTAAATGAAAGCCGTTACCGTGTAGATGTGCACAAAAGTCCTAAATTGCAAATAAATTGGTAATTTTTAGAGAAAAACCATCATATTGTAGCTCTCAAGTGGTTGCAGCCGGCCATGCAGTAGCAGTAAACCAGGTATATTCTCACAGTCAGCCTGCGGCGTTCTGCCGATAATTGTAATGGGCTACTGTCGCTACTAAATGTTTATTTGAAATCAACGGTCTGCTTATTCGTGAGACAAACGTCAAAATACATGTAAAATGACAGTTAAAGCAAATTAGTATTGCTCAGATGCTATAAGGTGTTTCTTCTGCTCATTATAATTATGTGGATGTGCTTATTTACACACTGCCTCATTACATTCCCTGTTGCTACAAGCATACGTATATTGTTAAAACGTTTTTCGACGTTGTCCGACACCTGTTTTTCATACTCTTCCATCCTCACAGTTTCTTTCGTGTAAGTTGCATTCAGTCATCGCTTTTGTAATCTATTATTTCAAAATTCTATTCGGACTTCTTCTAGCTCTTCTTTGTGGCACCCTTCCCATTTTCTCTGTGCGCCTAGCATGTGTGATGATAGCTAATAAATCACAAAGACAAACTCTGAATAAAGTAGGAATATATAATATTCGTCACAACCAGTATTTAGCTATGGTCAAGTGTATGTCACGTGCGAATAGTTTTGAAAACTTAAAAATTCAAATTTTACCTGATGGATAGTGCCATACGTTAAACATTGTCTACAAAGAAGTTTTGTAAATTGCAAGATATTTTTCAACGGGTCCCATTAGTGGTTTTTTATTTACTGTGGTTTTATCAGCTCGACGATGGTATTTAAATGGCAGTTGCTCTCAAGACAAATACGTGTTATAATAGTGATTTTTAAAAATGCAGTATCAGTACAATAAGGACATATTGTCTTGAATTTACATAAGGGTTCACCTGAGAGAATATTCCAAGGCCGAATAGTTTTCCAAACTTAACTTGAAACTCGGCAACGAAAACCTATGTCAAGCTGTGACAGATATCGCCAGCCTCACTAACATAATATATTCCTACATCAAGAACATAACAGCAAAACCTGTGTCCTGGCTTCGAAGAAGGGTGAGTATCACTCTGAAGAATGAAAAGGCACTAAAAATCAACAACACACACCTCGGAGCCTTTCATTCGGAGGAAAATATTTATCAGTCTATTAACACTGTGGTGGAGGCAGATGACACAGTTTTGGAGAAGAGAAGACAGTCTTCATTCCTCGAATAACCCTTATTCCTTCAGACTATTTTTTCAATTTAGGAGACTGCAATTTCCTGTAAAAACCTGCATTGCCATGATGATCAATAAGGTGCATGGGCAGTCGCTGAATCAGGCTGGGGTCGACTTGAGGGAAGACTGCTTTATCTAGACTGTTTAGGGGTCAGTTCTCCAAACAACTTAGTGGTGCTCAAACCAGAAGGGAGAACATCCAATATCGTCTACAAAGAAGTGCTTTTACCCTCTATTCGATGGGATTGACTTCTACTTCACAGATCGTTACATAATAGAATCTGGGGAAGGTAAGAAGTTGTAATTCGCCATATCAGTTCTTTTTAGAAGTAGGGTCAAACCATTTTCAGGGCTTTTTGTAATGCATTCCTCCAAAGGAGCTAAATGTGGTAGACCTGTTTTTCTAAAGATCTACAACGAGGAAACTACTACAGGTGGGAAGCTGAAATTCGATATATTAGTTTGTTTTACAAATCAGATCAAGTAGATGTCAAGGTTTTGCAGAATTCATCCCCGAAAGGGGTTAAATGGGACAAATCTGTTTTTCTAAATATCTCTCCAAGGAAACTACTACGAGTACAAGTATAGGAATTTAAAATTGAGCATATTAGAACATTTTTCAAATTGGGTCAAATCAGTTTTAGGGTTTTGGAGAATTCATCCCCGAAGTTAAATGAAACAAAGCTGTTTGTCAAAATAACGCCACGGGAAAACTACTACAGGCAATAAGTTGAAATTCGGCATTTTAGATTGTTTTACTAATCGAAAGTAATTTTTAGAGTTTTTCGAAATGCATCCCCTCAAACTGGTTAAATAGACCAGAAGTGTTCTTCTAAAAAATAGCCACAAAGTAATTATTACAGGCAAAAAATTGAAATTCGGCATAGTAAATCGTTTTAGAAATTAGATCAAATCAATTTCAGGCTTTTCGAAATTAACTCCCGAAAGGATTAAATGGGGTAGATGTGTTTTCTAAAGATTGCCATAATACGGTAACTGCTGCAAGTAGAAAGTTGATTCGGCACAGTAGTTTGTTTTACACATCAAGTCAAGCCATTTTCAGAGTTTTTCGAAATGTATCCTCTCAAAGGGATTAAATGGGGTAGATGTGTTTTTCTAAAGATCGTCACGAGATAGATACAGGTAGGAAGTCGAAATTCAGCATATTAATTTGTTTTACAAATCATATCAAACCATTTTCAGGGTTTTGCAAAATGCATCTCCTCAAAAGGTTGAAATGAGATAGATTTGTTGTTTAAAGATTACCTTAACGAGCGAACTA
>OW679201.1:93106312-93281376 GCA_940337035.1 Agriotes lineatus
TTATTATAATTAGCTTTTTTAGGCTAAAATCATTAGTATTACAAATTTTTTTGTAAAATTGCCCACTTGTCTATAGGTTTTTTTATTAGTACGAAAGAAATTCTTCTTTTTTCAGTGCAATTTCGGCGGCCCTTGCCGCTTACACTTGTAGACGGGGGCCTACTCGGTCTATACCTAGTTACGGTCCTGGTAGTAGTAGTTGTGAAACGAACTGTTTATAATTCTAATGAAGGTCAGAAAAACGCAAAAATGCACTTGAAACCAGTAAAAATAATTTGACACAAGCACAAAGTCAGATTAGAAAACAAATTCATAAGGCGTTGCCGGCAGTTTGTAACACGACTTCTCTGTTACCTACCTACACATACTGAATTCTTACTTTAAAATGCCCTGGGTTCGCTAGCTTATTCAGTCGTTAGGCTTATGAGACTCTTTTACTCTCAGCGCAGCTAAGGGGAAGCTAACATCATTCGAGACCAACTCGTATGCACCTGACATGTGGTACTCACCAACGTACATATGAAAGGCAATAAAAATCCAGACAATTTACATTTAATACATATAATCTGTAAGAGAATAAACAAGACACAGATACATGTAAACAGATACATAAAATAATAGTGCATGCGCCTAAGAAAATATCTTAACTAACCGCTTAATATTGAGTTCAAAGCTAAAACGCCAAGCTCACCAACGCGGAGTGTGCAGTCGTTAAGTTCAAAATAATAAGCCGCACCCGCAGTAAGATGTACGCCAACATTTTTATTATATATTTCTGGTACCCGGGTATTGTTTTCGGGTACCCGGGTTTGATTTTAGACCGGGTACGACATCCCTAGTACCTCACACTGTTGAAATTCAACTTTTCCACGTTGTAGCATTTTTCGAATTTCTAAAAACGTGTTACACCTATTACCTACTTTTAATTTTTCTTCCAGCAAAAAACCCTTATTAGAAATAAATAGCCCTCAACAATGCAATTTCTATTGTAGATAAAGTCCTGTATTTTGTGAAATTCCAGTAAAAATTGTTCATTGAAAATGGTCTGCTAAACGTAGCCTGGGAACTGTTTCCCAAGGCAGTTGTGATTATTACAGCAGAATAAGTATGGAATATCAGAATATCATGCATTTCTAAAATAGTAACAGTTTTGCTATAAGTGCACGCAAAGAGCCAGATCTGACAAAGCATCGCTGCAGAGTGTAGACTGTACAAAGGTGACGTGGATCTATACCATAATTTAGCGTTGACGTTCTCCTATGTTTTGTATGCCCTCAGACACCATTGTATGTCTGAATATTAACCACCGTGCAAAATATTCAAAAAACAATGTACCTACTCAAAAATTAAGTGATGTAAAAATAAACATGAGCACTGTATAAACCAAGCTTGGCTTGCGTTAATAATTTTAAAATGTTTTATAAGTATACTTTGAATTTGGCCTAGGCCGAAATAGTTATTTTCATACAAAGTTCAACAAGTAAGTGTTCCTCTGAGAATTAAATATCGAAACTAAGATCAGTATAATTCTAAAATTTAACACAACTATTTGGACTAATTTTGGTTTGTTTGTCTATTCTTAACTAGATTTTTTTTTGCAGCACACTAATAAACTATGGGACAAATATAGCTGTTAAAATTTACAATAAACATTTTTGTAAAATTCCAATGCTCAACGCCTATATATTGCTAAAATCATAATAGATTAATGACAATCTGCATTTGTTGCAGGTGAGAAGATATCTACATTTCGTTGGTTAAATGTCGTTGAAAGGAACTTTGACGTGTAAACTAACATAATGAACATTAATCAAGAACCTATGGATAGTAAATCTTGTAGTTCTACAGGAACTGCATCTTGCATATCGCAGAACATAGGTAACAATGAAAATCTTGATACGAAGCTACACATCAAACAAGAAAACATCGAAAATATTAATTTAGTTGAACATATGAGAACTCATACTGGAGAGAAGCCTTTTATATGTTCTATTTGTGAACACAGAACAGGAGTTAAAAGTAATTTAGTTACTCATATGAGAACTCATACTGGCGAGAAGCCTTATATTTGTTCTATTTGTGGATTTAAAGCATCACTAAAAGCAAATTTAGTTAGACATATGCGAAATCATACTGGGGAAAAGCCTTATATTTGTTCTATTTGTGGATTTAAAACAACATACAAACATCATTTACTTGGACATATAAGAGCTCATACTGGCGAAAAGCCGTATGTTTGTACTGTTTGTGATTTCAAAACATCAAAAAACATGTTCTAGTTTCACATATGAGAATTCATACCGGAGAGAAGCCTTATATTTGTTCTATTTGCAAATACAAAACAGCAAATAAAAGTCATTTAGTTTCACACGTGAGGACTCATACAGGAGAGAAGCCTTATATTTGCTCGGTTTGCGAATACAAAACAGCAAATAAAAGTGTTTTAGTCAAACATATGAGGACTCATACAGGAGAGAAGCCTTATATTTGCTCGGTTTGTGATTTCAAAACATCAAGAAAACATGTTCTAGTGTCACATATGAGAGTTCATACCGGAGAGAAACCTTACATATGCTCTATTTGTGAACACAGAACAGCAACTAGAAGTCATTTAGTTACTCATTTGAAAACTCATACAGGCGAGAAGCCTTATATTTGTTCCATTTGTGGATTTAAAGCAACACAAGAACCAAATTTAGTTAGACATATGAGGACTCATACTGGCGAAAAATCTTATATTTGTTCTATTTGTGAATATAAAGCAACACAAAAATTTAATTTAGTTAGACATATGAGAAGTCATACTGGCGAAAAGCCTTATACTTACTGTATTTACACACAGAACAACATCTAAAAGTTATTTAGTTAAACATATGGGGATTCATACAGGAGAGAAGTCTTATATTTGCTCGGTTTGCGAATACAAAACAGCAAATAAAAGTCATTTAGTTTCACACGTGAAGACTCATACAGGAGAGAAGCCTTATATTTGCTCGGTTTGCGAATACAAAACAGCAAATAAAAGTGATTTAGTTAAACATATGAGGACACATACAGGAGAGAAGCCTTATATTTGCTCGGTTTGTGATTTCAAAACATCAAGAAAAAATGTTCTACTTTCACATATGAGAATTCATACAGGAGAGAAACCTTACATATGCTCTATTTGTGGACACAGAACAGCAACTAGAAGCCATTTAGTTACTCATATGAAAACTCATACTGACGACAAGCCTTATACTTGTTCTGTTTGCAAATACAGAACAGCAGTTAAAAGTTATTTAGTTAAACATATGAGGACTCATACAGGAGAGAAGCCTTATATTTGCTCGGTTTGTGATTTCAAAACATCAAGAAAGAGTGGTCTAGTTTCACATATGAGAATTCATACAGGAGAGAAACCTTACATATGCTGTATTTGTGGACACAGAACAGCAACTAGAAGCAATTTAGTTACTCATATGAAAACTCATACTGGCGACAAGCCTTATACTTGTTCTGTTTGCAAATACAGAACAGCAGTTAAAAGTGATTTAGTTAAACATGTGGGGACTCATACAGTAAAGAAGCCTTATGTATGCTCTGATTGAGCACAAAGCAACATCAAGCGATCATTTTGTATTTTATGTTTCATAGAGTGTGCCCCGCCATATGGTGGCCTTGGGTTGTGAACGTTTTGGGGATGTCTGACGAATACATGTTTTAATCTCGATCGTTATGAAGTTACGGGCATTTTAAGTTTTAAAAGTTTGTATAAGCATTACTGTTATAAATCCTTAATGTCTTAAATCTAAGTAGTTACTCTCAATGATATTGTCCAGAATTAATGAAGATTTTTATTCGTTGCTCTGGTATCAAATAATAAATACTAATAAAAAAATTAATATCAGTTTATATCACGTGATTTGCTAAACTTAAAATGCCATATCACTGCATATGAAAAAACGCCATTCTTGCTGTGTTTATGGATCAAAATAATGAAGAACAATAATTATCCAAAACAGAGGTATTCAGGTTTGAAGAATCAAGTTCTTGCTTTAATGATTGGTTTTATTGAATGATAGCCTTCAACTAATGGTCTACTTCTATCGCCAATTAGCAATGTCGAATGCTTAGAACAACTTGAATTGAGATATTGACATTTCCTTTATGTCATTTAATAACTTTTGTACTGCCATCTCGATGGAGGGATAATTTGCTGTTTGGGCAGGTTTTGTGCATTACACAACTTGATCTTGATCTTTGTATGCCCTTGCAAAATGCAGGGCACCCCGGGGTGGGGGGAGTGGTGACTTTTCCGAGTTGTATCAACAGATGTCACTTATTGTACCTTAAGAATATAGCCCCTTTATTTACAAATAGTAGCGACATCCTTTGATGTTGCCGCTGGGGCAAAATCACGTTGGTATCCCTTAAGTCCCTAGCATATTTAAAAATCGCCTAGGAAGTTGCATAATTAATTAAAATGTGACATTGACAGTTGTCATGTTTTTATTCATTTTTTCTCTTCGGGGGCTAATTCGAAGTCGAGGACTTGAAAATGCCAGGGTGTTGTGCCGATAAGTGTAAAAATAGTGACAGAAAAGGATTTCAGGTATTCAGATCTGTTATTTTTTCACTGTTTACACTGAAATTTATCGTTTAGTAACTTTTTGTATTTTAATGTTTGCATCAGGTTTGCCCCACGATGTCGCTACTATTTGTAAATAGAGGGGCTATACTTAAGAATAGAGTTCCTATATACAGGGACTCTACTTAAGAATAGTTCCTATATTAGTCTAGCAAAAGGTAGAAAATAAGGGAAAGTTTTGGTGAAGTTTTGACATTTGGTTCCTATATGTTTTTTGGGACCGACTTACACGAATATCAGGTTTACCAACAACAATTTTGACCGGAAACATGTTTTTTAAGCAAAAACGGTGTATAAAACCGATCGTTTAGTCTTTCTAAAATTACCTGAAAGCTATCCATTTTTCGGAAATGTTGAACCTATATGAAATGAAAGAAGATAAAATTTCCTACATTTTATGTACTTGAGGTTTCTTTCTCCGATCAATCGTTCAGCCGCGAGAGCGCCGCGCTTTTAGGTGTTAAAAGCAAAAAAAAAAGGAATTATCCCAGTTTATTTCAAAGTAACTTGAAAACTATCTATTTTTCGTAAGTCAAAAATGGTATATGAAATGAATCTTCATAAGTGAAATGTCGGAAAACCTGATATTCGCGTACAGCGACCCCAAAAACATGTAGGAACTAAATATCAAAAATCTAAAACCTTCCCTATTTTCTACCATTTGACTGAATTATAACTTCGCGACCCTCTCGCGGCTGAACGATTGATCGGAGAAAAAAACCTCTCGTACATAAAATGTAGGAAATGTTATCCTCTTTCATTTTATATAAGTTCAACGTTTACGAAATTGGATATTTTTCGAGTAATTTTAGAAAAACCAAAAGGAATCTCGTTTTTTATAGCGTTTTTGCTTAAAAAACGTGTTTTCGGTCAAAATTCTTGTTGGCAAACCTGATATTCGTGTACAGCGGCCCATAAAACATAGGAACCAAATATCAAAACTCCACTAAAACTTTCCCCTATTCGCCCTTTTTGAGCACCAGTTGATTGGACTATATGTACTAAGAGTTGGTCCATTGGATCCACAAATCAAGGACCATGTGATGCAGCAAAGATACATTTCATTTGTTTTAGTTGAAAGAAGAATGCATAAAGAATAAAATCGGTAAAAATCAGGTACTCCATGGTTTGTGGATCTAAAACAAGTCACCCTGCATGTCCCAACTCTTGTATACCGGGTGACAATGAAAACAGGCCATGCTCATATCTTCTTTATTTATGAATCGATTTGGATAAAATTGTATATATAGATACTAGACACAATTTATGATTGACCGATAAATATAGTCAAAATGGCCGACTTCCGGTTTCACCGCAAATGATACCAATTTTTATTTTTTAAATGGATCGCCTTGTGTATTTTATGTTTTTCGGAATCTCCAAGTCAAATTACCTAGTCTCGCCAAATTTTCATTTTTTCAAAAAAAAAATATTTTTTTCAAATTTTAGTTTTTACGGTAGAATATATACTCTAGCAACTAATAATAATAACCATTTTAAAAATTTACTAAATACGTTTTTTAAGAAAAAATCACTTTTTATAAATAGCACCTACCAAGGGTCATCTTGCCATTAAACAGAAATTTTAATTACCAATCTAACGATATGCATCATGCACTACTTTATCTTTATCTAAAACTGAAGAATAATTAATTAATTATTTTTTTAAATATTTTTGTGTAATACCTAAGCAAATTCAGCAGCACTGTTTTGTGTAATTTGAGTCGTAGATTGCAAAAACATAAAATATATAGGATGATCCATTTAAAAAATCAAAGTTAGTGTTATTTTCGGTGAAACCGGAAGCCGGCTATTTTGATTATACTTGTATGTCAATACGAAATTATGTCTAGTATCCTTGTATCAAATTTCATTCAAATTAGTTCATAAGTAACGAAGATAGAGGCATGGCCCTGGTCTCATTGTCACCCGGTATACAGGGAGTCTACAACAACAAAGAATAATAAATGCTGCAACATTTGAATTTCAACAACACAAAGCAACCACTAATAAAGCGATTTCTTCCACAGTAAGCTTATATAAAAGTTTCAGCGCCCTACAACGGGTGGGCCAGAAACTATTCCAGCAAGGCGGCAAAATTTAAATAGGTCATTACTACGATATTTGGATTAATCAGGATTAATCACGGATATGCCATAAACACCAATAAAAATTTTGCATATACATAATTTGCCTTCATCAGAATCTCGATTTTAAAGTTTTGAACCGCATAAATCGTAATATGCAAGATGTTTAGAGGTTCTGAAGTTTACAATAATTATGGAAAATTAAAACAAAATATTTGGGAATAACAAATATATTTCAAAATTGATTAAGTAATTCAAATAGCGATATTGTTTAATAAGTATTGTCAACCTTACAGTAGTCGTGCTCAATTGTAACAATGTACGTTGGTTCAAAATGCTTTTCACGCATTTTAAATGTTTTGTCGGTGTCAGTTTGACGTATGACTTTACTATTTACTTTTCAAAAAGCGGACAGGTGACACCAGCGCCCCCTGATGGGTGGGCCAATCACTAACAATTATTTGATTTGACAGATGCATTCAGAAAACGTTTCTATTAGTAGGTTTTTTATGCCTTACGGAAATTTGTGTCTCTTACACTAACGCTGAAAACGCACGAAGCGGTTCACGCCGAGTCGGCCGCCGACTCCATGTATTTAAAACGGGCAAAACACACGCTGCGTCATCTAGCGCGTACGCCGAGCGCTTTAAATACATTAGAATCATGGGTCGATTCGGCGTGAACCGCTTCGTGTGTTTTCATCCTTAATCGGCACAATTTGAAACAACACTTCTTCACATACCGACCCATCATTAATTATAGTTTGGTTCACAACCTTGCCGAGGGTACAGTGACTTTTCTATAGAGCACGGCCTTCTGGATTAGCGTGCCTGCCGGCTCTAAGCGGCCTGTTCATTTGCAAGCTTTTCGAGTGAACCGCGTGGCGCTAGTTACCCGGGGATTTGGAAGCGTTGGCTCGGCGTTTAAACTGCAGAAGGCTGAGCTGGCGCGGCGCATTCAACAAAATACTTTCGATTTTATCTTTTCGCACGCAGAGAATGCTTGATTTTTGCGCGCAAGCACAATTTACAAATTTTGACGTTTCCACGTACGCATTTTCGTTCATTACAAATTTAGTTGGTTGCTTCTGTGAAAATCCATTTTGTATTTTTTTCGTACAAAAATGTCGTAAAACTAACCTAATTTAACGTTTCAGTCGCAGACAGGGTGTCACGGTGGTATACACCGTGGTTACAGAACAATAATCTGACAGATAAAAGCTAAGTTTCAAACCGCCTGGCGTGGTTCTGAACTTCAATCCCCGGATATGCCGAGTCACAACTTTTTAATGCTATTTGTCGCAAATGAACAGGCCGGTGAGAGCCGGCAGGCACGCTGATCTAGAAGGCCGTGCTATAGAGTCACTGTAGCCGAGTGGCGACACTTCTGACGGGCCAGTCCCTAACAATTATTTGACAGGTGCATTTAAGAAACCTCTCTATTAGTAGTTGCTTTGTGTTCAACAATATGGTGAAAAATTTGTAAATGTCATTAATATCACATAATATTACCTGTCAAAATTATGGAATTGCAGGAACGAATTGTTGTAGTGAAGTGGTTCTACCAATACAAAATTAACCAAACAGATAATGTGGCTGCAGTACTTGCACCGCGGGGGTGGGTGCAGGTGTAAGGAAGACACGCGCCAAGTAGGAGTTCGATTTTGAAGTTAGTGGGTGGATTTTAAAAAAACTGGTGAGGTGACGGATCGGTGCAGGAGGAATAGTGGCCGGAGAAGATCAGTGCAAACGGTTGAAAATGCAACAGAGATCCACCAACATCTGCTAGGCGAGCCCAAGACGTCTCAACGGCGATAAATTCGCCAGCTTCAAATTTCTAAGAGTTCGATATCTTGGCTGATTAACGACATTGGTTTAAAAAGTTATAGACCTCGGCTAATTCATGCCTCAAATGAAGATGATCCCGACCGAAGGCTCGAATTCTGTAACACTTTCTCGGACATGGTAGAAGACGAACATGCTCAGCTGTTGGATCGCATTTTATGTGCGGATGAAGCAAGTTTCCACCTTAATGGGATGGTAAATAGGCACAATTGTGTTTAGTACTTAGACAAAACTGAACATCCTACCATTGAGAGAACCTTGCACTCACCTGATGTTAACATTTGGGCGGGTATTTTCAGTGGATGGATTATTGGGCTTTTTTTTATCGAGGAAACCATTACTGCTAATGTTTATTTAACGCTACTACAAGAAAAAAATTTACCCGCAATTCGGAAACGCTGCCCTGTCGATGTGATTTTCCAACAGGACAGCCCCCTCCCCCACACTATGCAGTATATGTGCGTGAGTTTTAAACGAGCAGTTTCCTCTTGCTTGAATTGGATGAAGAGGACCACTAGAATGGCCACCAAGAGGTTGTGATTTAGTAAAACCACCAGATTTTGCGATATAGGGGGCGCATTCGTGACTTGGTATATAGCGGACCGACATTAATGGAATTTATACGGCAGGCGTTTGAAACGTTCACACCAGAAATGTGTACAAACATTTGCAGAAGCGTAGAAGATCGTGTTAGACTTTGCATTGAACAAGAATGCCACCAATTCGAAAACCTACTATGATTCCTGCATTGATTTGTTACTTTATCAGTTGTTTCAAATTTGTTTATTGATTTAGGAATCGAATTTCTATTTGGCGCTTGTCTTCCATGTGCTTGTATCTAGAGCTGGGCAGTAATTAATTACTTTGCAATTAAATTACTAATTAAATTCCTTTCTGTTTATTTGCCTTGGAATTGAATTACTTATCAAAATGCGGTAATTGTAATTGGGAATTGCCATTTTTGTTAAAAAGTACTTGACAATTACTTTTTGAAGGTAATTAATTCTTACATTCAATTACTCAATTACTTTTGTGTAATTAAATTACTCTAAAGTATTTAAATTACTTTACAAGTATTTGAATTACTTGTGGTAATTGAAATTACTCACGGTATTTCAATTACTTTATTGTAATTTACTTAATTACTGAATTACTGACCTCGATTGGGTGCTAACTTTCCAGAACGCAAAAAATGCGATAAGGTTTTATTAAGTGGCATATTAAGCAAATCGGAATAGTGTATTCGCGGCCCAATATAAGTCTAATTTATGATATCCTCTGATTAGTCGAATAACAGCAACTTTTGCCTTTTTTGTACGACGCGTCCACATTGCACAAGCAAACAGTGCATTTGTGCGTGTATGTAGATGTGATATGTACGTTGTAATAGTGAAGCTAATATTTTGTAAGACGCTAAAACTATATTTGCGGTAAGTACATTACAGATTACAATACCTACGGTAAAAATATAATTTAAAATATCTTCATTAGACGATATTGGTTCATAATAATTATTTATTTATTTGAATTTGCTTATTTTAAACGGTGTACTAGCATAGGGTTATACTGACGTGCAAGTGTAATAGGCGTTAATTTCAGAAATTACGTTTTTGAATGGGGAATTGAACTAAACGGCCAAACCCCCATAACAACATTTAAACAGACTAAAACACATAAATAAAATGTACTATCTAATTGCAAAATTACATGCCTGGTTGACTCAAAAATATATGGTACTAATACAATATAAAAACGCCGCATAAGTTTACCGCATTCTTGCATTGAAAATTTTGTAAATTATCCATTCTTTGTCGCTTTCTTGCCTTGTAATGCTCACATACTGTTTTGTATACTGGCAACTACGGCATAATTTTGCGACTACGAACAATTGTTTGTCTACTCCAGTGGGATAAGTAACGCATTACGTCACTCATTTGACACTATTTCCGTTATGTAATGCAACTCATTACAACCACTAGTGACTTCATTACCTAACTAAAGTAGTGTCAAATGAATGACGTAATGACATTTGCTTATTAAAATATTTTTGAAAATGACATCTGACATTTTTTTAATGCACTTTTCTCAATTTTGAGCTGTTGTAAATAAAATTTTGTACAATACATGTGTGATAATGCATCATTAATTTACTTGTGTGCTTACATAAGTTATGCTACGCACTCGTTTGTAACTTATACACACGTATATTAATGATGCACTTACCCCACTTGTATAGTAAATAACTATTACGCTCTGCTGCAGCATGTTAGCTTCGATTGTTATTAAAAATCTGAAATAGTGTCTTATAAAAATCGCAACTTTCTTATAATTCCGATCATCTCATCCAACATTACTTCTGAACGTTATACAGGATGCTGCGGTGACAGACGAAACATACAAAACCCCCTTGCTAACTACGAGACATTGAAATATTGGTTTCTTAATGATTTTACACAAAATTCCATTTAGTTTTGCTTAAGAACAGCGCATAGTGACCGACCCAATTTATGTAATTGCAGATATTTTATTACTCTAAACTTAAAATCAATAGGTATTATTAAAGTTTGATAAAATTAATACGTATTATTAAAGATGTTAAGATTTTTAAATTTGAAGTAAAAATATGAAAGCAACCTGACCAATTTATTTGTCGAGAGTTGTCAGTATTTTTATGAACTACGTATTTCCTCCCGTTTCTTATACGGTGTGTTCAAAAAGAAATTACATACGGGTTGCCTGTTATCACTGTTGCTGCTGTCATAAGTTTATATTATACGCTGATATCGTGACTGAACATTCTAAAGATTGATGTCTCCAAAGCTTGCTGCCAACATTAGTTTTATTTTCCATGGCCAATCCTTATGTAATTTCTTTTTAAACACATGGTATAAAGGTCTCATAAATGTAAAAATGACTTCATAGTTACGTGCTTGAACAAATGTCTTTTGTTTTTGAATCTGATGTACGAATCCTTATTTCAATCAGTTTTTCGGTTGTGAAGAAATCCATTGTTTTAAGACTTTGTGTAGGCAGCTGGGCGATAGGTAAACGTCAACCGACGTCAACATAACCTAGAAAGGTTGGTTAAAATGTTGTCATTCCGCAATTTCTCGATTTAAAAAAACAAAGTACCCCTGTGCACTGGAAGTTCCCTTTGATCCCTCATGTGGTTTATTTGATTTGGTCCTACGGGGCTCGGCAACTAAATCCACAATCGTGACAAAATGCTCAACTTCAGTGATAACCTATGTGGAAATTAATATTTTTAAAAAATTATAATTTGAACTTGCAAGTCCTTATATCGAGAGATCCAAAAAAAAACTGTTCCTCAGCGGGCTGTGGAAATTCAACGTATGAATAATATGTTGGTGACACTGTACGTCAATGTCAAATTCGAGGTTAGCAGGTTAGGATTTGCGTCATTGTGTGTCATAACTGACGGAAAACCTAACCTGATAACCTCGAATTTGACATTGACGTACAGTGTCACCAACATATTATTCATACGTTGAATTTCCACAGCCCGCTGAGGAACAGTTTTTTTGGATCTCTCGATACCTTCTTATTGAAGGGACTTTGTACTAAGGTATATTAGGTTCAATCGCTTTATTATAACCTAAGGAATGTATGCCCAATCGGTGTCCCATTCTTTTTTGAACGCCCTGTATAATTGTTACCTTTTAATTTATTTATTTACTTACATCTTACATCAAAACAAACTAAAAACTTTTGGTTTTGGTGAACGGTGCATGTAGCTACAAGATTTAATTATCAAAAAATCTTCAAAAGTGATAAAGTTTGTAGGTTACTCTAGTTAACAAAACATAAAAATTAAGCATTTTTAGATTATGATTACGAATCGAACCGACATGAATAATAGTTGCAACTTGCAAGAAAGTTCTACTAAATACAACTATCTATAATATAATTTTCCTTAATGTGTGTCCGTGAGTCCGTGGCACATCTCACGTTCCGGCTTCACAGATGTTTATATTTGTTTAGGTTTTGTTTTTCTTATCTGAGCGCTCGGCTCGGGGCTTGACCTTTCGCGTATCGTATTTCACGTGCGCGTAGCGCGCCGTTTGCTTGTATGGCAATAATTTCTATTGACAATTCAAGACATCTGTCAAATAATTCAAATAGACCAATGACAATGTAGCGTAAGTTGTTCTGTTATCTGCCAATAAAAAAGAATTATATCAACATAACCACAAGTGGTTCCAAGCGGCATAATTTTTCGACATAACCAATAGCGATCATGGCGACATAATTCTTTGACATTTTCAATGTGATGACAGTTATTATAATTTTTGGTTTTCGTTGCTCCTATGGAAACGAACTCACAGCAATCCAAACTTCACGTAAAAATTTGATCTCAAAATGAATTTTTACAGTTATATTCGTTGAATTTTCCCTCGAATACCATTCTTGTCAAAGGTGCTAGTGCACTCGTCCTAATCGAACCTAAGCGCAATGGACATTCTTGATACCGCAGCAAACATATTCGATATAACTTTGACTACTCATGGTATTGTGAGTGAAAGTAATTGATTTTGTACAATTGCAATTCCTAAGTAATTGGTAATTGAATTACTATTTCCTGTGAGTAATTGAATCTCTGGTAATGAAATTACTGCATTGGGCGGTAATTGGTAATTAGTAATTAATTACTTTTTAAAAGTAATTTGCTCAGCTCTGCTTGTATTCGCTGCTGTTGTATAAGTGTTGTAGCTGTGCTGTCTGTTTGGTTAATTTTGTATTTCAATCAAATTAAACGCCTAAACTTTGCGTTAATAATTTGTATAACCTAGAAATATGCTATGACAAATCTTATGACTTACTTAACCCCGGTTGTTAAATTCTTAAGTGATATCCTCTCATTTTAAAAATTATACTATTTGTGTCGCTATATTGCCATATTTTGTAAATTAATTTTACTTTAGATAAAGCGACATCTGTTGAGATGGTTCGGAGGGGTTGCCACTCCTTTTTGGGACACCTTGTATTTCTGTATTACATAGTTGATGGTCACTACTTTGACACTTATTACTATTGTCTTTGCGGTTTCATGTACACATCTGTGTGTCTTGTTTTATTAATCTAAATTTATTATTTTTATTTATTTATTTTTTTTTTAATTAATATTCGCATACTATAGCTATTTGAGTTAGTAATTTCTTACCACAGATTTTGTTCAATTTTTTTTTACTTTTCTTTGTCAGCCAATATATATTGTAATGGTTTACTGCTCAAAAATTAATTCTGAATGCCTAGAGAATTATTGAACAAAGTCAAGTTAAGCACAGTATTGCAACTTAGACAGTATTTGAATGTATTAAATGCATTTGATGTGAGATGCATGAAGGATAATTTGCGGGATAAAGAATAGCATAAGTAAAGCAAATTTCAGAAGGGTTGAGTTTGAATTTTAAGCAAAAGAAAGATTTAAGATGGCTAATGCAATATAATCTAATTGATAGGTTTGAGCATATTTGAACTCGAACCATATGTAAATGAAAAATGAAAAAAGATTGGTTATGTGCATAATAAGCATGAGCGTAAAGTATTAATAAACGTACAAGGCCAGTTAAAGGCAAGATAGCTGAAGGGTAGAAAGAAATCGATGCAAGATAAGCTAAGAATCTGCAACGAGCAGTGTGAAAAGATGGCAACCGAGTGAGAAACATTTGTGACGTGTTAAATAAATAGAACTCAAAGTGCCAGTGCATTTAAACAAGAGTGTTAAAAGAGCAGAGTAGTGATTAGTGACATTTATGGGAAGAAAAAGACAATTTGTTAGGACTTACGAAAACTTGTTATCAAATTTTGTTCTAATAATGTAAAAATGTTATCAAAACATTACTTTTTAACAAATCCAGATCGTGGTTGCTAGGCTACGACTAGCTTTTGTTTGAAGGATAGCCAAATTGATTCTGTATTGTCAAATTGTGGGCAAGGAAATTTATACAAATTTTAAAATAAAAAGTTGTTTGTGAAGTCTGATTTGTGTATCCAGTTATTTACCAAGTCGTTGTGCATATGTGGGAGAAGTTTTAAAAGTAAAACAGCTCATAAAATAATAAAATTGTGGAAAGCAAGTTCCGTCGTGGGTCCGGCTCGCACCTGGCAAATTCGGAAGTCGTCACGAGTACTTTCCCAGCATCAAAAGCTAGAGATCCCATGGCCTACGTCTCGAAGAGAGGTGCAACTTGAAGTATAACGTACCACTTGGTACGTCAATTGAAATATTTATATGATAAATTTAATATATAACTTACCTCACAAACGTCAATATTTGACATACAAATATTGTTCAGTTATATCTTTCTAATTATTTAAATATTTGCTCCGGCTAGTCAGTAAAGCTAAAGAAATACTCCTTACCCTCAGCTGAATGGTGCTTCTTAATAACAAGTATTACTGCTTGTTCAAATATCTGATTAATATATAAAGTAATTTTACAGTTACTTCCAGGTCTTTACTGATATTTTAAATATCTTAACGACATTCATATATGCTTATTGACTTATCAATGACGTAAGGATAGTCAGTTTGTTTTATATAACTTTTAATAAATATTTAAAACCCAAAATCCCTAATTTACAATTCCCAATCTTAAATTAAATCAAAAAGGTTATAATTTCAAAATATAATGGCCTAAACTCGCCGAGTACTCAGAACACGAAAAGAATTTAGATAAATAATAATAATTCTTAGTTCTAAATACAATTTCCTTAATATTAAACACACAATTTAAATATTCTTGAAGTATTCCCAAAAGTTGTTCGAAAAGTTATGAAACAAACACTGACCTTAGCGTCGCTTTAGCGTAACCTGATCAGCAACCTATAGAGTTCCTCTGCAAACGAAGCAGTACAGCTAACAGTAACTGGCTGGTTGAAATCTCCAATCCCCTTCCAAAAAGCTCTTTGGATATGTTGCTATCTCCCAGATAGCACTTCTCAATTGAATGCACAACACTCACGTAAACACTGACTCTACGTTAAGTATATTGTAAGTTATTTACTTTGTAATATAACTTCAATATGATATTGCAAACACTTCAATTATGTCGACTTGATAGACGGTTTGATTTGTTGAATTTAATTTGTGTCATTACCAGATACTTTCTGTGTAATGATCTTTTACTTAAATTCAAATAAAAATACCAATTGGTTGGGATTGAACCACCATCGGTTTTAATATGACCGTCTCGAGTCGAATTTCAAATTGAACTTTTTTATAATATTGTTTATTTACTTCTCTTTGGTTACCCGTAACTATTCACAACATATCGATTGTACATAAACTTTTTAAATTAACTATCTGGATATATTTTATATGAATAAATGTGCCATGCAGACTGCATGTAACATTACAGTTATTCCCTCCAATTTTAGAGCAAAAGATCGCAAAGAGCTTTTTGTTTAAAATTGTTAAATCTCCATTCTAATAACTATAACCATTGCAAACTAATAATTGTTAAATAATTAACGTATAACTTTAATCACTAATCAACCCACCATTGGATTAATTCATTGACAGTTATACAATGACATAAAGAATTCATTGACTTTTATACCAAGACATAACCTCTTTCCAATCAATATTATTTTTGACTTTGACATTAGATACAATCACATCATTTGGTACATCATTATTTGACGTTTTTGTGTGGTAATTTTTCAAATTAATTACATTTTGTGTATATTTATATTTATTTTGACCTGGATAATTTAATACATAAGCGTTTTCGCCTATTTCTTTTACGACTTCGTAAGGACCTTCATATAACAAGAAAAACTTTTTTATTGTTGTTTCTAATGTCGATGATTGAACATGATTCCTAACTAGTACTAAATCTCCTTTTTTAAATTTAATTGGATGTTTTATAACTTGATCATGTCTACTACATTATTAAAATTAATATAAGATACGTTAACCCCATTTACGTCAATAAGTTGTTCAAGTTTATTGGTACTATTTCTTTTTAATAATTCGCACTTCTAAATTCAACTTCTGTTATATGAAACATAAGTTTCACAATACTACATCACATAGACATAGCTATTACTTAGTAATCAGCACCACATTGGATACTAACCAATAAATAGATCCCCTGTTCTTCTAAACAGAAGTCTTTTAAATTCTGCACCACATCGGATACAGTTCATATTTCTTCTTAAATAGCACCACATAGGATACTAATCATTTAGATCTTCCGTTATTCTAAACAGAAGTCTTTCAAATACTGCACCACATCGGATACAGTTCATAATTCTTATTCGCAAATCACATTCTGTAAAACACAATCAGAACCTCCAACATCTACTCAACTAAGCTTCGATTGGTTAATTCTACAATTCCATGCTGTTATCCGGGTTTACGGCAACATGAACACGCTTAAAGCCGAGGAAAATTGCTTTGATTTACCGCAAAACTATTGACATAAGGAAATTATGTTTGAGGTTAAGTATCTAAAAAAAATAATTACAAAGTACCCATGGAAAGAAACTACGCTAGGATCCTACAATGAACTATTTACATATCTACAACAAAAGAAATACATTAACCTATTTAAGTGAAATATCACGAGTAAGTACTTTACTTGTTAAAAACCCCAATTAACTAAACAAAATTAATCCAAACGATCCCAAAATTAATAAACCCTAAAGTTGAATTTCATCACAATGGCCAAAAATAAACTACTCAAAATTTATGTGATTATCCGAGGACTTCAGTGTCTTAGTTTGACTCGTTTATGGTGGTTCCACACTCTAGCTTCTGCATTTTCTCTTATTGAACAAGTTATCCTAAGTACCAACTTTACTTCCTTCCAGGTATCGATTTCAAAAAACTTACTGGCTTCTAAACTAGCCCAAACCACTTCCTTGTCATTAACATTCATCTGACAACCATACACATAAAAAGACACCTTTCTGCTCTTGTCACATTGGTACACACCTCGCAAATACGAAACAACATCTGTTTTCGTCCAATTCTGGCTCCCAAAGATATCATTCTCCAATTCAGAACTGTCAAGAATAAACTTTTTAGCACCAACACCTAGCTTATCCCCGTTTTCCTGCACAATAATTCCCCCAGTAAAACGAACTTTGCTATCATTCGTTCTATTCCCCCATTCCTCACTTACATTCATTACTTTAGCATTTAATGTACCCGTCTGAATACTGACATCGCTTTGACAGTTGTCAATTTTACCTTCAAAATCTAATTCCCCCTTAATTTTTCCTACTTTGAAACCATTCACTTGCATTTCATTCTCAACAGGCTCCACTACCTCACTCAATTGTACCTCCAAATGTTCCTGTACTTCAGCTCCAATATTCTCCTTCTCACACCTAAACATACCCAAACTGGTATCAACTATGTCCACCTTCGTTGACATTTTAGAAATACAGACATCCAATCTGTTTAAAATTTTCTGACTATTAGTTGACATTTCCCCTTTTATATCGGTTGACATTTGAGTCATCATTTGTTGCATTAATTTTAACATGTTATTTTCACTGATACTATTCCCTGTATTAACCCTTGATGTACTAGCCTCTACTATTGGATTGACTTCCATATTTGTTACATTGTCACCTTGTTCTAATCTAATTACCTCCATTTTATTAAGGTTTCTTGCTGGTTTTTTAAAACCTGACCTTAAATTCATGAACTAAAAAGTTTCCTTGTTATATAAGCCCTATCGAGCTCCACGTTGACGCGTCAATTGAAGTATAACGTACCACTTGGTACGTCAATTGAAATATTTATATGATAAATTTAATATATAACTTACCTCACAAACGTCAATATTTGACATACAAATATTGTTCAGTTATATCTTTCTAATTATTTAAATATTTGCTCCGGCTAGTCAGTAAAGCTAAAGAAATACTCCTTACCCTCAGCTGAATGGTGCTTCTTAATAACAAGTATTACTGCTTGTTCAAATATCTGATTAATATATAAAGTAATTTTACAGTTACTTCCAGGTCTTTACTGATATTTTAAATATCTTAACGACATTCATATATGCTTATTGACTTATCAATGACGTAAGGATAGTCAGTTTGTTTTATATAACTTTTAATAAATATTTAAAACCCAAAATCCCTAATTTACAATTCCCAATCTTAAATTAAATCAAAAAGGTTATAATTTCAAAATATAATGGCCTAAACTCGCCGAGTACTCAGAACACGAAAAGAATTTAGATAAATAATAATAATTCTTAGTTCTAAATACAATTTCCTTAATATTAAACACACAATTTAAATATTCTTGAAGTATTCCCAAAAGTTGTTCGAAAAGTTATGAAACAAACACTGACCTTAGCGTCGCTTTAGCGTAACCTGATCAGCAACCTATAGAGTTCCTCTGCAAACGAAGCAGTACAGCTAACAGTAACTGGCTGGTTGAAATCTCCAATCCCCTTCCAAAAAGCTCTTTGGATATGTTGCTATCTCCCAGATAGCACTTCTCAATTGAATGCACAACACTCACGTAAACACTGACTCTACGTTAAGTATATTGTAAGTTATTTACTTTGTAATATAACTTCAATATGATATTGCAAACACTTCAATTATGTCGACTTGATAGACGGTTTGATTTGTTGAATTTAATTTGTGTCATTACCAGATACTTTCTGTGTAATGATCTTTTACTTAAATTCAAATAAAAATACCAATTGGTTGGGATTGAACCACCATCGGTTTTAATATGACCGTCTCGAGTCGAATTTCAAATTGAACTTTTTTATAATATTGTTTATTTACTTCTCTTTGGTTACCCGTAACTATTCACAACATATCGATTGTACATAAACTTTTTAAATTAACTATCTGGATATATTTTATATGAATAAATGTGCCATGCAGACTGCATGTAACATTACAAACTGCACGTGCGGAGAAGATTTGGTTCCAAAGAAGCCACTTCAGGCGATTTAGAGTGTCAGCGTCATTTCATCCGCTGCGGAAGCCAGGTTGTCGTCACAGAAAGATAGGCGTTTTGACAGGATTTAAGTTGCTGCAGCTCTGGAATACCAGAGTTCCGTCAAGAATACGCCTTCTACGAGGAGCCCAGCTTGTATCCAAGTGTGCAGCATAGCACAGCGTCGAGATAATGAGGTAGCGTCCCTTGGAGGCGTAAATTTGTAAGAAAGAACGCCAGTTTACCGGACATAAAACAATGGACGAGCGCGCTTCGGTTTACGTCACAGCTAGAGACAAAACCCAATTCGTTGTTGCTAATCGGAAGATTTGATTTGATTTACCTGTGGTTTTTGGCTTTTAAAACTCATTTACTAATACGCTGTTAGCACCAACTAATCATTTTGCGTGTTTCGTAAATGTGTGAGGTTATAGTGCAGTAAACTGAGTAGTTCAGATGCACTAGTATTTATGATTATTGAACCTACTTTGAATTAAAAATCCTACAGAGATTTAAAATCATTCAAATTGAACCCACCGTGAGATAAGTTGATTTCATGTTCGCCGGAGCTAGTCCGATACAAAATATTGCAAATAAATAAAATAGAGAACGGGGCAATTAACCATTTTAGTTGAGAGTATGGCATTTTCTTTTTAATTTTCCCAAAAGGTATTTAATTTACAGGCAGGTTCCTATTAAATTTCTATTGCCTAGCATTACAATATATACATTATTTTATGTTTTTTGTAAGTATTATATGTATTTCCTGTAATTGGAGTTGCCCCTGTTGGAAATAAACTATTATTATAAATGCTTTGCAGAAACTGTCCGCGGTACCCTGATATAAGTGTTATATAGAAGAAAATTAAATGATTTGTGAATGTAAAATTATAAATAACGCACAGTATCTCCCTTAGCAAATATTATTATTATTTGTGAATACAAAACAGCACAAGAGTGTATTTTAAATAAATAAACTGGTACTTTTACAAGTTTTAAATCTGAAGAAATAAGCCATGTAATATCTTCTAAAAAATGCAAAGAGTTATGTTATAAGTACTTTTATATGTTAGTAAATGTCCATTATATTAAATATGTATTGGTTGTAACTCTTATAATTAGGTATTATTTGTATTAATGGTAAATATAGCTAAGATATAAGAGTAAATAAAAAGACAGGATATTATAAAAAGATAAAACTAGAGTTTGCTTTGAATTATAACTTGATATTGTAACTGTTGAACCCCACAGGGTGTTATAAATTTTATGGAAAAAACACATTATAACTGTTACGCCCGGTATTTATAAAAAAATAAGTTTCTATACGAATAGAGTAGTACCCTAACTTTCTGAAAGAGACAACTTGTCATTCAAAAAAAAATCGTCCAAATCGGATAAGTGGTTTCGACAAAAATTAACTTTAAAATTTAGGCTACTTTTTGGTGGTGCGTTAATTTATTGGAGAAGTGTATATTTTTCTAGCAGAAATTTCGTGTGGTGGGTTTAGACATCTTCCCTCTATTAATATCCTTCTGTGAAATTTGCAGCAGCTATTCACTTTTATAGTGTGGTTGAATATCCCGTAATTGAAATTATATCTAAAAGCTATGTTGTTAACGCCATCTGTTGAAGGCTACTTGTAACCAGCCATAATGGAAATTACTCAATTTTAAGTACAAAGAATAAAATAGTCTGTGCTAAAAACGCAACCGCAGTGGTTTCATTTTCTAATAGTAATGATGAGAAAGGCTATAAAATAAAAGCTTCGATATATTTTGCTCATAAAGTCTGATATCATTTATCATTCAACAGTGTTAAGACTATGTGCCCACAGGCAAAAAAGTATTTTGCACTTACTGTACTTGTTTGGTAAAATATTCCAATCATTTTTCGCAACAAGTTTTCGTACCTATACAAATTGAAAGGGGGACATAGTTACAGGTGAAAATTTAATTTTAGACTTATCTAAAAATTTACATTGCGTTCTTATCAAATTTTTTAAAAATAAAGTCAACGTGGACGACAGGATGCATCTACTTCTTCCTGCAACTATCAGAGAAAATAAAATCTAAAAAGTGGTATAGCAAAATTAACAAGACCGTTTACCATTTCAGTCGCCTATAATTATTTTAAAATCTTCCATAACTTTTGTTTTCTCTCCTGTAAGTAATAAGATGTAACGCACCTTATAAGGACGTAATTTATGCTTTCTCAAAATGTGTTCTCAGATGCATTAGTGTTATGTCCAATTTCGCAAACCGACGTTTGTGGTCTGCTACGATGTTAAGTAATGTTGGTTCAAACACGACGATTTTCTTTCGTTTTTATTAAAGATCCCGTTCTTCTTCGGAATTTAATGTCGGAGCATAGACCTGTATAATTTTAAGGCTGTATAGACGGCCTGAATAGATGGCCAGATTTTAGAATTAATTGGTTGCCTCCACTTCTTCGTACCTCACTTATTGTATACCTGCGATATATAACATTTTATGTTTTTAAGTTTTTCCATTTCTACTAGTTTTTGTCCAGATCCTAGAGTTCTGGTATTGTAGGAAAGTATGTATAATTTTCACCTTGGTTGGTAGTCTAATCGATCTCGGTGGTTCTTAGAACCTTCCGCTCGTGATCTTTTTGACCGCTACCGTGGCCAGGGATCTTTGAGCCACCGGGGACTGAGGGTTTATGAAAATTAAGAGGTCACGTGGGCAGGGTTTGCTAGATCCCTGAAGTAAGTATATCTTCTACCTGGATCGCAGAGCAGACCTACTCGCCACCCCTGCACAGTGCACACAAAATATTAAAACTTAAGAGGGTCATATATGTACATATAAGCCACAGACCATATGATAGTAAAAGTACCAGCAAGCTACAAAGGGCCTAGCAAACATATTTAAAGAATCGGGCCATAAAGTTGTGTATGGTTCAAACAACTTTTGAAATGTGTTGGGTAATCCAAAAAACAAACTGAGGACTTTAGAGAGATCTGGAATTTACGAAATTGAATGTTCCCATTGTGATTCTAAATATTGCAATGGTACATAAAGGCTGATCTTTATGTAAGTCAATGTTAAAGATTAATTTAAATAAAGTCATTAGATCAATATAATCAAATTGGGAAAATTTATGAAAGAATTGCTTGTTTAATTGAAAGTCATAAATAGAATTTAAATAAGATGCAAACTAAGATGAAAGGTATAGCATTTGTGTATCCTTAGATGGTTTTATAAGGAATAAGATAAAGTCAAGCTCATGTTGCATGTGACAAATATAAGTTCTATTGAAAGACAATAATGAAGTAGGCAAGTAGGTAGCATTCAGATAAGCATAAGTTGTAGATGGCAGGGTCACTGATTGCTGGATTTCTTGTGGGACTGCCGAGCACGTGGCCAATTGACAGGCATTGACTGAGGAACTACTGGATGTAGGAGATTCTGTTGGTTGCTGACGGCGTGAATAGCTGGAGTAGGAGCTAAGGAAAAAGAGAAGCTGCAGGAGTGGCAGAGGAGTAGGTGTAGGAAAGGAACCATTTCTACAAGCATCCTAAGGTTTTGCAAGTTGGTGGCTGGTTGTTCGTGGACAGTGCGTCGTGGGAGTCCGAGTAGGGGATGTAAGGAAGAGTGTCGTCTTAAGGTGATTTGGAGTCGTTGAGAGTGAAAAGAATCCAGATGGGTTTATAATTAGTTATATTAAAGCAATCTTAAATAAAAGACAATTAGAGAAGTATATTGAACTATAATTAAATACTTATCATATAATATTGAGTCACAAAGAGTTGGAAAGGATTCATATTTGTCATATTTGTTTGAAAGTGTCGTGGAGCACTGTTTGAAGTAAAAGGTGACAGCGCATGTCATTAACCAATTTAAATTCATAATCAAAAATAAAGTAGCAACTAAGAAGCAACTAGATTAATGAACCGCCCCTGATAAGAGTCTCAAAGCGATACCGGCATTATTATTAAAATAGAATTTTAAAGTTTCCATTAAATAAATCAATTTATAACAATATCATTTGAGCTGTCAATACATAACAATATATTGGGCAAACACGTCGCAATTTTGGTACTAGGTTTAAAGAGCATTTAGCTCATTTTAGAATCAACAGATTCGAAAAATCGAATATCGCTCAACATATTTACGAAACGGGTCATATACCTGTAAAAGAGGGTGACCTAAAAATTGTAAAGGCGTTAACTTCAACAAAGCAACTAAATTCTTTTGAAAGCTTGGCCATTTTTAAGAACCGAAATAATAAACTTTTGAACAAAGATGGCGGACCAATACCGTCCTCCGTCTTATATGATTTGTTGAAGTTAAATTGACCGTCGGCCAAGTTCATTGGCCCTCGGCCACGCCCTCTGGGTCAGACAGTATAAATAGATGTAAAATGCGCGAACTCGCCCACTTCCATTTGTGATGTGGTCACGAATACTTCGTTGCCTGTTTGCTGTGTAAGTTTTTCGTAGCTACCGATGATGACAGCATGGCTGTCGAAATACGTATTTAGCAGTTGTTAAAGATTTTTGTGGTGAAGGGTTTTAACGAATTAGTGAAGCATACATGAACCCGACCTGTTTTTTAAGAGTAATTGTGTTCTGCTGGAGCTAGTAATATTTAATAACACTAACAATTAATAATTTATATTAAAGGGCTTATGAATTACATAAATTCATCTTAAAGAAAATTTGTTAAAACTTAAATAGTATAAGAAAAGCCAAACGTAACAGCTAAAGCATAACAAATATTGTCATAACGTAAAATCATTACTTATATAAATAGTATTGCAACGTAGTCAATTAGAACAATATAGAGGCATTTTCATATTTGAACACTGTTGAAAGTCACAAAACCACCTTGTCAGTGTCAAATGTCACTGTTCTTATAAACGTTGCAAGTGGGAATAATGATTGTACTATCTGTCCCAGGATTCTTCCTTCTGACGTCACACGCGGATGTGTATGACTTAAGATTAACTACCAAGTTGGTAATTTAACAACTATAATCATGAAACTTCCGGTCAGATGTCAAAGTCGACACATAAAAGTTAGGTTAGGTCGTCACATTAATATAATTTAATAGTTATTGAAGTGCATTATATTCCTGGACTAGACAGACGGCTTTCCTTTACTTCGCTGCTTAATCGTTGTAACACTTGATTCATTGATCTTTAATGCATTTGCTACTCTCTAAAATTTAGATTTATTTAATATAACGTACTAAGAATAGCTTTACTTACTTCACGAACTGCAGTTAGTGGTAACAGCGATCCACCATTTACTTTCTCTGCTTCAAAGTATTCTAAAAGCGAAAGAACCATTGCTTGGACCTGAGAATTTAAACGATTGCCAGGCATTGCTCTCCAGACGTTCAAAACAAATAGGCTGGAAACACAAACGTGCATAACCTAACCATGAAATTTACGAAGCTGACTGCATACCTGATACGAAAAACGCAAGTAGTAGTAGTTGTGAAACGAACTGCTTATAATTCTAATGAAGTTCAGTAAAACGCAAAAATGCACTTGAAACCAGTAAATACAAAATCTGGTGTGATACACGCACACAACTTCCTTTTACAGCGATCTTATAATTAGCCAAAAATTAGATTTTTAGATTTTAAGCATTTGTCAAAAATTTTTAAAATTACAAATTCTACGGAAACCGTACAAAATAGAGCGTTAGCTGAAGAGACCAATTTTCTCTAAAATTTTAAGCTGAATTCACAAATGTAATAATATACCGGGTGTTCTATTTAAAATAGGGGTTAATAAAAAAATTTAAAAAAAAACCAAAAGAAACCCATTTTAGAGGCATTCAACTTGAAAATCACTTATCTTACATCAATACACATTAAAAATGTAAAGTTTGAAAAAAATCGTTAGAGCCGTTTTTGAAAAAATCGAAAAAACTGAAAAATTACAAGAGTAAACACCATACTTCCGGTTATGCAATTTTCTTCAAAAGCTGGCTGTCGCATCTAGATAGTACACAAAACTTATATATGAAGTTTTAACGCCATACCACTTTTCGTTTTTGAGATATTCTGTTCACAGACAGACAGACGCACACACATAGACAGACAGACAGACAGACCAATGAACAAAAACATGTTTTTTTTTGTTCAGGGGACTCTAAAATGTGAAGATCTGTTGAAAACACAATTTCTAATTTTTGGGGTGAATCCAATACTTCCTTTATTGTAAAAGGAAGTAAATAAATACATTTTTTTTTAAACTTCAGCCTATAGGTTCTACAGGGTAATAAAGGGAGTTCAAACAATACATATTTTATTAAAAAAATCTCCTGAGAACAGAGATACTGATTTCAAAATAAGTTTATGATAATAAAATAACTGTATTAGATACTGATCAATTACTATACCTAATTTTGTAAAAATATAATAATCCAGAGGCGGAGGATCAGTGATTTAATAATCAATTTTTATGCCAAATTCTTTATTTAAAAAAAATGTGTTTACTGTTCTCCATTCAGTTTTTTACAAAAAGCTGCTCTTGATTTATCTCTCTAGGATATCTCCTTTATCTGAGTATATTTGTTATAATTGGAAAAATTTGTTGGCGCACATGTTTTTCGGAAATTACATCATGTAAAGAACCGCACTCCGACTCCTCTGCAGCTAGCTGGCGAGCCCTCAAATATACTCTGGTGACGTTACAATATTTGAATTATAGTTAGGGAAACTAAAGTGAGCAACTATGAATGCTAACACCATTTTTAATAATTGGTCAGTAACTAGTACGTAGTTATTTTGAAATCAATATCTCTATCCTGGCGAAAATTTAATAAAAGGAATGTGTATTGTTTGAATTTTTTATCACCTTATAGAACCCAAAGAAGGTTTAGAGCAAAATTGTATTTACTTTTTCTATTATCTTGAGAAAATCTTACACTCCTTCAATTTGCGGTACTTATTTTTAGAACTCTCTGTATATAAAATTCAAAAAACAGTTTACAAACAAACATCTAAAGTGTTAATAACTATTAATTCAGGCTCGAGTAGCAAACATGTATTTAAAATTTTGTGTATAAATGAATGAAGATTTTACCCAAGTTTTTCAAACTTTTCACGTCCCCTTACGGATGTTTTTAAATAAAGTATTCATTACATAAATTTTGTTTAAAGTTTAAAATTACACTTATTATGAAAACGAGTGAATACTAACACCAACAGCTTAATTTTTTGTTTGTATGAAATAAATGTTATTGTATTTTGAAGAATAACACTTTCCAGAAAACATGAAAATACGTGTCATAATTTGTAATTACGTAATAATTTTTTAAAGCAAGTTCCGCAATTTTATTTATCTTAGCAGTAGTTACAGAAACAGAGAGGAAAAACTGGAATACCCATTCAATAGCAAATGGAAGATATCTTAAATAGTAGCTACAACATGAAGATAAATAGTTCCGAGGACCAAAATTATAATCTGTGATAATGTCAACAATGGTAATGCTAAAAGTGCAGTGCTCTACGTATTGAACGATATTAATCAATCGAGACATTCTCTGTTTTCAAAATTTAGAAAAGGTGTTATTTGATATATCAAAAACTATAGCTTTTTTTGACTCAATATACCTATCAATTAATAGTCCGGTTAGATTAGACGGAAAACCGCAACATCTGCCGAAAAAATCCAAGTGAGCTGAAATTTTTCATACACCTTTATTTTGACATCACAAATAATATCTCAAAAGTCCCCATCGATATAGCGCTTGCGTTTTGAGTTATTCAAGGTCAAAGGTCACAAAAATAAGTTTTTCGCAAATATCTCGCTTTCTATGGGTGGTATGACTTTTTTAGTTATTACAAAAGTGAAGGCTAGGAAATTCTCTACAAGAAAGATAATACAGGTTTTTTACGTAGAACTAAACCATTCAGTGAATAACACACTGTTAAGTTTTGCAGACGGGTTTTACTTCCTTTTACGATAACGGAAGTATTGGATTCACACCAAAAATTCGAAATTGAGTTTTCAACAGATCTTCACGGTTTATAGTCCCCTGAACCCAAAAAACATGTTGTTGCTCATTGGTCTGTGTGTCCGTCCGACCGTACGTCTGTCTGTCTTTGAAGAGAATATCTCAAAAACGAAAAGAGGTATGCCGTTGAAACTTCATATATCAGTTTTTTGTACTATCTATATGCGACAGCAAGCTTTTGAAGAAAATCGCATAACCATAGGTATGATGTTTACTCTTGTGTTTCAAAAACGGCTCTAACGAGGTTGAAAAACATCGTTAGAACCGTATTTGACATTACATTAAGACGTCTCGTACGCTTTAATATTTAAATAATTATTTGCCCTTTTTATCTCTTAGCTAGCTCAGTGATCATGAAACTCTCTTAATATCTCAGTTAGTCGCTTATGCTAGATCACTATCTGCCAAATTAGAAATCTGGTTCTCCCTTGTAGTGTTGGTCGGACTTTAAACAATGTATAAAAAAGCTGAATTCTTTACATCATCTATTGATTTCAAAACACATAAAAACAAAAAACGCGCATAAAAATACAAAAGAAATAAAAGAAAATAGAATTAAGTTCTCACCTACGTGCCATATAGATTGAGGCTACTCGCAGGTGTGTTGCAGACGTACATGAACAATCTTTTAAAAGAACGCAAATGTCAAAATGTATAACAACCTGGAATGTCAAAATTACCTGAAGCCGGTACTTATTTAAGTCCTGCGCGTTTGCAAAAGCTTCCAGTTAAACGCAACCTTATCACGCTTTGCGCAACCTTATCACGCTTTGCAAACATTTTACCTGGAACTGATTGCTGCATACCCTTGAAAACGGCACGTTTCGATTGCATCATCCGCTCCTGGCGGACATTATGTTAGGAACCACTGATAGCGTGCACGCATCGCAAGGACAGTTAAATTGGCGCCTCTTAAAATTGACGCTTCAAATAAGCCTTTAAATATAGCACAATGGGTGTACTCACATGTACACTCGGAAAATGCGTTTGCGGAATTTTCAAACGCTGGCTCGCTGCACTTTAACACTGTTTGCAGTTAAAGTTGGCTGCCAGGTTCTTTTAGGGCCGCTTCAAATTATCTTATATTTTCCTAGGCGAATTCACGTTGTACGCTATCTCAGAAGAGGCTGCGTGTGACTGCTACCTTTTTTTGTTACATTTGCATGAGATGAAAATCCCAGCATCCCACGTACAGCGTGTTTCTTGCTGCATTTGCGAATACCAAAATTCATAATACACGTCCAGCGCAGGGCCGGCTCTGCCAGCATTTGCTTACATAAAATACAATATTAGTTCTAATACTAGAACATACGAAATACAACTTAGCTTCTACATTTAAGCATTAAAATAAACATTATCGGTAAGGGATCCAGCTGACCCGTTTCATATGGCATGATTTTTTGTAAATCATAGGAATTAAAGAACAAAACCATTTTTTACATTCCATAAAAGAAATCTTCAAAATTCATCTTAGAAGTTAAGTAAACTACTACGAAACTACATTTTTCTGAAAACAAATTAAGATACCTATTATCTAAAATTAGGTATATTATTTTCCGCTTTGGCCACTTTCTTACCAGTGACTTCTGATCTGGAGCTTTTAAATGAGAGTAAAATTTTTCTCAATCTATGTATGTGTGAACCTTTAGTTAACCCGAAGAATTTTATTGAAAACCCGAAGTCCGGAGAATGATTGCTAAACCCGAATTCTTCGGGTCAAAATGACAGTGTTGGCAACCCTAACGCCATACCTGTTTTCGTTTTTGAGATATTCTGTTCACATACACACACACACAGTCAGACAGACCAATGAACAAAAACAAGTTTTTTTGGCATCAGGGGACTCTAAAACGTGAATAGCTGTTGAAAACTCAATTTCGAATTTTTGAGGTGAATCCAATACTTCCTTTATCATAAAAGAAAGTAAAACCCGTCTGCAAAACTTAACAGTGTGTTATTCACTGAATGGTTAGTTCTACGTAAAAAACCTGTATAATCTTTCTTGTAGAGAATTTCCTAGCCTTCATTTTTTGTAATAACTAAAAAAGTCATACCACCCATAGAAAGCGAGATATTTGCGAAAAACTTATTTTTGTGACCTTTGACCTTGAATAACTCAAAACGCAAGCACGATATCGATGGGGACTTTGAGATATTATTTGTAATGTCAAAATAAAGGTGTATGGAGTTTTTCGGCAGGCGGATTCTAATGTAACTGTACTACAATTAGTTGAAATTATATAGCGACCAAAAACAAGGCTTACTATGGTCATGCACGCTTTACGGCTCTCATTTTCTTCTATATCTTGTTACGTTTATGGAATAGGTACTTTGCATCGTAGTCGAGCATAAGGCAAAGAGCGATTTAATATGGCGACGTTGATTGTTTGTTGTTCCGTATTTTAGTACAGGTGTAAATATTGGGAATTTGTGAAAATTACACCGTAAGATATCTACCATTTAGCAGTCGTTGGGTATAAAAATTAGAGTAAATAATTCAGAACGTAGGTACCTGCTGTATACCTGTAAAATAACTTAGCATGGGCCAAAGCTCAACTGGGGGTTTATCGTTGGAATTCGTGTCAAAAACCTTTTAATAGGGTGCACCACATACATATAGTAAGTAGATGCTGTACAATTCTCTAGCTCTAAACGCTAACAGTTTGTTTTGACTAGTTTGGTATGTATAGTATGTATGTGTTAACGCCGAAGCTGTGAAATCGCTCGTGAAATGGGCAAAATTGTGCCCATTACATGAAATCTGTACTGCATCTGCCAATCTCATCTACTAGTCAGATAAAATGCGGAATTCATGAATTTGGCAGCAGCAGTTTTTGCTTATTACGTGAAATAAGCAACAGAGCAAGTTACAAAAGTATGCAGAATGAAAGATAATACTAATAACACTAATATTGCTTATTTCACGACATTAGCAATAGCCAGTTTCGATGTTTTCCTATTACGTGAATTCAACAGATGCAGTACCCAGTTTACGAATTGAGCAATTGCACAGATTTAGCATAACACATGTACTGCTATAATGTATAATGTCTATATTTCAATAAGTAACTGACTAAAAAGCATTAATTTGTAATATAAATATTTTTTTACAGATCCAGGGCAAAAATTAAAAATCGTAGCATCTGACACAATAACGTGTCAAGTCAAATTCTGCAGATTTACTTCACAGGCTTCAGGTAAGTGTATAAATAATTATTGTTACATGAGCAAACAATAACACATTTACAGAGTGGTATGATCAATAAAAGTCTTGAATTCCAATTTCCGTAATTGGGAATTAAGTCCTGCTTGGCTTGGAATAAATTGTAAGTATATTTTCGATTTTTTTAAATCGTAGATTTAAATCATTTGCCAATTGTAATATAGTCTAATTTTTACTGGCCAATATATGCACATTTGTTATCCTATTGTAATTTATTTGTATTACTGTAGCCTGCCTGGTTTGGCCGCTTGTACTACTCTATTTTCCGATTATCGTGCATTCTGACTACTGCTTTAGAGTTTATGGGTTCTCACATCGAACTGGGCATATTCGTGGTGATTAAAGCCTCATTGACGCCGCGATTAGTATCTTCAATCTGTATTTGTTTGTACGAACCACGCCGCGCTGTCTCTATTGCAGTTAGCCAGCTAGGAATATGCTCATGTAGTTGGCGATGATTTGCGAATATATGTAGTAAGCAAGAGTTTTAGTATCAAATGCTTTCTAATCATTTTTTTTTCTGGAATATTAATGGATATGTCAATTGAAAACGAATGCCAATGTGACAATAATGAATTAGCTCTCCAATTGAGAAAAGGAGGAAGCTACTTGTGTCCGTACCATGTTAAAGGACAAATACGTCAAATTGGCATCATGGCACCCTAGCAGTACCCTCTACGTAAATATTATATTAACATTTTAAAAAGAAAAAAACAACGGTAGTAGTAGGAAATTAAGATTTTCTTACAATATCGGCATCATACAAATAATTATAATGGAAATATTCTACACAGATTTTCAAACACTTACACGGTTTTTATGTGCACTCGATTATTTTTTTTACAGTAATGTCATGATATGTCCAAACATTTTTTACTTGCTTTTACGATAAAGGAAGTATTGGATTCACCCCAAAAATTTGAAATTGAGATTTCAACAGACCTTCATGTTTTCGAGTCCCCTGAACCCAAAAAACGTGTTTTTGTTCATTGGGCTGTCTGTCTGTCTGTCTGTCTATCTGTCTGTGTGTCTGTGAACAGAATATCTCAAAAACGAAAAGAGGTATGGCGTTGAAACGTCATATATAAGTTTTGTGTACTATTTATATCCAACAGCAAGCTTAGAGAAAATTTGTTTCTTGAACTACCTCTATTTTTTAGTTTCTGTAGGATTTGTAATTTTTCGAAAATGCTTAAAAATCAAAAATCAAATTTTTGGCTAATTATAAGATCGCTGTAAAAGGAAGTTGTGTGCGAGTATCACACCAGCTATTTTTCCTACTTAGGTGGAGTGCAGAAAGTGTTCACTTTTCGCACTCAGATGCGTGCAGAAAGTGAATACTTTCTGAATTTTAATGGTAAATTATAATCATAAGTACTATGATTGACTAAAATTGTCAAATGTCGTGTTTGACAAAAATCAAATTGAAAAAAAGTTCTCGCAGAACGCAAAATCGTCATAGGAAAAATAGTATATAACAGTTGTGCGGAAATGGCCATTACAAAATTCGTGTGAATAGCTGAACCCTTAGCATGTACTACATAAATAGCAGATTGTAATACGAGTGTAGAAACAATGCCATTGGAAAACGCATGTAAAAGATGGAACACGTATGTTTCATTCACATACGTTTCCCAATGGCCTTTCATAGTATGATTATCAGGCGACATTAGACTTTAGAAAGTAGTCACTTTCTGCACGCATTTAAGTGCAGAAAGTGAGTACTTTCTGCACCGTCATAGGGAAATATCTTTTTTTGACTGCCACTTCCTAAAGAAGGCTATTATTTGACACTTTCTGTACTTCGAAGGTATGTTGCTACTGCATACTATGCAATAAATTTTATTGCACAGTTCTTTCAAATATATTTATTAAATTTAGTGAGTTTTCAATTTAAAGTGATGTTGATGTTTTTAAATCTCTATTAGCATAAATATGTGGTAGTCGAAAAAATTATGTACAAAACTCGTATGTAAAGCGTCCTTTTGGCACTTGTCAGATTTAAAGAATTCGCCTTTGGTTCGTTCTTTAAATTTTATGAAGCGAGCAAGAAAGGGCACTTTGGATATTCGTTGTATTGTTACTTTTTTACGTTTCTGGGCTATTTAAAAATTATACGACGCTTCTTGGACATAGCATTTATTTACAATGATTTATCTTAATTATTTACAAAGCAACTATTAAACGCGGAACACAAATTATTTATAAACTAATCAGGAACTATTTCTAACAACAGATATACTTTATTTATTTATACACAACTTAACATTAATAATTTATATGGTTATATTAATTTAATGCGCGTTTTTATCTCACTAGATTTATGAACACACGGTTTGATTTATATTGCATCTCTACGCGTTTCGAGTTGGATGAGAACTGCCCGCTATTCTTGCGGGCGCGTATTTATATTGTCGGACCTTTCTGGCAACTCTGACGTGTCACGCGTAGTAATCACCGAGGTCGCTGACTCATTTGTCGCACCTAGCTCCAAGGTCGTTTCTCGAATATTTGGGCCACGGACTCACGCATTTGCAACGGCTTGATCCCAAGGTCGTTACAGTATAAATAACTATTTTTCTGCAACTGTATTAAAAGTCTCTACTTTTAATACCAATATCTGTCATTGAAGTTGACGTTTTTCTTACTGATACAAAAACTGTATGTTACTTTTTTACCTAACCTCAAATTGTACACAGGTGTTGTTTTGTTGCTGCTATATTTTTTTCCTTAAAGTGCGGTGTTGATTTATGTCAGGATGGTTGGCATCTGCTCTGGATGTGAACTAGAGGTCAAAGAAGAAGAGAAGTCAGTTTATTGCGACAGTTGTCATGTAGTTTTTCACCTGCAAGAAAAGTGCTCTGGCCTCTGCTCAAGTGAAGGTCGTGCTATTGTAGTACAAAAACGTACTATCTTATTTTTTTGTGAAGACTGTAAGTCATCCTTCAAGCAAGTACCTCATTTATTAAAGAAGATTTCAGTTCTTGAAAATGAGATAAGTTCCTTGAAAACCGAGGTTAAAGCACTAAAAAACAATACTGCTCCTGGTTTAGACTTTATAACTTCTGAAATACAGGAGCGTTCTCAACGTGCTAACAATTTAATGGTGTACAACGTACCCGAATCCAAATCATCTAATCTGGAGGCAAGAATAATTGAAGATAAGAATAATCTTAGTGAAATCTTAGAACCTCTTGGTATCGAAAATAAAGATTTAGTTAAGGTGATAAGAGTTGGCAAAGTTGGCGAGAAACCTAGACCGGTCAAGGCTATCTTATCCAGTCAACACCTTGTAACTCAAGCTTTGAAATCCAAACTGAAGCTTGCTCCTACTGCCTATCGTATTGGGTCCGATAAAACAAAGTATCAGCAGGATCAACTTAAGGTAACAATCAGGGAACTTAAATCACGTCAAGAGAATGGTGAAGATAACTTAATACTCAGATATAAGAGGGGCGTCCCATGCATCGAAATTAAACAAAATGCTCAGTCAAAAAAGTAACTCGTACCAAATTGACCATCTACTATCAAAATGTGGGTGGTCTAAGCTCAAAAACTACGGTTGTTAAAAATGCTATGTCTATCTGTGACTACGACGTTGTTATTTTTACGGAAACTTGGCTCTCCAGCTCAATTATCGATGGCGAACTCGCACCTAAAAATTATAATATTTTTAGGCTTGATAGGAATGTTAACACTAGCAATAATAAGCGTGGAGGTGGAGTTCTTATTGCTGTCAAGAAGTCTTATAATGCAAGGCACCTTTATAATGTTAGTGTTAGTGTAGAACATGTGTTTGTGTCTATCAAAGTCAATGGCGAAAACATTATTCTTGGAGGTGTTTATATTCCACCTGCATCAAACCTCGAAACCTACATCAACCATTGTGCTTCAGTACAACAAATTGTTGAAGATCACCCAGATTGGATTTTCAATACCTTGGAGAATGGTAGTCAAGTAGACTCAATCTATACGGATTTCTCCAAGGCCTTTGATAAAGTTCCCCATGAAATATTGATATCTAAACTTAAAACCATAGGTTTCCCAAAATACCTCATTATGTGGAGCCGCAGTTATCTCACTGACAGACTTCAACTTGTCAAATTAAGGAACTTTATATCCAATTCAATTAATGTCACATCAGGTGTACCACAAGGATCTCACCTTGGGCCTTTACTTTTTAACCTCTTTATTAATGATATCTGCCAAGTTATTCAGTATAGCAATTATCTTCTCTTTGCCGACGACTTAAAAATGTATATGAATATCCAATCAGTTGAGGACTGTCACAAATTGCAAATGGATTTATTTGCTTTAAATACTTGGTCAATAAGGAATGGTATGGCACTAAATGTTGAAAAATGTTACTGTATTTCATTTACTAGATCAAAAAAACCATTGATTTTTGATTATCGTATCGATGCTAATCTAACCAGGGTTAACGAAATCCGTGACCTTGGGGTTATTTTTGATAAGCAATTAACATTTGTCCAACATATTCACTCGATCGTTAATAAAGGGTTACAATTATTGTTAGGCTTTATTACTAGAAATACAAGGGCATTTGTTCGGTCTACCTTAGATTATGCGTCACAAATATGGGCTCCCTAGTACCGAACTCATATAGATAAACTTGAAAGAGTTCAAAATAGGTTTTTGGCTTATTGTGCTTATAAGCTAGGATTTGTTGTGGGTACTTATAACCATGGTGATATCCTTTCACTGCTTAATCTGTCTACTCTTGAAATACGCAGACAAAAATCTGATTTAATAACATTGTTTAAGTTGCTGTCGGTGGATATCACTTGTCCACGTTTATTGAATGTAATTTTACTTAAAGTTCCTAACAGATTTACGCGCAATTGTTCGTTATTCCTTGTCCCGTTCCACAGTCAGAACTATAGTTACAACAATTCTTTGTCAAGATTTATGAGATTAGCGAATAAATTGTGTATTACTAACAATGTTGATATTATTGGTATTTCGCTCACATCCTTTAAAGCTTCTATTAATAATTTAATAATTTAATTTAAGATATATACAATTGTCTTTTGTTTTATGATTATGTAATATTTGTTGCTTTTTCAATCTATTATACTTATGTTACTGATATTTGCTAATTAATCTCACTATATTACAGTATTATGTTAGCCTGTAGTTAGCTAATTCAAGATTCAATTATTTATGTATCTTATGATAAGTAGTTTTGTTGTTATGAGTTAGGTGAATAGTATTCTGTTGTTATCTATTTGAAAATGGGGTTTTCCCGTTAATAAAGTATTATTATTATTATTACTAGGTAACACTTTAAGTTCCGAGGGTTAATAGTATATTATATCAGTTTAACATGAGGGCCTATTGTAGCACGAGTGCTCCAATGGAACGAGTGCTACAATGCCTCTTATTAAATGAGTACAGGCAGACCTCGCCGTTCGCGGCTTTAAGGTTCGCTGATTTAATTTTACACGGGGCACCTTTGTGTTCCCTTTTCTTTGCCGTTTGCGGATGGAATTGCCAACTGTTTCAACTTTCACACACTAATGGCCGGTCTTATAAAGGCCACTAATCTGACGTTAACTTTAATTCGCTGTTAAAATAAACAAAAGCGCATAAAACATTGTTTACTAATGATGAGCTTTTGTTTATTTTAACAGCGATTTAAAGTTAACGTCAGATTAGTGACCTTTATAAGACCGTCGCAAGTAAATAAAGCAGACGTATGCGGTTTATGTCATGAACACCCAAAATAACTTTATTTATCACGAACTTGTAAACACACTTATCCTGAAATAAATTGTAAAATTATAACTTGAATAAACAGATTTGCCAGACAAAAAACGCAGAAAAGTTTTGGTTTTTTGAGGTTGCATAGTATAAATAAATCTAGTTAGTGGAACCTAACCCCATTTTTATCATTTATGTGTTTACTTGTGCATCGCGGTTTTGCACTTTGCGGCATTCTTCTGGAACGTAACCCCCGCGAACGGCGAGGTCTGCCTGTGTAATACAGTTGTCTGAATCAAGGTAGGCTGTTTCAATGTTTTGCATATAAAAATAACAACGCAAAGACAGTGCTATAATGGACTCCATTGTAGCACTGTTTTCGGTGTTAATAACCATATTGTGACATCAAAGTAGATAAAAGTACTTTTACTTCTATGAAGTATTCATAAAGCCATACTAAATGAAATTTTTTTCTATCATTATCTATAAGTCAATTATATTGCAGAGATTTCCATTTTCAACCAAAGGAACAGTATACAGTGTGTCTGACGGCATACGGAACATAGGAAAACGTCATTGCTAAATTTTGACTATATTATAATTCACACTTCGGTTTTGTTTGCAGTACCATTGATTTTGTATTTATAACAAAACTTAACCAACTGTAACTGTTTCCCAAAAGCTTAATATTCTGGAAACTTAAATTAAATTACGGTACCTCTTGCACTGTTGAAATTCAACTTTTCTACTTTGTAGCATTTTTTGAATTTCTTAAAACGTGCTAACCTATTACCTACGTTGTAATTCTTCTACCAGCAAAAAACCCTTATTAGAAGTTAATAGCCCTCAACAATGCAATTTCTATTGTAGATAAACTCCTGTATTTCGTGAAATTCTAGTAAAAATTGTTCATTTAAAATGGTCTGCTAAACTTAGTGTGGGAACTGTTTCTCAAGGCAGTTGAGATTATTACAGCAGAATAAGTATGGAATATCAGAATATTATGCGTTTCTAAAATAGTAACAGTTTTGCTATAAGTGCATGCAAAGAGCCAGATCTAACAAAGCATCGCTGCGGTGTGTAGACTGTACAAAGGTGACATGAATCTTTACCATAATTTAGCATTGGCGTTATTCCTATGTTTTGTATACCCTCAGACCACGCACTGTATGTCTGAATATTAACCGCCGTGCAAAATATTAAAAAAACAATGTACGTACTCAAAAATTAAGTGATGTCGCTGGGTTATGTAAAAATAAACATAAACAAACTGTATAAACCATGTTTGGCTTGCGGTAATAATTTTAGAATATTGTATTTTGGAAGTATTCCTTTGAATTTGGCGTAGGCCGAAATAGTTATTTTCATAACAAGTTCAGCAAGTAAGTGTTCCTCTGAGAATTAAATATCGAAACTAAGATCAGTATAATTCTAAAATTTAACACAACTGTTTGGGCTAATTTTGGTTTGTTTGTCTATTCCTAACTAGAATTTCGTCTTGCAGCACGCTAATAAAATATGACAAAAATATAGCTGTTAAAATTTACAATAAAATTTTTTGTAAAATTCCAATGCTCATCGCCTATACAGTGTGTCCACAGATTTATTCTCAACATGGAGATCGCCCTTATTACGAGAGATAGAGATTTGTTTAAATGAGATGAAATACTCCTTAGGTAAAGTTGGACCAAACCCCATAAATATTTGGATATTTAACATAGTTCAGGTGCTGTAGCAAAAAAAGTGAATTTTTGATTTTTCGATTTTTTTAAATAACTGGTCTATTTTAAGAGGAAGTCGAATTTAATTTGTACATTCTTAAGGTACTTTTTTAATAGGAATCTAGTGGTTTTCGTAGTTGATTTACAGCGGTCAACTTCAGCTTTTCTAATGGGGCTCATAGTTGGCTATGACACCATTAAAATGAGATTTTTTTAGCTTTTCAAAAATGTATAGCTTGTTAAACATAATACGAAAACTAACGGCGAAAAATGAAAAACTTCTTTTTAAGTTTGCCAGTTGAGAAGGCTTTGAATACAAAAAAGAATCTAAGCAACTGTCATTGCAATTGTTTGTTTATAGTTGACATTCAGTTTATTTTGTTTGTAATTTACCTGCTCAATAGGAAAATAATACAATAAAATCTAAATATAAAAACTAATAAAAAATAAAAAACTAGCATTCTGCACCCAAATTGGGCGCGAAATAATTCATTTAATGCAATTTGTACAAGAGTGATCCATTTTGTGTGTCGAGTTAATTTTGAGGTTAAATCCACATAAAAAAAGTCACTTATAAAAATTTGAAAACCCTACTACTGGCTTACTTACGTCGCCCTGAGTCGATTGACACCAAAATCAGCCAATTCGGCCCATGGGTTTGCTCTCAAAGTGGCGTCAAGCAAGCAATGGAAATTATTATGTCAGATAAGTAACCAATTAATTTAAGATAAACGGCGATTTAGATTTTTATTGCACTATTTTCTTATTAAACAAATGAATTACAAACGAAATAAACTTAATGTCAACTGTAAACAAACAATTACAATGACAGTTGCTTAGATTGTTTTTTGTTTTCAAAGCCTTCTCAACTGGCAAACTTAAAAATAAGTTTTCATTTTTCGCCGTTAATTTTCATATTATGTAGGTATAACAAATTATACATTTTTGAAAAGCTAAAAAAACCCATTTTAATGGTTTCATAGCCGACTATGATCCCCATAAGAAAAACTGAATTTGACCGCTGTAACTCACGTACACAAACAGTTTTCAAAAATTTTAATACACCACTAGATTCCTATTAAAAAAGTGCAAATAAAATTGGATTTCATCTTCAAATGGAGGAGATATTTAAAAAAATCGAAAAGTCGAAAATTCACTTTTTTTGCTACAGCGCCTGAACTACGTTAAATATCCAAAGTTTATTTATGGGTTTGGTACCTAAGGAGTATTTCATCTATTTAACCAAATCTCTATCTCTCGTAATAATAGAGATCCCCATGTTGAGAGTGAGTCTGTGGACACACTGTATATTACTAAAATCATAATGATTAATGACAATCTGCATTTGTTGCAGGTGAGAAGATATCTACATTTCGTTGAAAGGAACTTTGACGTGTAAACTAACATAATGAACATTAACCAAGAAACTATGGATAGTAAATCTTGTAGTTCTACAGGATCTGCATCTTGCATATCGCAGAACATAGGTAACAATGAAAATCTTGATAAGAAGCTATACATCGAACAAGAAAACATCGAAAATATTAATTTAGTTGAACATATGAGAACTCCTACTGGCAAAAAGCCCTATATTTGTTCTGTTTGTGATTTCAAAACATCAAAGAAAGCTATTTTAGTTTCACATATGAGAATCCATACTGGAGAGAAGCCTTTTATATGCTCTATTTGTGAACACAGAACAGCAGTTAAAAGTAATTTAGTTACTCATATGAGAACTCATACTGGCGATAAGCCTTATATTTGTTCTATTTGTGGATTTAAAGCATCACAAAAAGCAACTTTAGTTAGACATATGCGAACTCATACTGGAGAAAAGCCTTATATTTGTTCTATTTGTGGATTTAAAGCAACATACAAACATCATTTACTTGGACATATGAGAACTCATACTGGCGAAAAGCCCTATGTTTGTTCTGTTTGTGATTTCAAAACATCAAGAAAAAGGGTTCTAGTTTCACATATGAGAATTCATACCGGAGAGAAGCCTTTATATTTGTTCTATTTGTGGATTTAAAGCAACACAAAAATTTAATTTAGTTAGACATATGAGAACTCATACGTGCGAAAAGCCTTATACTTGTTCTGTTTGTAAATACAGAACAACAGCTAAAAGTGATTTAGTTAAACATATGGGGACTCATACAGGAGAGAAGCCTTATAGTTGCTCGGTTTGCGAATACAAAACACCAAATAAAAGTCATTTAGTTTCACACGTGAGGACTCATACAGGAGAGAAGCCTTATGTTTGCTCTGTTTGTGAAAAAAGAACATCAAGTAAAAGTGATTTAGTTAAACATATGAGGACTCATTCAGGAGAGAAGCCTTATATTTGCTCGGTTTGTGACTTCAAAGCAACACAGAAAAATAATTTAGTATCACATATGACGACTCATACAGGAGAGAAGCCTTATAATTGTTCTGTTTGTAGATTCAGAACAACACAAAAAATGAGTTTAGTTAGGCATATAAGGACACATACAGGAGAGAAGCCTTATATTTGCTCGGTTTGTGAATACAAGACAGCAGTTAGAAGTCATTTAGTTCGACATATGAGGACTCATACAGGAGAGAAGCCTTACATTTGTTCTGTTTGTGAATACAGAACATCAGATAAAAGTTGCTTAGTTACACATATGCGAACTCATTCTGGGGAAAAGCCTTATATTTGTTCTATTTGTGGATTTAAAACATCATACCAACATCATTTACTTGGACATATGAGAACTCATACTGGCGAAAAGCCCTATGTTTGTTCTGTTTGTGATTTCAAAACATCAAGGAAAAATGTACTAGTTCGGCATATGAGAATTCATACCGGAGAGAAGCCTTATAATTGTTCTGTTTGTAGATTCGGAACAATACAAAAAATGAATTTAGTTAGGCATATAAGGACTCATACAGGAGAGAAGCCTTATATTTGCTCGGTTTGTGAATACAAAACAGCAGTTAGAAGTCATTTAGTTCGACATATGAGGACGCATACAGGAGAGAAGCCTTATATTTGCTCGGTTTGTGAATACAAAACAGCAGTTAGAAGTCATTTAGTTCGACATATCAGAACTCATACAGGAGAGAAGCCTTACATTTGTTCTGTTTGTAAATACAGAACAGCAGCTAAATGTGATTTAGTTAAACATATGGGGACTCATAGAGGAGAGAAGCCTTAGGTATGCTCTGACTGAGCACAAAGCAACACCAAAGGATCATTTTGTGTTTTATGATGTTCATAGAGAGTGCCCCGCCATATGATGGCCATAGCTTGTGAACGTTTTGGGGTTATCTGATGAATACATGTTTTAGACTCAATCGTTATGAAGTTAGCAGCATTTTAAGTTTTGCTTTATTACAAAATGTTTCAAAAATATATTGGCTACATTAAACGTAATGCTTATCTTCATAATTTTAAACTGTTGCAGAAGGATTGAAGGAAATTCATAGAGGAAAACATCGAAAAAGTTTTTAGAAGCATTCCTGTTATAAATCCTTAATCTCTTAAATCAAAGTAGTTACTCTCAATGATATTGTCCAGAATTAATGAAGAACCTGGTATTAAATAATAAATACTAATTTAAAAATTAACATCAATTTATATCAAGAGATTTGCTAAACTTAAAATGCCATATCACTGTATATGAAAAAATGCTATTCTTCCTGTGTTTATGGATCAAATTAATGAAGAACAATAATTATTCATACAGGTTTGAAGAATAAAGTTTTTGCTTTAATGATTGGTTTTATTGAATGAACAAATGCTTTGCAGAAACTGTCGGTGGTTGTTACGGTCTTAAACTGACTTTACGACACCGCACCGGCTCATACAATAACGAAACGGCCGGCGCGTGCCGTAAGGGACGAAATCGGGACGAAAGTTCTCCTAGGCCGCTACCCAGCCGCAACAAGTTAGGCCGAGCTAGACTTTCAGTGGAGATGGGCGGGTCCTTTAACGAGATTATCTGAGGGTAACGGCCAGAGGGTCGGTAACTAACGGTCAAATAATGAGGGCGCCACCAAGCCTGTCTTAACCCGACTAACCGGACCTGGGCGGTTAGACGGGGCGAAGCATTCACGATAATCCATCGATAGGATTACTCAAGAGTTGCAAGTTCACATAACAATTTCGGGATTGCCTTATGCAAAGATTGTAATTAGGTGCCAATCCGGCCGCGACTACGCAGCTGTCTCACCCACCTGTACGCTCAAGGCTCCCTCGTCCCGTCGCACAATAATCATTACACTGAAGGGGCGCTTATCTGAAACAGAACATGCACAAGTCGAAACAAAACAATAGTTCCCTTAATTAACAAGTCATATATTGAATCACGGGTTACAATGGGGCAGCGGAATGCGTCGCCCTATATATATATATATTATATCTAAGAAAACACCAGCTGGCGCACGTTCTAAACCTAGCGACAGATGTACAGAATAAACAAGATAGCACTAGGCGCAAGCCCGTGCAAAGATACAGTCTAAAATTCGAAATGAATGCGCAGCATGTGGGCGCGACGCCTTATGCAACATACAGTAACGCAAGCCCTTGTAAAATAGACAGTCTATAATTTGGAAATGCGGGCAAATATGACGACAGTGCCTGTAGGCACAAGAGACGTGACGGGCTCGCTCGCGGCGTTCCAAAACAACTCGCACACGGGACTTAATGCTCCCCGCGGGACAGGAACACTCGCGTTCACAACGGTAATCAGTTCAAAGGCACATACCTTAATACGTAGGCGGTCGGGAAGCCTGGTACAGTTGAGTTGCGACAGGCTGCAGTCTTAGGTGGCAGGTACATTCGATATTCGACGGTTATAGTGATGAGTAGGTATCCGCCATAATGGCGACGTGCGACGCGTCAGGACGCGTACAACTTGACGACGAAAATGGGCCACTTACGTTCTGCGGGACAGATCCTCGAATGTCGAGATGAAGGGGACGACCCCTTACTTACGGGAGCAGAAACTGGACTCAAGATGCACCCACGCTACGCCGAAACAATTCGGAACAGCACAACCACGACACCTATCGAAGGTGAAACAATTCTCGCAGCGCTCGCTGCAACACCTCGATACGGGCAATACCAAAGGGGGCCTCCACGGCAACAATATTAATCAACAGCGGCAGGCGTCCTCGGGCACCTAAGGGGCCAAAGGACGCCGCCTGGATAACACAACCACCAAACGAACGCTTTCTGCAACGGGCTGCGATCAACTGCCAAGAGGGAAACGCTGCAACATGACACATCGGTCGCGTCCCCACGTGACTATATCTCGGCAGCCAATCGTGAGGCGATAAGATGAAACACACGCTTACAAGGCTGGTCCATAAGTTCCAACCATGTCTACATAAAGGATGGGCTGAATCAAATGTGCGGAAAGATGAGGTTGTGCTTGTGCACAAAAATCGAAAATGGCTCCAAAATAGCAACAAACCGCCCCAAAGGCGTGAAATGCAATTAAGCGTCTATAAAAAGCAAAATGACTTAACATGGTACCCTGATATGAGTGTTACATAGAAGAAAATTTAATGATTTGTGAATATAAAATAAGTAACGCACAATATCTTGCTTAGCAAATAATATTATTATTTGTGAATACAAAACAGCACAGGAAAGTATTCTAAATAAATAAACTAGTACTTCTACAAGTTTTAAGTTTAAAGAAGTAAGCTATGTAATATCTTCTAAAAAGTGCAAAGAGTTACCGTCAAGTCGGGTGACTTGGGACGGTTGTGACTTTTGATTGACGATATCTACGAAAATATTTGACCAGTATTTATAAAAGTGGTGTCATATAATGCGTCTTGATCTGTAGAATCGATTTTAGACATTAAATTTGGTTAATGTCTTGATATTGATTTTAAATTTTTTATTCATCCTCCCTTCCGGGTGTCTTGTGACATTAGTGTTTTCAGATGGCTTATGCATGTTAAAAGTGGGGAGGATGGCTTGGGACTTAAAAATTGATTTTTAAAAACATTGTACAGCATATTTAAAAAAAACACAAAAATTATTGAAAAATTAGGTTTTATTTAATCTGCCTTGTATACAATGTCGATTGGCAGCAATGTTCCAGATGCACTGCCCGCAAACATAACAGAATGGCTAGCGGTAGATGAATCAACAATCCGATGTGCATGTTTGCTTCCACGTCGGGCAATTACTCTGCTTTTCCCCGGATCGTCAGATATGTTGGTTTCATCGTAGTTTACAAGAAGGCGAGGCTCTATTCCCTCAAGACTTTTTTCAACTTCATCAAAATATGCATTAATAGTATAAGAAGTGACTCCAGCTCTTGCTCGCTTAATATTTTCGCACCAGCGTGTGCATAATATCTGCCGGTGCCTTCCTGAAAAACCACGCATCCAGTCTTTTTCAGGCCAGTTACCTTTCTTAAATTTTTGAACCCCCTCCCCTGTCTGTCAAGATATGATTTGACTAGAGCTCTCGTATCGTTTGCTGTGAATGGAAATCCCCACTGACAGGCTATATCTATGTTTTCTACTATTCTCTGCTCATCCTAACATGAGAGTATTGTCTGACCCCTGGCTTGCGCATATTAAGGTTTTTCACTTCCTCAGAATTGTAGATCGAGATATACCATACTTTTTGGCTAAATATCTATATGATTTACCAAGTTTTTTCTCTCCTCTACGGCTCTGTCCAAAATCTTTAGGTCAAAATCAGCGTACCACCTGCTACCAAATGTTCTTTTATATTTTTCCATATTTACCTGCAAAGTAGGTACAAAAAAATAATGTAAAAATACATTATCAGACCTTCGAGTCACTGGGCGGTGACTTGAGACACTGTCTCAAGCCACAAGGTCACAATCTTACTTTTTTTGCAAAAAATATGGGTAAAAAAATAATCTAGGGCTTTCTGCACTACAGTATATGCATAAGATAAGAACCTGTTAGTACAGTAAATTTGATTTTTCTACTACAATTAGGATAGAAGATCCATACTAAGTTTTACAGGCATTGTTTTTTACTAGGAGTACGTAAACTAATAATAATTTATATATAATAGTATATTACATACCGAAGTGGAAAGTGTTTCATTCCTATCGAGAGATTAAGTAGTTAACTGAGACGCGTAGCGTCGAGGTGAACTTTATCTCGAGACTGGAATGAAACTTTTCACCGTGGTTTGTATACTATTTTATTCGCAACTACTTTATTCTAAACAATAATTGGAAAAATTATTATATCATGATACGACAGGTTTTGACGCGCATGAATGGATGAACGAAATTTCCAGTGTCCCTACCTACACAGCGGTCGGGAATGGATTCATTTCCAACCGGCAATCACTTTTCCGACCGGTTGGAAAGTGACAAGTTGGGAATAGCTCATTTTCCAACTTTTTGAAAGTCAGTAACGATCTTATTACATATATGGTTGTGAATAAACATACTTACACATCTGTCAACGGCTTAAAGCACACTAAAAGAATCTCAGGTTGTCAGTAATCAACTAACAAGGCTATTTGCAGTGTTGCCAGATGCATTTTAAATTAATTCAAAAGTTTTGTCCTAAGCCGCCTCAAGTCGTAGTAATAGTTGTAACTCTTATAATTATTATTTGTATTAATAGTAAATTTAGCCAGTAATATAACTAGTTATTAGTTAATAATCATATAAGGCAGAAGTGTACATTTCATTCTTGCAATACATATTTTTCAGAAATGTTGTGTGGTGGGTTCACGTCTATAATGTGGTTGAATATCCCGAATCGATATATTTTGCTAATAAAATCATTCATTCAACAGTGTTAAAGCTATGTGCCCACAGGCAAAAAAGTATCTTCCATGTACTGCGCTTGTTTTGTAAAATATTTCAATAATTTTTCGCAAACAAATCGAACAGGAGAATAGTTATAGTTGAAAATTTAATTTTAGAATTATATAAAAATTTTTAAGCACAAACTTCATAGTTTAGTGTTGAAGCCTCAAAGCTTTTTTTATAAATCAAGTTTTGTTTTGCCCTCGCCTGCCAATCTGCTCTTATCGCGTTTTAATGAGTTCTTGATACCAGTCAGAAGACTGTGATTTACTTGCGATTCCCCATTATAAGCCAAATTTAGTTGCATCAGTTTGGAATCTTCCGTGTGACCTATATGTGGGACAAGGTGCGAAGTTAAGTAACGGCTGCGCAATTCATTTGACTGGCAATCAGCTGCCGGACCTCGAACCGTTCAGAGGTCATTGATTCCGACGGGGCTTTGGCCTCATCGAAAGTCAAAAACTAGTGAAACTGTATGTTAGCCGTCGTCAAGTGTCGTGAAATGTTTAGCGATGGGTTTCTTCTGTATCGTGGAGCTAAGTACCTCCAATTATGTTGATAGCGGATTATTAAGTGAAAAACCTCGTTTATGTGCTAAATCATCATCGTAGTGGAGTCACAAATTTCCGTACCGTATCTACCTGTTGTAAGGTGCTTCACTCTTTCCGTCCCGGGGATTTAATGTCGTCACGTCTGCTTGAATACCGCCCTGTGCAGTTTCCTCCGTTTTTTTTTTCGAGGCATAGTTGAGGCAGCTAGAATTGGACATCAATACGTAATGTCTGGATTTCTTCAACTCAAGGTATTTGTTAATTGTTAACCGTTGTACTGCCTATAGATTTGCAGTGAAGTGAACTTTTAGTCTTTCCATCAAGTTTTTATATATTATTTTGCATTGTAAATTCAAGTAAACGTTGTTGTGTCACTATTTGAGTGATTGTTGATAATTTTGATCATGTAATGTAGTTCCTTTGTGCAGAATTTAAAGTCATTGTGCGGAATGTAGCCATGTCGTTTGAGTGTCATTTTACCGCTATGTTTAGTTTAAACGTCGTAATTTAACCTGACTAACCCCGTGTGCATATATTTTTAGCTGTAACGAGTAAACATTTTCAGGTTCATTGTTATTTTCATATTTTATTGTTTGTTACTTATGTTTTTCATTCGTGTTTGCATGCATATTTTGTTTTGTTGCAATGTACAGGAAACCAGATGATTTTAAGTGCATGTAACGAAAGATAGGTTCGATTCAGCTGTTGCAGTCGCTACCTCAAGCTGTGCCAAGGTAGAAGTAGAAAGGTGAAACACTTACTTATACATTCAGAGTGCGTTCACCTATGTTGCTGATTTTGTTTTCCCGATTTACCCCGAATGTGGTGACGCATCAATATTTAACATCTTTTTTCTCGTTTAATGGAATTGTAGCCCTAATTCAAAAATCATCAAGAACCCGCCCTGCCAACTGAGTCTTAGCCGGAGCAACCTTTTGTTACCGTACATCGTAACGGAGTTAGGGCCGTGTAATTTTAGGTATATTTTCCGTTTTATGTCGTAAAGTTGCTTTCGTGCGGTAACAAATTGACATTGCATTCTTATTACATTTTTAAAAATAAAGTCAGCGTGGACGACAAAATGTATCTACTTCTTTATGCAAATATCAGAGAATATCATTCCCGTATGAGCTCGCATTGCGAATAGGTGCATATTAATAGTTGCTCCGTATTAATAATAATTATCGACAACCTTTTGGTGCAAGTGCGGCTGTCATCATGGTATTTATTCAAGGTCAAAAGAACGATATAGGTGATATCGCCAAAGTAGTTATCAAGGACTGTTTGTTTGATAACAACTTTCTTCAGGAATTGGCGAATAAATTAGCTGAAATAGTGAGTAAAAAGTTAGAAGATAAGATTAACGGGTTATTCGAAAAGTTCGACAATATGAACAAGGCTATTGCACAATTGCAAAAAGAAAATGAAAAACTGAGGGCTGGACTTGATGATATAGAACAGTACACTCGGCGCAAAAGCTTGCGCATCTTTGGTATCAAAGAAGACTGCAGCGAAAATGTGGAAAAGAAAGTGCTTGAAGTGTTCAATAAAAACTTAGAACTCTCTATCTGTGACGAACAATTTGACCGTTGTCATCGAGGTGGGTGCCCAAAAAATAATAGGCCGCGTGCAGTGATCGTAAAATTTACGAACTATCATGATCGCGCACTAGTATTTCATTCTAAAAAATCTGGTGTGATACACGCACACAACTTCCTTTTACAGTGATCTTATAATTAGCCAAAAATTTGATTTAAAATGTTTTAAGCATTTGTCAAAAATTTTCAAAAATTACAAATTCTGCAAAAACGGTACAAAATAGAGCGTTAGTTGAAGAGACAAATTTTCTCTAGAATTTAAAGCTGAATTCAAAAATGTAATAATATACCGGGTGTTCTATTTAAAATAAGAGTTAATAAAAAAAATAGACAAAAAAACAAAAGAAATCCATTTTAGAAGTATTCAACTGGAAAATCACCTATCTCACATCAATACACATTCAAAATGTAATAAAAATGTAAAGTTTAAAAAAAATCGTTAGAGCCGTTTTTGAAAAAATCGAAAAAAACTGAAAAATCACAAGAGTAAACACCTACTTCCGGTTATGCGATTTTTTTCAAAAGCTTGCTGTCTCGTATACATAGTACACACAACTTATATATGAAGTTTCAACGCCATACCGCTTTTCGTTTTTGAGATATTCTGTTCACAGACAGACAGACAGACACACAGACAGACAGACACACAGACACACAGACCAATGAAAAAAAATATGTTTTTTGGGATCAGGGGACTCTGAAACGTGAAGATCTGTTGAAAACTCAATTTCGAATTTTTGGGGTGAATCCAATACTTCCTTTATCGTAAAAGGAAGTAAAAAACAACTAAAAGGTACGGGGGTGCTAATCAAAGAAGATTTAACAAGGAACAGAATCAATGTATTGAACAACACGGGTGAACACTATGGTTATCGTAATGTGGTCGTATGATGGAGTTGTTTTTGTCAACTACAATAGTAAGAAATTAAAGCCAAGACTATGGGGAATATCGAGAATATAATAATTCAAACACAATAAATAATTTTGAAAGAGCAACTATTATATTGTGCAGACATATTTTTGTTACTACTGTTTTTCTTTTATTTTTTGTATTAGACCTTTGAATAAATTTCTGTTTATTCCATTGTTTTCTAATTCTTTTATTGCGGATAGCAAATTTCAGGTGAGTCGCATTGCATATATACTTTTTTCTTTAGTCGTTAATTTATTAATTGTTACTTGAAATCTGGCATGAAAGTTAAAGAATTTAGTTTGTATTATCAAAATGTTAGAGGGCTTCGAACCAAAACGAACACCTTTAAATGTAACTTTGCGGCTGACGATTATGATTGCATTGTACTGAATGAAACGTGGCTTGATTCAGATATATATAATTAGGAAATTTTTGATGAACGCTGTAATATATACAGATGCGATAGAAATAAAATTATTACTGGCAAAGAAAGGGGAGGAGGTGTGTTAATTGCAATTAATAAACAGTATTATTTTGAAGTTATAAAAACTAACACCAAACTTGAGAAGTTAACAATTAAAGTAAAATGTTTCGGATCCAGTTATATAATACTAGCAGTCCAGTGAGACAAATGTCTCATTTAATAAAACAAAAAAGACCGTTTTGCAAATAGAACGCGTATTCACCACACGTACGTATATGACGTCATTGTTGGTAGCAAACTACCAGTCGCATTCGCCTTGATAAAATTTGCCTAGAATCTAACCTAAAAAGTTAGGATTAGGATAATTAAGAAAATAATTAGTGTTAGAGACTGAAATTCGGTTCCTGACCTCACATGACCATTCCAAACATATAACTTTAATAACTTTTTTCTCTATCTCTTACGGTTTGGCTGCTGAAACAGCGTCCCAGACAGACAAAACAGCGTCCCGGACAGACCAGCGTCCCGGACAGACACGTCTATTAGATAAAGGATTATAGTATAAAGTACAGTTTATTTTGTGCCTAAATCATCATTGGATGACTATTTAGAGTATTTTGCTTTGTTGGAAAATATTCAAAATATTTTTGAAAACGAAATAAAAATCGTAGGGTATTTTAACATACCCGAAAATAATAACTCTAATTATAATCTTGTACGTGGTAGACAGATAACAAAAAGTGTACAGGAATTTTTAGATTTATTCAATTTACAAATGTACAATAACGTTGGGAATTCCGTTGATAGAACCCTAGATTTAGTTATGTGCATTTTGGAATTGTGTGTGGGACAGCAGTTTGATGCATTAGTACCAATTGATGTTCTGCACCCCACTCTGTTGATCACAAACCCTCACAGTTAGGTTGGTCTACCTACAAAAAATTTCCAAGAAATTTTGTTGTCTTGGTTACGGCTTGTGAACTAATTTTTCTATTGGTCATTAATGACTGTCGTACGATTTTTACCATAAAATAACACCAGTCCGTGTCGATGTAATCTAGTACTCTACATGCCTAGACCTTGTTTATAACAAACAGTTGATTAGAGAACACTCTTGCTAATTTTGGTGTACCACGTTCTATATTTAATTTCGTCTGATATTTGGACAATTGGTAATAATAATGAAGCAAGCTTAAAACAACTGCGTTGCTTATTTGACGTTTAAAAGCGCCTAAAGAAATTTATTTTGGTTACTGTTAACCATCCCAAAATGGAAAATATTAATGAACTAGTAGATATGCCACAAATTATTTTGAGTTTCAAAAAATATTAATTATAGAAGCGCAGAGGTTTGTGCTGTGATCGCAATCACTTCAGATTCGATTTCATTAAACCAAGATTACAACCAAAACCATCGTTGAATTTTAGACATTTAATATATAATATAGATGTTACATATTCGAAGTACAAACTTAATCTATTTCTAAATAACTACTGCATTCACACAATTGACATACATTTCACAATCATTACCAGTCATCACATTCCGCGGAAGCATAGCTCCTTCAAATAACTGATTAAGCAACCTATTACTATGCAATTATAATATTAATATTTTATATACAGTGTGATTCATAAATATTTATACTAATCGCACTACAGGCTTGACGCTGCTTGTTTTACCGACAGAACTGCTCCCAATCGTCATAAGTTCGGAAAAATGGAACAATGTTTACGAAGAACTGGATCTTTAATAAAAGCGAAAGGAAATCATTGTGTTCGAACCAAAATTTAGAATTGAACGGGTTGCTTAACATCAAAAAGACCACAAACGTCGGTTTGCAAAACTGGGCGTAACACTAACGCATGTATTAGCACGGTTCACCACATTTTGAGAAAGCATAAATTATGGTCTTATAGGAAAGAAACGAAAAGTTATGAAGGATTAAAAGCTTTAAGAGATAAACTGCCGAAATTTGATGTTAAAATAATTATAAGTGACTGAAATGCAGAAGTGACAAAAGAAGACACAAAGGAATGAGTTGTATATAAAGAAAGACTGTATTTTGCAGTGAGTAAAAAATATAATTAGGTACTAAAAGCGAAATGGCTATTTATGTTACAAGTACGAAATTAAGGACTTTTTGGACGAGTTGCAATTTATGGCCAAGCGAGCGCAACGAGTGAGGCGAGTCTAAAAGTCTGCTTACGTACGAGTTACATACATATTTTTTTATTTTATTGCTTTTGAAGCTTTTTTTTTTATTCAGAAATTATAGTTTAATCGAGGAGGTCGGGAAAGTCGAGGTCACGATCATTCCAAAAAATAGCACTGTGTATTTTGATTGCGACTAATGGTAATAATCGTTAGTTTTTGTTGCTATAGTTATTACTGCCGAAAAGTAAAAGGTACTAGTACATAAAGTGGATGTTTTCGGCCGATAGACACTGCTGAAATTCATAGCTTTTCGATGCAGTAGAACAAAAAATTAATTATAAAATCATTTGAATTAGTCCCGACGAAAGAATACTAAATAAACCACCTGTTGGCGACTAATGCCCGTGCACATCATCACCCAGCTTCTAAAGTCCACTGCTCGGCATAAGCCTCCATTGATTGCTATTTTCTGCAATTTACATCCAGTTTGTATGGATGCGCCTTAAATCATCAGAGCGTACTCCATTTCTAAAATCTTCATGTTGTAGTCTGCATTCGATGATATTTCTGGTCCATCTGTCATTGTTCATTCCCGCCCAATTTCATTTCAAAGCAACCATTCTTTACTATATGAACTTTCAGACCTCTTTTCTAATCTAACTTATTTAAAATTTGATTGACCATTTGTCACAGTTGCCGAGGCGGCCATTTAATGATGTTCCGCATATTAGTAGGGTTTGTACTTTGGATTGAAATGAAAATATTGGCACTTTGTTTTTTATAGTACCTAATTACATAACAAGCTGCGAAAGTGGCGTAAGTATATCGTGCGAGTATATTTGAGAAACGAGGCGAAGCGTAGCGGAGCCGAGTCACTTAAAGTACGAACGTACTATACACTTTCGAGCAAGTTATATAGGCTCTTTTTCCCACGACCACAAAAAATACACATTGATGTCCTACCAGTACATTAATTGAAATTAATGACTCTATTTTAAGTTATCTTAGATACAAAATAACGCTCCAGGGCAATTATTTTCTTCATAAGAGCACTAGGGTTATTATGAAAAATTAACAGTATTTGTTTCCATGGATACAACTTTATTATGCACCACTGTCACAATGAAAATTAATGACAGCTCAGCTAATGTCACAAATCTAACTTAGATCAGCTAACTAGATCAATCTTAAATACCATATCATAGTAATTATATGAATTGAATATGAGTATGAATTAGGTAAGAAAATTGGTAGGACATAAAACCTTGAAGGCACCACGGGCATTATGAGCTAAGAGCCCGCGATTGTTGTACACACCTCGGGCCAAAGCCCTCGGTTAGTACACTAACAATCTTGAGCTCTTATTTTACTCATAATGCCCTTGGTACCTTAATAACTATTTTGCAATTGAATGAATGACAGCTTTATTGTGACAACTGACAATGTCAGTAGATTGCCCGTAATTTTTTAGGTCAAAATGACATATTTTCAGCAATTTTTAGGTTAAAATGGCATATTATGGTATAACCACTATATTTTATATAGATGATATAACTGTGAATTGTGCATTTTTTCATAACAAACACGTTCGATATGATACCGATATTTGGCGTGTGAAAATTAATTTTATCCAATTTCATTTGGTAATGTACTACATTTCTACATTCAAAATCGTTAAGAAATGTGGTACTTTTCTCATTAGCAACACTTTTCTTCATAGAAACGGCGACTCGTTTTACGTTTGGCAATACTGAAGTGAATTGTTGGTGGCACTGTAAGTCTATGTCAAATTCAAGGTTAGCAGGTTATATTTGCGTCAGTTAATTTTGACACAGATTGACGCAAAACCTAATTTGCTAACCTCAAATTTGATATAGACTTACAGTGTCAACAACAACACACTTCAGTACTGCCAAACACATAACATCAACTAGAGCTGCTTTATTACATAGTGACGAGTAATGCTCAGCTTGGTTATGTTTTGACATTTAGAGTCACTTGTATATAACAATTTAATATTTTACATTTCTTATGAAATGTGATAAAATAGTATACTCAACACGTTAGAAAAGTGGTTTTACTGAACTCGTATGGCCGTTTAAATACTAGGTATCTAACGCTCGTACTCAAATCCGCCGTGCTTGTTCAGTAAAACATATTAAGTTTCTAAACTTGTTGAGTAATACACTATTTCCACGACCACATACGAAAGTGACAGTTTCCATACAGTCAAGTAGCCACGAAAAATTACAATATCGTTCACCCGGTCGTTTTCATAACGAACGTGGTTGCTATAAAAAAAATGCACAAATCACAGTTATACAGTGCTCTAAATATGTCATTTTAACCTAAAAACTGGTGACAATATGCCATTTTAACTTAAAAACTATGGAAAATAAAAAACTGTCATTCATGAAATTGCAAAAATGTGTCTTTTTCGCGGTCGTGGGAAAAATAGCGTACATAACTCGCTCGAAAGTGTATCGTACGCTAGTGTTTTAAATCTGTCTAATAATGTCAACAATGGTAATGCGAAAAGTGAAGTACCCTATATGTTGTACTTTCAATATTAATCAATGGACATTTTTGTATTCAAAATTTAGAATGGGTGTAATTTGATATATCAAAAACTACAGTTCTTATTTTACTTAATCTAGCGATCAGTTAATTAGTCGAAATTATGTAGCGACTAAAAAGAAGTGTTATTTTAGTCATTCACTCTTCAGAGTTATATTTTTTATCTATATCTTGTTACTTTTATAGAGTAGGTCCTTTGCACCTGCGTAGAGCAAAAGGCAACTGGTGTTATAATATGTCAATATGGCGACGTTAGATATGATCACATATATGGATATGATTGTGGCAGTGTTTTTATACAGTTGTCAATATTGGGCATTTGTGGAAAGTAGACCGTGAGATACCTATCATCTACCAGTCGTTAGTCAGATGATGCATCGGTACAGAAATTTGACTAAATAATTTTGGAATGTACCTGCTGTATACCTGTAACAACTTAAGTGCGAAATTGCGCATTTATCGTCGAATTTCGTGTGCGACAAACCTATTTATAGGGTGCACTACAGTAATATGGTGGATTCAGTACAATTATCAAATCCTCTAACTCTAAATACTAACGGCTTACATTTTTGAACTCATTCGGTATGTATATTTTGTGTGTACTGGTGGCACTGTAAATCATTAAACCACCAACAAAAAAGTATTATTTTGTAATATGAATATTCTCCTCTTTCAGATCCAGGGCAAAACTTAAAAAAACATAGCACGCATAGCAATAACAATGTATCTAGTCTAATTCTGCAGATTTACTTTGCAAACTTCAGGTAAGCATACAAATAATTGTCACCTGCGTATTGGAAAAAATTGTTAGGGGTCATCCTAAAATCTTATATATTCTAGCGCTGCTTAACTACTCGGATAATTATTAACGTGTTTTTTCAACCCTCGGATAATTATTGCTAATTTGGATTATTTATTTGATGCTGCACATATTTACCCATGCATGTTTCCTTTCTTTCGGAAATATTCATTCATCTCACACTAATTGGAGTGTTAATTTTCCTTTAAAGTAACAACTTTTAATAATAAACTCTTTAAATGCATGCAGTAATTAAACATCTATTTCAAATAATTGAAATAATAACACATTTCCGTTTTGTATCTGTTAGGCTCCTACAAAATATCGATTTACAAAGCAGTTTGATTCACAAAAAATTTCATAACTTAGAATTATGTCCTGTTTAGCATGAAACGAATTTTAAGAGTATCTTTTTGGATTTTTGAAATCAAGGAAATCATTAGGTAGATAGAAAACATTTTGTATTCAGGTCAAGTACCTTTTATGTTCGAAATCATTGAGAAATGTTCAGAATGCAAAATTATAGCCCCATGTAAAATTTCAGATATATCACTTTACCCTTATGAAAGCGTGTGTATTAGAAGGAATGACATAAGTGTGTTGTGTATTATGTTGGACATATTGAAAAGTGACATCAAGCATCTTCAACAATAAGTTCTATGCTATGGCCAAATAATGTAAAATTAAACAACACCAAACAAATCCATGATAAACCGGCCTTTAGAAGGTATAAATTCGCTGGCATAAACTAAATTTCAAAAGACTCTGTGACAATTGTTTTGTCGGTAATAATGTATTAAGGGCGAATGTTTTGCCAGTAAATTTTTTCTATGAAAGTGGTTTTGGCAACGCCCCTCTCCAAACCAGTTTTTAGTTAGTTTGTCTCTTGACGTTGCTAAAAAACAACAAATCTTGAGTAAAATATTTCCGAGCAAAAGCATGACCTTGTAATATATTTCCCAAATTTTCTAGCTATACGCAGTGAATATGATATTTATACTAACGTACAATGCATACAAATGATAAAAATAAACTGATAAAATTCTAAGCGATAATTTAATTATTTTTACTACAAAAAAAACACGATTGGTTGAATTTTCAAAAATCATGGAATTTCATTGGATAGTAAATGATGCAGGAAATAGTCAAAAATACATTTTGACACAATATTTATGATTAATTTTGTGTTTTACAATAACACATATATTAGAAAGAGATTTACTTCAGCTAAGACATGGTTTTATAGAATTAAGTCGATATTTCTAAAATTTTGCATGGGGCTGTAATTTTACATTCTAAACTACCGTGAGATCAAAAACAAATTATTCTGAGCAGACCTTGATATGTGTTATACGTTTGGCAGTACTGAAGTGTATTGTCAGTCTATGTCAAATTAGAGATTAGTAGGTTAAGTTTTGTTTGTTGTTTGACACAGACTGACGTAAAACTTAACCTGCAAATCTCGAATTTGACATAGACTGACAATACACTTCAGTACTGCCAAACGTATAACACATATCAAGGACTGCTCAGAATCATTTTTTTTTATCTCACGATACTTTCATAGCGAGGTTTTGCTGTATTTGGAACATAAAAGGTACTTTACCTGAATACAAAATGTTTTTATCTACTGCTGCGGCTTCCTTGATTTGAAAAAATTAAAAATATACTCAAATTAGTTTCAAGCCAAGCAGGACTTATTTATCAATTGTAAAATTGGAATTCAAAAATTTTTGTCAAGCATTCCGTTTTGTAGCTCAATGCGGAAACATACTCTATATATCGCTATCTAAAATTTAGAATTGGTGTAATTTTATTAAAAAATAAATCATGAGTGCTAAATAAATAGTGCCTATTAACATTCTATCTTTGTAACATAACAGACAGCATAGTAATCTCACTGAGTAATACGTAAAACTTTTCGTTTCTAAAATAACTGATATTGTACGAGGGGAACTAGAAAAGTTATCTACCTAACTACGAAACGAATTACATACGGTTTTTTAAATAATTTTATTTTTCAATATAATCTCCCCCAACTTCAACGCACTTATGCCATTTGTCCTTCAAAGAGTTAATGCCCGTTGAAAAAAAAAGATTCTTCTTGGGTCTCAAAATAGCCCTTGACTGCCTCCTTCAAATGCTCGTCTGTTTCAAAACGACGCCCTCTGAGATTTTTTTTCAGGTTTCTGAATAGATGGAAGTCGGACGGTGCCAGATCCGGACTATAAGGTGGATGGTTTAGCTCAATAAAGCGGCATTCCTGCAGAATTGGTTTGATTTTGGCGGCCTTATGCACGGTCGGGTTGTCATGAAGAATGAGCGATTCACCTTGTGATAAATTTGGACGTTCTTTGACAATAGAGCCTTTAGGCATATATTCAATCAAAAGAATACCTTGCATGTCCCAAAAGATGGTTGCCATGAGTTTTCCAGCTGAAGATTGCGTGCGGGTCTTCTTTGGGGGAGGAGACCCCTTATGCACCCATTGCATAGACTCTAAATTCGTCTCAGGGTCCCAGTGTTGTACCCAAGTCTCATCACCAGTCACTATCCGCATTAAGAAGTCGGGGTCCGCTTCCAAAGATTTCAAATCGTTTCTACAAATTTGCTGTCTACGCAGCTTTTGCTCAGGAGACAATAATCTGGGAACCCACCTTGCTGAAACTTGACTCATGCCCAGTTTGTCGTGCAATATTGTCAAAACGCTAGGTTCGGATATTTCCAATGCTGCAGCAATGGTGAAGACTTTTATACGGCGATCCTCAAGAACCATGGCTTTCACTTTCTTGCATATTTCAACATTTGTCGCTTCTACAGGTCTTCCACTTCTGGGATCATCTTCTATAGATTCCCGTCCCCACCGAAATTGTTTTGACCAAAATTTAATTGTGAAATATGACGGAGCATCGTCTCCATACACCGCAATCATTCGTTCGCGAATCTTTTTCGAATTGTTGCCTTCCTTTGTAAGGAATTTTGTTACACTTCGATGCTCTAATTTCAAAAGACTCATTTTTAGACACAAAACACTCCACAAAATATAAAATTACTGGTGGATATGAATCATTTTTCATGCAACAACGAAAGACTTGTCACTGTTTGACATTACAAGCTGAAGCTTATCAATTGTTTCTATCATGGCTAGGTAGATAATTTTTCTAGTTCCCCTCGTAATATTCTAACTTCAAAATTACGAATGATTAATTACAGGGCTGTGGAGTCAGTAAAAAAACATCCAACTACAACTCCTGACATTTTAGTAGTTTGAATCCGACCCCGACTCGACAGTACTAGAATATTGATGACTCCCCACCCCTCATTCCTTTTTATCTACCTTATAAACTTTACCGGCTCATGATGAATTTCTCAAACTTTGGGGAATGTGGCTGATTATAATAAACTACATAATTATAATCTTGTTTAACATTTGCTATTTAGAATCATAAGTTAACAATAACAACGTAATGAAAATCGTGATTTTTATCAATCCTGGGTCGGAGTCTTCAAATAATCAGTAGTACAGTCGTTTAAATAGTTCTTAGTTTTGTTGTAATTTATACCGAATCCGACTCCACCCAAAAAGTTCTGACTCCTCGACTCCAACTCTACATCCTTGATTTATTACTGCATACGTTGCTTTCTGTCTTCATAGCAAAGTAATTTAGTCATGGCTTTCATGAACACAATACTTATTTTTGGTTGTGTAAACATAAAAATTATACAAAACTGAAAAAAGAAAACCAAAGTTAACATCTACCTGGAAAGATGAGAGAGTTTTATTAAAGATATTTTTTGATAAAATCGATAGTCACCGTCACCAGGAATATTTATACTTTTGTCCAACCTTGTAAGTGTAAAATTTAAAATTGTTTGCGACACGTCAGGTACTAGAAATACATTATTATGATATATAAAGATCAGTTATTAAATAAAAATTAAAAGAAATACATTTGGAAGATTAATACAATCAAATTTAGAAAATTTTGAATAAGATTGTTGGTTAAGTTGAATTGAGTAATAGAAATTAAATTTGAGAAAATTTATAATTAATTTTGTTAAGTTATAGCAATTGAGTATTCAGTAATAGTGGTGGAAGTTAATATGAAAGATAAGAGAATGTTATTATGGGACAAATATGCTTACTATGAGAATAAAGAAGTGTAGTAGGTATAGATCAGATTATTTAATTTTAAAAGTGTGTAGTAATAATTGTAACTATATAGAGAGTAATTTTGTTTAAAAGGCAGTAGAAATAACAAACTGAAATTAGGTAAACACATTTTTGAAAAATCCATTTAGAATATATAAAAACTAGAAATTTTTACTTTATTAATGAAAATAATTTGGTATTATACAAAATAAAAGATATTAATAAGTCTATGAAGTGAAGATAAGTGAAAATATAATTAACGGATAATACAAGCATACAATCATTGAAGAGATTATGGAATACGGTTTAAATAGTTACAAGTAAGAAGAAGATAACAATAATTTGAGTGGATTTGGATTGTTTGGCACATGCAAGGTATAATTGGTGTTCATTACTGGAGTTGAAGATTCTACGGAGGACTGGTCAGTCGTTTTGCTGGAATTGCTGATGTGACTGATTGATTTGGATTGTTCTGTTTGGCTGGGTTACTACAAGGTAGGAGCTGAGGACAATGGAAAATTAGTTTGGGTACCATCTGTTAGTGGGAACTTACAAGGAAGCTGTTAGATTGACGGTCGCGTACAGGAGAGTAAGGAGCGAGACTGTATCTGCAGGAGCCCAGGGTTTTGACGTGTTGGAGTTGTTTGCGTGGTTGGAGGAGCGTCGAGGTTGTGCTGTCGGTGAGCTTGGCTGTGAACGTTGGGAGCAGTAGTGTTTAATGTGAATAGCAGTGAAATAAGAGGAAAACAGGTTGGTCTCAATTAGTTCTATAAAAGAATATTGAATAAGAAAAACAATTACATGAGTGAAATAAAAATAACATAGTACTTACTTCGGAGATTGGAGTCATTGATTTGTGAATAGAAAGAATATTTGTCAAATTTGATTTGATTATTGTTTGATAGTTGTTAAAAGTCAAACTGACATTTAATAGCAGTCAATAATTAAAAAATCCATATAAAATTAGAATATCAAAGAACAGATAACTAAATTAACGACCCACACCCTATTAAGAGTCTCGAATACATTATAGTTATTAAACAGAATTATATAAAATTTTGAATTAAATAAAAGGTATCTCAACGTTATAATATTTTACATAATATTAAAGCAATTAACTGAATGGCTTGTAAAATACAATAAGCCAAGCCACCATTGCAACATATAACTTCAGAAATACACTTGGAAAAAGTGTTAGTATCTAACAGAGAGATCAAACCAATGATTTCAAATTATTTTAAAATTTTCATGTTTGGGGGGGGGTTTATAGCAATCAGACCACTTGCGTGAAAGACAGTGATTTTATTAAATTATTACAATATTCGGGGAAAATATCGGTACAATGCAACATTCCTACTTGACAGCTGGATCCCAACTTGTATGAGCGATGTCCCTTCATGTCTCCTCAAGCAGGATGTCGAGTTGCACACTCGGCTTGTCGAAATTTTGTATTTAGTTAATTTTTATGTAAGCTTGTGTTAGAGATCAGTTTCTTATTTTATCAATCTATACAGGGTCTGGCAACGATGCGGTGATGGAAGATATTTCTAAAACTATGAAAAAATTTATGTAAAAGTTGTCGGTACGAGGTTGGTGCACATGACAAAATAGTTTTGATTATAAAGAGTGGCCCAAAAAAGTATGGCAGATCAAACTTGTTTTTTTTTTAATGAATTATCCTATATTTAGGTAGCTTAAAAGTGTTGCAGTGAAATATTTATCACTTAGAAATTCACAAATTTATTGAGTGTGTTTCCGTAGAAATACAAAAGTAGTGTACAGTGTGGAAAATAAAACTTAAGAATATATTACAGCTTGATGATCCTCTGGATAAAAGCTTACATCTATAGTATTTCTGTCGGCACTCAATGAGAAATAGAGGATTGCAAAAGTGCATTAGCACTTGTCCGCATCCTAAATATCTATCCTCAAACTTATAACTAAAGCTAAAAACATTTAGCGAAGGGGTTTGGCTTAGTCTTAGTTGTTTTACATATTGCTATCAGTCCTAATAAGAGATTTTGAAAATTGAGTCAAGTACATCTATAGGTAAGTTTTTCACAGCTGCTTCTATCAATTTCTTTCGCGATTTAGAGCTCGTTTCTAGTACGGAATCCTGATGTTCTGCACTAAAACAATTTATCACTTTTGCCGCAATACATTCTAACGATCATGCTGCCGGTCATTTCCCACGGAATTATGACCCAGTGCCCCGATATGTTCTGGAACTTCGAGAAGCGACCTTGCAGTCAGGCGACTGCGAACGCGTAAGCCACAGCCGCCTGTAGACAGCCTTGGGGCCGGCTGCGGGCGTATGAGTCATCTTCTAGATCGATCGAAAGCGGCCTCGGTGGTTAGTTCACGCGGTGCGTCACCATTTGCCGGAAAAATCCAGCAAGCCCGCGAGGCTCCCAGAAGGAATTATTCCGCGAATATAAATACACGGCCGTCGGAGTTCTAATTCAGTTCCCATCAGACTTCAAGTGCGCGTGATATAAACGAGCCGTGTGAAATAAATAACAAATAAATACAACCATATAAATCCTTACTGTTAAGCTGTATATAAATAATTATTAAATAGTGTATAGTTGTTAGAAATAGTGCCTGTAGTTTATAAGCAATTCTGCCTTCATAATTCTTGTATTTTTAAATAATCATAATTAATCATAGTAAATAAACGTTTAAAACCAGAAGCGTCGTATAATTTTTAAATAGCCCGAACGGTAAAAACGTAACAATATTTGTAGCACATTTGGCCTATACTCTTCTCACATTGAGGTACTATCACAGATCTAGCTGTATTGCTTCTGGTATTCCTTCCATGCTCTATAGGTAACCATTGATTATTTTTTATGCTTTGCTCAATCGCCGATACACAGAATTTTTGCTTCAGATTTAGGACAGTGGTTTCCGCGTATAATAGCTCGGTGGAGTAACGCTTCTCTTTCTTGAGCATCACTTTTAGAATGCAGTTTTGTATTGTTTGGTTTTTTTTTTTGGAACGTTATCCCTGGCGCCTCCCTAGCCTATTATACCATACCACAATATTGAATCAACGAGGGCATAGTAGATCGTATATAGTTGATCTAGGCTTAATACTAATCAAATTTTGTAAAATACACATGTGATATATCTTAATTTATGTGCCACATGCTCAATCTGCTAATCCCATTTTAGATGACTATCAATTATTAGTTCTAAATACTTTGCCGAGTTTGCCTTTCCTAGAGCTGGGCAGTCACAATTGTTTTCATTTCTACACTCCCTTTCATGTATTATTATGTCTCCTAAATCTGGTATACTGTCAACGTAGCAGCCGAACAGAAGGAAAAGAGTTTTCCCCATATTTAATGTAAGGTAATTAACTCGGAACCAATCTCTAAGTACCGCGAAATCTAATTGCACACATCTTATCAGTTCTTCCCAGGATGGACTTTTGATAAATAGCGCAGTATCATCCGCATAACTGAATATCTGTCCCTGTATATTGATGTTAAAGATGTCATTTATATATAAGATAAATAGGATTGGCCCCAGCATCGATCCTTGTGGAACTCCATAATTTAATGGCAACGGCTTGAGATCTACCTGTTAGATAACTAGGGGTGTTTGATACCACAAACTAGGTATCAAATAACGAATAAAATTAAATATCGAATATTATTTGATATATCGAAAAATAACTACCGAATTATTCAAATAACTAATTTATTCGAATAACTAATTTATTGAATAACTAAGTTATTGGAATAACTATCCAATTATTCGAAAGTTATAAACTATTGCTCTACACCTTATTTTATTGGATTTTAGGTTTAGTTAAATTATTGAACATTCACAAAACGAATGAACAAAACGAACTAAAGAAAAACATTTGTCAGCAATGAAAAGTATGCAAATTTGTGATGCTTAAAATTAAGTAGGGCAAACACTTTAATTACAAGAAGCAGAAAAAACGTTGAACGCATAGAAATTATTTTATTGGAGAACATTTTTACAATTCACTAAAGGAGCAAAAACTTTGAAATCAGTACGCAAGTTCTAATTCTACGGCGTGTAGAGCAAGAACTAACATTGCTGTTGCTGCACAATGACCGCTTTTTTCCTTTTTCAAGATTTTCACGAGCGGAAACTTCTTCCGCTGCGCCATTTTCATCTTCTGTATCCTCTACTGTGACTGTAACGTCTTCGCTAAAAAAAATAATAGTGTATGACTCTGCGCTTACATAACCGTTTTTTAAAAATAATTAGATAATACAGTCAGACCTCGCCGTTCGCGGGGGTTACGTTCCAGAAGAATGCCGCGAAGCGCAAAACCGCGATGCGCAAGTAAATACATGAATGATAAAAACGGGGTTAGGTTCCATTAACTAGATTTATTTATACTATGCAACCTCAAAAAACCAAAACTTTCCTGGGTTTTTTGTCTGGCAAATCTGAAGCAGAAACTTTGGCGACATGGTTTTCCGTGTTTTAAACATTACACTCAATTGAATTTTCGGCAGAAACGCTCGAGAAAATAGTAAAGTTTGAACTAAAATTCCATACGTAACATAAGTCTGCCACTTAAATCTAGAGCTCGAATGTCCATTTGATATATTTGTTATAATTTTACAATTTATTTCAGGTCCGATTTGGTAATAAAAGAGATTCAAAGGAATATGCTCGATAAGTGTGTTTACAAGTTACGTGATAAATAATGTTATTTAAGTGTTCATGACAAAACGTTGGGGGTTATGACATATTATTCATTAGTAAACAAATTTTTATGCGCTTTTATTTATTTTAACAACGAATTAAAGTTAACTTCAGATTAATGGCCTTCATAAGACCGGCCGTTAGTGTGTGAAAGTGGTAACAGTTAACGTTGGCAATTCCATCCGCGAACGGCGAAGCAAATATCCGCGAACGGCAAAGGTGCCCCGCGAAAAATCAAATCACCAAACCGCAAAGCCGCGAACGGCGAGGTCTGACTGTATTAAATACGATGTGTTTCTTTTATTAGAAGATTCACGGACTACTACTCTGTAGTACTTGAATACGTTGGTATCCGGAAAATTTCTCAAAGCACAATAATTGATCGAACACAATTGAGTGAACACGATTTATCGAAACCACGATTTATGGAAACGTAATAATTATTGTTAATACGATATGTCTTGCTTCTTATTCATTTTGTTGCATACGTATACATTTACTGTTATTTCGGGTCCTTGTCTTTAAAAGTCCACCAAAAACTGTGTTTAGGATATAAATTCCACTCATTTACACCCGTAGATCTACTCGAAAAGGCGTTTACATAATATTGCAAAACCGTCACAATTTTCAATGTTCGGTCAATTATGATTCAATCAATTGCGTTTCGATAAATTGTGTTTCGTAAATTTTTCTACGTTGTTAATAAGTTAAAGTGAAGCGTCGCCTGCGTTGATAGGTAATGTTAATACGTTTACAAAGCCTGCCAGCTAACTGCTTTGACAGTTATTTCAATAGTTCATGTTTTGCCCATTGGCGCTAGTTCACACAATTTGACTTTTCAAATTTGAAAGCTTTTGTTTGGTTAAATCATTTTTGAAAATGTTTTGCTGCATTCCTTCATGTGGTAATAGGAATAGGAAACATTTCTCCTATCATGAATGTACATCCAATATGGTAAAATTTTGTGGCTGGATAAAGGTTATTACGTAAAGACAAAATATGTAATCTGTCAGATGGTGTGAATCAGCGCCAATTTCATGAAGTGGCATTAATTTGCATAGTACCGACATTCGACTAGCTGACAGGCTTCATAAAGACGAAGTTTTTGTTTATCAACGCAGGCGACGAAGTGAAGTTAATAAATTTCTGATTTCACTGCTAATAAGAAAATGTTCGCAACCTAGACTAGACTGTAAGAGGCACTTTACCTATCTTTAAAATATTTTTTAGCTCTAACTTTGTTATCTGTAACATTTTTTGAAAATTTTGGTTATTATATGAAGGGCAATTAAAAACCGTTTACTTTAAAATTCCTCTCCCAGTTTTAGGTTGTCATTAAAACTTGTAATTATTAAGTAACCATGATCACAAAAACAATGGGTAGTGATCATAATCAACAATGATAAATCAATGACATTGATGACAGAAACTTTTTCTATTATGTTTACGAAAATGTCGCAAAATAACGAACATTTTAGCGTAGGGGATTTCGTTATGTCGCGGCATTTTCGTAAACGTAAAAGAAAAAAATTGCTATGTCACCAACGTTATTAATTGATTTATCATTGTTGTTACTAGATTACGATCACTGCTCATTGTTTTAGTGATCATGGCTACTTGATAATTAATAACACTGGTCGGCATGAAAATCGGCCCTGGCACCATTCCTGCTGACTCTTATGTAAAATGACCTCCTGAATCCGAATATGACCTCCGTTTTCCCCCATCACCGCCGTTTTTGGGGTAAGCCCCCCCCCCCACCAATTTTTATCACTTTTCGATAGTTTTGAGGGATGAAAAGGATTATTTTAGCCTTTACATTTTTTCTGAGGAGCTAGAGAGGTGAAAAGTTCTATAACATGAACATTTGTAGCAAGGAGGTAGATTTGGGGGGATTTGCCCCCTTAAATTGTAAAAAAATAATTAAAAGTTATCGATTTTTTCGGTTTTTTTTCGCAATTTTGTTGACTTATTTTCTACATATTCCAGCTTTACACAATTTAAACAACTTGGAAACACAGAATCCCCACCCAGAACACCGACAAAATGACTCTACGATCGTTGCAGATCTACTGAGGGAAAATTTCTGTGCAAACCTGCGCGCGCGCGAGGTATTGAGAGCGCCAGCGTGGTACAGTGAATCTTCCGAACTGTTGAAATATATTTTTTATTATTGTTGCTATATATATTTATTATTTGGGGATGTTTGGGGGAGGATGAGAGGAGCTGAAAGCTGGAATATGTAGATTCACTGTACCACGCTGGCGCTCTCAATACCTCGCGCGCGCGCAGTTTCGCACAGAAATTTTCCCTCAGTACATCTGTAGCGATCGTAGAGTCAACTTGTTGGTGTTCTATACGGGGATTCTGTGTTTCCAAGTAGTTTAAATTGTGTAAACCTCGAATATGTAGAAAATAAGTGAACAAAATTGTAAAAAAAACCGAAAAAAACGATCACCTTTAATGATTTTTTTACAATTTAAGGGGGCAAATCCCCCCAAATCTACCTCCTTGCTACAAATGTTCATGTTCTAGAACTTTTCATCTCTCTAGCCCCTCAGAAGAAATGTAAAGGCTAAAATAATCCTTTTCATCCCTCCAACTTATCGAAAAGTGATAAAAATAGGTGGGGGGGCTTTCCTCGAAAACGGCGGGTGATGGGGGAAAGTGGGGGTTATATTCGGATTCAGGAAGTCATTTTACATAAGAATCTGCAGAAATGGCGGCAGGGCTGATTCAACAGCCTACTCGGATCGAAAATGTGATGACAAGTCTCAAAACGAAAATGTTGCACGCGTTTATCTCTGAATGCAAAACCCTTGCTGCGATAAACTTGAATTCTTTTGCTACAAAATATAGCTATAAGGTGGTCCGGAAGTCGGTGTTAAATGCATTAACGCGCTTTTGAAATAAAATTAAAACAGGGCGTTACAAACTTCTAGGACAGAGGCATTGATCTACAGACTTGGGATAAATGGGATTGAGTCATTGACTCACTAAGTGCTGTTGCGGTCGCGTGTCTAGATTTTAAAGAAAAGAGAATTACGAAATTCTCAGTGGGAGCCACGGCCCATGCACTGCATGTCCCAGAACTTCTTTCTAATAAATGGAAAATTCTATGAACAGCGCGAAGCAACAGTAGTGGGAAACAGCCTTTTCCCTTTTGTTGCCAACTTTTGTACGAGTATGTCTAAATTTGAAACTAGTTTTAAGAATAATGCAGAGTATTTCCCAAGGATTTGGTTCAAGTATGTGGACGACATTTTTGCTGTTTTTGATTTATGTAAATGTAGCATTGATGATATCTTGAATCAGTTAAATTCTAAATTTCCTAACATAAAATTCACATATGAAGGACAGTTACCATTTCTCAGTACCTTAAAAATAAGACCTAAATATAAAAACATGTTGAAATTTGATGTTTATAGAAAAGAAACCAATGTAAACAGATTCATTTTAGCAGATTCAAATCTTTGTTTTCAACACAAAATGGCTGTTTTAAATTTCTTAGTGCATGGATTGCTGACTTTTCCTTTAAACAAAAATCTGTATAACACCGAACTTCAGACCAGCAAAAATAAAGCTGTGTACAATGGTTCTATTCTAAAATTATCGGTAATTTGATTAGCTAACAAAAAACAAAATTGCACGTTCGAAATTCCACAACTCTGGTCAGTCTTAAAGGTCAAGGACCCAACGAAAAGTACATCAAAATTCCGTTTCACCCAGCTACAATATCGGAGAATCTTAAAAACAAACTTCAGATTTTAGAGAAATCTGGAATTTATGAAATTAAATGTTCCCGATGTGATTCTAAATATATTAGGCAAACACATCGTAACTTTGGTACTAAATTTAAATCATATATAGCACATTTTAGATTCAACAGGTTCGAAAAATCTAGTTTTGTCCAACATACTTACGAAACGGGTCATAGTATTACCGAAAGTGACCCAAAAATTGTAAAAGCGTTAACTTCAACAAAGCAGCTAAATTCTTTTGAAAGTTTGACAATTTTTAAGAATCTAGATAAAAAGTTTGAATAAAGATGGAGGTCCCATCCTGCACTCTGATCTTTATGCTCTGTTGTAGTTGACACCTGATTGTTCGTATAGGATATGCCCTCCAGGTCGAATAGTATAAATAGCGTTAGAATGTACGTGAGTGATGCTTTTCACTGGTGATTCGGTGAAGACCACATCTTCGGTAGTTCGCTTCAGTCAACTTTACGTTTGTAATTTATTGGTGATATTATCTTCCGAGGTTTATTCCAACCAACTTTGTCGGGTTAGTCTCTCTCTTTAGGGCTACTGATGATAACAGCTTAGCTATCGAAATACATATTTAGCGTTTGTTAAATATTGGTGTGGTTAGGATTTTGAACGAATTGTATTGTCTTTAGCTACCAAATCTTTCAATTGATGTCAGGCATCTACTGATAAAGGTCTGTAACTTATCTTTAATTATACTTGTGACCAACTACGATTCGGAACTGTACAACAGCACTGCTTTTACTGTAATATTGAACATATTTACTTTAGTTTTAATTGAAATATTATTCGTACTCCAATCACTAGACAATTGTCAAAACACGCTTCTTGCTTTATTTATTGTAGCCATAACGTCTATTTATAGATAATTATTGCCTTGGTGCTTCCACAATTATACACATTGTTTTGGCCTTCTTTGTGATTATCTTAAGAAGCCCTCTTAAAGTCCACAAAAACAGATACAATGGTAACCGGAATCCCATAGACTGCTCTATAATAATTCTCAGAGTGTTAGTTTGATCTACACACGACTTCCCTGCTCTACAAACATACTTTTCTTTACGTATTCTCTTGTCTGTTTCCACTAACACTCTGTTTAAGGTAACAGAAATATGGAAAAAGTCTCATAATTTAGACATTAATAAAAAGCGATTGTATTTACAGGAAAGTATGCGATAAGCTTTTCTTTGGATAAAATATTATGCTTTAAAATGACATCTGTATTGTTAAAATCTGTTCTGTAGTTTCTGAGATATGCGACTTTAACCCGGTGGTTTATGGGTGATTCCACGGGTGGCGTCTGTGGTGTCCTAATTTAAAGTACTATTTTGAAGCACTTTCTAAAATACAATTTTTGTAATCTGTTTTAGTATATCGAAGATGTAGTCCTATATTTTTAATAATAAAAATACAAAATTCACAAAAAATTAAAACAAATAGTCTTAAGACCAAAATAAAGCAAACTATCCATTTTTAGTAGCTCTATTTGTAAAAAATAAAAAGCAAAATAAAATAAGTAACATTAAATATTGTTATGTTTTGATAGATTCAGCGTTATTTTATTAAGTAAACATGATGTTAAATTTCAAAAATAATATACCTATTCACAAAATGGCGCCGGTTAATGTTCACCACGGGTGGGTCTATAAGGGGTTAAGAGTCTAACCACGCTGACATTTTAATTTTTTTTTAAATTTTTATATACCTATAACTTTGAACAATCTAGGAAGGTACCTAGAAGTTGAGTTTTGTAAAAAAAATTGTTTAAAAAGTTTTGAATTTGTACTAGCCACCGTAGACCTCACCCGTGGACGGCTAGGGACAGTCATTTTGATGACGTCACTGCACGTGATGTAATCATTTCTAAGGTTGTCTCCCAGCTGATCTACAGTCTTTAATATGTCTTTAGACAACCCCTATAGTTTGGTGCTGGTGTGTGTAAGTGATATATTTTTATGCTTATTCCATGCACTGCAGTTTAGGAAGTACTACTTTCTGCATGTTCGTCGAAAAAAAGCTTTCCTTCAACCTCCTTCTACTTAGACTCATACTAGTGTGAGATCTTCATTGATAATAATTTTCATGTGTAGTTTTTTCATGTACAAGTGCAAGCTGAGCACAAGTCCAATTATAAAATTAAATACAACCATTCTGTCTATTTGTAACTAGAATTTTGTTTTTGCAGCACACAATATTAAAAAATATAGCTGTTAAAATTTACAATAACAATCTGATTTTGTTGCAGGTGTGAAGATATCTATCTACATTTTGTTGGTTGAGTATCATTGAAAGGAACTCTGACATTTAAACAAACATAATGAATGTTAAACAGGAAACTATGGATAGTAAATCTTGTAGTTCTACAGGAAGTGCATCTTGTATATCGCAGAATATGGATAACAATCAACATTTTGATACGAAGCTATATATCAAGCATGAAAACATTGAAAATATGAGGACTCATACAGAAGAAAAGCCTCATAATTGCTCTGTTTGTGAATACACAACAGCAGTTAAAAGTCATTTAGTTAGACATATGAGAACTCATAGAGGAGAGAAGCCTTACAGTTGTCCTGTTTGTGTATACAGAGCAACTATGAAGAGTCATTTAGTTTTGCATGTAAGGACTCATACAGGAGAGAAGCCTCATCTTTGTTCTGTTTGTGAATACAGAACAGCATTTAAAAGTTGTTTAGTTAGACATATGAGGACACACACAGGAGAAAAGCCTTATATTTGCTCTGTTTCTAAATACAAAGCAGGAGAGAAAGCTGATTTAGTTAAACATATGAGAATTCATACCGGCCAGAAGCCTTATATTTGCTCTCTTTGTGAATACATAACAACATTTAAAAGTTGTTTAGTTAGACATATGAGGACACATACGGGAGAAAAGCCTTTTATTTGCTCTATGTGTGAATACAGAACAGCAGATAAAAGTTGTTTAGTTACACACATGAAGGTTCATACAGGAGAGAAGCCTTATAGTTGCTCGGTTTGTGAATATAAAGCAACTAGGAAAAGTCATTTAGTTTTGCATGTAAGGACTCATACAGAAGAAAAGCCTTACAGTTGCTCTGCTTGTAAATACAGAGCAGTAGATAAAAGTAGTTTAGTTAGACATATGAGAACTCATACAGGAGAGAAGCCTTATATTTGCTCTGTTTGTAAATACAGAACAGCAGATAAGAGTTGTTTAATTAAACATAAGAGGACTCATACAGGAGAGAAGCCTCATATTTGTTCTTTTTGTGAATATAGAACAGCAGATAAAGGGTGTTTAGTTAAACATGTGAGAACTCATACAGGCGAGAAACCCTATATTTGCTCTGTTTGCGATTACAAAGCAACACAAAGAAGTAGTTTAGTTAAACATATAAGGACTCATCGATGAGAGAAACGTTACAGCTGCTTTGTTAATACAAAGTAACTGCAAAAAAGCAGATAATTTCACATATGAGGATTCAAAAATGTGCATTGCTCCGTTTGAATACAAAGCAGCATCAAGAGATCATTTGGTTTTAGATACGAGATCACATCCAAGATGTCTTACTATGTAATGACCATAGCTTGAGTGACAGTTTTGAACACAATGTGGCAGACGTTGACTGTGACACCGCGGAGTATTCATATAACACCTGCAAAGTCAACGCATAGGGGAAGGTGGTCTAATATCGACCACTTAAGGTAAAATGGTGATTTAAAAAAAAATCAATTGATCAATCAAAACAAATTTTATTTTGTAACGTTGTATAATGTTAGGCTATCAAATACATATAAAAAGAAAGTAAAAAATATTCTAAAATATTAGAAAACAATTTCTAAAAAACCTATTACATGACCGATATCCGCCTGGTGTAGTGTAAAATCGATCAGTCATAAGGATAATATCGACCACAGTACAAAGTCGTTTATTCACACTCATTGCACACATAGGTTTTTGCTTCTTGCACATTTGTACAGTCAGCATGACTCCAAATACCACAGGACCTACAGCGCCACCAAATTTCGTTGTTAATCCCAAAATCGTGGCAAATTGAACACGTTTCTTCTTTCTTATCGTAATTTTTCTTGTCCTTTTTGGAATGTAATTCTCTCTTAACTGTTGTACTTTTGTCAACCCTTTTTTGTCTCTTCTTCTCTTTTTCTTCCAATATCAGTTTCAATGGAGTAGACGTCAGAATTTGGGACTGCTGTTTTCTCTTATTCATGGTCCTAGTCTTTGGAGTGGGTAATGGACAAATTTCAGTTAGAGATTTGTTCTTTATTTGAATAGTTGGGTCCTCATCATCTGTTACATCATCATCGAGAACTTCCTGGAGCTCACATTCTTCCGAATCAGATGAAGTGTCATCGCTTAATGGAGAAGTGTTACGTTGGCGCCGTCTTTTTAGAGCTAATGGAGGTTGTAATTCATTAGGATTGGAACTGCAGCTAGGTGGAGGTGTGCGATTATCAATTTCACGATTATTATTTGTAAATAAACTACTTGGACCTGGAACTGAAGCGTCTTCACTAATGCCCGGTTCTTCGTTTTCGTCTGTTGCTGAGTTTAGTTTAGTAAATTCTTCTTCCGAAAAGATGTACTTATCCATAGGATAAATACCAGTGACTTGGAATCCTTTTACACCTTTTTCTATAGTAGCAACTCTATTGAAGGCTCTTCCGAACAACTCTGCTACGTCAGACAACACAATTCTATCATAGTTTTTGGATTTAATATACTGATCACATGTTTGATGATAAGCAGTCTTCAAAGGCCCAAAGAACGACACATCTAGGGGCTGTAGCTTATGAGATGTGTGTGGCGGCAGTGATAAAACTTTGATGCCATGTAATAGAAGCTTTCACGAAACGAGCAAAATGTTTGAGCCACTCGAGGAATAGCTCCTCAGTTATCCATCCGGATGGAGAACATCTGTAAAGTGAACCTGAGGGTCCATTTCTACCCAAGCTTTCTTTCATTCTTATTCGTTTAAAAATAAACATAGGGGGCACATACTGTCCCGCAGCACTTACGCAACAAACTATGGTGGTTGTCTGACCTCGTTCGCCACTTGTGATGGTCCCAACTTGCTTTTGTCCTTTCAATGCGAGAACACGAGATGGTCGATGCACACAACTGATTCCCGTTTCATCCACGTTAAATACACGATGAGCACTAAAATTATGTTCCTCCATCAGTGTCTCTAAATTTCTGTAAAATAAATCAACTTCTTCACGATTGAAAGCAAGTACTCTATTCAGACTAGTTGCTTCTGGTTTTCTCAGCGACAATCTAGGATTACGTTTCATGAAACCATGAAGCCAGTCTTTGCCACACATATTTTTTTCTTTATTAAAATTATTTTTTATACCATTTTCAAATGCGTAATCATACGCTAACTTTCGAACAGTTTTTGGAGTTAAACCATAAAATAGCTTAGATAATTGCAATACGTGATTTGCAAGTTCTGTTTCCTGATCACGAGTGAAAACTGCTTTTCTACCCAGCTTTAGTTTCTTATTGGGAAATCGTTTGCTCAAGCGATCCTGAAGAGTACCATAAGGAATTTCGAAATGTTTTGCTGCACTTCTAATGCTGAATTCCTTTCTTTGCACTGCCTTGACAGCGCGTTGCATGGATTATTCAGTCCAAGATGAGCGAGTTGTTTTTCTAACATATCTTTTCGGCATCTAGAATTTTGAAAACAACAATCAATGTTGATTCGGATAAAATCGACCAGTCATGGGTAATATCGATCACCTTGGTCGGTATTACCCGCTACACTTTCTTTATATTAGATCAGTGGTCGCCAACCTCTTCAATGTGTTGAGCTACTTGTTAATTTTGGAATAAACAGCGAGCTACCCACACGGAAGCCACGTAACGCAACGTAAATGAAATAATCCACAGTTAATTTATCATTATATGTATTTATTTTACTATTTATTTAACTGGTAATACATAATACATAGGTACTAATAATAACTACATTCCTACCTACCAAACGAAGTTGTTTGAAAAATAAACACAAACTTTTATCCAGCCACAACGGCATGTCACGTAAGATTTAAAAATAGTTAATAATAACAACAAAAAAGTAACGCACTATCATGAACATAAACATTGAAAAATAAAAAAGCACGTTCAATGAGAAGGCTGACACTCAGACTCATCGATATTTTTTTTAATGTTTGCAGTATAATTTGATACAGCCATTCGAATACAATTATCCAAATGTTCATCTGTAAGTCGATTGCGATATTTGTTCTTAATAAACTTCATATTGGAAAAAGAAGATTCACACAAATAGGTTGAACTGAATAATGCTTTCACTTTCAAGGCAACACGGCATAGAACTGAATATTTGTCTTTACTTACAATAGGCCAGATACATTTGGTACTTGAGACTAACGATTTTAAGGCTAAATCATTTTGAAAATCAATTACTTCCATTTCTGTTGCAGCGATGTCTTCGCCAAAGTTCTGCATAACACAAGTTGCAAACTGTTGGATATCAATTTCCATAAAGGGTGAAACAACAAACTGCGCTACGAAAGCCATTTCGTCGAAATCCTTAAAACGATTTTTGAAGTTATTCTTCAGGGTAGAAACTATTTCTACATGATATTTGCTGTCATAGGGTTCTAATGGATTTTGAGATATTTTTTCTGAAAGAATAGGAAAATGCTTGGCATCGCTGTTAATTAGGTTTTGTTCCCAAAACTCCAGCTTTTTGATAAATGCTTTTATATCAGAAATCATTTCTGCTAGTTCTTTGTCTCTCCCCTGAAGCTGCAAATTAAGTTCGTTTAATTTCTCGGTAATGTCCACGAGAAAACCAAAATCTCTAAGCCAGATTGAATTTTCTAGTTCCGGAGTCGGTTAATCGCGTTTTTTGAAAAATTGAACTATGCCAGATAGGACATCATTAAAACGTTTCAGCACCCGTCCTCTACTTAACCATCGGACTTCAGAGTGAAGGAGTAGGTCCTCGTATTGACAGTCAACTTCATCGGCCAAGGTTTTGAATAATCTTCTTTGTAACGCTTGAGCTCTAATCTTGTTCACAATTTTTACCACCAGTTTCATAACGTTGTTTAGTTTCAGGAAATTTCCACATAATGCTTCCTGATGGATAATGCAGTGGTAAGAGAGAAATTGCGGAAAAGTTTCATCTTTACGACATAACGCCACCAGACCCTTATCAAAACCCACCATAGCTGGAGCGCCATCGGTTGTCAAGCCTACCATTTTCGATATTGGAATTTTCTCGGAAGAAATAATATTTTTTAAATGAGAAAACAACTCCTGTCCAGTAGTGTGTCCTTTCAGTGGAATAAACTTCAAAAGATCTTCTTTAATCGTAAAATCACTAAAAACCATCCTGACGAACACGGCCATCTGGACAGTGTCAACGACATCTGTTGATTCATCCAGTTGAAGTGAAAAATAAACACAGTTATCTAAGTCAGTTCTTAACTGTAAAAAAATATCATTGCTCATTACTTCTACACGTCTCATCACTGTATTAGCAGAAAGTTGCATAGATTTTATAGCTGAAACTATCTCGTCTTTGTTTCTAAAGTTGGCAAATAACGAGTCAGCAGCTTCTAAAAACGCCTGTTTTATCATTTCCCCGTCTTCATAAGGTTTCTTTTTTTGTGCAGTTATCTGGGACACACGGTACGATGCTTCAGTTGCAGCCTTATTTTTGTCGATTGTTCTTAAAAATATTGATTGTTGTCCAATTAACTGCTTTTTTAACTGTTTCAGTTTCTCCTTTCTGGCGGCAGAATGTAGTGGGAATGATTTTTCAAAATTAGAATGTACAGTTTTATGATGTCTCTCAATATTTCCTTTTTTAGCAACGGAGACCGAAGTATTACATAATAAACACACATTTTTATCTTTAACTTCTGTGAAAAAGTATTGTTCTTCCCATTCCGAATGAAAGTGGTATGTCTTTACCTTCTTACAACTGCTTGCCATAATATTATTTTTTGTTGTTCACTACTAACCCAACCGCTGGACGTTGGTTACGCGTTCAGTTTTAAACTAAGCGCAATGTCGCCGCGCCGTGCGTATTTATCCCGTTCAAAGCAATCCAGATCGTTCTCGAACACTAACGCACTGGTCCGGCTGGTCGGTTCTAGCCGATTCTAGCCGATTCTAGCTTGATGGCGTCAGCGGCAGATCGCTCGCCGCAACGTTGCCGCTGTTTATGTTTAATATTATGACAATTAGGTTTTTTTGTGGAATTTTAGGAAGCTTCTCTGATTTTGTATTTTTTAAATTAAAATCGTTGTGAGAGCTACCAGAATTGCCCCCGCGAGCTACCGGTAGCTCGCGATCGACAGGTTGGCGACCACTGTATTAGATCTATCAGGGCTACCTAACCTAATATTTTTCAAGCAATCTAACCACATCAAAAATTTGTCAGTTACAACCCCTCAACAACACCAATACAAATTCAGTAAAATAACCATCCGTAAAGAACACTTACCTTAATGAAGAAAGCAGTAAAATTGTTAAATTATATCAAAATTTATAAAAACGACCAAAACTCCGTCTTAATTTTACACACACAACAAAGCCGACCACTACTGTTTCAGGGCCTTATTACGAGATGGCAGCACATGTCAGATTTTAAGTATGAGCGGTGAATTTTAAATTATTGCTGTGGTCGATATTAGCCTCTGGTCGATATTACACCTCCGTCCCCTACGCCGCCACACTTCTCAAAATTACATAAAAAGTACATACAAGCTACATACGGACGTAAGGGATGAGTTAAAACCTTTTAATGTAATTTAGTTAGTTAGTTCTCTGAATAAAGTTATTGTTTTGTGAAATTGACTGTTAGGAGCTGCCTCGCTCCATAATAGGCCAATAATTGGCCATGATCGATTCAATTTTGCCAGAGGAAGGCATTTTTTAGGTCAAAACCAAAATCAAGAACAGTGGACGTCGGGAACTTAAATAATCCATCGTCTCCAAATACAAAAAGAAGTAACCAAACTAAAATAATCCTATTAAATTACAACGTACAATGCATAAACAAAAAAGTGGAATGTCTTGAGCAAACACTAGATCAACATAACATCAATATAGCTTGTATCCAGGAACACTGGATGAATAGTGATAAATTAAAGTTTGTGATATTTAAAAACTACGAGATAGCATCCAATTATTCACGTGCATCAAATTATGGTGGAGCTTTAATTGTAACGGAAAATAATCTAAAAACTGTAGAAATAGTGGAACTAAAAAATTGTTGCGTGGAAAAACTGTTTGAAGTGACTGGTATAGAAATAAAAAAATACAACAGTATCATAATAAATATATATAGACCACCCAAAAATGATAAAGCTTCAATGGAAACTTTTATAAATAAACTCACAGCGTGCTTAGACATAGTATCTGATAAAGCTAAAAACGATACAAAAATATATCTGGTAGGCGATTTTAACATAGACATTAGCGCAGATAAAAAAACCGTGAACGTTTTCTTAAATACCTTACAAGAATACGGTTTGTATCCAACACAAACAGTACCATCAAGAATAACAACAAAAAGTTCTACGTGCATAGACAATATATTCTGTAACATCCCCCGCACACAGTGGACATGCAAAACAGTTAATCCTCATCTCTCTGATCATCTTGCGCAGATACTAACAGTGAATTGTAACTACCAGCGTACAACAGAAAAGAAACAAACAAGAATAAGAAGAATCACAGAGGAAAACATCAAAACATTACAAACAACACTTCAGGACACAGATTGGTCAATATTGTACAATTCGTCAAACTCAGCAGATGAAGATTTTGAAAATTTCCTCAACATCCTAAATAAGAATTTCAATGAAATATGCCCGGAAAGATACGTTTGGACAAAGAAGGAAAAGGTAACAAGAACACAACCACACCTATTAAATATAAAAAATAAACTTGATGCACTAGATACAATACGTCGAGTACAAAAAACAGACGAATCAAAAAATGCATATAAATATTACAAAAACATATACAGAGAAGAAATTATAAAAGCAATACAATCAAAAAATACTGACACCATTACAAAATCGAATAATAAAATTAAAACCATATGGAAAATAATTAACGAAGAAATAAAAAAGCCAAAAATTACAAACACTGCGTCAATCCAAGCAGAAGATCTTAACAACTTCTTTGTGAATGTGGGAAACGAAACTTCAAAAACAATTCCCAAAACTGACAAAAATCCTATAGATTACCTAAATAATGTAAACAAAATTACTTCATCCTTTTATTTGTTCAGTGTAACCCCAGAAGAAATAATAAAATCTGTGCAAAAGCTGAAAAACAAAAACTCCAAAGACATATATGGATTCTCAACTGTGCTTCTGAAAAAAATTATATATCAAATAGTCACACCATTAACTCACCTCATAAATAAATGTTTTAAAGAGAGTGTCTTTCCAAATTGTTTAAAAAAAGCTAAAGTAGTGCCTATTTTCAAATCTGAAGATGCAACTTTACCAAAAAACTACAGGCCAATATCCATTCTTCCAATATTATCCAAAATAATTGAATCTCTACTGAAAAGACGATTAATAAACTTCTTGAATAAATTCAGAGCATTATCAAAAAATCAACATGGGTACCTCGACTCTAAATCAACAATAACAGCAATGGTAAATGTAGTGGAACAACTCTCAAACGCGTTTAACGCCAAACAAATTGCAACGGTGGCTTGCTGTGACCTAAGTAAAGCCTTTGACACTATAGATCATGAGATTTTACTAAAAAAACTGGAGGCTTACGGTGTCAGAGGGCACCCACTAAAAATATTTGAAAGTTATCTGCAGAACAGACAACAGAAAGTAGCGTATAACAACAAAGAGTCCAGTTGGAAATCAGTAACACATGGCATACCGCAAGGGTCTGTCTTGGGTCCTGCCCTATTCGTAATTTACATCAACGATCTGCCAACCCACTTAGAAGCAGATGAAGTAGCCATATTTGCAGATGACACGACTATAATAAACGCCAGTGATAACACAGAACATCTCAAGACTAAAACAGAAAACTGTCTTAAGCAAGCCAAAGAATGGTTCTGTGCGAACATAATGAAACTGAATGTAAGCAAAACTCAGTTACAAGACTTTAACACCAAACCATCAACGAGAACCGAATATGTTAAACTGCTAGGTCTCTATTTAGATCCCAGTCTGAAATTTGACATTCACACTGAAAATATTACGAAGAAATTATCCTCCTACATATACGCCCTTCGTAAACTTCAGCGAGTGGCAGGTTATTGTGCAGCCAGGGAGGCCTATTTTGCTTTCATCCATAGTACCATCTCATATGGGCTCATAATCTGGGGAAGTTCTTCTGGAGCACATGATGTCTTTCTGAAACAAAAAGAAGCCATTCGAATACTATGTAACGCAGAATACAGAAGCAGCTGTAAACAACTATTTATCAAAGAGAAAGTACTTACTTTGTATTCGTTGTATATACTTACTTGTTTAGTTTACGTCCACAAACACCAGCATCGGTTTCAAATACCTAGCGACATACATAACCACAACACGAGAAACAAAAACCATCTGATAATACCCTACCACAGGGTTAACTGTGCCCAATTGGGAACAAACTATGTATGTGTCAAAATGTTCAACAAGTTGCCTCAACATGTAAAAGACCTTCAAGCGAAGAAATTCAAAATAGTGCTGAGAAACTACCTTGTGGAAAAATGTTTCTACAACTTTACAGACTTTTTAAATTCACCTCTGCATGATCTCTAAAATAACCTTTATTTATAATAATTATGTGTACTTAATATTTATTCTTTTAATTGTAAAATGTTATATTAGTTTCATGTTTTATTACACATTGCTAGATGTATTTGTTTGACTTGTCATGTGATATGTTGATGATAAATAAAATGAATTGAAATTGAAATTGAATAATACCACAGTGACAAATATGCAAGGTTTGAGATTATTACAATGAGTAATGCAATTAAGATAATATAACTAGCTCGAATTGTATACTATGCTTTTTCTAGAACCGAACTCATTCCGTTTATAAAAAGAAAATGTTTTATTAATTGTCAAACCAGTACCATCGCAATTAAAAACAAGGCGGATGCAATCGCAGTCATTCCATTAAATTGATTATTTTGCAAAGATGGCGAAATAAATTGGAGAAAACAAATTTACCAAAAAACGATGAGAAATAACAAAAGAATCGATGGGACGCTTCTGTCTAGAATTAAACGACTTACCTTAAAATGAGATTGCTTTTGATTTCCTACAGGGTGACACTATTTCTTTTCGTTTGTTAAATTTATAGCACTGATTACCCATATCTCCGCCACTGGTTAATTGCAGAGCTTGATAATACACATCACACTTTAATGGGTTTTAATCAAGTGTACTGTATTCCAAATTTGGTTAAAATAGCTACAGTGGTAAGAAAAAGACGATATTTTTTAGAAAATTTTGAAATTTTATAGTCGCTCCTGCATCAAAACGTGATGAAACGTCAAAAATCGAAGTCGTAAGTATCAATTTTCTTTAGTTCTCCATAATTCAACTAAACGAGGAATTGCAAATACCCTTTATTACTACAACGCAACTTTTTTTAAAGAGTCTGAAAGCTAAAAATTCTCTAGTCATTTTATCGCACCGGGATGTGCATAATCGCTGACTATTTTTAAAATCGTAGTTACGGTGGATGTCAACTATGTGTTGTTTACATGTCAGAAGGCAAAAAGAATTAAAACATTTCTATAAAAACTTTTAGTTACCTACCTACCGGTACTATTTTCTTAATAGCTTAAATTTCTAGGTATAAAACAGCTCTGCGGAATGTATACATGCCACGGCTCATGACATTTTTAGCCTGTATTTTATTTCACATAATTATACATTTGCTACATCTGGGATTATTTTAAAAATTAATACATTTTTGTTTAGTCGATAACTGAGCATTGAATTGACTTTAATGCTTTTTTTATGATCTTAGAAACATCAGATTTTTTACGTTCTTTTTTTGTACCCTGATTATATTTAAACTAGCTGTAGCCTGCGGTGCATGCCGCATTTAAAGTTTCGCGCCTTAGTATGAGATGCGCGCAGATCTTCCTATCACGAATGCCACCCGAACTTTACATCGGGCGGCGACTTCGGAAAAACTATTTGTAAAGGTGGGTTTAAACGGATCGTTTGGACTCATTCAGCAAAGAAATAATAAACTCATTAAATAAAATGTACTTGTGTTCGTAGTTTTAAAACACAACCGATAGGCGTAATAAGTAATTGATTTCTGTGATAATATCGCTATTAAAAGTAATAGGAAGTTTGTTGACAAAACCCGAAAATAGTAACCATCGAATGCAGCCATGTAACACATGGCACAAATGCCCATTTAACACAGCATGTAGTGTTGTGCATTATTATATAGGTATGATGATAAAATCACTACAAAGGGTTCCGTCTCAACGTCATTCAGACTTTGTAATTCAGTCTTGAAGTTCTCCGTGTCCGATTTGTCAACAGATAAATCTTCCGGCTTGTCCGTAAGTGGTACCATTTCTCCTTACGATTCACTTGTTTTGTCATCTTGTGTTTGGGAAACATTTTTCTCTTTTAGCATATTGTAGATCAGGACGCATCATCTAAGTCCTCAAGACCTACAGAACTTTCAGCTGGAACATTGAATCTTTTTTTAAGTCTGGTGGACTGTATTTCCTCGACCTTGGTATTTTGCTCCATTATATTTTCAAATGTGTCAATCAAATCGTCATCGTCAAACCTTGGATTAATTTTTTAAAGATTGGTGTTGTATAAGAATATACCACACGCCCTAAACCCAGAAATTATATTTTAGCTTCTTGGGTCGGGGCAGCTTTATCTAACTTTTTTTTTGAATGGTTTTGGGAATTCGGTTTTTGTAAGCACACCTGCATGGTGTAGTTTCCAATCCTTAAACATTTAGAAAATGTTCTCATTGCATTGTTTTATAAAAGAATATGATAGTGGCTTCCAAGATTGTCGCCTACAATAACTTTCTTGCCGTTTGAGGTAGGGCAATGCAATTTTAGTAAACCAGTTTTTGAATAAGTTGGTTTTGAACCATGTGGAGGCCTCTTTCCATCCAGATTGGGTACATATATTTCGATTTATATATGATGTATGCAGGTAACATTAGGTACTACTAGTACTCCACTCGCCGCTACACAAAACATGACAGATGTAGATGTTTTTAATACACCCCTCAATCGGTGGGAGTGTTTTGATGATCATCATACAATAACTTTTACTTTTCTGGGGTCGTCGGTTATGTTTGTTTCATTATAATACGGCATATTTGTCGCTGGTACACCCAAAGTTGCTTCTTCAAGATGAGAAAATTATTCTCTTATTGCTTCTACAGTTTGTTCTGCACAACATCTTTTAATACTTTGGCTGTTTTTCTTTGTCAGTTCTTTATGTCACTCAAAGAAATGCCTGCAGCAATCATCACCAGGGAGATTGTCCTTAAATGTATTAATACAAACACCTTTTTTATCCAAAGACTGTTTTATAAATCATTTTAAACTGGTCTGGGTGAATTGGTATTTAAAGTTGGCTGCAACTTCAACGTCGGTGATAGTTTGTCTCTCTTCATCTGTGGAGAAAACCGGTCGCCGTCCCAAATCTGGTCGGCACGTTTCTTTATATTTGGTCCATAGCGTAGACTTTGAAACGTTACATAGTTCAGCAGCTTGCCCAAAGGAGTATGCCTGCTTCACTACAGTTTCAAGTGCATTTTTGATATTGGTTTGGCCGCTTGGAGGTATTACCTTGAAAGCGCGATTTTTAACCAAATCACATTTTTGGCAAATAAATAGAATGCGATTTTTTTCTTTGATGCTTTATTTTCGAGCTTAGTATTTGCACTGCTAACTTTTCCATTGGACCGACCTTGAACCGGCAAACAAAACGTGAACACACGGAGGTATTTAGCATTTACAGTATCTTGAAGTGTTGAAAATTACTTTATCTACGACCACCACTAAAAGTAGGCCTTCTAGTGCTAGCTTGTTTCACTAAAAGTGACGTTTTATAGTTTACCGTGGTTAAAGAAATCAGCTGTTTACTTTTAGCCCATATGCTAAAAGTGAAGTAAGGTTATAAAACTACAATTTCGAACTGCAAGTGAAGTTGTAAAGTTATTCTAGTTGCTTCTTGCGTTACAGGTAAAATGTTTTTGAAATAATTAAAGCGTTATGTAATGAATACAGTCAGATGTTGAGTATTAATAATTACATTTCGTAACTGATCTAGACTACTGTCATTCGCAAACATTCGCCCGCGCGGCATGGCCTACTGTTTATTATGACATAAATTAGAAGTGTCGTAGATGCAAACCTTTGTTAAATCGATATTTATGGATTAATAACAGTTAAATTAAGGTCGTAGATAAAATATTGTATGAAACGCGTGCATAAACGTGAACTTTTAGCACTTGTTGCATAAATAGCTATTTTGGCCTCAGACATTAAACAACACATTCATGCACAGTTGGCGTCCACCGTAACTACGATTTTACAGTTAGTCAGTGCTTTGTCGCACCGCGGTGCGGTAAAATGACTAAAAAATGTTTAGCTTTCAGAGACCCTTAAACAAAAAGTTGCTTTGTAGTAATAACGGTTGTTAGCAGAAACGCTAGTTACGTGTTTTATCGTTCAGTGGCGTTTAGGAGAAATAAATAAAATTGATATTTACGACTTTGAATTTTGACGTTTCAAAGTGTCAACTACAAAATATACTGATGGCAGCTGCTTGTTTGATGACTTGATATTCGAAAGCGAAGTCCCGAATTTATAGAAAATGTTAAAAAAAGATATGTCGGCCAAAAAATAGAATACAATACTTGTGCGTTAGATATTTTACATCGCTCGGTTTTATTGAAGCACTCCGCTTCGCGTCGTACTTCAAAATTAAAACCTCGCGCTGTAAAATGCTACCTACCGCACTTATAAATAGCTATTTTTTGGGAAAAACTTACCTTTCAATTCAAATCCCAGCACTGGTGTCACCATAAAATTTGTTTGTCAAACATGTTTCGTGACGTCATAAAACAATGTTTGATTTACTCCATCCGTCGCTTGCGTTGATAGGTTATGTTAGTACATTTACAAAGCCTGCCAGGTAGGCTGTTTTGACATTTATTTCAATAGTTCGTAGTTTGTCGATCGACGCTAGTTCACACAATTTGACGTTTCAAATTTGAAAGCTTCCGTTAAAGCGTTTTTGAAAATGTGTCGTTGCATTCCTTTATGTGGAAATAGGATTAGGAGAAACATAACATGGTGAACTTTTATCAAATAACTTTTTGCGGCTATACAAAGACTATCACGTAAAGGAAAAATAGGTGATCTGTCAGATGGTGTAAATCATCGCCAATTTCATGAAGTGGCCATAATTTGCATATTACCGACATTCGGCTAGCTGGGTGGTCACTGGTCACACCATTAAACTTGCTTTATATGGAACTGTTTGAATCAGCTGTTATTAGTGAGGTTATGGTCTGCTTTCAAGACGCGAGTTGTTAATTTATTGTTACTGTGTATTTTTGTAAAAAATTGAACAAGTCATCCTTTGGCTAGTAGGTTTAGATCTAGCGGTGTATAATAAGAAACAGCGAAAATCTAGGAAGGTGTAAGCCCTTAAGTGGTTACAATAACGTGATAACAAACAAAGAATTGAAATCTGAAGATGATAATAGCTATAAAAATTGTGAGGATGGATGAAAGGGTGTTTATAATACATTTCTCCAATAAATTAACGCACCAAAAAAGTAGCCAAAAGTTTAAAGTTAATTATTGTCGAAACCACTTATCCGATTTGGACGATTTTTTTTTAATGACATGTCATCTCTTTCAGAGTTAGTGTACTACTATATTCGCATAAAAAGATATTTTTTTATAAATACACACCAGGTATTACAATTACAATTATAACGTGTTTTTTCCATAAAATTTATAACACCCTGTGGGGTTGAACAGCTACAATATCAAGTTATAACTCAAAGCAAAGATTAGCCTTATCTTTTTATAACATTTTGTTTTTTGATTCACTCTTATGTTAGCTACTGCAAAAGAAACACAATTTTATTGCACGATTTTTTCTCTCGCGTTGTAAATACTTAAAAACATATTTTTGTAATGACCTTTTAAGAAGTTAACGCTTTTACACCCATTTTTTCTCTAAGTATTCCGACATATAGATATTTCCCATAATTGTTATATCCACTATTATTTACAGTAAATGCAGAAATCGTATAACATCCAATTATATCCAAATTTTTTCATGGATTTTAAAGTAATTTCTTAAGGTTTCTCTCATTTCTATTAACTTGTGTTCTTTCTCGAGCAAATATTTGTATTGTTCTTTTATAGCAATTGTATTTTGCACATATCCTACTTTTCGTTTTTTCCAATTTATTTCTTCCAGCTCTAGTTCTCGTTTCCTTACACTTATTATATAAACAGATGAGAGTGGTTCTATTTCTTTAATTGCATACAGAGAAAGTTTGTTAGTTATGTTGGTTCTCTTCCTTAAAACTTGGGGAATCACATTATTCGTTCTGATTAATCCCATACCTTCGATACTTACATTTTTCGAAATAGTAGAGAAAATGGTCATAGATTTAGAAAAAAATGTTTCTCCAGCTTTAATATAACGTTTTTGCCTAATATTTATGTCGCCTGTATTTACATCATTTTCTACAATTTCTACATAATTAATTGGCAGATAATTAAAACTAAAAGCAGAAAGTGCATAATTTATCATCTTATTTCGGTTTTCTAGATTATCGGGTAATTTAATTTGTAATCCAGTCAACTTTCTTGTGTTTTTATTTCCCCAATAAACATATTGTAAGATATTATTAAATACAATACAACAACTATTCTGCAGAGTATTAGTCAATTTTGTCCACATTTTAGCAATTGAGACAGAATATATCGGCGCATCTTGGAAGTATAAGTTTCCAATAAATTTAAACATTATTTTAAAGGATCAAATACATTGTGTGCATTATAATAATCTCCAATAGTATAATTATATATTGTTGCCTCCAATCTTGTGATTCCATGTTCCTTAGCGGAAATAGACGAAAATGTTTCCTTTAAACGGGTATCCGGGCAATTGATAAAGTCGATAATATGGTTACCAATCTGTTTGTTAACTCCTGGACTGGTCATTTGACAGACAAATTTGTTGTATATTTTAACTCTAGCATTCGAATTTAACCATGTTAAACAATCTATTTCAACTGTTTTATCATTATCCACAATCACATTATCATTTTCCTTGGACTCTCCTTGGTGACAAAAGTTATGCTTAGTAGTCAAATAATGGCCCATTTCTATCTTGTTAAATATTCCTGCAAAATCTTGCGTTATATCCAAATTCATAAGGTAGAAGTCATCTATTTGAAGCTGTTTTAAAATTTCTGGTATTTCTTCTAACAGGGTCTGTACATTAACGTCGGCTAGTTCTACTTTGTACGGAATTACTACTGGATGTTTATATTTTCGTTAATATTTTCCAGACCTTCGTTTCCAATAACTTGTATAATTCCTCTTGCCATCTTGTTCTCACTTTGTAAAAGTTAAGGTAATTTTGCTTTTACTCCATGTCTAGCAGAAATAAATTTAGAGAATTTCCCTCGTAAGTGACTATTCCAACCGCCACATATCTCCTTAACAATAAGATCACTTTCTCCTTCGCAATCTACACGGTCAATAATTTTATCCAACATTATATTGTCACAAAACGGTTCTGTAATCGGCGTCAGTAAATCTAAATTGCTGCTGGTAAGGGGTTGTTTGCCTTCTGTATAATTTATATTTCCAACATCTGTAATTACGTTGTTGTTGTCGAGATTTTCTACTAATAACCAGATTCCGAATCTCTCGTTAGTTGGCTTAATTTTATTTCCCAAGATCTGGGTAATATTATATACTTTAGAGGAGCCCATGTTCACAGTTTCAACTACTTCACAATACTAAATTTAAACTGGGGAAATTTTAATTATATACCGAACAATAATAAGTCACCCCTCTACACCCAATTTTAATCTACCTTGCAAGGAAAAAGTAAGAAGACGTGACAAGCAGAAACCTGCAAGGCTACATGGGAACTGGTTTGGACCTGTCAGTCTACTTGTCTACCTGTCTGTCTACCTGTCTATCTGTCTACCAATCTACCTGTCTAGCTGTCTAACAGCCTGCTTACCTGCTAGTGTAGCCTGCAAGGCTATATCGGTGACCTTGAGATGGTAGTTGAAACAGGGTAGTCGAATAGCAGCCCAACCCCCTTTTCTTACCTATATGATAATGGTGATCAGCAAAAATTGCCCCACACAACAAAGACTTTGTTGTCCAATTATTTTTTGCAATCATGCAGATTCTCAAACAATGGACGTCATTGTTCAATTGGTAGATAATAACATCCTGCATCTGCAAGTCTCAACAAGTTTTGCATTCCCAGACGATGACTGGGAAATATTTTTTGATAAGCGTAGGAATAAAATTAGACATTTAGCCCCAAAATTCATCGTGGGAACCGGAAGTGGCCTAGGTGAGGTCAATGACCTTGACTCCGGCTAGACCCGTGATTTTGACCCCGGCTAGGCCCGCGACCTTGACAAACCTGCGCAAAAACCCCGCTCATACCTGCGCAGTGACACATTTTGATCCAGAACACCCCGATGTACACTACTACCCTGTGTTTTTATTTCTAATTTCTTAATAAATTAGCTTTAATCCCATCGGCTGCATCTTTTTTTATTTGAAAATTGATGTAATTCGCATAACCAGGTGTTTTCTTTTACTGTTTGAGTATTATTAGAAAGATTGAGATATATTTACGTATTTAGTAAATCATTTGGAACACTGTATATTAACGACATTACAAAAATTTCGTCTGTAACTTTTTCATTTACAATTTTAAAAATGAAATAAATTATTATAATTGTAATTATACTAAATTTCAAATAAGCATGCAGTACTTGGAACTAACCAGTAATATTAACTATGGCCGTGATTGGTCAAAACAAAGTCATCATTACAACCATCTGAAAATCAAATAGTTTTTCAAAATTGTCAATTTGACATTTGATATGAATCCTAAAAATATAAAAGAAAAACCGATTAATAGTGGATAAAAGAAGCTGGCCTACAACGTTTATTTGAACTGTATAGGACGAAATTATTGTAAAATACGAGCAGTCACTCAAATGTGATTTTCCTAGTGTAAAACTGAGTTTGATTTTACAGCGCCATCTGCAGCATTCTTATTTGAAATTTAGTATAGGCCATTTATGTAGTGGGCTCAAAAGCTAATTAATAACTAACTCTTAGAAGCGAACGTCAAGCTCCGTTTATGGTAGTTACTTAAAATTCAAGACTAGCACTTTGTATCCATTGCGATTTTAGCTTACGTAAAACATTTAGATAGAATTAACGGGAACTCGACCTGGCTTACCTTAGCATGTTTGGAATAATGATAGAGTTCGACAACTAGTTTTAACAAAGTTAATAAAAATTTAATCGCGTCAATGGGTTTCGTGGATTTCGCTCTAAAATACTTACCCTGGCCGCGTGAAAGGGCCCAGATTTTGCGGAAAAGGTGCTTCGTTCGCGGGCACAAGTAAACGCCGTGTGACCTAGTTTTGAAGCTGCACATAGTGAGAGTAAAAGGCAGAGCTCCTACGTTATCTACATAAATACGAGCGAAGAGAGCCTTTGAAATAGTGAGTGGTGGGCTGTACATAGATACCAAAGTTCTGCAGATACTGCGGTTTGACGGGTGGCGTACTGAGTGACGCGATAGCGATGGCATCACCGTGGAAAGCTGCGAAAACCAAGTCGAGGTGGTTTGCAACTGGCATTCGTTAGTCATCATTACGGTTGGGTGATTTTATACGTTAATTAGCGATTCAAGAATCGCCATAAAAGCCGGCATCGAGCGATTCATGGTACACTAAAGGGTGTAAACGCGAGCTTTCTTTGTTTGGTGTGCACTGTATTTGAGCATAATATGCACAATAGGCTGTCACCACAATGGCGTCGTTGAAACAGTTGTCAGAGTAGTTTAATACAAGAGTTCCTGTATATTAAAGTATTATATAGGAACTCCTTTTACTACTATTGTTTGGTGTACCAGCGCGTTGAAGTATGCGCCGTGGATTAATAACATAAACAAGTCATAGAAACAGCTGTCGGTTTTGTACTTGATCAATATTAATACAAGTGGCAATATTTAGCACGAATACAGTTCAGCTTTTGGTTCATTTCAACAGAAGCTCTCCTTAATAACGACTGAAGTAAATAAAGTAAGAAAGAACTCATTGTTATTGAGCTAGCTGGCAATAAAAGAGGGCAAAAATAAATAATAACATAGTGGCAAAGAAGTATCTAGTATTTAATAATTGTGTTTTGCTATACCATATTTAATAATATTCACTCCGTCATTCATATATCATAGTAATATATTTTAAAGTTGCTAATTGTTTCTTATAAGCAATTTATTTAAGGTGGAAGGGATAGCAAAGCTTACAAAGCCTAAATGACGACAAAAGTACTTCTTCTTCGACATATAATAGATGGAGCCTACGGTATTGCAGCTACCACCAATTTCTTTTCTGTTGAATCAGAAGCCAACCCTCAAAAATGACGATAGATTCCATCGAGCTACCGTATTCAACCTATAGCTTGCCAAGGTGTCTTAAAATCTCATTTATTTGCAACCTATTTGGACGCCACCATTATTGACATCTCGATTTCGAGCAGCATCATTAATAAGCTAAGAGCATGGGGCTTTTGCTTCATAGCCTATTATTGTTTAATTCTCAAGAAGTTATTAATATGTTGAGGAAAGAATAAAATCAGTTGAGATTGAAAGTATTTATTAGTACATCATCATCTAATACGAGTTCCTCTTAATCCATTCCCCATAATGAGACACTTTGGTAAAGACATCGGGGTAATTCACAGCGCAGGGTCGTCCCCAGGAGACAACCCCTATTTGGCGCTGCCCAGCGACCAGAGGGCCCCCAGAATCTCCCTGACAAGCTCCTTCACCTCTCTGGGTCAGAGTGCATATCTGGGAATCGAACACTAGCTTGGAGTGGCTCTCTTTACACTGCTCGATGCTTATGGTTTTCAAGATGATGTGCTGCAAGTTGTTGGGCGTGGCCCAGGGTAGCTGGTGAGGCCCCATCCGCTCAATACTGCATCAACATCCACTTCAACCTCGGCCGTTTCCAGCTCGATGGGGGAGATCGTGTCCGTGTATTCAATGAAGAGGAGAGCTTCAGCAGGGCGATGTCGTTCTCGATGGTGAACGGGTTGTAGCTCTCGTGGGGGCGGGTATCTTTGACCGAGTACGAGGTACCCCCTGCTTTTAGGGAATTGGTGCCTGCGACCACAGTTAGGGAGGAAGAGGATATGCTGAAAACAGTAAGAGACTAGTTTGGCTTATATACTAAAATAGTTAGAGGATGGTTGTGTTGTATCCAGCTTGTGCATTATTCGTTGTTCCTAATGTAGTTGCCATTTTTACTGACTGAAGTGGTTTAAATGGTCAATTGGTAGACTTTATACCTGAACTACGCTTCAAAGACATGAAAAACGTTTAAAGACAATAATGTCATGGAAGAATGCATGATCTATAAGTATATCAAAGTCAGTAAATGAAGAATGTATGTAAAGTATGAAAAGAAGCTATTTGATGATAGACTGAAATGTGAGTATATGGAGGGGCTTTAGTCATTATTATTGGTAGTAACGACTGATGAAAAACTCACCCTCCCACACAATGCGCCGCAGTCAAAATGATGGTGGGTTTGATGATGGAGCCTCCACAAAAATGTGTCCCATATTGATTCCTTATGGAGACCTGGTAAGGATAAGCCCCATCGGGTGCATCTGAGCCGCCTACCACGCGTCCATTTCCTTTGGGATCGGTGGAAGGCGCAGCTGTGGTTTATGTATAAAAAACAAGTAAAAAGTAAGATTGGAAAGACTTACCGAAAGCTCCTGGTAGTACCAGAGCTATTAATATCCAGGATTTATCCATTTTGTGTTGACTGTTATACTGACTAAATAGATAAAAAAATTGCTTTATTATACCTATGTGGTACTTTGGCTCCTTATGATAAAAAATATTATCTTTTAGATTTAATCATGAAATAATAATTCCTGGTAATTGTTTATTGGAAGTTATTGATGCCCCACTCATAGAATTATCGCTTAACAATAATATTTCTGTTGCTGGTTTTATTATGGAGTGAGATAACATTATATCTAATTTTGTCGAATGTTTATACTTTTGTTTTTAAAATCAGAACAATCGATATGATAAAGAATTGCTCCCTATTTAAACTTTTAAAAATCTGTAAAGATAAGATAAGATGACGTCAATAAATCAACAATATCTACATCAATTTGTCATAGAGCGTTTAGTTTTGAAGTTGCAGCTTTGAACAACTATCCTTGAAGTGTCATTTTCTTTTGGTATAGGATTTCCAATTCTGGTGAATTTTATTAGTTATCAAAGTCTAATATCAGATTATCCTTGAGGCAGCCATAAACTGTCATGTCTTTAAACTAAAAGTAGCTAGATTAATAGGTCATCAATAAAATACGAGTATGTACTGTGTGTTGCCTATATAGAGAGCATGCCTAATATAGTAATGCGAAATCGTTTAAAAAAAAAACGGGTGCCGGTGTCTAAATTCTTTAAGAGTGATCGATTTTCAACTGCTCAATGAAGTAACTTATATGTTAAAACTTTTATTGGAATTGTAATTTCAACGGCAGGTTAGGGAGAGAAGAAACTCATCGAATAATCAGGAGATACTGAGAACTTCACTGAGAAAAAAGTTTTAATGACAAAGATGAGAGACTAAGCGAGCTACGCCACCCAGATGGATGGGTTAATCACAAAGACTTTCTCTGATTTAGGTGGATCCAACCTAGAAAAATTCTAATGGCTGATGTTAGGGTTACAGGATTAGTAGAATGCAACTCGAATCATTACCTCTGTCCAAAAATTACTGTACCTTTTTAAATCGGACCAAAATTTACATATTTCTCTTTTTTTCTAAATATAACCTCCAAGGATTGAATGATTCCATTCGTTACTTGTATCAACTCAGATTAACTTATCTCACAGCTGTACACAAGTCACCGATGGCACAGAACAAATACCTACGAAACCATTAAATTTATACTCATCAGGCTGCTAAAAGGGCTCTAGGCTCTAGTCGATAGTATTTCTTATAAAGCAAACATGTGAACACAGATGAAGAAGGGTAACCCAAGACACTTATTGAAGAATTAGTGATATCAGTTCTATGGCTTCTTTGTACACAAGTAGCTAGAGACTCCAAAGAATAAGTATAGACCTGGTAGAGGCCTTTCTAGATGGAATATTCGTCCTGCAACAGTAAATAGAAAAAAGACTAGCTCATGCCAGAATCATCTAACGTTCGTAAAGCTTCGTAGAACTGCCACCTCGAAAAAATATATGAGTCAGCCGGAAACTTAGTGATGATAAGGGTGGGTCAAGAATTTGATATAATTAAGGGTCTCAGACAGTGGTGTTCCCTTGCTTTGGCACTTTTTAGAGGTTACTTAGAAGAGCAAGCTACGAAAATGTGGGGTAATAAGTATGACGAAAGGCAAAGACACACTTTACACCTTGTTCTTTCCTACGATGAGGTTTTAATGTAACCACCCATTTAAATTTTATTGCAGAAGCGCGTTAAGGCATTTAACACCGACTTTTGGACCACCTTGTAGCTATATTTTGTAGCAAAAGAATTCCGTCTTATCGCGGCAAGCGTTCGCATTCAGGGATAAACACCTACAACATTTTCGTGTCGCATTTTTATCCGAGTAGGCTATTAAAACAGCAGAATAGCTCGAGTAGTATTGATTTTCCGAGAGGCATTCTTGTTTTTCAAGCAAGTGAGCCGCTTGCAGCATTCGTTTCGCGGGCGCGCTTTCAGCATCGCTAAGAGCGTTCTTCTAATTTTATTCTTTGCGTATTAATTTTCGTTATTTAGGCTGGATTGCTTTGCGCCTTTCGATTATCGAAATCGCTGCTATGCGTCTTCTGCAATAGTTACGCCGAGAACACCGTTCGGTAAGAATGCTTCTGCGAGCTTATTTTCGCAATTTAATTTTTAATACTTAGGCCAGCAGCTACGGGCTAAAATTCGGCTAGTATGGACTGTCACGAAGGCTTAAATTTAGCAACCTTGAGCTATCGTTTTGGCTCAGTTCCTGCTAAGATCTTAGCAACTCAAACTGAGCGTGTCAAATCAATCTTTTGGCTCAATTGTTATTACCGTTAAAGTGCGAGTACTTAAATATTTGGAAATTGCTGTAATAGCGTGTATACTATATCTCAGATAGCGTACATGCGTTGTGTTAGCCTGAAGTTGTAATTTAAGCTATAACTAGCGAGTTTGGAAATGTCCTTTGAATTGAAGTTTTTAAAATGTTGTGTTGTCTGATATACAATTACATGTGTGTGTAAGTTGGGTTGGGTGACGCCAACGTTGATTTATTTGTTTTGAATATTAAATATTCTTTTGACTGTTACTGTTTGTATTTATTGTTGTTCGCTTTACTTCATTTAGATTGAGGTATGAAGCGAAGCTTACATTTGATTACGTTGATTTATTTTGACATGGCGCCCAATTCTTTTATTAATCTACTGTTCAATTGTAAAAGCCCGAAGCATTTCTTAGCATGATCCTTACACCACACCATATTCCGCCGAGGGTTAAAAAAGCTAGCCGAGGCCTTGTCAACACCTTCTTTCAAAAACGGTACACTAATCTATACAGATGAAGTTAGTTGAAGAATACAGAAAATGAGGGTTGGAACTGAATGCACACAAGACGGAACACCTCAGTGTTGGAGAATAATAAAAGACAAGCAAATTGCACGCTACGCGCACGTGAAATAGGATACGCGAAAGGTCAAGCTCCGATCCGAGCGCTAAGATAAGAAAAACAAAACCTAAACAAATATAAACATCTGTGAAGCCGGAACGTGAGATTTTATTTTGTGCCACAGACAAACACACATTAAGGAAAATTATATTATAGATTTACAAATAGATAAAAACAATATCAAAAGTACAGACAAATATCTGGGGGCAACCTTGGCGAAGGGTGGTAGAAGCAAATAATAAGACTATTAAACAGCTAAATCCAATTCGTAGAAAGACAAAATCACTGAATAAGAGAAGATGACCATATACAAAACAGTTGTAGAGAACGATACTCATATATGGTTCAGTAATCTGAGATATTACACAAGGAAATAAATTCCGACTATGTACGTTGAAAATTGATTATTGAAGAAGGACGTACGGAGTATCTTGATTGCAACATGTGGGAACTGAAGCTATTCGAGAAAAAATGAATATTGAAGGAACACTCCACGATACCATCGAAACTAAACCATGTACTTGGTACGGCCATCTACAGTGCATGTCCCTTCTATCGGTTTTAAACTTAACGGGGGTAAGTAACACACACAGGGCCTAGCTCGCTTACAGTTCCCATCCTACTGCATCTCTTTTCTTATTGTAGACAGTAGCCTGTTTTTCTTCACACTAATTCTATAGTGAGTTGGCAGCTGTGGACTGCCAGTTTTCGGTTCACATCTATATTGGTCTTTCTGGATTATGATTCCCTATACGTTTTTTGCCATGTGTTATTTTTATTTGTCTTTTGTTATTGTTTCCTTATCTTATCGAGATGTGTCTTGCCGATTATCGCTCTTAATGCATATGTATTGTTTTGGAATTTTTGCTAGCATTTCAGTTCCGTATATTTATGTTGGTCTCTACGCTGCCTTGCAGATATTTATTTTACTCTGCGTTTGGAGATATTGTTTTCTTCCATGTTATATCTGCTCTGCTTTAATGCTTGATGCCTCTGCCTCTAGGTATTGGAAACTCGATACCTATCCTATTGTTTACTCTTATACTACAAGTTTGCATCAAACGGGTGCTCTCGCTATGACCATTAATTTAATTTTTGCGATTGGTACTTCCATATTGTGTGTTTATGCTGCACTATGTTATGTCGAACTTAAAAGATCCACGACGCCACTGCTTCTAAGCCAGTGGAAAAGTTATCTTGGTTAAACAGCTTCTTGCTAATGGTAGCATGAGCCTCGCGGTGTTATCCAGCATAAAGTCAACACGATGCAGTTTGTTTAGTGCGTTGCAACATTGCGGTCCTTGTACACTAACAGCTTTTTCCGCCTGATCTGGGGCTTCCCGGATACAACCTTATCTTGAAGTTCTACTCACGTCCTGTTGGTGTATCGGAGAACTTCATTTTCGGTTTTGTATGGGATATTGCAAGCACCTATCTGGCTCTAACGCAGGTCCGTCATTCAGCATCGATGTTGCATTTAGTCTGAGCGGCGCCGGCGGTGATACCAGGTCTAGTGTGATAAAACTTTTCAAGGTCATATATATAATTAGTTACGTCATTGATGGGGGAACACAAAATGACACTGCTGCCACGTGTGGACCGAACGGCGCTATAAAAAATTTTTTTTTGAATTTATGTTTTTTTTAATATCTAGTATAAAACTGCAGGATCCTGATTGTTCCTCGAGACAGGGGAGGGGTAAGGCTATAAGAAAAAACAGTGCGGCCAGCCCCCGTGAGAACTCTTATCAGCGGCAGCAGGGAGATAAATAAAAAATAAATGACATGTTTCAATAAAATACGAAACGGATTCGTACGTGCTGTGAAAAACGCGAAAAGACCTAAAAAAGCGGCCCAAAAACCAATGCCCTTGGTATAATTGATAGAATCTAATTTGTTTAAACAAACAATGATCCCAAGTATTGTTTCAACGAATAGAACTAATTCATTCTCAATTGCAATTAAATGCAGGGAAAATATTTAAAAAAATAAGAAAAATCGAAAAATATTACATAAAAAAAACAATTTCATTTATTTAAACAATCATTGAAAATGTATTGCAAATTACAATGTCACGCGTATTTCATTGGTACAAATCGAAAAAAAAACCGGCTTAATGCTTATTAAACGGAATGGACAAGCGAAATTCGGTTGCGATAATCGCGACTTTGAAATGCTGCCGCCGCCATTTTCTTCACTTTTTGGAAAAGGCAGCAGTGGTTTTTGTTGAACAGAAATTGATGATCTTTCAGATAACGTTTGAATTTTTATGAAGTTCGATGATACTAGAAAATAGGATCCGAGGGATCACTTATCTCCCTGCTGCCGCTGATAAGAGTACTCACGGGGGCTGGAAACACTGTTTTTTCTTATTAGTCCAGTCACTATGTCCAAAAATAAGGCCTTTGCTTGAAAGTGAAGGGAAATTTGAAATTTCTTTTTTGGGGTATTGGTGAGGTCCAGGGCCGGATTTAAGATGTGGGTGGGCCGGGGCCCATTTTGGTGGGAGGCCCATTGTTTTGAGGTGTTGCAATATGTAATGCAAAAACACGAAATGAAACGAACAAAGGTTTATTTACAAAATTTATTTACGCAGATAAATTCAGTTAAGATTATTCAATTTTTTCATTAAAATAGCTATTTGTGCAACAAGTGCTAAACGTGGATGTTTATGCCTTCGGCTTCGTTTCATAACATGTCACGTGCATAAACACTTAGCACGAGTTTGAGAGATGGCCTTGACGCGCAGATGACTGTTTCTGCAGCGAGTAGCTGTCAAAGTTAGTTATCAAAGGTAATTATAAATGTACACATTTTACTTTATTCATTACATAATGCTTTAATTATTTAAAAACAATTTACCTCTAACGGAAGAAGTAACTAGAATAACTTTACAACCTCACTTCTAGTTAGAAATTCTAAATTCAACACCAACTGTTTACTTTATAACACATGTGCTAAAAGTAATCAGCTGATTTAACTTTTAACACGCTGAATTATAAAACGTCATTTTTAGTGACTATTTCCCGCATCTGTTATCACCCAATCAAATGCCATGATTTTTTGAAATTCAACCAATCACGTGCTTTTACAGTGCCAAAAAATCAAAATTTTCTCTTGGGATTTTATCAGTTTTTTTTACCACTTATATCCATGACAACCACTAAATATGTTGTTTTAATCAAGGTGACATTTCAAAAACGTCATTTAAAACTGTCATTGTGCATCAGTATAAATGTCAAAATGAACCGATACTTGGGAAATAGTCCACAAAATGTATTTCGGGCTCATGATTTTGCTTGGAAAATGTTTTACTCAAGATTTGTTGTTTTTTGGCAATACCCCTCGACAAACTATGACAAATTTGATCAAGTTAGTTTGTCTTGTGCCATTGCCAAAACAAAACACTTTCGTAAAACATTTTTACTGGAAAAATCATTGGCCCTTAATACATTATTACTGAATAATTATAACTGGTGTAAATTAGTAAATTATCAGCCATTGTAACTAAATTTGATGTGCATTACTATGTTGTTGGAAGAACAGGCCAGTTCACCAGAACAATAACTTTTTGACTTTAAATAATTTTAACTTATTTAAAATATAAAGTTTGATTATTACATTTCATATCAAGCTAGAGAAGTAAGATAGAATGTATGGAAATTTTTGTTAAATGTTCCCTATCATTATAAACAGTTCACAGCAAAGAGACATGTATTTTTCCTGTTTTGTGATATTTACCCCTATATTGGTGGGAGGCCCACTCTTGGTGGGTGGCCCAGGGCCCGGGCCCCTTGGGCCCCCCCTTTAATCCGGGCCTGGTGAGGTCCAGCAAAGCTTAACTTCAAGTTGTCGACCAAAATTTCCTATGTGCTATTTCCGCCATCTTGATAAATGAGTGCGTTTGATATTTTTGCGATAAATCGGTTCCCGTTCACACTACGTAAAAATAATGCAGACATCTTTTTTAGAATTTTGAATGTTCTACAATTTATGTTATATTACTTTTTCGCGTACGAGCGATATTTGTCGAGATATCGAACGCGAAAGAAGAGGGTGAAAGGGTCGAGATTTTTTTTCGAGTTTCTGAGTTTGTGTCTCATTTCTCTTTCTATTTAGCGAAAAAGTAGCCATTATCAAACTTGTAGAGGTTGAAAATGGCTTCAATTTGACCTATTATAAATTGATATGCGACTAAAATTACGACTAGTAGAGCGGGCGAAAGTTGTCAAGTCGGCGCTTAATTTTTGTTTCATGTATCGTACTACTACCTAAATGGCATAATAAACTTCATTGCATTATGAGAATCGTTATATTTCAAGTAGCCAGTACGTAAATTGTTATTTTTCACGTCGTTCTCGATACAAGCCACAATGACGATGAGGATGTTGCAACGCTCGAAGTAAAAATGGCCGAGGAATGGGAACATCACGAAGAGCACCCTGACCATGAATGTATACTTGAAGAAAGTAAGTATTAAGAAGTAGATAAAATATATATCGAGGAAAATGAACCAGAACCATCAAAACGAAGAAGAAAATAAAAAAATTACAACACCGATAAGTATTTCAATTCATTGCAGGTAAAATTGCAAGCATTTCAAGTAGCGTTAGCAAGAACCGAGTTATTGCAACAAAAGCAAACTCACCAATTTTTTAAGATGGCGGAAACAGAGCATGGGCAATCTTCGTCGACAACAATTATCATTTTAAATAGCTACAGTAATTTAAAACATTTTATAAGGAAGGGTGGTCGAAAGGAAATTCTAATGAAGTAAATTTATTAGTAGACCAGGATAGAATCCCAGTTTTTGATGATGTCAAAAACTTGGGTCTTTATCTTGATAATGATTTTAAATTTACTAAACATATTTCAAAATATCTGCAAAAACCATATAGTTCCTTGAAACTTATTTATCAAAATCGACATTTTTTAAGTGTGAATGTGAAAACCGTTTTGTTTAATACATTAATCTTGTCCTGTTTTGATTATTGTGACGTTGTTTATGATTCACATTTAAATAGCTTTAATATTGATAGAATTCAGAAAATTCAGAACTCATGTTTATGCCTCATATTTGGAATACGAAAATATGAAAGAATTTCTTATAAGCTGAAAGATTCAAACTGGCTTAATATGAAAGAATGGCGCTTCTTTCATTCTGCATGTGTTATCCACAAGATTATTTTGAGTAAATCACCGAGTTACTTATACAACAAAATAAAGTTTAGAACCGACGTACCTAACATACTTTAAATATAAGATTTAAAGGAACGCTGACTCCACCTGAACATAAGTCAGAATTTTTCAAGCGATCGTTTTCTTACAGAATAACTAAATGCTATAATTCGTTACCAAATGTAGTAAAAGGCTATTGTACGTCAAAATTTAAAAAAGCTATTTTTCAAATTTTTTTGGATAAACATCAATGAATTAATTATTATTATGGTCAAAATAACACACTTCTTTTTGCTCTTCACCGCGTTAAGTAGAAGAACAGCGGATAGATCTGTTTTTATACAAGTTGAACTTCGCCCAAGACAATATTACGTTTTAGTCAAAATTTTTTCTGTGTAATTTTGTAATAATTTAATAAAGACCTTTATTATTATTGTTATTATTATTATTAATATTAATATTCAATTATATAATTCTGTATACTATCTACTTCATGAAATGTAATGATTCGAATAATGCAATGAAGTTTATTATGTCATCTACGTAATAGTACGATACATGAAATGAAAATTACGCGCCAACTTGACAACTTTGGCCCGCTCTACAAGTCGTAATTTTAGTAGCATATCAATTTATAATAGGTCAAATTGAAGTCATTTTCAACCTCTACAAGTTTGATAATGGCTACTTTTTCGCTAAATAGAAAGAGAAATGAGACACAAACCCAGAAGCTCGAAAAAAAATCTCGAGCCTTTCACCCTCTTCTTTCGCGTTCGATATCTCGACAAATATCGCTCGTACGCGAAAAAGTAATATAACATAAATTGTAGAGCATTCAAAATTCTAAAAAAGATGTCTGCATTATTTTCATGTAGTGTGAACGGGAACCGATTTATCGCAAAAAAATCAAACGCACTCATTTATCAAGATGGCGTAAATAGCACATAGGAAATTTTGGTCGACAACTTGAAGTTAAGCTTTGCTGGACCTCACCAATACCCCAAAAAAGAAATTTCAAATTTCCCTTCACTTTCAAGCAAAAATGACATAGTGACTGGACTATATAGCCCTACCCCTCTTCTGTCTCGAGAAACAATCGGAATCCTGCAGTTTTATGATACTAGATATTAAAAAAATAATAATTCTAAAAAAATTTTTTTATAGCGCCGTTCGGTCCACACGTGGCAGCAGTGTCATTTTGTGTTCCCCCATCAATGACGTAACTAATTATATATATAACCTTGAAAAGTTTTATCACACTAAACCTAGTGTCACCGCCGCTCGTACTAATTCGACGCTGTCTGTCGTTTCTAGCTACAGCTATTTTCCCATTTTATTGAGTTTGCAAGTCAAACCAAAATCTTCGCTGTACTTGGTCCAAAGTTTCTCGAGTTCGTCGCCGCGCAAAATCTTCGCCGACACCTCTGGCCTGGTTGCCGTCAAGATATTTCTTCGCTCTGCCTGGGGTTCAGTCGGTTTTGCCTCTGGTCTTTGTTCGTTAGTTTTAAAATTTCTTCATTAAGCAAAGCAACTTTTTACGTTATTGTCTTAATACTGCAAAATTGACTGCTCAACAAACTTAAATTTAGCACGCATGCCCGCTGAGGTGCGATTGCCATTTGCATTCGGTGGCTGACTTGTCACCAGACAATCAAAATTGACTTCTATAGTTTGGATCCTTTGTGACGTCACGCGTGCAGGTATGTATATTTTTAAGGTTGTTTTATAGCATTAGCAGCTATGCCCGACGATAAATATATTTATCTTTGTCTGTTGTTTAATATAGTCGTATCATATTTCATACCGTTTGGTTTCTTGTGAAGCGAAACTCAGTACGGGTTTTCATTCAAGTGAGCATTTTCAGGAAAAAAGGCTTTTCTCGTGGAATTTGACTAAAAGCTGCTGAACACAAAGTGGTCCTTCACAATAACAAGAACTTGTCCCCGTATCTACAATTATTTGACTATCGTGAGTGAGCCCATGTTCTTCCACTTTAAAAGGCGCTGCAGATCGTTTTCTTTGTTAGGAAGCAGCACTGCACCGTCGCCTCTATATATTTGGGTTAGAACCAATTATGAGTGTATACGTGGAGAAAAATTGCGCTGCCCTGCTAACGGTTTATTGCTTTGTTTGCTCAGCTTGAACACGCAATAGCAACGTGTAGACCCAGCTTTAAACAAGGTTGGTACACCACCACCTGTTTCACTAAAATATCGCACCGAGTTCATTGCTTTGTTGTAAAAATTCGGGGTCTACATAAATTCATAGAACACAATTAATCGAAATACAATTCATAGAATACAATTAATCGAAACGCAATTCATCGAAAGGAAAATGTATCGAAATTTCGCATTATAGGAATTGCATCAACTTTTTTAATATATTTTATTCGATGAATTGTGTTTCGATGAACTGTTTTCGATTAATTTTCCGATAACGAAAAATTCGATATAATCTACCACTTCTGCTGGATACTTCTCATGAAAATCTACTAAACATTTAGAATTTCTGCTGTGCATTCCATATTTAAATACTTTAAGTACTGAAGACGATAAAATTTTCTAACTTGAATTAATTTGACAGACTTGTGAACTACAAAATTGTGTTATGTCAAATATGCACAGCCTTCCTCAATTGCAAAAAAGAACACTCTGTTAAGATATTTATAATTTGTTTCTACATGTATAATTGAAAAATAAAATATGGCACCTTAGTCAAAGCGCCCGATCAAAAATTAATATTACATAATGGAAATCGAGGTGTTTGAGGCAATAAATATACACAAAAGTAGAATTACCATTAATGCGATTTTAAACTTTGCATGGGGGCATAAATTTCTTTCACTTTTGCCAATTTGCAACTGTCAGTTCAGCCAGCTTTATGTTTTGCAATGGCTCAAGGCGTTCCGTTTATTCGATTAGCGTCGTTGCTCTTACATTTGTTAGTTCCTCAAAGTTCAGATAGTAACTTATTCTGGAGATAATTTATAACAGGAGCACTTGTCGCTCCTGCTCTTTTTTTCCCAGTTTAATGGTCGGTAATAGCCTGTTGTCGCATAAATTATTATCTGTTTCTGCTGTAGACCTTAATAGAATTTATAAAAGTAAACTCCAGAGCTCTATACCATTCTAGCAGTGATTGCAGGTTTTTTAACAAACGACTTTAGTTTTAGTTCGACCCAAAAAGCAATTGCAGCTTGAATTCTATTCACAAAACTATAACTGAAATTGAGTAACTCCATTATAGCAGCAACATTAGTCTAAAACGTTCGCATAAAAAGTTAATGCAGATATAATTTATAATTGGAGCAGTGGTCTTTCTAATAAGCCTTTTTGTTGATCTCTAATAGCTTTGTAGTGTTTGTTCCTAACAGGAACTTGCTCAACAGGGCGATATAATACTATATTATAGAAGAAAATTCCCGTTCTTTCACAAGATAGTAATTCGTAGCACACGAAGTTGTTCTTAATTTTTAGCATTTGCTGAAATGCCAGGGTTCTCTAAGAATTAAATTGGAGCACATTGTTAACCAAATCGTATATTTGAATTTTAGTAGTTCCCAAAGCCGCGTAAAATGGTTTTAGAACTATAGCGTCTAGATATGGTACATCAGATTTTTTCAATATTAATTGCGAATGATGTTAGCATTTTACTTACCTTTAGGTCGGCGTTCTATATTTTTAACTCAACAATTGATCGCCTTAAAAGTGTACTTGAGGCCCGTCTCTAGCAACAGTGAAGACGTCGCGAATTTTTTGATTAGGATGTTAAAGGGAGCGCCAACAAGTTTTACTCAGGTACACTGATATAGGTCAAGAAACTTGTAACTTCACTTTATATCTAATAAAACAATTATCGAACTCAATGATTGAAATTAAAATGAAAGAGAGCAATACCTTTAACTAGCTTTATTGTTACTCAAACGTTGACCATTATTCAATTAGGCTCTACTATTTGAACGGGGTACCCCACTTAACTTAAATCAATACGTTTAATGAGTACACAGTGTTCTTATATGAAAAAGATCATCAGATTCTAATTAAATCACTTATCTGTTTGTCGTTATACTTGCAGACGCTTAATAAGTTCAATGACTCCTAACAAATGTCAGCTTGACACACTCCAATCGCCGGTTGTCACCTACTGCACGTAAATTTCAAAAGACTACTTCCCGTAGGTTTTACGCCTAGTAATTGTTGCTATAATATCGAATTTCAAGATAGAATGAGGTAGATGCCAGAATAATTATAGGTACCCTGATAACAGGCAATAAACTATGCAAACGTTTGCCGTGGTTCCTATATCGCTTCTATGCTCGAATCTACATTCGTCGGAAAATGACACTCGCTCCCATAATATCCTACCAGGACGGTCGGTCAGTATTATTCACTACTATAACCAAAACCACGAGAAATTGCGAGATTATCACGTTTTTTCCACGAAACCTTTTGCACGTTAAAATGCTGTCAGTCGTTTTTCAAAAACAAAATCCGTTATTTATTTTCTATTCTCTAGTAGCAACCATTGCCACTCTGATATGAATTTTATATGAGCTTTCACCGCGTTATTCCCACTTGATCTTTTATTCCCTATGTATATACCGTAAACTACTAGTATTAGTGCCATATGCTTTTAGCACGTAACAATGAAATTAAGGTTATTTTAAAAGTTATTTGAGAATGTAGTCTTTCCTTTGCCGAGTTTTAAAAATATTTTTGTAGATCACCTAAACTCAAGTTCTGTTATATATAATTTAATTTTTGCAAAACCGCCAAAGAAATGAAAATATGGATAAAAAGGACATTTATTTGAAATCGACATTAAAGTAGCTCGAAATCGTCATTAAAATACGAGGAGTCGGCATTAAAGTAATCTACTGTTTTACGACTTTTTCGTAGGCAATAGATAAACTTCAACCGACGTCAACATAACCTACAAATTTTGGTTAAAATGTTGCAATTTCACGATTTCTCGATTTCAAATAAAATCTAATGTACTCCTCGGCACTGAAGTTCCTTTTTATCCCTCGTGTGGTTTATTTGCCTTGGCCCTACGGGCCACATTCGTGATAAAAAGCTAAACTTCAGTGCCTTGGTATACAAACTAATATTATAAAATTTCATTTAAAAAAGTAGGCTTTTTTAAATTAATATCAGTGTGTGAAGTGCCACTTTTTTCACTCAGTAAAAAAAGTTACACTTTGCTTTTAATTTAGGAATGAACGTCTATTTAAGGTCGAAATAGACGTTTCCTTAGTTACCAGAACTGACCAACGCAGTTGACTAAAATGAAGGCAAATACAATTCGATACAAAATAGGCTTGGATTTGAATATTTAATGAAATTTTAAAAAAATCTTATAGTATATGTCTGTATATGTTATTAAGGATTGAAGTAACTCTCTGTCAGACGGACCGATGTTATACATGCAGTTATACATCATCTTTGTATTCACTTTTTATATTTTTACACTTAGGCCCGGTATTACAATATCAGCTTAAACTGGAGATTGCCAGTTAAACTGCAGATTTCGTGAATACTGCGTATTACAATCTTCAGTTTTCAGACAGCGACGCTTAAACTTCCAGTAAACTTAAACGTCCGATCGGTACAGTTTAAACCGCAGTTTACATCAACCTGGCATATTCTAACCTGACAAATCGGGTATTGTTGACAAAACGCAAAAGAATGGAAGACGTATTCGAGATATTTGAAGATTTATTATCCGATGACGAAGATGTAATTAATGTAGTGGAAATGCCACGTCAACCAAAAATATTTAGAGAGGTTAAATCATTTTGAATTGTGGAATGATATGGAATTTATTAATAGATTTCGAATATCCAAAAACAGTGTCCAACAAGTATTAAATGATATAGAACATCTTATAGCATTTCCCACTGATAGGTATCTTGGTTATTTTATAATAAGTCTAAACTACAGAATCTGGGGCACATTCCCCTTCTTTTATTTACTTCCTTTGTAAATTTAGTTATGGTTACTGGAGAAACATGGTTAATAAATATTAACAATATAAGAGGAATGTGCTCTTATTTCAAACAACCACAAATATAACACATCCGCTAATTCATCCAACCGCCAATTGAACGTCGTTTGACAGAAAATAAATAGATTGGAAGTTAGGCGTTTTGTCGACAGCGCTACCAACGCAAACGATTTCACGGTAAACTTAACCAGCAGCCGGAAACAGATTGTAATACGCTAACGAAATAACCTACAGTTTAAACTTCCAGTAAAGTTTAACTTTACCTTCAGTTTTACTGTGCATTGTAATACCGGGCCTTAAAATACTCGAAACTACTAGCGTAATATTTTAATCATAATTAGTTATATTAAAATTCGTTCAAATATGGCCGACTGATGAAGCGTTTGCGTTTGCAGTAGACAGATAGTGCGTTCAAAGCTTACACCCGGACAATGGTTATATTTTACGCTCTTCGGTTACCATACTGTAGCGTTTCGTAATTTTAGCAATTTTTAATTTTACGCTCAAGATTAAATTCTGATTACTTTACGTTATTTATCACTTCTTGCGGGTAGTTGGTAGTTGTCAACAGCTGAAGTAAGAGGGTCGATTCAAGTTTATACAGATCTTTATTTTATTCAACTAGATTACAAAATAAAAATACACGGTACCCCCCTCCATCCCCCACCCCACCCAAGAAAAGCACCCTTCGGTGCTTTCCAAGAATACTTCAACACTTCGTTTTGCTAGTAGAATGAAATGCTATGAACCAGTTATTTATTTAAAAAAAAGGTATAGTGGCTTCATTAGTCGACACGAATTTTAAATATGTAACTCAGAGTGGTTTTCGATAAGAGGGAATTTCAATACTTCGTACACTTTGTGTCGAAGTAATATGTTTGAAACCATTTAAAAAAAAAGGTTCTGCCTAGTGGCCTCTGCATTGCGGGCGGGGCGGTATTCGTTGGTGGCGGATACGGACGGTCCCCCCTGTCCTGAGATTCGAATGGCTATAAACAGACCGCAATTAAATAATTTAGTTTCATCTTGTCGGTCTCAGGGTTCTCCAGATTTTAGGCTTGATAAGGCAAAAACTGAAATGATTCTGGAGCAGTTAATAGCCATCTTAAGCCTGGCAAATGTGACCTGTTGTCGTGCTAGCTAAATGAATTTTAGAGATTTCAGAGCCCGTAAACTGCCTTCCCGTCCTGTGTTTCGTTAAGAATCTCCCGCAAAATTTGAGCTTCCCCGGTGAGCGCTCGATTTGCAATTCGAATATTAAGCAAGCTCGTGGCTCGCCAATTTGAACTGAAGTTAGGCCGTTCGTGATTCCACCTGGACCTCTGTTTGGTGGGCGTTCGTGGCGAGCTGTCGGAGGAAATTATTTATTATTGGACTATTGGACAGGTATCTAGGTTAATCTAAGCAGCAAGATCTTCCATTGCACTCAAGAATTACCAGAACAGGGTGTGTTATGAACAGGCTGCTTCGGTAATTTTATTAACCTAGGCAAGGGAGGTTGTTTCTGGTCAAGTTAGGATAGCTCAGGCAGTTCAACTTCTCAGTTAGGAGCTGGGACTCGAACTGACATGAACTGGAATGGACAGGTAGTACGGGACATGATTCTTGTTTTACCGCGCAGATATCTGGACTGGCGGTGACTGGTGTATCCTCTTGGGCTCAAGTTCGCTCTTTTATATGTTTTGCGATCTTCCTTCATGTCGTTTACCTAGGAAAATTTAACTTCGGTGCGGGCGGAAAGTAGAGATGCGCGAATCGAGCGGCGCGGCGAAGCTCTCACAACTCGCTGATTTATACCTGGCCGTTATCGGACTATTAGCAGGATCTCTTGATGGAATTCTTTCGGTTTTTCTTACTCTCCGCGTGGCTCCAAATGTTCGCGTGTTACGAATTCTTGTGACAGTGATAGCACCTACAAATTGTTAACGGCGATTAAACGCTTTAAAAGAGTTTGGAGGCACGCGAAACGTCACAATGCCAACACCTGTGGTGGCCGTGACTCCTGTGAAATAGCATTCTTTTACATAAGTGGGTTAGGCTGGCCACCTGCTGAGTCTACGGGCCGAGTTGACGTATAAAATCCCACTCAGCCTATACTAAGAGGAGAAAGAGAAAGTATAGCTTTGTTGACGTGTACAAAGTCAAAAAACATGGAAGGAAAGTGACAATTATTGAAACAAAGAAATTTAAAAAAAGAGCAGTTTGAATTTGTATAAAAAAGCCTTCCTTAGTGGATAGATGAAAAACACTATTATTACTTACAGGCTATATTAACAACGAACGCTCTTTTAATGACATATTTTGACCAATTGTGTAGATATACGTTACAAGCGAACCTCTGGTTACAACCTGCAGAAAACTTACAAGCTTCACTATCTCTTAAACTGAAGCGCAGGGCTCGCTCACGATAGTCATTAGTAGTTACGAGAAAATGCTTGTTATTGAGTAGGGCGTCACCATGATGGACAGGGTTGTAATCAGCAACATTAATTCGATGGCGCAACTCTTCAATGGTATAAACTTCAGTTGCATGTACCCGGTCTTTCAGGTATCCCCATAAGAAGAAGTCCAGTGGGTTGAGATCAGGGCTGCGTGGGAGCCATTGAATAAATCCACCCCGGCCAATCCACCTATACGGAAAGGCATGATCGAGATAATCTCTTACAGGACGACTAAAATGTGATGGACATCCATCATGCATAAACCGCATGTTATGTCGCACAACCAATGGAACATCTTCTAGGAGTCCTGGTAAGACTTCTTGTAAAAAATGCAAGTAAGATTCGCCATTGAGACGCGTAGGCAATTCGAAAGGCCCTATTAAGGTGTCGTTCACAATTCCAGTCCATAAATTTGAACAGAAACGTTGCTGAAAGTTACTTTGGCGAATCGCATGAGGATTGTAGAAGTTGAGCTTACCATTCCTTGTGAAACAGCATTCGTCAGTTAACACTTGCTTGTTGGGAAATTTAGTGTGTACTAGTTGTCGATTCAGCATCTACCATTTCCAATACTTCTTCAACATCAACCGCGTGCCGATTTGGTCTTCCACCATCATGACCCTTCTGTGGTTGTAAATTCCCAGTCTCTCTTCCCCGTTGAATAACCTGGAGAAATAAATTTTCTGAAGGGGTCGGTTTATTTGGAATTTTTTCTAAATACATACGCCTTGCTCGTGCAGCACTTTCATCGGTCGCTCCATAAACTATTATCATGTCCATGTATTCATCGTTAGTGTAATTCACTTAATAACAACCACTAATGACAAATATTACATTTGATTAAGGTACTATATTTATACGAGCAAGCTCATCCGCCATTTTGAGTTACTGAAAGTGGCGGCAAATTCAAATTCTAGTTACTTTCCAATTAGCATACGGTAAGTCGGGAAAACAACATTTAATTTTATCCGTCTTAAAAAAGACTGGTTTTTAAGCAAATAAAAGAAAGCAGAAAAAATCGGAACGAAAACACTGCTAACTAACACGCACTTGGTTCAAACTAGAGAATTTTAATAGTACCTTAGTTCAAACAACAGGGACGAGTGACATAACCCAACAGAACTGACAGATACAGTTGACAGCACAGAACATTACCTACACACTGTATATAGATTTCAATAACCACACTTGGATGAAGACTGTAATTATAATCAGCATCGTAATGGAATGCTCCAAGATTTAAATCAGCGTGCAGTGTTCGTCTGGATCGACCATTGCGTACTCGAACGGTTTCTAGCACAAAACAATACGTTTCCGGTATTGCTTGGTTGACAGACGACAGAATGCACGGTTACCGGTCAGCGCAGCCAACGGCTTGGCGCTAAAGTCCCTGTGATACAAAATGTAGTGGGATAAGCTTGCCTGGTCTATAAAGCACTCTACATTTGATGCGTTCAAATTTACTGAAATGTCAATTTGACACCTTCATAAATTTCAACGGCAACTTGTCTATTATTTTTTCATAATTCAGCAGCTCTCAATAGTTGCTACAAAAATTGTTGGGCCTTAAAAGGAAGAATTAAGAAGCCATACTTTCTATTTTACATTTATTTTAAATCTTTTTTAACTAAATGTGGTTCAGTTAACCCAAATATCATCAATTTAAATTTAAAACATAAATTACCCACATGATTTACGAACAACTACTTCTTATGTAACTAAGCTTTAACTCGTTGTAACTTTTTAGTTATTAAGATTTTCTAAAAAAATTATTTTAATAAAAAAATGTTTACTTTAATCCCCTTTATCTACCCTAACGATATCCTCTGTACGTTATAAATAACCCTGTATAATCAACGGAACAGCATATAAACGAATTTGTAGAAGAAAAAAGAATGGTTGAAAGGATTGTCTCAGGTTATCTTGTGGTTTTTCCAAAATCATATTGGAACTATACTGGATTTATCTATCTTTTGAAGGTTTCGATGCCAAACCATTGGCCTATTGCATATATAATTATTTTATCTTATATCGTCAATATTTATATATTTTATCTCTCATAAGCGTCTCAAATAATCGGAGACTCCCCATAATAAAAAAAAATTTTAAGATTTTATAGCCAATACCTGTGCTCGGGCATCTAAGCTAGTGAAATGAAATTATTAAGAGTTGTTGTAGATGGCTGACAGAATAAGGAATAAGATCATTAAAGATAACTTAAACGTTCCTCCGATATTATAAATATTCAACGACAAAAGCTGCAACTACTAGATAGAAAATGTTCATAAAATGTTCTTGTTTTTTTTTGTAAATAAAGGAATTACTTCAAAATTTCAATAATTGCACCCTGGAACATTTATGAGACCTGTAATTATTTGTTTTCAAAGATTCCAATGTTAACACATCATCACAAATCTTTACCCTGGTCTAACAGTAAGTCTAACGTAGATGAAATCGATCAAGATGACGACTTGGGAGAGTGCTAGCAAATTGCAAACACCGACAATGTGCCAAATAGATACATTTCTCTCATTTTTCGCCTTTGCCAAGGCAAATTCGCAAAGCCAATCATTTTAATCTGTGTAATTATCTGAAGATAACTCAAACGTCTCATTTACCCAAAAAATCCTACACCGACTAAAGGAGATTAAATAATCTGACAAATTCCAATTGTTAGCTTACCTTCGCTACTACTTTTTAGCCGCGACCTTCGGAAACTACGGAAAAATATCGCTAGAGAAGATTATAAAAAGCCTTTACTTATTTATTCCGAGAGGAAGGAAATGGTAATGTTTGCATCAGTAATAAGCAGCAGCAAGAATTGTAATTGTTAAAAACCGTGTAATGGTACCAAACTTGCATGTTTTTAAATCTTGGAAATGAATGGTTTATTGTTTCCCTGTGAATAGCTGTTTGATAACTTTTAAATAGTTGCACTAGGCAGATCTTACAAAGAATAAACTGTCATGAACTACTCGTACAGACGAGGACAGGCTACGTGATCTAAAATTTAACGTTGTGTATACAACACTCACTGCATTCGATTTTAGAAACTTTTAAAGATACGTCAACTTAAATCTTCGAAAATACATCAGTAGCATATGCTTGTACATAATTATTGTATAATATAAAGAAATAGTACTAATTTCAAAAGTAATTCGTTAAAAATTTTAAATATGTAGTAATATTCAAGTTTAGAAGAGCTTAGAACCGTATTATTATATTTTAAAATACAACTGTAAAATTAGAAAGATATTAAAAACCTCTTGATGGCTGAAAATTTAATATTTTAAATCTGTAGGTATTCAGTTACTAATATGAAAGTCGATTCAGAAACGTACCACTTTGCACAAACCGCCGCCTATCGATATGTCTTTTTTTTAAACAAATATGTTATTACATCGTCCTGTATTGTGACGTTAGAAACTGCATAAAATTCATTTGACGCGTAAATAAGATGCTTGGAATTTGTACGCCGCTAGTATGTCACAAGCGGCTCTTGAATCTCCCGTATTCGTGGGTTGAAGATAATCTAAACGGTGCGCCGACGCGTAAAACAAAGACTTGCGCAACTCTTCTTAAATTCCCCCAAAATGGTCTTGATAAAGGTATAAAACCAAGATACTTGGTCTGCTAAACACACTTCGATTGAGCGACCCGTCCAGCCAGCTCTAACTGGAGGAGCTACCAAGCCCTACCGACCTGGCCGAAGCCGCCTGCAGCTTTAAAAGGGTTCTCTGTCAAGTGTGATGCCTCCTCTTAGTTCTGGCAAGCGAAACTGCTGCACCGATCAGGACTTTGTCTTGGCTTGAAGAGCAATTCGACGCCAATACGAGACTTGGGCTTGCCCGAAGGAGCCGTTCAGATCCGTAAGATGCACTCGAGTTCCTAGATCCATCTGGAAAAGAAACTTTTATTAACCCCCGGATCTGAACTGCAAACCTCGTAGCATATTTATGTAGCCTGTTGGATCCAGATATTACAAATATCTACTTGAAACTGCTTTCCATATCGTATTCGAGAATCGTTGGACGCAGCTCCCAATACGACCTCCAAAGTCTCCCTCAAAGTAACCTTGTGCTTTGTTGCAGCCAGCACCTGAGATTCAATTACGCTTCCCTGCATCCCTATGGTCCAGGAATCCAACACATGGTCGCATAAATAACGATATTACGCATAGATATCAAGGCCCCAACGACACAAACCGAAAAGCGCTGTAAACGAAGTGTTTACCAGGCCAAATTTACCGCCAGAATTAATTAAGGGCCCAACTCCCTTGTTAGGGGTGCAGTTTTCCAACCTTCAACGATACCCTGCAACATTTCCAGGCGAAATCAGAGCCTTCGCGTCAACCGTCGAGGTAGCCCCAAACTCTCAAAAGACAGTGGAAAAAGTCCGATAAAACATCTTACAATTTAATGATTATTATGAATTTTTGCTGGATAACATTTTTACTTTGTTTTTTACTTCGGCACAACTTGCCAAAGTATTGCTTTCGACTCCGACCACTTTTACAGATTTACACTTTTTCTCGCAACCATTCAATCAACCCAAAATTACATGAAAGGTCTCAGGAAACTGCATAACTTTTGCAAAGACAGTAACCGGAATCGCGTTGGGATTAAAAGAACGTCGGAAAAATAACAATGGGCAAATATATCATCCCGGATGCTGTGAACACGGTAATTCGAGAGTAACATAACCTATCAGGATGATTTTTGTGCAATTTTGTGTGAGATATTAATACAATGAACCGAAAAGCTTTAGGATAAGATTGGTCGCTTTTTTCTTTGCGTGTATTTGTCGATTTGTGTTTGCGGTTAACTAATTACACTGTCAGATTGGTGTATTATCAACACTCCTTGGTCACAAGTCCGAATCCCAGTCCGTACATTTTTTTTTAATTATCGAAAAATTGAGATGCAAATTGTTATCTTTTCTCATCTTTAAATATGAAATGCAATATTGTCAGCGCTGTCCGTCCCATTCAGTCCCACACAGGAGTCATACAAATAAACCAGGGCTGATATAAATAAATGTATACAAAAAGCATACTTAAGCTCAAAGCTACTGTATCCGCATAGATTGGATCTGACTGAGGACCAAAGAAAATGCTGTGTGATGCTGTAGTGCTCTCCCAGTTCTCATATTGCTCTGAGATATATTCACCGTGCTTAGATTATGATGCTGCTGAAAGAGTTGTCTTGTCATTTGCTGGTGATACAATTTTTAATCATAATGCTCATGTAATTTTCGTATTTCAGAAACCATCTTGGTATTATATTAAAATTCATATCATTGTATTGATTTCACCAAACTCAAACCTGTCAGCTACATAAATTAAGCTACGTTTGCCATTCCTAACATCAATTATTAATAAAACGCTGAACGTAACCCTCTTGATTCCTTCCTTATCTAATGCCAACCTTTCTCACTGCTACTCATCTCAAGTGCATTTATTAGTGTAAAGTTACTGACTTTCTTGCAATAAATAAAATATTTAATTCTGTGCTCATTTTGAAATTCTCCCATTTTCGTGTTAGCTAGGCAACCATAATTGCTGTGGGCAGTAAACCATTGCAATATGTATATAATATAATACGATAATGGCCATATCACATTGAAAACACCGTTTCAACAGATTACGAAGACTAAGTGTGTCTTGAGGAACTTAACGAACGTTTCATGCCAACAGTGTGTCGAAGTATCAATAAGGAACTTGCAGCGGTTTAATGTTCAGTGTTGAATTCAGACTGATTACTCCGGGAGGGGGAAATGAAACGTCTGGGGGTGCATCTTTACCTATTCCCGCGCAATCCACCCATTCTTTTATAGACTAAAAAAACATGAATATGAAGTGGTAATGTTTCCGGGGGGGGGGGGGGGGATTTTGTACTGCCCGAGGGGGGATATCCCCCCGGTCACCCCCCTGGATTCAACACTGGTAATGTTGAAACGAGCCACCGGGAATCGTCGTGGTATCCCGGTGTGCCTGTCTGCCCCTAGGCAACAGATACTCTGTGAGGTTGTCATAAAGGTATAAAAAGAAGACAGTCAACTTTTTTGTTCAAGTTAACACTTGGGACGATCCTGTGAAAATGTGAGGCAAAGGGAATGATTAATAGGTTGATCATACAATTTTAGCATACGCAGATGCTATAATGGTGATAAGCAAATTCCTAGTAGAACTAGAAAAATCGTTCAAAAATTAATTGAAAGAAGCGAAAAGAATGTGCTATGTGGTGAATGAAAACAAGACGAAACATATGCACATCAATAGAACAGAGGGCGATAGGGGAATGGGGGCGCAGAAATTGAAAATGGGTGGTTATATATGCAAGCAGTACAGAAGGTCAACTATTTAGTATCAACGATTACAATGTAGGAGGAAAGTAGAGAGACTGAAAGAAATACATACTACAAATACCAAATAAAATGTGTCATATTCATATATATTATGTATGTATGTATGTATGTATGTATTATCAATACATAAACGGATCCAGGGATTTCCTAAGGGGGGGGGGGGTAATTAATTTTTGTAGATTGAACAGTAAGGCTAAACTAATAGATAGTTTTGGTGGGTCTGCCTACTATGGGATGCTACTAGCACACTAGAACACTGTATTTAAAAAAAGAAGCAATAAACCGCTCTACCTATAACACTAAAATAAAAAGTAAAATATATACAAGGTTCGGTAACGAGGGGGTGCGGGTAGAAGATATTTCTAAAGCTATGAGAGTTACATAAATATTGTGTATATAAAAGCTGTAGGTACGAAGGTGGTGCACATTACTAAAATAGTTTTGATTGTATAGGGTGGCTCACAAACGTGTGGTAAATTAAACTTCCTTTTTTTTAAAATGGAATGTCCTATATTTAGGGAACTTGAAAGTTTTGCATTGAAATACTAATTATTTTGATATGGAGTTATATGGGTTTAATGTCAACTGTTTTGGATATATTAACATTTTTTTTCAAAAATGCTTAATTTCAGACGGCTGCTGTAACAGAAAACAATTGAATGGAAAAGCATAAACTTATGCTTTTCGTGAACTACCTTTCGAGTGGAAAATGGTGGTTCTGGGTATTACTTATATACACGGTGCCCAACATTTGCAAACTTAATTATTTCGGATTCTTTTCAAATGGAAGGCCCTGTATATTTTTTGAAAATCCCTTTTAATGAGCTTTCTGTTGATATGTTACTTCATACCTCTAAATCCAACTGTTTTTCAGATATGCGTGTTTGAACATAAAAATAAATTTAAGCCACTTAAGATGCTTCATTTGAAGAAAACCCCTCAAAAAACTCCTTTTTTATAGACGAATTGATAAGCCAAGTGTATTTATCCAAATAACTAACATTAAAATGCCTTTTAAATACTCCACTTTTCCAAGGAATGTAAAGGTTCTCCAATATATCTTTTTTCTTTAAATCAGAAAGACTCTCAAGAAGTTTATCATTGCTGCCAAAATAAGCTCCAATGTCGTTTGACAAACTTCCGATCTTCCTATTATCAGTAGCGGTTTGAGTTTCTGTTGAGAAGTCATCTGCTTTCTCTGGATTTTGAAATTCTACCGTCGTGTTCTGATTGACATGAAGGGCAGTGTTTTTTGTATACAGAGGTCTAATGTTTTTTGTTTTTAAAAGGTGCAGTGAATACATTTGAAATAACTATTTATAAAACAGATTTGTTCTAATTTTGATAAAATCGGTTCTCTAAACCTTAAATGAAATTATACTATAAACAAAGTAGGTAAGCTTTTGCTTTTTGCATGTCAGTTGGATAACACATGAACTTTTTCTAATTTTGGCAGATAAAGTGTAACTACCTATCTGTTGGTTTGGCTGGTGTATATACAATAAATAAACTTCAAAACTGAGTGAAGTATCGAAACGTCTCACTTTTCGCAACCAGTTATAAAAAGTAAAATACTTCACAACCAGTTGTGAAATAGCTATTTATATATCAAGTTGTAAAATGAAAGTGTTTTTCACATTAGACGTGAAGTTTTCCCAACTCGCTAGCGCTCGTAGAACTTGAGATGTGTGTGAAAAATACTAATTTTGCAACGTGTTGTATATAATATTTTCTGCAAATTTGGGCCATATTAATTTTTATAGTAAATAAATATACTTAAATCTACAAAGTTGTTCTAAATTTTCATATTAGTGAATATGAAAACTAATTTTGCAACTAGCGTCAATATGTGAGACGTTTCGAAACTTCACCCAATTTTTGAAAAGTAATACTTTATACCTATGTTGATATTAGAGAAAATGTTATAAAATAAACATTGTTTTACATATGACTACTTACTTAACTTTAAAATTGAAATTTTGCGGGCTTTGGATAATTTAAACTTTGACTAATTAGTTGTACCATTTAAAACAAACAATGAAAACATTATATTAAGAAAATTGCAAAATACGTCATCACTATACACCAGGGGAAGTTCATTGTTTTGTCTAGTAGAGACTGGTAGACACTAGACAGATCACAGAACCGACATCGACGAGCAACGAAAAGCCTCAACAACGCTGGGGGTGACAGTAAATTTGTACTTGTTGGAATTAAAAAGAAATGAATAATATGGAAGAAGCATTCAGCAAATTCAAATTTAAATTGCGGGCGTTTTGTTTATAATTTATTATAATTGACTTTTTATCCGAATACACTTTTAACAGGCCCAAGGGGGTGTCAATTGGCCCCAGTGACACCACCTTGGATCCGCCAGTGTATCAATAACCTCGTATATAAAACAATATTGAAATACAAGTAGCTAAACGGGACAAATAGAACCAAAGGATAGGATATGATGAAAGCAGTTACATAAAGCAGAATACAATACTGAACGAGATATGAAACAGCAAGAGCAATCAAGCAAATGACGTAATGGAAACAACCTGAGGGAAACATAAGAAAAACACTAAGAAATATAAACAAATTGGATGAAGATGTGTAAAAACATGAATCGAAAGAAGTAATTAAAACAACGAAACAGCATAAAAATTTGTAATTTAGCAACAGGAAGAAGCCTGATCTACTTCATGAAACAATCTGAAGCATTTTATAACGCAGCTATAAGCTTAGAAGGATGGAAGCCTTGAAGAAGTAAAAAAGGACACGGCTTTGTACCAAGTTGTCATTCGAACATTTGTTTCTCAGAATAAAAGCAACTATATTACACATACTTAAAAAACATGCGCTGTCACAGATAGTATTTTGTTCTATATCAATATTAAAAATTACAAAAATACAACAAATGAAGGTCTCATTATGAAAAAAAGTACCGTACTAGTCATTAATGAGCTAGCGTCTAATCTTTTTCGTCAAACCCATGTGAGTCACCGATAATCTTATATAGAGGGTGTTAATTAAGTACGTAGACAAACTTTAAGGGGTGATTCCTTGATCAATTCGAAGATAAAAAGTTCACAAACATGGGGCCTAAAGCCCTAAACGGCTTTGTTTTCAAAATACAGGGTGTTGAAGTTTAAACAAAACTTTTTTTTCAAAAATTTCGAAAACGGCTAATGATACTTGGTGTAGGTTAGTATTTCATAAAGTGGCATTGTTCGGTCAAAATAAATTTAATTTATTTCCACCAGTGGCGTACATCGGGGCGACCTAAGGTATCTTATTTAAAACAAATCTGGTACGCCACTGTTTTTAGCCAAAAGTTTTGTAGCTATTGTATTAAATAATACATTTTTTAAACTTATTTGAGCTGTATTTTGAAAACGAAGCCGTTTAGATCGCATTAAAGTCTAACGAACGAAATTGCTGTTACAGTATTTCCGTTTTTCTTGAAAAAGGTTTATTCTATCAAAAAACAAAGATACATCTTTTGCATAGTTTCAATGGATGAAGCTAAAAAACTTGTCGTATTGACTAAAAAACAGTGGCGTACCAGATTTTTCTTAAATAAGGTAACCGAGGTGGCCCCGATGCATACCACTGGTGGATATAAATTTAATTTATTTTGACCAAACAATGCCACTTTATGAAATACTTGCATGCACCAAGTTTTATTAAAATACCTCGAGGCCTTTTCCAGATTTAAAAAAAAAATTTTTTTGTTTAAACTTCAGCACCCTGTATCTTGTAAACGAAGCCATTTAGATAACGTGTTTGTATAAACTTTTTATCTTAGAATTGACCAAGGAATCACCCCTTAAAGTTTGTCTACGTAGCCTGTATACATATAAAGAAAAGCCCCGACTCACTCATCAACGCCCAGCCCAAACCCTTGGACCTAGAAAGCTGAAATTTTGCACAGATGTTCCCTTTATGATGTATACAAGGAATAAGAAAGGCTATTTCGAAACTAAACCCCTAAAGGGGTAATATGGGGCGTTTCAATTTTGTATGGCAAAATAATATTAAATAGACATTTCGACTTGAAACTTCGTAGGAGTACTCCTAAAGACAAATAAGCAAACCCGTATTTCGTGATTTTTCGAAAATAAACCCCTTAGGGGGTGAAATGGGGCAAATAAGCCTAAAAATCGATATGGATGTCCTTATTGAGGTTTTTGGGACGTTGATTGCGAAAATGGCATTTATTTTTAAGTCCAAGGCGGTGGACATGACATAAAATTAAAACCCATATGGTGGTGAAACGGGGTTTCAGAGACAAATTATTTTTTGCCAGAACAACGTTTGGCGGGTCAGCTAGTAACCAATATAATCTCAAAAGCTTACACATACCAGTATTGAGTGTCATATCAAATATGTATCATCCAAATCGATTCAAGCATTCTGTTGTTGCAAGCAAAAGTATGTTTCTTTAAAAGAAGTTCGAAGCAGAGTACTGGCGTGTTGGTCTATCAGATCTCTAGTAGTTATAGAGCTAACTTATAAAACACATGAAATGTGGACACCCTGTACAAATTTTTAAAGATCCTAATCCTACTAAATCGTACCATTGGTAGTTTGTAGTGTCCCGGGCCCATTCGCGAACAAAGCGGCCCATGCCCATGCGCCCGGGGGCGCAATTTACCGATACTCGGCTAATTATTCGTCGGCCGGCAACTCCTGAAATGTGGGTAACTCGGCTGGAGGGGATCAATGTCTAGAAGACTACTTTCTCTTCGCTCGCGAGTTCCACGGACCGCCATCGCCAGTACGAACGAAGAGCTGGCGCATTGTGCTCTGTCCATACTACCCTTAACCGCGACTGAGTCGGGGGTGCGTACTGGCGGCGTTTGAGCGACATGCGCGAGTGCTGTGTTCAGACAGATTAGTGTCCGCGTGTGCGACTTTGTGTCTTGGAGATGGTGATCAGCTGTTGCCGTTGGTGATCTAATCCGGCGAAAATGCGGCTGCGACGTCCGGGTCATCGCTTATGGTCGGCGACGATCGCCTGTGTCATCGCCCTTTCCTATGTGTACGCAGGTGAGCCCTTAATGATCCCTTTCATAGCGAGTCAGTTTCTGCTGTTTTTAAAATGTCCGGGCTGGTTGGTTTCGTTGATTTTTTACTTGAACTACGAAAAAAATTCAAAGAGGAAAAACCATTGAAAGCATGTATTTTCACAACGACCCTTTCGTTTGCTGAAAAGGTTCAGGTTCGTTAATAGGAATGAGTTCTTATGACAACCGGAATGAAAAAACTAAAAACACAGTTTTTTATCAAAAACTAACACAGTCTTGGGTTTTCAATTGTTTCAAAAATATATGGGGTACTTATTTTTTGAGTTTTTGCCTGTGCTGTGTTTATTTGGAAATAGTTTGTCAAAACGTTCAGAAAGAATTTTTAAAGTTGGAAACAATCAAGTTCGTTTTTGTTTGAGCACAATAAGTTGGATTTTTAAGATTTGTTTTTATGGTTATGTCACTTACAAAAAATGTAGACAGCATAAGAATACGAAATAAACTGCCCCATTTAGTAGCTTTCAACAGAATTCTCTTCGTTTTAAATTTTTGAAATAGTTAACCTAAAATGTCGCTTTTTAATTACCTCATATAATAGATTCATATCATTCGGACGATTTGTAGAAATTTTGTCCATTACGGTCACCCCTAAAAATCCAATAGCAACAAGACGTGTGAGTAGTTATTATTATATTCATAAAACAGTTTTTTGCTTGTAATTTGGTAGGACAGTATAGTTTAGAGAAATAGCGTCTAAATAATTTAAAATATATATTTAAAAAAAATGACTTGCAGTGAAATTGTTCTCGTAAATGTGTGGCCCACTAATGGCATCATTGAAACAATCGAAAAATACATTTAATGCAAAACGTTGCTCTGGTCGGCTTTGGTAATGCTCACATCAATTTTAAATTTTAAACAACCAAATAAGCCCATTGTTACAATTAAATATACAGGGTGAGTGTAAACCATGTAATATTTTCAGAAAAATATATTGCTGACAACAGACAGAATTTTTGAATAAATACGTGTTAGCGTCACTATAACCAATTTCGGTTGTTAAAGCATTCAGGAAGTTCTTAATTGTTGTTACTGGAACTATTAGCACGGGGATTCCCAGATACATTCCAGGTGTTTTCATATGACAACTGAATCGTGATGCGAATTTTTACACAGTTTTGATTCCATTTTTGAAAGAAACAAAGCTGCCGCAAATGATTAATCAAAGTTGCAGCTTGTGGTAATTAATTCAGCCGAGAAGGCCAAGGATATCCAGGGACGAAGGTAGAATGCTTTATATAATATGTTGATGGCTAGTTAATAACGTTACATCAGACATTGCTCGTAAGATTGCTTCTTTTCAAATTGTAGTTTATAAGCTTCACTAATTTTTCATTTTTATATTTACTGATCTTGAACTTCGCCTTTTCTTAAAGAAGATTTTGTTCAGCTGGAAACAGCAATTACTACACTATTTCTTCTAATTAATTTTCAACGCTGTGCCAAGTAACCAAATAGGATATCGAAAATGCATTCAGCTTTCAAAATCGCATAAATTCATTCAGAACTGGAATTCTCAACTAATCCGAACTATCACGTATCACTTTACACAGAACTTTACGGCTTGCCGAAATGTTATTATCACCTGGAAATTCCTAGCAGGTGTTTGCTGCATTGCCTTCTCTGAAAATGTGTATTCAGATATTATTTATAATTGTTGGAATACAATTTATCTCGGTTAATTAAGCCTTCACTTTGTCTAGTGTTGAGCTTTTTGACATTAGAGTGAAGTTTTAATCTTGTGTAAACCTCAGCCCAACAAGCAGTTCCAAATTGATAATTAAAAACTGACTCAAATTTGCCAGGTGTTTCAATTTGGGTACAATTATTGCTGTCATAAATATTTAATTAAAGTTGGTTTGTAGTAACTAACCCAACCCAACAGTCCAACAGTTGAAATTAGGGGAGGTACCATATTTCCCCTTTTTATAATTAAAATGTTAAGAATTTACAGATAACCTTTTAGATAGGTACCGTAAGAAGTATTCGAAGCAATGCCATATTTTTAAGTACAAAAATTTGGCAAGTGTAGGTTACTATTGGCGTTTTTATTTTATTTCTTGCAAATTTTACTTCTGATTGACTTCCAAATTTGTAACAGAGTTACATTATGCAAATGCATTATTTAAATTCTCGTCAGTTAAACGAACTGTGGTAAACAATTTCAACAAAAGGAATTTCAAAAAAATCGATAAACAATTTATTCGACTAATTTAAAGTCTGCTCTAATTTAAATATTTTTAACACAGACATTTAAAAAAATCTAATTCTGCATATCAGAAGAGACGTTTTAATCCGATCATATTTGCATACAAAGAGAAAGCTACATAGAACTCAATTTCTTAGAAAAATAACAAATCTCTGGACCTGAAGAGATGATTTTCTTCCAAATCTACACTATATGAAAGACCATTCTTTAAATTTTAATTGGTTGAACGAACTCGTGTAAACAGTTGAAACAAAAAGTGGATAATCAATGATTTCAAACTGCTCCAATTTAAATTTACCGTAGAAAAACCTTACTAAAACAGTTTTTTTACCATATTTGCTTCTTGCTTTTTAACAATTTAAAGAGTTTTATCTACGACCACTACTAAAAGTAGGCCTTTTAGCGCTAGCTTGTTTCACTAAAAGTGACGTTTTATAGTTTACCGTGTTTAAAGAAATCAGCTGTTTACTTTTAGCGCATGTGCTAAAAGTGAATAGAGTTCAAAACTACAATTTCGAACTGCAAGTGAAGTTGTAAAGTTATTCTAGTTGCTTCTTGCGTTACAGGTAAAGCGTTTTTGAAATAATTAAAGCGTTATGTAATGAATACAGTCATATGTGGAGTATCAATAATTACATTTCGTAATTAACCTTGACAGCACGGGCGTGGCCAAACAATCGCCACCGCGGCGCAGGCCTACTATTCATTATGACATAAATTAAAAACGTCGCAGATGCTAACCTTTCTTAAATCGATATTTATGGATTAATAACGGTAAAATTAAGGTCGTAGATAAAATATTGTATGCAACGCGTGCTAAAAGTCGTTTATGCGCGAGACATGTTATGAAACTCAGCCTTCGGCTTCGTTTCATAATTTCATGTCTCGCGCATAAAAGTCGACTTTTAGCACTTGTTGCATAAATAGCTATTTTTTTGTGTCGCTGCCAATTAATGAATGAAATTTCAATGTAGTAACTTTATGTTCTTTTTTGTTTATGATCGATTGCTCAATACATTCTACAGCCAATCGCAGTAACATCAGACCTGCACTTCTACATTTCCTCCAAAAGGTGGCAATGCATAAGGACCTACCCAATTTTTTTAAAAAACCCCACCGGTACTGAGCAGCCGCGACCCTCAACCACTGACCCACTCAGCCCGGCCAACTTTCTGTATTTTTCTGTAGAGCTTATTTAAATTTGCAGATACTAGTTGAAGAGAAGAACTTGAAATTGATTAATTTTTGTATAAAAAAAAGTTTAGTGTTGGCTTTAATAATTTTCCAAACTGAGTTTCAAACCTTATTTTAGTGCTTATTATGGCTTCTTTTTCATTACTTAACTGTGAAACATCTAGATGTTCTAGTATTAGTTAGCTACATTTACGTATTTCAAACCAGATTAATTATTTAACAACAAACAGCACAACAAATTTATAACAAGCGTCCATACCAAGACTTCAGAAATGTGTGATTGTGAAATAATACCAAACGAAAGGACATGAGTTTTAAAACTATCAAACAGAAAACATGTTGCCAGTTATTAAACTTTTTTAATTTTAGAAATTTTCAAGTAGTCATATAAAAGTAAATTTTGAATTTAGCTCCTAATAATTTATAGCTTTGGATTCTACTTATTCGCCAATAAAAAATAAAATTAACACTTGGTAACGCACTAATTGGTTTATTACACCTTTCGGAAAAAAGCGCGCTTTGAATTTTTATTTTTATTAGTAAATAAATACAGATCTTTTAAACTTGTTTATGTCATATAACAGGTCTATATAAGTGGAATCCAAAGTTATAAATTGTCAGTCATTAAATTTAAAATTTACTTTTGTATGATTTTTGGAAATTTTAAAAATTTAAAGAAATGTATCTGTGTTTAAAATACAGCTCTAAAGATGTACTTCTGTTTTATATAATCTCATTCATACATTTATGATGTCTTGGATGGGGCTTTCATACATTTTTAATTATGAAAATTAAAGAATTAATTCTGGCCTGAAGAAACGCGATTTAATTCTTAACAGATTAACTAGAGTAAGCCAAATACTGTTAGAACTGTTAATATAATTCAACATATACGGTTCGCGTTTCTCGAAACTATTTCTTTCAGCGATTCCAAATAAGAGTACATTTTTTTATGTAGAAAAGTCTAATCCTTTGGAATATCAAACCAGAATTTACTAAAGTGATGACAGTCGATAGTTATGATAAAAAACATCTTTTCATCCTTGCATATACTGCCCATTTTGAACTGTGTACCTTATTTTATTCAAGGTCATATAATACAGCATACAAAATCACAAAGATATGCCAAATTACACCAAATTTGATTAATTTGATATAGATATCATATTAATAAATATTTGTATTTAATCGTGGTTACTAGATGTTAAGTGTTTTAAATAAAATTTCTTAATCTATGTATCACATGTGTACTTTATATGGTATCATTAGAAAGAAAAAATATAAAAATATACAGGGTGCATTTAAAGTAGAAAGGTTGAACATCACCTTTCAAAACAGTTGAACGATATTGAGAACGGAATATGTACTGTAATAGAAAAAATAAGCTTGGGAACTTTAAAGGTAGTTTAGAAAATGTCAAATGGAAAATTATTACTAAAACAGGCAACCATGTTAATTACATTTTGATTTTTAAGTAAAAATAATAAATTTCAAGCTTTCTTTTTAAATAAAATTTCCAAATTTACTAAGTGATACTTTGACAACGACGTTAGAGAAGCGCTTCAATTGGTGAAAATCAAAAAGCAACTATCGGAAATAGTTATTTATGTATTAAGGGCATAATCAATAGCTTGATTAGGCACGTGGTATATACAACGTTTTATTTTATGTTGTTTCTCAAAATGGACAAAATTCAAGGATTCCGTTTTTTGGCTACAGACTATTGCGTCATCGTTGTGCTAGCGCTGTGAATTTGTGATGTGCTATGGTTTCTATGCAGATTGTTGGTGTTGCTATACTACATTGTTGGTGGTTGTTATATTTCTTAGCATCTTTGTAGGCCTTAGGGCCATAAAAGCCATTTTACGTCCGCTATCGAGGACCAATAAACAAAATTATGGTTCCAAAATGAAATAAAGGCTATTTATGTAAGGGCTTTCGTCCTTTCGACGACACATTTAAATACGGGCAGTTTATACACTTTTCAAAATTTTCACTTAACTGTACAGTAGCTCGTACAACCAATTAAAATTTGAAAGTAAAAAATTACACGCAAGTGTACAAACAGAGAAATAGACTAGTATACCTAGTATATATAAATTAATAAAGTGTATTGATTTTTCTTCTTCTTCTTATGTTAGGCCAGTGGCCTGTTTAATTCATCAAACTATGGACCCTGTGTGTTCGCAAATCGGATAAAGGTGACCTGATTGTTACGATTGTAAATCAATTATACAGGGTGGTCCATAACGTATGAAGGAAACTGCAAGAGTAGCTATAGGGAGCCAAAATAACGTTCTTTTCCGTATAAATTTCCAACAGAAACCCAATAACAAGAAAGCCACAGCAAATAATGATTATTTGTTACAAACTATTACGTTTTAAATTCAAATTGTTCTATTTGAGGGATAATTAAATAATGCTTACTTAAAAAATAATAAAAACTTCAAAGTAGCCGTAAATTTTTATTAATTTTTAACTAAACATTGCTTAATTAACTCATAATATCTCCAATCTGAATTTCGACTGTAAATTAATAGGATAGTTTGTAACGAATGGTCATTAGTTTATAGTTTATAAGGAATACAACTTTATTTAGAACCCCTCTAGCTACACTTTCAGTCTTCTCCGTACGTTGTATATTATAAATTACCATTTTTAAAAAATTTTATTTATTGCTTTTTATTAAAAATTCTAAATTTAGTCAGTTGTCAACAACTGCCAAAATCACAAATTTTCAAATTTCGTATTAACTATTTAAAAAAATTTACATATTTCAGACCACAATTAATAATAAATTAAAAATGTTTCGAACTGTAGTTAGCTATGTAAATATTAGCAATCTTTCAGTTGCAAATTCATCAATTTAATTTCAGACTAAATTAACATAATTATTTTTCCTTAACGGTTATTTTAAGAAAGTTTTTCTTTAGGTACGCGCGAATTTGTTGAGAGAAAATTGATCTAGAGGAATAGGTTTGTAAGGTATCTGAAAGACGGCAGAAATACGTGTAATTCTTAAAACATAATGTAATTAATAAACCTATTTTTCTAATTTTGACATTGTTACCTGTAAATCATGCTCTACTGAATTAAAATTAATTTAATATCTATATCTTTGTGCGTAATCACGTTATTGTTGAGGGAGTACTGAAGTATCTGTGTGCTGCTCGTTGGCGGCTATTACAAAAATTCGGACGCATAAGGCCTTTTGGCCGAATTTGGGTACGTAATTGAACCTCATATGAGTTTTAGCCCCCGTACTCCGCTTATGAATGGTTTTTTCTTATGGTTGGGGACGTGTGTTCGTGTAGGGCATTGAGAAGAAAACCACACTACAATTTACTATTTATTCAGTTTATTTGAACTTCATTTTGATAATATAGCTGTGTACATGTACAAAACATTTTTACTTTTACAGCTAGTAAAAGTAAAATAAACCTTAAAATAAAATAAAGTAAAAATTACTATAATTACAACAAAATATACAGAATCATAGGTTTATACGTTTTCTAACCTTATTTGAACGTACAGAAGTGTAAGCATCCGCCATTTCCTCTTTTGCCCCTTTCAACATTTCCGTTGATGCAAATATTATGTTATGTTTGGAGCTGATCATATATATTGTAAATAAAGATTAGGTTACAGCAATATCGAATTTATTGATTTAAGGAAACAGTTATGTCCATCCTGCTCAGTAACTAGCTGGAAAAACTTTGGTACACCACAAGGCAATTTCCGAATCACGGTTTTTGTGTATTTTTTTAATTTATAGAAACTCCTCGTGTAGCAAAATTTAAAGTGTCACTTTTCAGAAATGGACTAAAGTTTCGAAACGTCACACTATTCGTAAATGAAAATTGTTCAGAACTGGTGATGGGAAGTGAATTTTTATATCAAACTGAAATGAGCAAAGGCAAACTAAAGGTACCTACTTGATTTTCAATATAATTCAAGAAATTGGGAACTGCATCGGTTTAATGTGCAAAAATAATTTCTTTTAAATAAATAATCGAGTATAAAATACACTTCACTCATCCCGCAAAATACCACTTGTTACAAAAAATGGGCACTTCGTAACTAGTTTTATTTATTTTTTTTAAATGTTCAAAATAACGTGATTTACAACTATCGGCTTCCATAGTCGCAACCAATGCACGCTTTGTAATTCTATTCTATAAAATTTAGACGGTTAAACTAACAGTGAATAGTTCCAAGAAAATTTTAAAAAAGTGGACCGACTATCTTGATGGGAAGTCTTTAATTGAGAAAAATAAGATCCGGAGCTATAGAATAGAAATCTAAAATCCCGGAATGCTCATGACTCAGCTTCTAGTTCCGCAAAAGCTTCTTTTATGATTATTTTCGAAACGAATGGCCACCACAGCTGTTAGTAGATCGTTTCGGTCCTTTGGGACGTGAAAAAGCAGGTATTTCCATTAGATTGCAACCGGTACTCCTGAAACTGCTCGAATATGGTCACAATCACTTTTTATGTCTGCTTTTAATGAGGCTCCTGGAATTGAAATAGGAAGTTTTGCGGTTTCACCAGAATCGGCATACCCGGTGTTTTGATCCACGTTAATTGCAAGTTTTTTTCACTTTAGTCATCACTTTCCTGAGACTTAGGTAAAATATAAAGTTGAAAACCTTGCTTTTTTACTTTTCCATACTACTAGTGTATGGGGAACTATTCGAATGTTGTGGAAACATGTGTTTTAAGAAAATTATTTGTACAAAATATTTCTACGAAGGTGAATGAGTGGGTGTAACAGCTAATATGGATGGCTTCACTGATTTGCTCAAATTTTATATTTATATTTCAGAATTATACAACTAAAATCTCTAAATTTAAAATAAGATCGATAAAAAATACAGAATGTCCCTAGATTGAGATTTCATTGTTTAAATGACACCTAGACAATAACGTTTGTGGAACTCTTAAATTGTTAAAAGAAAATGCAGCTACTGTAAAAAACTATTCTGGTGAGGTTTTTCGACACCAAATTTGAATCTCAGCAGTTTAAAATGTATGTTTATACACTTTTTCAAATTCTTTTTGTTGAAACTGTTTACGAGAGTTCGTTAAACCAATTAAAATTAGAAAAAGGCATTTGCATAGTGTAATTCTATTACCAATTTGGAAGTCAATTAAAAATCATATGTAAGATCTACAACAAATTAAATAAAAACAAAAATAGTAAAAACAATTAACAAATAATTGTTAAATTGCCATTTTTTGAAGATGATTAACATGCTAATTCTGAACTTTTGTATTTAAAGGTATTGTCATTGGACTTTAGACTCTGCAACGACTTAAACTGAGAGAAACAAAACTGTAATTTCTAACAAAGCGCCTTGAGAACTATCTCCTGATATATAAATGTTTAGACTGGTTGGTAGAGGAATCTAGGAATTTCTATATTCTAGGCATTGTGATTAATTTGCTTTTCTTCTTCATCGCTTCCTGGTTTAAGCCGTTCGAGCTCTTTGCACAGGAACGGACACAATTGGAAATGTGCGGATAAGGAACTTGGAACTACAACACAACAGAGAGAAAAATATAACAAGTCAGTAACTAAAAACCAAAGTAGACGATGACAGACATACTTATATAATTTAACAAATAAGCATAAGGCAATAAATAAAAAAAATACAAAACAACAGACGCGGGAGAAAAAATCTAGAAAGAAAAGGGAGGCAAATATTAACTTCATATAAATGATAGAAGGACAAGTTATTAAAATTAGTAAATATTTAAAGGAACAGAATAAAAAACAAATATATGCAACTATGTTCCAAAGCAGTTCTGGAATTTGGCAGCTCCAGGAACAACATAAAAACCAACTAAATAAACCCCACGGAAATGGACGATTAGAGAAGAGCAGCAAGAATATCCAGAAGAAAGAGACTACGCGAAATAATGCATACAGAAAAGGATGTTGTCGAAGAAATTGAAAAAATGCAACTCTTGTGGCAAGGAATTGTCCAAAGAATGTACAAAAGACTCCCGTAAAAAGCAGTAGAATGGAAAATAAGAGAAAGAAGAAAGAGAGAACGACCAATAACAGTAAAAAGTAAAAATGCTATATAAAAGACGCCTGGGTGAACAGAAAAGAGTGGAAGAAAATATTGAACTCTGACGGAAGACCCAGATGGATGTGGGTGACGGAAAGAAGAAGAAGATTGATATCGGCCGCCTATTTTCAACAGTATTAACACAATTAGTATTTTCCAAGCATCTATTTAACTTTGAATTTACAATAGTGATTTGCAGTTTTTAGAAATTTTAAAGGCAATGCAGTTTTATTCATTTGGTAGCCATCAAAAGCAAGTTTTAATCCATATTTTAAACGCAATTTTAAACCGATGTTTATTCTTGGTTGAAAGAAACCTATTACCAATTTTAACTGTATTTTAAACCATTTTGTAAATGTAAAAATATTCAAAACTTCGAGCTGAGCAAATTAAAGTAATTAAATACTAATGGCCAAATACAGCCAAATGAAGTAATTGAATTACCAACGATTTTAATAACTCAAATGAAATAGTAATTATCAACTATCTGGTAATTGTAATTGCACTACATAAATTATTTTTTCAATTACTTTCAATATAAATTGTTGTAGTATATTTGTATTTACATAGCAGGGTGCTAGTATATCGTTTGAAACAAGCAAATTGAAACTAATAAATAATTATCACGAACCAATAGCATTTTATTAAGCTACTTGTTAGTTGTTATAGCAAAGAATAAATTATATTTTTATCGTACTGTATTCTGTAATCTGTAGTACTTACCGCAGACATATTTTTCGCTTCTTACACAATAATTATCAGCAAGCTACATTGCTACACAGAACACAACAGATGCACATCCCATTTAAAAACGTACGCGTCTGCACCAAATATTTTCCTCGTTGCTCGTGCACATGTCGGAATTGAATGTTGCATAAAATTAGCTCTTATCCGAATAGTCATAGAAAATCATAAATTATGCTTACATTGTTCCAGGAATACCTAACTGCTATTTGCTTAGTATGTAAGGTAACAAGACCTTATTCTCTGCGTCCAGGAAATTTAATACTCAATGGCGGACAATAATTTAGTAATTGAATGATCAGGAAGTAATTCAATTCTAAGACAAATCAACAGAAAGGAAATTAATTTTAATCTAATTACAAAGTAATTAATTACTGCTTAGCTCCGGTACTGCATAAGTTTTAATTGTCTAGAGAAGTTTTATTATTTTTATAAGAAATTCGGTACTCATTCTCAAATATTATCGTATGTAATATCACTAGTGCTTCTTATTTTGTCGACAAGTTTCGCGATTATATTGTTGACTGGTAAAAGCACGACACTGACTGCATTATAAAAAATCGCATTTTCTTTGCAATTTTGTTTTTTGAGTGTGACGGGTTCGATTCCCAACGACTAGTAAATAGGTTTTTAAGAATCGTACGCTTCCTGGCTACCACTCCAACACGTGTGGTAGTTGTTAACCCTAACGAGGGAACTCTTCCACACTTTCGACGGGCAAGGCTACCCACTTACTCTTCTTAAGTGCAAAGGGGGTTCGTAAAACCACAACTTTGAAGAGAAACAGGCCACTGGCTTAATATAAGAGGAGGAAGAAGATTTTGACGTTCTAGGAGTTTTATTGATATGGAACCAACAAAAGTAACGTTGCACATTTTAACACATGCGTGAAATAAACCAAAATATAGTTTACCTTATAGTCAGAATTGGACGTGTTAGATTCAATTTTAAGGGAGATTTTGATTATTTATTATTAGTTAATAATTTATACCAAAATTGCTGTTGTTTAGAACTGGCATTTAGTTATTTTCAATTTCAACGCTATTATTGTACCTATATCAAGATAAAAATAAATTTTTTAAATATTTTTAGCATTTCTGAATTAGTTTACCTTTGCCTTCTTGTCTAATTAGCTCCTTTAACAATCTTTGATTTGATAAGGACTGCTTATCAATTTAATTTAAGAAAATCTACAGCTTCATCAAGCTGTAATTATTGTTTCATTTGGTACTAGGCTACTAGGGACTTGAAAAGACTTTAAAATCTGGGATTTTTAATTAATACATATTAAAAAACTATAAAACTTCGAAGGAAATTCCAACTTGGACGATTTGAGAAATTCACAGCTTCTTTTTTAAATTAAATTTTGTTTGAAATATTTAAACTAAACGCGGGAATATTTGCTTTCATCGTTCTTCATATATGAAATATCGTAATTCGTAAAATGATTTTCTAATAATATTTTTGTAAATCTTGTGATTAATTCTAAACGATTCAATATTCAAAAATATTAAAATGTGTGAATACTACTTACCTAAACGAAATTGCATTTTATCAATTTAATTTCACAAAGTTTAAAATTTTGAGGATCGCACATTTTCGTATGATTTGCGCTCAATTTTATCTCATACACTTATACAGGGTGTTTCACTACAAGTGTGCCAAACGCCAACACGTAGTAGAGAAAGTTATTGCATTCTTGGTTTTCGATATACAGGCTATTAAACTTTCTAAAAATATCGTTCTTCTCTTATAATTTCTTTATCAGTGCATCTATTTAATCTAAATGTGGTACTCAGTAGAATTAACCAGTGGCGGATATATGTGTCATCAGTGATATAAATTAAACAAGACCAATATTGTCTTCCTGTAAAAAATTACAAGTTAAGTCATTACCCATATCTTCGCCACTGCTTAATGGCAGAGCTTGATAATATCACATTTTAAGAGGCTGTATACATGTGTACTGCGCACCAAACTGGATTTAAATAGCTTCACTAAGACGGAAATTATAAGCAAAAGACGATATATTTTTGAACATATGTTTATATTAACTTTTTTGATGAGATTAACTTCCTCTACTACGTGTTTGCGTTTGGCACACTCGAAGTGAAACAACTGTATTTTCTTCTTCTGAACTTGAAATTACGTACCTGGAATTCCATAGATCCACAAGAACAGCATTAACGTCATTGGTATTTATTGATGTGGCCCCTCATACAAGGTTATTTATCAATAGCAAATTGTACTGCAGAGCGACACTTTTCAACTTTAAAAACAATAAAAAACTTTTGAATGTCCTCATTCTCGCAAGTAGGACTGACCAAAAATAACGATATATCGACAATAATATCGATCTACCATTTTTTAAATATCGATAGCTTGATATATATTGATAGATCGATTAATATCGATGTTAAATCTGAAAAAATTTAACTAAATATCGATACTTAAATAAGGTGATAAGAAAAAATCGTGTGTACTGGGCTCTCCAGCGTGTTTCATACCTTTGCTTCTGGAAGTAATACCATGGCAATGAAATGATCCTATAAAAATTAGTTTATCTAAGACAGTGTGTGAATTTGACTTTTAGTTGGCAGTTTTAAGTTTGTAAAACGACTGTTTAGTAACATGTTTTCATTATTTTACGTCGTCAGTAACAACGTGTTTAAAATGATTTCATTAGTCACGTCGTCAGCAGCAACGTGTTTTAAAATGTTTAACCACCCATAATTACGACCGGTTGCTAGTAATCCTAATTTACATTTAAATATTTTTTTATATTTACCGTGTTTTCTAGATTGTATCGTAGATAAAATATTATACGATACACTCGCGTTTTAACACTGCCCGACTCATGACTAAAGACTAGCTTTACGCACTCTTATGTAGTTACCTGCGAAACAACACACCGATATCTACCCTGCTATATACTAAAATAGTTAATTATCGATATACTATCCATGTTTATCGAAATTTATCGATAAGTATCGATAACTATTGATTTTTATCGATAATTATCGATATCTATCGATAACTATAAATATTTTTGATAAGTATCGATAACTATCGATATTAATCGATATATATCGACATTTCTATACATCGATATATCTCAGGTATCGATAATCGATATCAGAATTTCAATATCGCCCAGCCCTAGTCGGAAGACCATGAGACTAATTTGCTCAATTATATAAATTTTCATAATTTAATTACCTAGTTTGTAAATACCGAAATTCGACGTGCGGCTGCAAGATGGTTTGTTTATTGTTAATCAAGGGTATAATAGACAGTTTGTTTCACTTCTCACCTTCATAACCTATATTTTGCTTATTTGTTTTCTGATCGATTTCAAATGTTGGTAACTTACACTACTCGTTAAGAGGGTTATTTTTACAATTTAAAATGATTTCTTGTACACAGGTAGCCTGATGCGATCAAAAAACATAGCAGGCCTATTGATTAGAATTAGACTCACTAAAACTGCCGAAACTACTTTTTCAGCAGTGGTTATAAGTGTATTCAAGATATCATTTAGCTCGTCAATTACATTTACAGGACGCATAATTGACAATTCACGCATTTTATGAGCAATTCCTATTTTTTTTTCTTTATTAAGACAAGAATGGCTTTTGAATAATTTACATTATATCATAAATTTAATTGGATTTTGGCAATTTTTGTGATTCTGGGCAACCTTTTTCATAACTTTTTCGATAAAATTAGTCCTACTATAATTTTTAAATTTTTTCGTTTATTTTTTATCGTAGTAAGCTATCTGTTTACAGTAAACTTATTTTAAAACTGCAAAAATAACTTTTTTGAAGGGTAATATAATCGATCAAAATTTGAAAAGGTAAGAAGTGAAACACACTGTATTTTAAGTCTATTTTTAAAAATACGTTTTCTGCCCTTTATTTATTTCCCCTCTTCCCATTTTAAATTAGTTCCTAATATCTTCTTGCTTTTTAATGCTCTGGTTTGAACATAACTACTGTAAGTTTGTGTACTTTTGACTTAATCTTGGCCGTGTATGCCGTGAGAGGCTTGGGGTTGTGAATTATTTTCTATAAATTCACAGTCTTCCGATATTTCAAAATGTATAGTTGTTTTTGTTATATGTGTATCTGTATTATCCACGTACTCTGTATTTAAAATTCATATTTATTGTTTGGTATTTGGTATATTAAATAATTAAAAACATAAGTTTCAAGAGTAGTGTGTTTCACTTGAAATAAAAAACATTCATTACTGTACAATTTTTAGCCTGGAAAGTACTTATTTACAAGATTATTTTGATAAAAAAATACGGGACTATTTTGGATTTTTTACGGGTTTGTTGTGGAAAATTGGCGTTTTGACTGGTTTGTAATATTTGTTGACTATGGTTACTAAGGAAATCACAAATATCTCTAGATTTATGAATGTATAAAGCTTGCCTGCTATTGTAGTGTTTCAATATTTAGGTAAAATTACGAAGAAACGCAGATGTCTAAAAGCGTTGTATGTAACTGATCCGGAAATGCTCTCTACAGTACTTTTTACGTAAACGACTATTTTCAGCATTCTCTAAATCCCAAATTTTATTTTTTTTAAATATGAAATAATAATTGCAACATGGTCAAAATATGTTTTGGGGTAATAACTAAAATGCCCTTTAATTTGTTCTGTGTCTATTCCAAAACATGTTAAAATGTTTATTTTGTCATATTATGTTTCGACCACATTGGGATTATTCCTTGAAAAATCTGTTTAAAAAAATTGTGGCTGGTTGTTTTCCAAGATGCTAAAAAGATTTTGAAATCTAATTCAGTCTACTTTGATCGCTACGGTAAGTTCCAGAAAATTCGCATTTATAATCGATCATAGTAGGCTGGAATGCAGGTTTGGAAATGATCCCATTTGGTAGCGGTAGTGCCCTTAAGGATCTGTACAAACCACCAAAATTAAGAATATAGAAGCCAAAATCAAACGTCAGTTTTGTTAGGTCTCAATATGTGATTTTCTACAACAGTACTTAATCTAGTCTTTCCTAGGTTGAGTTTTTATAGACTCTTCACAGCTGAAGTGATAATTTTTGCAGATTCAGCTAGATGTAAATTGTCAAAGGGTACACTTGAAGGAACAACTTGTTTTGATAATAAAAATTCAACCAAAAGAAGAAAAGCTTCAAGAATTGGTGCAGGTTTGTCACCTTGATATACCACAATTAAGTAATCGAGCAAGCGCTTGTGCCTACTAACAGTAAATTATGCGCTGACCAAAAATTTCCTCTACATCTATTCTAAGGTCAGCTTTTCCCACGTGCTCGCTGGGGCCGCGTTCGATTGCTCTTTCGCACCGTGGTGTTTGCAATCTGCAAGCCTCCAGAAAGAGTATTTCGAGAGATTATCACGGGTGGGAAAGGCGCTTTCATAATCGTATCTCCACTTGGCCAATGCCGAAGACAGACAACGGGCCGGAATTCTGGGCGATAAGGAAACCGCAGTCCGAAATTCAGCCTTGGGACTTAACAGCTATTAATGAATAAATTACCGCTGCTCTCCTGCCAGATTGAGCTAATCACTTGTGGCGAAAAAAACCAGCACAATCAGTCAATCGTAAGACAAACTGCATGAAGTGCTGCGATTGCGAGCAAGGTTGGGGCAAGGTGGCATTCGATACCTCCTTTCAGGCTGCGAGTGGATAGCGATATCGACAGGCTTTCATATTGGTGTGGTCTTCAAAATGTTTGTTTTTTGAAGAATTCGATCCGCAGGTGCTTGAGTATTTCTAAACTTTCGTTATTTTTCAAAATAAACCTGGTGTTTAAAGAATTTTCTGATTTTGACTTTACTATACTTGAATGGATGGAGAGGGTGAATGGGTGCATCAACATGATCTATTGCACAAACTACTAGATACATTTTGCTCAATTTTGTATTTGACGTGTGACAAATATACCATCTGAACTAGAAATAAGGTCTTCACCAGTGTTGGAATATTTTTATAAAATGACAGCTATGTAGATTTGGTCCAATCCATTGACAAGACCTCAAATACCCATATCATATCACAGATGTGGGAAATAATTTCTATTCCCTAAGCACCAGCTGGGTATGAACAAAGCGCGAATAAACTCTAGATACTCGAGGCTATTAAAACACATATACGAAAATGACACGATGTGCGTTAAGGTTGATGAAGATACCATCACTAACAGGATCGAAATAAAACGAGGAGTGAGACAAGAAGACCCCATTTCGCCCAAGCTGTTCACACTAGCCCTCGAAGACGTGTTTAAGAACCTACAGTGGCAGGAAACGGGTATCAGAAAGGATGGCAAGTGTCTCAGTCAGTTTCGCAGATGACGTCGTACTGATCAGTACCAATGCAGAAGAACTCGCGAATATGATAAGGAAACTGCAAGACGCATCAATTAAGGTCGGTCTTGCCATGAACATGCAAAAGACAAAGATAATGAGTACAGGAGAGTTAAAAGTAACCATCGGAAACCAAGACCTTGAACTAGCTAGCGAATATAATTACCTTGGACACATAATAAAAACTGGTAAAGAAAATCAGGATGCTGAAATAAGCCGACGTGTTAGTCTTAGCTGGGCAGCATTCTCCAGGCTTTCTTATATCCCATGAGTACCCATGAGTCTCAAACGCAAAGTACACAGCACCTGTATCTTACCTGTTACAACCTACGGATTAGAAACAATAACACTTATGGTTAAGCGTGTCAATAAGTTAAGGGTATGTCAACGAGCGATGGAACGGGCAAAGATATAGAAGAACCATTACTGGTTCAAGTTCTTCTGATTGTAGTACTAGGTTGTGAGATTCGTTAACGTTATCCTCTGCTTCCATTAAGTGTCCTCAGTATTCACGCATATAGTTGACCCTAGGTCATTATTATGTTTTGCCAATTTTGGCATTACATTCGCCCCATCCTTTTCATCAAGTGTCATGTCTTTCAAGAACGTTGGTCATTAGTAGCATAATTTTAACTTCGTCAACAAAATCTTTCTGTGTTCAGTCCATACCACTACCGTAGTTCTTCAATCAGTATGTGCTTCGTAATTCAGCACAAATAGCAAGTATGGTTTATCTATCTTCATTAGTATTTGTGTTAGAGCATTGTTCTGCGTCATCCTCTAACAATCTTTACCATATTATTCGGTTATTTATAGTCTTGTAATAATTATTGTTACCCCATTTATCAATTCGGATTGAGTGCGCTTTCTTCAATTTGTTTCAGAGGAAATGGAAACTATGAAATTACTGAGCTAACATTGTAGTATTTATAGCATTCATAGTTTATTCCAAGTGCAGACCTTAACATTATCGATCGGTTATTCTTATTCTAGTCGTATTTCCTAGAAAGTACCCGGTTGTCCACTACTGCACGATCAGTAGCTAATTTCACACATACAAACTGTTTCAGTTGTGCTTTTCAAGTTACTGTAGTAGCTACTGCGTTATCACAGGTAAGTTCTGAAAATTCCACTCTTCTTTCTGTCATTTGGCGAGATTCCCGATGCTATTTAGTATGTGATATAATGCGGTGGGACAAAGAAATTCCAGAGCCTGATTCAGCTGATGTTCTACTCTCGCTGATATACTTTACAGCTACGAAGCTACGAGAATATTGTCTGCTTTGTTGTGCAGCATTCAAAGCTGGCGTACTAGCGTGGATGCTAAATAGCATAAGTTCGAATCCCCATTACGGTGGTGTTTTTGTATTAATATTTTATATTTCTAATTAGGCGTAGCTTATGTGAAAGTGCAGGTCATATACGAGTAAATCCCCAATTTTTCATTTCATTTTAATAATATGTGTGTACTTCCTGTTTATCAGGATCGATTTGTTGGGATCTTGATAAATGAAGAAATTATAGGCCATTTTCTTTTAGCTAATAAACTTTGCCATAATTTGAAATTCTCACACCATATAAAAAAATATATCCTGTATAGAAGTGTAATAATTTATTACTAATTAGGGAATGCGTTCATATTAACAAGTGTTGTTGGCTAATATGTGGGAATTAAATTGTCTAGGTAGATTTCGTTAGGTGTATGAATAACCAAACACAAGTCGTGCCAAATCCTTTAACTGCTCTGCTGATATTCTTACTCACCGTTATCTAAAAATTATACAGCCAGCAAGGCCATAAACCTAAGTTTATTGACGTGGATCCATAGTGGATGTCATCAAGTTCGTTACTATACAGTAGTAAACATCTTGGCTACTCAGTGGACTTCTGGACATTATTTCAAGCCACCACTGTACAAAAATAGTTAGGTACTATTAAGATTGAAGTGTATGTATGTTAGCCTTTAGACGAATTCAGTCCTTTAGCGGTGTCGATTTCATCACACATGGACACAACATTGGGTTATAATACCAAACGCGGCGTGTGGGCAGGTATTCGTCTCCGAGGCTCGGAAAGGGACGTTTAGGCGGGCACCTTTAGGCGCGCATTATTAGGCGCGAGCTTTTAGGCGCGAAGCTTTTAGACGCGGCCGCTATTAGGCGCCCGGACGTTTAGGCGCCGCAACTTTAGGCGCGGGGACAGTTAGGCGCCACATGAAAGAAATTCACATTATTCTTGATTTTAAAATTTTTTGTTAGTTAATTATTGCAGTCATTAATGTTAAAGAAAAATTCAAACATTCATAAACAATATATATTCAGATTTTTACGAGCCTTCTTCAGTGTGTTCAGTGTTCAGTGTAAAGTTGTACAAATTTACATATTGAATTTACATTTTTATCGATTATGAACAAAAAGTTATTTACATTTTGTATATGGATAGTTTAACGCAGTGAAATTATATGGTGTGTATAATTCCACCACGTTAAACTACCCATATACAAAATGTAAATAACTCATTTTTCATAATCGATACAATGTAAATTAAATATGTAAATTTGTAAAACTTTAACACTGAAGAAGGCTCGTAAAAGCGCCAAATAAATATTGTTTATGAAGGTTTGAATTTTTCTTCAACATTAATTACTGCAATAATTACCTAACAACAAGTTTTAAAATCAAGAATAATGTGAATTTCTTTCATGTGGCGCCTAAGTGTCCCCGCGCCTAAAGTTGCGGCGCCTAATAGCGTCTGTGTCTAAAGCGCTCGCGCCTAAAAGTGCGCGCCTAAAGATGCGCCCCTAAAGAATCGCGCCTAAACGTCCTAGACCGCCGAGGCTAGCCTGAGGATGCTAGTGCAGAGCGTTGCATTATTCTAATACGGTGTAAATCACTTATTTAATAAAGCTGGTGCGATACTTAAGTTTTAATTGACAATATATTTATTCTACCGAAGGGGGCCAAAATTAAATATCACAGCAATAAGATAACATGAACAAGAAAATAGAACGCATTGCTTGAGCAAGAAAGAGATAAATATAGAAGCAAATATTCGAGTAGGCTTGACGTTCATTTTTCTTCGTATGGTCATCTCTTTCTTACTCGCATTATATTTTGTTGTTCATGTTATCTCATTGCTTTGATATTTAATTTTGGCCCCATCGGTACGTTCACATGTATACTAGGTAGCACAAAATTGCCAAAACTGGTCTTAAAAGTTGTGTTTAATTTATCACAAAATGCAAATAGATCAAGCCACCAAAAGTATACAACGAATTTGATATTTTCTAGTATATTACGTTTAGATAAATACTTCAAAGGTGTGTCAAACGTTGAATGAAAGAATAAAACTGAAAATTAAATAAAAATAAGTGTAGAGCAAAATTTTTTAATATGAAAGTTGTTTTATATTAGGTTGCATAAGAAAATATCTAAGTAAATTTAGTTTGAAGTCTAGGTTGTAAATCAACAGTTAAAATAGGAATTACAAAGTAAACAGTAGACACTAGAGTTCAAATCATTCTCCGCTACTTTTTAAAAAGTATTTCGTTTATTTGGGCAATACCGTTTGTGGGTCACACATTTATGGGTTGAAATAACTGCATTCTATTACCTCAATATTTTAGGAACGATTGTTTTCACTTCTTTAGACATTTCGGTTGCCTTTAAGTCTCAAAATAAGTTATAGTAGTGATAATCAAAACATAAAAATTATAGTTAACACTTCTTACCAGTTTTTGGTCTTCTCAATTATTATAGTTTCTGTTAAAAAAATCAGCGGACGCTATCAAGGGTAAAGTTTATAAATATTATCAAAATATCCATGTATAAATGTATTCCGAGCAAATTCTCACTAGATTAGGACAAATAAAAAAGTAGTGGAACCAACTATTTAAAAATCAACTGAGTTGTAGTTGGAATTAATGAAGAGCAATTTCAGCATGTACTATATCTTAGTTGGAGATGATATTGCTAGGACCTATTTGTATTAATGGCTGATTCTCGTTTTTTGAGTTATTTGTAGGCGAAATACACGTCATCAAATTTGTAATGAATTAGTGATTTATTAATAGTTGCCCCTGGCTTGATAAACCTCAACGTATTATCTATAACATCCAGTGATGCTCCTATAAATAGTGATCGTCACGAGATTACCAAAAAAAAAACGTGCCCTGTGGATTAGTAATTAACACGTCTGCTTAGAATTCGGGAGGTCGTGGGTTCGATTTCTGTGGTAGTCTATTCTGATTCAGGTTTTTAGGTGGTTTTCCTGAGTCAACAGAGTACCTTCTCTGAGACGAGTGCTGGGGCAGTACTGCTCAACCTTTCCTGGCCTCTCTTTCATTCTCCGCCCCTCATTTTTCTCGCCCCTCATTTTTCTCGCCCATCCTGAAATTCCCGTTATTGGCTGAAGAGGGACGCAAGGTCCCTACAGCAGCCCGCCCCCAGTTGGGGGAATTGAACTAACCTTGAACATTTACCTTTAAATTAACCAAATTATTCTCAAGATAGGTGAGTGGGTAAGGAGTTGGGTCGCCAAACAAGCCTTGTTATGCAGACATAGCTGACGCTCCACACTTTATGAAAAGTTTAGGTTTTTGAACATTTTCGACTTTCGGAATTTTGGATACGAAATTGTGGATCTCTCGAATTGAGTTCAAGATCGAGAATGGGTAAAATCTCGTTTCGTATCCTGGCAACACTATCTATAAACGTCTAATATATATTCCATTATAGACAATAAACGTATTAATGACTTCATGTAATTGGAAGAATTTTTACGAAATGCTTAAATCGAATGCAACGTTTAAAGTTCTTTATGCTGTAATAACAAAGCGTTAAAACATGTACTCAAGAAGATTGCGAAATAAATGAAACTATGTCGTAGTATCATAAAATATTGAAGAAGAATACAAAAGTATTAAAAATAGAATATACAATTTAGCAGGATAAATCATTATTTTGGTGTAGTATATAAATACATGCTAGCTTTCAAAGCACCAGCCTCTACACCGCTAAGGTAACAAGAGGTTAACGATTACACATATATATAAATACATATTATTAAAACCATGTTTCGAATCAAAAATTAAAAATATTATAAACGTAACCTGTACATCTAATAAAGATGTGACAATATGCATGGGCAGAGTAAACATAATTTTCTATTTACACTTTACATCAACAGATCCCAATTTCGTTGGCTTTAAAGGGATGTTCTGGTCGATCATAAATTGAGGTGCGGTTTGCACTAGGCGGTAGTGCTCTCAAAGAACTTCTACTTTGTTAGCTCTTTCCACTCTTCTCGGTCAAACAACATTTTATGGAAATATATCATATAATGTACAAAGCGAGTGACGGCGCGTGCGTGCGCTCGTCACGATAGTTCGTCACCGATCGGACTTCTTTGCGTCGTCACCTCCACTTCATAATACAACGATACATATGTGTATTACATAGCGTTCCTGGTCGCGTATTTAATGCACCTGACTAGCAATGCGCATTACTAACTGTTTTATTTGACAAGTACATTCCAAACCTATAAACAGCATGGACGATCACTAGTTCAATTGTTGTATATTTCTAAATGATTTTTTTTATAAAGTCCGATAAAACAAAGCTAGAAGCGTTCAGAATATTTGTGTCAACTGTATTAATTTGTTAAATCACATCGCCTAGAAAAACAATTCATGGTAGTTTGTTAATTTTTGAAGCAACTTACATAAGAAAATTGTTAAAAATAAATATACTTGGTGAGATAAATTATTGTTTTCAAAGTTCAAATTCGGCTGGAAAATCAAATATGTATGTTATTACAATGACTACCTACTTCTTTTTAAACATTCTGATACCTCTCGATGCGTTTTATTATTCATGCAAGAGATACAATTTTGTCAGTAGAAAACTGTTTATAAATATAAGATTGACAGATGACAAATAAGTGTCGATATGCGTGAAAATCTATGATTCTGTCGTCGCCGAAGAGCAGGGACGTCGACGCACCTTTGTTGGAAAGTCAGATTGAGGAATTACAATGGGCTCGGGGGTATATGAATGTACAGCGACGCCTATAATTGGCTAACGGCTGTTGGCTGAGTGCAAGATAAATAAATATTTCTGTGTTCGTTGGAGTCAGTGGGAACCGAACATACATTTCTCATCTAGAACTAAAGGCTCTACCAATGAGTAACCGTCACTGTAGTGTATCGGTGAAATTTATTACAGAAATTGTTTTAATCGTTCTCTTGCAAACTGCCAAACTTGAATGAGAATGCGTATTTAATTAAAAAAAAATCATAGCAACGGTGAGTATTAATAATCGTAAATTTTCGGAAATTTCTGGAAAATTTCCACTCATGTCACTACCATCACAACCGTAACCGTTTTGTATTTAGATATTAGTTTTGTTATTTCATCATTTTCTCACAGGAGACAATCAAAGCTTGTAAATAGTGTATGCATTTGTAGTTTTTATATTTTAAAAAGGTTGTAACGAGGCGTCCTCTACACCGCTACCCGTTTATTAATTACTTTTGCCTTCTCTTAGTGCTAGCGCAATAGGAATGAGATCTTTCTTACCTTAATTACCCCCAGAAACCGGCAATTGACTTGCACTCGTTTTAAGCTGAAAAGGGTGCCTCCAAAATTTTGCACACAACGACAAAAAACGTATATTACCTGTTACAGAAAAAATGCTAAATAATACTAGTGTTAAATATTAGACCTTGAAGCGGATGGCTGTTTATATGCGCAACAATATTAAAACAACCGTGAGAAAACTATGTCTGATACGCATTTATATAGTTACGTATAATGAACAATAAAGGCTGCTTCTACTACGCATTTATATTAAACATGATTAACGCACACTTCTAGAAACTGTTCAAACACAGGGCGTACAGACGCATATCATAAAATCACTTGCGTACAGTTGCTACAAACCCCGCATTTGTGCTTAGGGGCCCAAACGCCCCTATAACTTATTTAATTCCTGTCTCAATGGCGATTCTTCTGTTGCTAATTACAGTACAAAATCAACCACCTGCAGTCATAACTAATGGATGCCAGTTGCGCTATAACTGGACTGTGGGCTTCTCAGGGCGATGGCTTCGCTATCGCGTTATCTACTGACGTAGATGCTTCATCACCAAAATTCTGGCAAGACTTCAGACCTTGTGTGAAGCTCACCGGCCAATATTTGAAGCCTTCTTTTTTCTTGGATTTCCCCAGGAATAGTGGAGTAGTAGGGACCCCGCCTTCACATGGCGTAAGATCGCATTTCTAAAAGCTAGCTACATTTACCCTACCAGCGCAAAGCTGCTTCTCTGTTGAGCTCTCAGGTCATACTGGCACGGAATGCGCCCAAATGTCGACGATGGATGCACAAACACATTGGTGCAATTTTAGAACTAACTAAATTTAATTATAAACATATATGCCAATAAACAGCAATAAACACAGATGTACAAATCGGCTTTACATTGACACGCCAGTCCAGACACGCTCAGGCGAGTCAGGTCAAGCCCGTTGCAAGCTTATATAATTTTTAGTGTGCTTCTGTCAACCATAATGACACGTTATTTTTTTGAATACTGGCGCGTATACCAGCCACATTAATTTTTAAGTAATTTATCATATGCTCCTCTACAGAAGCGGTTTGTGGTAGTTTCTTTGCTTTTAGTTCACTTTCGTGATGACTAATATTAACATTTAAATAGTTACATATGAATTCACCGTGTGATCATTAAATTTTGAGTTTTGAACTTTACTTTTTGGAAAATTCTACGACCATTGTCATTAAATAAAACGAACAACTTCCGGAATTGGGCGGTGTTACTGTTGAGATAGAAAGACTTTGTCGATTTGTAGCAGTTTACTCATTTTCAAGTCACTTTTACGTGTTCATTTTAAATTTGGAAGATATATTATTGGAGCAACAATTCTGTATTATGGAACTATAAATAAAAAACGGGATAGGCATATGTAATCAAATTCTTAATTGGCATTAAGACAGATGGAAACCACATATCAATGGGGTACTGCTTTTAAGGCATTTCTGAAATATGAAGGATTAGTATTATTTTTTTTTTAGTATTAAAACAGCAGCACTGACTGACCTCGCAAAAGTCATCGTGAACAAGCAGCTACGAAGCAATTTCTGATATTTAAGTCGACCCACCTGCTTTCCTTAATTTTCTAAAATTCAATGTAATAAGTACAACGGGTACAGCAGATTTAAAACAATGAGTTTTGTATCCACAATGTTAACTTTTAGATCACGTAGCCTGTCCTCGTCTCCATAAGCAGTTCATGATAATTTATTCTTATTAAGGTATTTCAACCTGTCTAGTTCAAACTGTTTAAAGTGCGAAGACAGCCATTCACAGAGAAACAATAAACCATTCATTTCCAAGATTTAAAAACATGCAAGTTAGGTACCATTACTGTTTTGAATATTTAGTTGCAATACTTGTTGTTGCTTATTACTCAACAACTCATGCAAATATTATTGTGTTCCTTCTTTTCAGCTAAATAACTGCAATAAAATAGGTTTTTTACAACCCTTGCCAAGTATTTCCCCGGATCTTCGGTAAGGTCGGTGCTAAAGAGTTGTCCTAGAAATTATCAATTGTCGAGTAGAACATTTCTCTTTTTTCACGCCATCAAAGAAAGTGGCATAAATACTAATTTACGTTCTTGTCTGGTATTTAGAGATTTCAAGGACAAATGCCAAGAATTCAATTTCAGATCAGGAAGCACTTTCTGATTTTTTGTAGCACTGTAATGGCATTCCATTCGCTTTTTATTGTCATGGAATTTGGTAGCACTGTGAGCAATATCAAATAATGCGTTCAAATCTGTTAATTTTATCATGACATGCTAAAATAAACATTTTGAATTCAAAGTTTGGCTTGCTGCCTTTTCTATTCCCAGTTAAACTGCTTTTATAACACATCCTAACAATACCGGGTGTGTTAAAAAGAATTACATCTAGTATGCTTTGTATTTCCCCGAATGCAATACCAATAACAATCTAGCGGCACATAAAAACTTACATGCAGACAAAATTCAAAACCGACTAGATGTAATTCTTTTTAAGGCACCCGGTATTTCCAGAAAAGCAGTGTTTGGGTGTAATGTTATTGATTCAAAAGTGGTTACATTGGAAGCTCATTATTAGTGGCTCTAAGCATGTACTAATTTCGCTAGTGTCATAGCCAACTCAATGCTGTTTACATTCCAATCATTTACTACATTTACTATGAAATTTGATGTTAGTATTTGAACTATCTACGTACATACTAAAGAAGTGATCTAACACCTATACTTGTAATTATAAGTAGGGAAACTTCATATAAAGGTCCCATAACATGTTTGAATTAGTAGAAATATAGCGACTTATTTGCTATATTAACTCATCTCTGGGCGAATACGGAAAATCCTGGAAAACCAAAAAACAATGCGTGCAAGGTGCATCTGTAGTTCAATAAAAGTCAAGGATGCTGTAGAACTTGGCCTTTTCCAGAAACCATTTGTTGCAAATGCCAATAAATTTAACTTTTTTAATTATTCGATAAATAATAGTAATTTATCGTAACTAAAATATAAGAGTTAAACCTTTGAACCTGAAATGCTTAAATGCCTTTCCTGCTTAGAGGTTTTATTTAATTCTGTAGTGCTATTGCATTCGCTTCACAATTATCTTGATAAAGTTTTTGCCATTCTCCTTATTTGTTAACACTGGTTGTAAATACATATCTAATTTAATTTTATAATTATCCATTTCTCTATTGTATTTAATTTTTGATTGAAAAGGTTATTACCTTAATACAAATCAACTTTATTCCTTTCAAAGACGCAATATTCGTATTAACAAAATGTAATTTATAAAATGTGGCTTAAACTTAAAGTAATTTGGTAGTACATTTAGGTACTGTAATTAATATCATTATGTAAGTTGCAAGTTTCAAATAGTCCAATTTTACTAATTTAGCCTATATAGTCTTACTGATTCTTCTTTCAGTAAAATAATTTTATATAGTCAGTTTTTACGAGCAACATTTTGAAAGTACTTACAATAATTTCGCAATGTAGGTGATAATTTGTTGACCTTATTGATAAGCGATTTCTTATCTAGTAACCATTATTCAATGTAACATGTTTGCTCGGCGATTGTAATATTTTTGTAGGCATATTTTTATTTCTAACATTTTCCAAAGTAATATTTCTTTATAGTGGCATTTCAAAGCCATTTTTATGAAACGTGTTTAAAGGCGATAATTTTGAGGATATTTTTCCGAGAATTTCGCTTGTATATATTCTTCCAGAAGGTACTTACTTAATTAAACTTTTGAAGGCAATAGATTTGCTTGGCGACATTTTTGAAGGCAATATATCTATTTGATAGATATTTTGAAGTCGAGAGTTTACTAAGGCGATATGTTTGCTTGGTGACTTGACTGTATTCTTGTAAACATTTTTTTTTTGCTTGACGAACATTTTGGAGGCGACAGTTTCGCAAGAAGTTTACTTGAAGAAAACTTTGGAGGCGAGGAAAATGTTCCCAAGATACGTCCTTCAAGTAGATATTTTCACTTCACAGAATTTTTGAAACTTATGATTATTAAATTATATATTAATTATTGTAAACGCTTTGTATAATGCTGATTTAACTACTGGGATCGCTACGATACTCAATATTATTACAACCAATGGGAACTTTATTCAAATATGGCGATCCAATCTTACAATTTTCAAAACAAGGTCGCTATTATTCGAAAATTATCTATGATTATGTAATTAAAGCGTTACCTAGGTGATAACAATTGCAGTAAGTAAATACATGTCGCAAACAAAAAACTATTCAGAGGACGCTTCTGCCGGAAGTGCACATAAAACCGACGCGACGCTTGGAATTCTAAATTCAATCTTTTAGGATGAACTTTCCTGACCTTTATGTTGGTTTTCCATTGGAAACTAGAGCTTAACTCGAGCCCCAGCAAGTCCCACGATGCCTGGGCCCCTTTTTCTTCGTTGGCCATCAGATACAAGCCGCTGAACGTCCTGCCGAACGACTCATGTAGCTCGACCGCTGCGAAAAAACGCCTTCAATTCAGCCGTTGCCTCAACTTAGGGCATCAACTGCTTCACACGAAGGTCACTGCCTACCTCTAGCTCACAGGTCTCTTATTACACTGCTTGAACCGCGTACACAATCTCGAAAAAACCAACCAACACTTGATGCACAAATTAAATACTTTTTTATACCTCTCCAGAGGTGCTAGCAATCAATGCAACCTACTAGAGCACACCCAAAGCGTTTATAATTAATTTTCAAACACACTAAATTGGGAAAAGGGTATTTATTCACGTATTAATAATTATTTATTGGGGAAGTTAAAATTAACACCACTTCACAGTTTGGCTTCCTTTCCCAAATTGTTTGTCTTCGATCTTACACTGTTTTACATTATTTCCAAGCCTACTATGATTACATTTTGTTCAAATCAAGGCTAACACTATTTTTAATTCTGTTTTACAAATTATTATCTAGGCCAATGCTATTTTATAAAATTTGCAAAAATTAAACTAGCACATTTCTGGAACATTTTATCAAATAATATTTGATATGTTTGAAATGTTATTAATTGCTGTTATAATCATAAAGGCTTGAAATGTGTTCATAGCAATATATTCTTTAAGGAAATGGTTTTTCTTAATTGCATTTTTGAAAGCAACAGATTTGCTTGACCACATTTTTGTGAGCAGTATTTTTGAATAGTCGCATTTTTTTACGGAAATATTTTTTCTTGGTGCTGGTTTATGAAAGCAATAGATTTGCTTGGCTTAATTTTTAACGAAATATTTTTGCTTGATTACCTTGCTGAGGGCAGTATTTTTGCTTGGTCACCTTTTTTTGAATAATATTTTATTTTTATACAAATTTTAGGAGCTCGAGTTTCGTTAAATTTCAAGCAGATGGTTTTGCTTAATTGAATTTTTTAAATCACTAGGTTTGCTTGTCGACGTTTTTGCAATCGTTACATGATGACAGTTTATGAAGGTAGGTTAAATATTTCCTTGGCGACATTTTTGAAAGAGGTATTGCGCATTGATTGAATTTCTGAAGAAATCATTTTTACATGGTGGAATTTCTGAATAATTTTTGTTTGATAACAATGTTATGGGCGAGAATTTGGTTTAGACGCGTTTCTTCAAGCAGATGTTTTTGCCTAATTGAATTTTTGAAAGCAGTAGGTTTGATTTGTTGACATTTTTGAAAGCAATATTTTTGCTTGGCGACATTTTTGAACGCAATAGAATCGCTTGATAACATTATAAAGATTTTGGAGGCAATGACTTCGCTTAGCTTTATTATTCAGGGAGATATTTCTGATTACTGTTGAAGTCGCTAGGTTTGCTTGTCGACATTTTTGAAATCAATATTCTTGCTTGCTGATATTCCTGACAGTACTACTTTTGCTTTGCGATATTTTTAAGGCAATATTTCCGTTTGCTGACATTTTATAAAGGCAATAGATTTTCTTGGCGTCATTTTTCAAGGAAACATTTTTCCTGGATGATATTTCTAAAGGCAGAATTCATGCTTTGTTACACTTTTGAAGGCAACATCTTTGCTTGGTGGTATTTTATTAAGATAATCGATTTGTTTGATTGCAGTTTGCTCGATTACATTTCTGAAGCAAGTATTTTCGCTTGGTGCAGATTTTAGATGCGAGGGCTTCGTTTACCCATACTCTTCATGGAAATATTTTTGCATAATTACATTTTTAAAGACAATGTATTAGTGGAATTTTTGAAGGAAATATCTACTTGAGGACATTTCTGAAGACAGTATTTGTATCTTATGGCATCGCTGAATGCAGTATATTTTTACTTGATGAAGATTTTGAAGGTGATACTGTCGTTTAGACACATTCTTCAAAGAGATGTTTAATTGCAACTTTGAAGGCAATTGATTTGCTTGTCGAAATGTTTGAAAGCAATATTTTTGCTTGGTGACATTTTTGAAGTCCTATAGCCATATTTTTAATAGAGATTCTTTTGCTTAACTGAACTTTTGAAGGCAATAAAATTGCTTGGCTACATTTTTATCTCAAGTTTGCATGGTCACATTATCAAAAGTTTGAAGGCAATATATTATTCTTCAAGGAGATGGTTTTGCTTATTTGAATTTTTGAAGACAATAAGCTTGCTAGTCGACATTTGTGAATAGTTTTGCTTGATGGCATTTCTGAAAGCATTATTATTGGTTGGTGACATTTTGTGAAAGTAATAGGTTTGATTGTCGACGTTTTTGAAAGTATTTTTTTCGGTGGCTCAATTTAAGGCAGTATTTTATTTGGAGAACGCAATAATTCTGCTTAGAAACGTTCTTAACTGAATTTTTTAAGGCAACTGTTTGCTTGATGGTATTCTTGAAAGTTTCACTTGATTATGGTTTGGAAGACAATATTTTGCTTGATGGTAGTTTTGAGTATGATAGTTTCCCTTGAAGGAGTTATTTTTATTTAATCGCATTTTTGTTTCATTTGAAGACGTATTTTAGAGCAATATTTTCGCTTTCTTGCATTTTTGAAGAGAATAGTTTTGCTAAGTGACATTGTTGGAGGCAGTGGTTTGATATCATTACTCGTCGAAAGGAATACTTTGGCTTAATTATAATTTTGAGTATTATATTTTTGATGGTGACACAGCAGCATTATTATTTTATGATTTTTTTTGGGAGACAAGTTATGTCCGGTGGCATGCTTCAAGCAATATTTATGTTTAGTTACTTTTAAACTGATATCTGCGATTGGTATATTGCACTTTGCCGAAAGCTGTGGATGAGAAACTGCAGTTTTCATATCTTTGAGCTATTTAAGGCATGCGACCTAGTAACATCTTGTATAATGATTAGACTCTCTTCCTGAGTTGATATAAAAATTTAATTATAGGTTAACAACCAGAAAATTGCAATATAATTACAAAGTATGTAGAGAAACTACAGAGTTAAGGATGAGTTTTCTTGAAATAAACATAAAACTATAATTTAACCAATTTCAGTGCAGTAATCATAATTTTGATAAACATTTTTCGTGCAGTACTGTGAAACCTTGCCATTAGGAATACAAAAAACTATAGGACAAAAGAATAGCATTTTAATATACAAAATTCAAGTAAATTTCTGTAGCAGTTCTACGAAATAAGACGCCATATAAAAATTCAATTACTTAGCGTTGTAATGAAATTTGCATTAAAAATGGGAGACGGTAGACAGATTGCTGTTAATGCAACACCAATAATTTTGAAAATCACAGATTTGAAGCAAGCAAGCTTCTAATTGCATCATGAAGAAAACCGTCGGCTACTGTTTACGACTACTTCTATGTAGCACACAGGCAGGTGTAGAAAAGCTATGACTAGAACTAGGCCAAACAAACTTTCAATAGTAATTAATTATCGGCGAGCAAATCGACACTCAGTTATTTTCCCATTTATTACGACGTGTTAAAATGCCGAGCGTGTCATATGTTGCCTCAAATTGACGTTTTTGTTATCGACCTACTGTTCGCAATTATTTTTAACAAGTCTTTCGGTAGACCACTTCATTAAGGCGAACCTTTCAGTAGCTGCAAAGATAAAAACAGTGTACGGTCAAGGTAGACTATTCGAACAGAAAAATTATGATCCCATTCCATGCTGCTTATAAAGGAGCTAACCTTTCCAATGGGCGAATGTACTGGAATACAAACGGTACATTTAAGACACTACCCATTTGTACCTGTCCTTACAATGGCGAACTTTCATAAATGAAAAATTGTTAGCCTAAGGCACTAGTTAAATTAGTTCTCCTATTCTCGCACTGTTTGCTTATTAAGAAGTTTTTAAACCCCTTAGTTAAGTCACTTTTGTGAAATTCTAGTTCAACCATTCAAAAGTTCATTTTAATGATATTGCTTCGACAACGTGACACGTACTTGATTTTAGTGATATACGTGTACTTTTATACTGTAGCTATGTTAAAATATAATTTACAAATCTACTGTCATTTATAGAAAAACTGACATTTATTTGATAATCGTAATTATTTTTAGTGACATCTCTTGCACTAATATCTGAAAAAATGTAGCCACGTCGTGTTTATACAATTTTTGCTGTTAAAATGCAATATTTTTGTTTGCTGAACATTTTGGAGGCGATAGCTTCGTTTTGATATATTCCTCAAGGACGTCTTTTTTGCTTAATTGAATTTTTGGTGGCAATAGATTTGCTTGGCCACATTATTGAAAGCAATGGAATTGCTTGGCGACATAATTTGAAAGCAGTATTTTACTTGGTGACATTTGTGAACGTATGCAGATTTTGTAAGCGACAAATTCGATTAGATATTATACTCTTCAGGGAGATGTTTTTATATAATTGAATTATTGAAAATAATAGATTTGCTTGGCGACATTGTTGAAGGCTCTATTTGGCTTAGTTACATTATGTAACGCAGTATTTTTGCTTGTTTAGAATTTTGGAGGCAATAGTTTCGTTTAAATACATTCTTCATGACGGTACTTTTGTTGAATTGAATTATTGATGTCGATAGAGTAGCTTGACGACATTTTTGAAGGCACTATTTTTGCTTGGTGACATTTTCTAAGGCAATATTTTTGCTTGATAAATATTTTTGGGTCGATACTTTCGCTTCTTCGAGGAGATATTCCTACTCAATTGACTTATTTAAGACAATAGATTCGCTTGGCAATATTTTGCTTGGTGACATTTTCTAATGTAATACTTTTGCTCGAAGAAAAGTGTCAGGCTATAATGTCGCTTCAAGGAAATATTTTTACATCATTGAATTATTGAAGACAACAGATTTGCTTAGCGACATTGTCGAATGTACTATCTTGTAACCCAATATTTCTGCTTGTTGAGATTTTTAGAGGCGATAGTTTCGCTTAAATATAGTTCTCTACTCTTTAATTAATTTAATAATAATAATTATAAAAATAATAATGTTCTTAAAGGAGGTATTTTGTTGAATTTAATTATTGAAGTCGAAATAGTAGCTTGGCGACATTTTCGCAGACAATATTTTGCTCAGTAACATTTCGGAACACAATATTTTACTTGATAACATTTTTAAAGGCAATAATTTTGCCTGATGAAAATTTTGAATGCGATAGTTTTGCTTATATACATTCATTAAACATGGATTATTGTTTAATTGAATTATTGAAGCCAGTAGAGTTGCTTGCCGACATTTTTGAAGGAAATATTTTGTTTGGTAGCATTATTGAAGGAAATATTTCTGCTTGATGAAAATTTTGGAGGCGATAATTTCTGTTAGATGGTTACATATATTCTTGAATGAGCTATTATTACTTTATTAATTTTTTAAGGCAATAGTTTTGCTTGTTCACATTTTTGCAGGTGACAGTTTTTCTTAAATTCTTTAAGAATATCTATTCCTGCTTAATTGCATTTTTAAGGCATTCGATTGGCTTGGAGAAATATTTTGCTCGATGGCATCGTTGAAGGCAATATTTTTGCTTGATGAAGAGTTTGGGTTGATAGTTTCGCTTAGACATGTTCTTTGAGGAGGTATTCTTGCTTTATTGAAGAGAATTGGTTTGCTTGGCGATATTTTTGAAGGGAGTATTTTGCTTGGCGAATCTTCTAATGTAACGTTTTGGCTCGGTAAAAATTTTACAGGCGATAATTTCACTTAGATATATTTTCAGAGTATTTTTGCTTAATTGTTTTATGGAACTCAATAGAGTTGCTTGGCGACACTTTTGAAGGCAATATTTTAACTTGATGAATATTGTACTTTTGCTTAGGCACATTCTATAGCACGAATATTTATTTAATTGAATTGTTTAAGTCAGTAGACTTGATTGCCGACATTTTTAAAGCAATGTTTTGCTCGGTAACATTATTGAAGAAGGGAATATGGCTTGATGGCAATTTTGAAGGCGACAGTTTCTGTTGGATGGGTAGATAAATTCTTTAATGAGCTATTCTCACTGTAGTATTAATTTCTAGAAGGCAATAGTTTTGTTCAGCCACACTTTTTGAGGTAATAGTTCCGCTAGATATATTCCTTAAGATGATATTCTTGCTTAATTGAGTTTTTAAAGGTATTAGATTGGCTCGGTAACATTTTTGAGGGCAATATGTGTGCTTGATAGAATTTTGGAGGTGATAGTTTCGCTTAGACATATTCTTCGAGGAGGTACTCTTGCTTAATTGAATTATTGAAGAGAATAGGTTTGCTTGGCGATATTTTTGAAGTCAGTATTTTACTTGGTCACATTTTCTAATACAACGTTTTGGTTCGATAAAAATTTTACAGGCCATAACTTCATTTAGATATATTTTCAAAGAGTATTTTTGCTTAATTGATTTATGGAACTCAAAAGAATTGCTTGGCCACACTTTTGAAGGCAATATTTTAACTTGATAAAAATTTTGGATACAATAGTTTTGCTTGGGCACATTCTTTAGCAGAAATTTTTATTTAATTGAATTGTTTAAGTCAGTAGACTTGATTGACGACATTTTTAAGGCAGGGAATATGTTGGCTTGATGACAATTTTGAAGGCGACAGTTTCTGTTTGATGTGAAGGCAATAGTTTTATTTAGCCACACTTTAGGAGGTAATAGTTCCTCTAGATATATTCTTTAAGTTGATATTCTTGCTTAATTGAATTTTTAAAGGTATTACATTGGCTCGGTGACATTTTTGAAGGAAATATGTTTGCTTGACGGACATTTTGGAGGTGATAGTTTCGTTTAGATATATTCTTCAATGAAATGTTCTTGCTTTACAGAATTTCTGAAGACACGAAATTTGCTTGGCCACAATTTTGAAGCCTATACTTTTGCTTGGAGACATTCTTGAATAACATATTTTGATTGATTGCATTTGTGCGACAATTGTTTCCGTGGTGCTACTTTTGGCCGATTATGTTTTTAAGGCTATTTTTGTTTGATTTCATTTTTAAAGGCGTCTGTTGTGGGAAATTGTTTAACGAGATGTCTTTGATTAGTTACATTTTGAAAAGTGATATTTTTACTTGTTGCTGTTTTGTAGGAGATATGTTTGTTTTGCATTTTTTAATGCATATTTCTGATAGGCAACATTTTTTGAATAATGTATTTTTAATTGATAGCATATTTTCGTATTTTTCGCATCTATTTTACGTTACTATATTATTGAGGAAAATATTTTTGATTGAAAAGTGTTTTAAGTAATATGTTTTGCTTCATTAAACTTTTGAAGGCGATTTTGTGACTAGTAATATTTTTGAAGGAGACCTTTCCACTTTATTGCATTTTTGAAGACGATAATTATCCATGGAAACACCCTTGAAAACAATATTTTGTTCGAATACATTTTTTTTAAGGTGATAGTTATGCGTGGTTGAAATTTTAAGGCAATTTTATGCTTGGTGATGTATTTGAGCATGATAGTTTGATTGGTAACATTCTTGAAGACTTTGCTTAAGGGCATTTTCAAAGGGGATACTTTTGATTGCTATAATTGGTCAAGGTTTTTAAGGTTTGTCTTTGATTGCATTTGTTTGCATGTTTTTTCCTTGGTGATATTTTTAAGACAAGAGTTTTCGATTTGTGGCCTTCTCCATATCATCGCTTGCATTTAATTGCGTTTTTGAAAAGGAACTTTGTTTGACGGCATTGTGGGATTTTCGCTTGGCGCCATTTTTGAAAGGAATTTGTGGCTTGGTGATGATTTAAGGTAACATAGTTAAAAGCAACATATTTAAAGCGTAATATAGTTGTTCTGTGTTAATTACACTATGTGATATTCACCTTTTAAAAATTGATCTTTTTTCGCGACATTTTTGCATATAATACTTTCAAAACAAAAACTTTTAATTGAAAAATTATTGGCTTTAGACAACTCTGATGGGTGCAATTTTGATGATGGTTTTATTTATAATTGGTATTTTACTGAGGGATATTGTTGAAAGCAATGTAGCTGCTTATTCAATTTTGTAATTGAATATTTTTCAAATATGTAGCTGTTTCAAATTGTAATATTATTGAGCAAAGGGAGAGTGGTTGTGATATTTTGATAATGACTTTCCTCTAATATTATTATTCTTTTGATAATAAAAAAAAATTGTCAGTGACATATTCAGGAGTTATTACGGCCTAGTGACATCAAGGTACTCTCATTTGTATTTTTATTAAGTAAATATAAATGAGACCATTTATTGAAATCGTCATTTTTATGCCAGCATAGCAACAACGGTAGTAGTTCTAAGTTATGAATTTCTTTTCTTTTTATGTTGGCCAATTAGAACTTGAACATTTTAGATAACTTGATATGTTATCCCTTATTTTAAATTTGTCAGAGGGCGCCTTAATTGCATACTTAATTTTGAAACTATGATTTTAGTTCGTCTGGAGAATGTGTTTATCTATAGCGGCACTCATATATCCATAAATGTCGTAGGCGTGTCTTTAACTGAAATTAATTGTAATTAATGTCAAGGAAACCCATAATGAGAGAAACCTCTTTTTCGATACATACTCAGTAGATTTTTAGTTTTTTTTACATTTTTCTTAGTCATAACTTGTTATTTACAATGCATTCCTGGCGCTGCATTGCTACGCACTTACTATAAATAGAGGGATAATTATGCGGATTATGTAATGTTAGATACTAAAAAAACAGAGCACCAGGCTGATGGCATATGGCTACGATTTTTTGTGTGCATTATTCATTATGGCGGAGTTGCACAACTACTTTCGGTGCTTCTAGAAGTATTATTTTCTAGACTGGAAATGGGAAGAGTTGCAATCGAGCGAATGGGTATTCGACATTTAGTTTTGTTTTTGTACAAGTTGTTAAATGAAGATGATGACGTTGCTATGGCCTCTGCATTATTATCTGAGTAGCCATGAAGATTTTTCATATTTTATATAATTGTTGATCTAGCAACGTTCCTCACTGATGAAATAGGTTTTGTTATTATATTGTCCGTGGCAAAAAAGTATTTCCTTACAAAGGTGTTGCCGGGCTCGGTGGATCAATCTTGATCTTTATTACTGATTCAAGGGTCATGAGTTCAATCCCCGGTTGCGGTGAGGTTTTTATAAATAAAACTACCGATGCAAACTTTTATAGAATATCATCTTTCAGAAGAGATGTAGAACCGTGGGTAACATGGTTCTACAATGTATAGCATGTAAGAAATCTCCCAAAGAACAACAACGTGGCAGGGTCTTAAATCTTCTATATTGTAAACGAACCCAAACACAATTTGTCATCTTGGCTACCTTGGTTAGTCTCAATGCTGAAATGCAGTCGATAGTTGCTTATGTAACGCAATGTCCGTTTTCAATTCTGGTTTATCGAGACACGACCGGTAGATTAATAAAATGCGTCGATACTTCGCCTTGTGATTAAGTCATGTTTATTAATCGGAGCCTGTAGCGGAATTCATTAGCCTTAGACCAGAGCCTGTTAAAGAGCTTTTTATGGCATCTATGGAATTCGTCGAACCCTATTCAAGGAAGCCGCGGAAACCATTGACAGTTCTGTAAACACGGCACTTACTCACAGCTTAGACATTTATTGTGATTCGGTTTTTACAGAGGAAACAGTTAGTGTTTTCGGTGAGTAACAGGTTGTAAGAATCGGAATCACTCAAGACATTCTAAAATATGTATATAATGACTCAAATTCTTAGCTTTCAGAGCCTCAAATTCTCTAAGAAGGAATTACTTTAAATAGTTGCAAAATAGTAAACTACGATGAAGCACTTACATGCAAGTACTTAAACTCAATAACGACACAACTTCTAATGTACACAGGTAACCCAAACTTAATATAAATATCCGAAAAGGCAAAATGTAGGAGAAATGAGCGAGAAGGTGGTGAAAGACAAATATAATGGTATAGGTTACAATTAACAAATATGAGGAGATTGTGGAAGAAATCAAAACTAGAATCGAGTATGAAAACCAAAACTATGTATATGAAAGCAATTACATTGCAAAGCTACTATGTGGAACAGAATCATAAATTTCGGACAGATAAGCAAGATGTAACGAAAGTACTAGAAAAACCAGAAGAGGCAGATTAGAAACAAAAATGGAAAGACTAAGATCAAAGCTCTATGGAAAATGAAACAGGAAACGCAATGTCGATAGTAGATGGTATGGACATCTTCCTCATGTGGAGTCCGAAAGAAAATATAGGAAGTGAGAAATGAAAAGCAACGGGGAACAGAAAACCTTGAAATACATGGAGAGACACCATTAAAAGGGGCGACAAGAAAGGGAAAAATGAACATGGAAGAATAGGAAATAGCAAGAAAGACAGAAAAGTATAGTCTTTACTTGGCAACAGTTTTGAAATCGATGGTTTGTGTGAAAGCATTCTCGAAGGCGTAAGTTTAGATTAGTGACATGTCTGAAAGAGAGCTTAGCTTGCAAATATTTAAAAAAATATATGTAGGTTTGCTTAGTAACATTCTTAAAGGCCACATGTTTGCTTGATGACCTTTTTGAATGCGATAGTTTAGTTTGAAAACGTTCGGAGGTATATTGTCAGTTTTTTTTGAAGATTTCTTTACTTGGTACCATTTTTGAACGGTTTGTTTGAAAATGCTTTTAAAGGCTACATTTTGTTTGGTTACATTTTTGAAGAAGGTGTTGGTGACATTCTTAAAGGACACATGCTTTGCTTATAACCTTCTTAAAGACGAAAGTTTAGTTAGAAGAATTCTTAGACAATAACGTTCGTTAACATTTTTAAAGGAGATATTTTTGATTGGCGATTTTTTGAAGGAGATATTGTTATTTTGCTTAGTGAGACTTCCGAATCATATGCTTGTCTGATGACCTTTATCAAGACAATGAGTTAGTTTGAAGAGATACATTCTTAACCAATATTCTTAGTTAACATTTTTGAAGGACATATTTTGGCTTGGCGCCTCTTTTTAAAGAAAATGTTTTGCTTAGTGACATGTTTGAAGGAGATATTTCAATAAAGTCGCTAAGCAAACGGATCTGCTTTAAAACTATTGGCAATTAACAATTTCTTCAAACCAAACTATGCTTTTCAAAAAGTCTGCATGAGACCTTTAAGGAGGCCACTGTTCCAAAATATTCCCAATTGAAACGTCTCCTTCAGACGCGTCACTAAGCAAGATATCTCGTTCAAAAAAGTCATCAAACAAAAACACCCCCTTCCAGAATGTTAGTAATAGTACCTAATAATGTTAATTAATATTTTTAAAGGAGATGTTTTTGATTGGCGTTTTTTTTTGAAGGAGGTATTCTGTTATTTTGCTTATTGAGACCTCCGAATCATATGCTTAAAGGTCACATGCTTCTCTGGTGACCTTTATCAAGACAATGATTTAGTTTGAAGAGAGACATTCTTAACCAATATTCTTAGTTAACATTTTTGAAGGACATAGTTTGACTTGGCGCCTTTTTTTAAAGGAAATATTTTGCTTAGTGACATGTTTGAAGGAGATATTTCTCTCAAAATTTTTGAAGAACATATGTATGCCTAGTGACATTGTTAAAGGCCAAATGCTTGCTTGATGGCGTTTTTGAAGACGATAGTTTATAACTGGAAAATATTCTTAAGTACTATTATTAACATTCTTAAAGGGAGGGTTTTGCTTGATGACTTTTTTTGCGGAGATCGTGTGTCCGGCTGATACAGCATTTACATTTGCAGTCGGCAGGTAGTGAGTTTGAACCTTACAGTGGTTACAACTTGCGCTTTCCGGCCATCATATAAACAGTTTTGGCGGTCGTTATTCCTGTGAAAAGGCATTCTTTCCTATGAATGGGTTAGACTAGCCACCTGTCCATCTCGCAGGCGACACCTTGTGTGTGATAGTAACAGGATCTCAGCCTATACTAAGGGGATGAAGCAAATAACTTTTGAAGGAAATATTTTTCTTAGTGATGTGTCTGAAGGAGACGTTTCAATTGGTAATATTTTGGAAAATTTTAATTATTCTTGTTTTTAGTGACATCCTTAAAGGTATCATGATATTTTGCTTGGAAATATTTTTGAAGACATGCTTGCCTAATGACATCGTTAAAGGCCAAATGCTTGCTTGATGGCCTTTTTGAAGGCGATAATATAGTTGCAAGACATTCTCAGCTATACTATTAATGGCATTCTTGAATGGGGTGTTTTTGCTTGATGACTTTTTGGAAGGAGAAATTTTACTTAGTGACGTGTCTGAACGAGACCTTTTAATTGATAATGTTTTGGAAGAATATAAGTGTTTACTTAGTAACATCCTTAAAGGCATCATGCTGGCCTAGTAATCTCTTTTAAAACCATAGTTAATTTGAAGAAATTTTTAATTGTCAAGTAGATCCGCTTGCTTAGCAACTTTATTGAAGGAGATATTTTGCTTAGTGGCATATTTGAAGCAGATATTTTGCTTGTAAATATTTTTGAAGACATGTTTACCTAATGACATTGTAAAGGCCAAATGCTTGCTTGATGGCCTTTTGAATTCGATAGTTCAGTTGGAAGACATTCTTAGGTACTATTACTAACACTCTGGAAGGGGGTGTCTTTGTTTGATGACTTTGTTATTGATATATTTTGCCTAGTGACGTGTCTGAATGAGACGTTTCAATTGGTACCTAATATTTTAGAACAGTGACATCCTTAAAAGTCTCATGCTGACTTTTTGAAAAGCATAGTTTAATTTGAAGAAATGGTTAATTGTCAATTAACAGTTTTAAAGGAGATCCGTTTGCTTAGTGACATGTTTGAAGGAGATATTTTCCTTAGTGACATGTTTGAAGGAGATGTTTTTTTTGAAAGATTTTTGAAGACATGTTTGCCTAGTGACATTGTTAAAGGCCAAATGTTTGCTTGATGGCCTTTTTGAAGGCGATAATTTAGTTGAAAGACAAGGTACTATTAATGACATTCTTGAATGGAGTCTTTTTGCTTGATTACTTTTTTTGATGGGAATATTTTGCTTAGTAACGTGTCTGAAAGAGACCTTTTAATCGGTAGTATTTTGGAAGAATATAATTATGTTTGCTTAGTGACATCCTTAAAGGCAAGTTGGTGAACTTGAATGGTTAATTAACAGTTTTAAAGGAGCTTTGTTTGCTTAGCAACTTTATTGAAACAGATATTTTGCGTATTGGCATGTTCGAAAAAGATATTTTTTTAAAGAACATGTGTTTGTTTACAACATTTTTACAGGCCACGCGCTTGCTTGATGGGCTGTTTGAAAGCGATAGTTTAATATGAACAAATTCTTAGCAGATATTGCCAATTACCAATTCTAAAAGATAAATTTTTGCTTGACTTTGAAAGCGACGATTTTGTTGACAATATAACGCTGCATATTTGCAAGTAATAGTTTTAAATTGCAATATTGCTGACCTGCGTCAACTACGATGTGTGATACTTATTGAAAACTTTTACTGATAATTTAATCTACCTTTCTGCGTACTGACATTTTGCAAATAACAATTTGAAAACGCAATGTCGACGTTTGATAATTGTGATGATTGACGAGCTTTATTTACTCACATACATTACACTTGTTGAATGAGTTTTGAATAAAAAAAAGGTTTATTCAGATTTGTTGTTCGAACTGAAGTTGAAGGAATTTAGTTGCAGTTTCATTTTTAATTTGCAATTTAAACTGCAATTATTCTTGAAACTTGTTGATTTATTGGATTCTAAAGAGAATTCTATAAGCAAGGTGATTTGAGTGATAACGTTCGATAATTGTCACAAAAATGCGTGCTTATTGATGTCACGAATGACAACATCAAACCTACAGTAGCAAATTATCAAGAAAAGAAGGTATAAAACATTCACAAACGAGCCTGTTTACTAATTTAGCTTGAAAGTATTTAGCTGGATATAAAAACGATTCTCATTATACCAATGGAAACGTTATGAAAAACTTGCAAGTTTAATATATGCAATTATCTAAATATCAACAAACCGTAAACTATAACAAAGCCCGTGTCCACACGTGCTGCCCTCGATATGATAATTTTTATGTCTTATGTAATTTTGCTGCATTTCGCAAAAATTCGCATTTTGTTGCACCGCTACATCGCCGGCCTTGATTGCGCGGGCATTGTTGTTGCAAAATTAGCACCTCGCGTACGCTAATTACCCAATTAACGGGTTTCTCCAAATCGATGGAAAGATTAATTGGCCGGTTGCGGCAGCTCCATTTTACCCGAAAGAGAGCTAAACGTTAGCGTTTAGGCTGATTTATAAACAGTAGCAATTGTGAAATTGTGGATTGCTGAGAACCGCTCCGGGGTTTCTCAAGTGATACTTAGTTTAGGAGCCATTGTTATGGGGACCACCTGGGTGTAGTAGGAATTATTTCGTTTTAATTGACAAACGTTAGAAGCAATTACTAAGATTTGTCTATTTTCACCCATGTATTTAAAGGGGACATTTTTAAATACTTACAGTTGGCCAACTCCAATAAAATATTCAAATTAGTTACTTGAAAGCTAGAGTTGTCTGTTGTCGGTAGCCATCTGTTTTATTTAGAAAAATGTTATATGAACAGCTATACAGTAAATGCTGACGCGACTGTCGATGAAGTGAAGCCGTCCAGCGGTCGAACCTTTTTTACAGTGCTACCCATTATCTTATTCCATTGAAATTTGGCAGGTCTTTATCTCCTGCTTTCTAGACAATGGATCAGTCCCAGACGTCGAAATTCTTTGAAGAATTATGTTGTCACTGAGAAGTTGCAAGGCCTATTGCCACACTTGTTTCAGGACTTTTATTTAAGTAAGTGCTGGTTATCTAATAAGGAAAATTATGCTCACAAATAGGTGCAAATCGGTTGGTCTTATGAATTTTTATTTTCCCTGTAGTTCTGTCGAAATGTAGGTTTGAATACTGTATTATTATGTCCTCCTATGTTTGTGCTTCTTAATACCTTGATACGATCGTCAGCCGGAATTTAAAAATTAAGCCGGCACATAAACACTCGCATCGATGTTAAAATTATGAGGGGGCCATAAATTGCCCCTAAAGCTTAAAGAAACGAACGTTCTCGGGCCTCGCCTTTCTATGACAAGCGACCGCCGTTAAACGGGAGTTCGGAAGTCCGTTTGACGCGAGCTGATAATTTCTAAAATAACAAGCACAGATGACAAATTTCTCGAGCCCCTGCAGTCGCCGTATCCAGTGTAACAAAGCTGAAGATGCCCTTAACCGGACAAAGCCGGGTTTCCTCTTTGCGCGCGGACGGAAGTAATAAAACAAGTCCATTAAAAACTCAAGCAGTTGACTCCTTCAAAAACGTCAGAACAAACTACTCAAAAAATTCCATAGAGCAGGGAAACAAAGCTTAAGCTACATAATTCACGGAACTCGGGAAGGCAAGCATGGTCAACAGGTCCACGACGACGGAGGTACAAAACACCGATCACCAGGGGCCATAAATTAACTGGCCGGCATAATGAAGGCTTGAAAAGGCCGGAGCCCAATCGCCCTAACGGCCGCACGCTTTTCAATCGCCAAAATCAGCCTTAAAAGCGCCAAGGGTAAAATAGTGAATATTCAGAAATAGCAATATCTATTTTAATTAAGGCTGTACAAATAATTGAACTCTAAGTGTTGGGAATCGAAGGTTGCGCAATATTTACAAGGAAGCCGACGGACGGCAGCCCAGCCCAGAATCTGGCGAATGAGCAGGCCGCGGAGGGAAATACGTTTGGAAATTACACAGTCGCCGCGGAGTAATTAAGCGGCGAGTTATATTTATCCCAATCAGGCCGTGTTGGGTATCAAAATTTAAGTTTTTTGTCCGGCAAGACGATGCAGCTAAAATCAAACCGCTAATTAGACGCGCCGGGAAATTAGCATGACGCCTTGCACAATTGCCTAAATGAATGCCCCCAGAAATCTGTCTTCACGCCACGGGCCAATAAGCATCGAGGGAGGCAGCTACCCCGGGGTTCAGGCCCTTTAAATAGAGAAACCCTGGCCTTAGGAAATCACTCTGCCTCGGCGGGTCGAACAAGCAGCCATCCTAGGATCAACAGCCACCTCCAGGAGTTCCAGCCAACCTCGAAGGAATCTGCCTAGCTTGGACTGCCGCTCACGGACTAGCCGCCCCTCTGGACTCTGCTACTCCCAGACTAGTTGCCTATCTGGACTCTGACGATTCAGGAAAGCTGCCCCTTCTGGACTCTGCCGTTCACGGAGCTCTCGCCCACGCTGGACCTAGAGCATATCACCTCCGTTGGACTTAGCACCGCCGTCTCCGCTGGACTCAGCCGCCTGCCGTCTTCGGGGAACTTTGACGTCGAGCCACTTCAGCCGCCGCCCCCGAGAGGAAGATCATCGGCCGCACCTGCCGCCTACGCGTTCTCAGGACGTCGAGCCACTTCAGCCGCCGCCCCCCGAGAGGACGATCAACGCCCGCGCCTGCCGCCTACGCCGTTTCCAGGAGGTCGAGCCCCTTCAGCCGCCGCCCCCGAGAGGAAGACCCTCGCCCGCACCTGCCGCCTACGCGTTCCCAGGACGTCGAGCTCCTTCAGTCGCCGCCCCCGAGAGGACGATCATCGCCCGTACCTGCCGCCTACGCGTTTCCAGGACGTCGAGCCACGTCAGCCGCCGCCCCCAAGAGGACGATCATCGCCCGCACCTACTGTCTACGCATCCCTAGGACGTCGAGCCACTTCAGCCGCCGCCCCCGAGAGGACGAACAACGCCCGCGCCTGCCGCCTACGCGTTCCCAGGGCGCCGAGCCACTTCATCCGCCGTCCCCGAGAAGAAGATAAGCGCCCGCTCCTGCAGCCCTCGCCGCTCTTAGGACGCTACGCCCTTCAGCCGCCGTCTCCGGAGAAACCCCACAGCAACTGACGACGGACGCCCATCCGCCATCTTCCTTTTCTGGGTTATATGTAGATATTCTCTAGTTTTAAGTTAATCTGTACAAAATAATAACTATAATAAATTGTTCTCCGATTAATCAACTGTTTAGCAGAGGGTAACTCCTCCTTTCCTCCTTCGACTGCCGCCATTTTATTTTGAGCTAGTTGGAGGTGTGTTAACCTACTTTACTACCTTGCCTTTAAACTATTACTCAGGGTTAAAATAATTTCTACTTAATGTTTATTATTAATTTTCAATTTAGTTAGTGTTACAAGCTCAATATAATGGTTTGGAAAGACCAACCAGTTTATGAATCTGTCTAAATTTATATTTCTGCCAGCCAGAAGGTTTTCTCACATAATAAGCTTTTGGTTAACCCGAAAGAATCTAAAATATTCTTATTCCCCACGTGTAGGAAGATCTAAACGCGCTTATGTATGATAGACGCTACAGTTATACACAGGATTTGAGGGCGTTTGCTCCAATATTCAAATGAAGGAAGGATATAGGTAGTGGTTAAACAACAAAGAGCTACTTTATCAAATTTTAAGGCGTCTCCTGGCGTGTTGTAATTGAGTCTAATGTTAATTTTAAACAAGGTCTGAAGGATAATTGCGGCTAAGTATGTTGTATGGGGTTCATGTTTTTATATTACTGGTTTGGCATTTCTTGAAATGTTAAAAACCAATATTTTTTCTCAGCTTACGGTTACGGTGTATACAGTTTCAACGATTGGATATGCTACATAAAATGTGCTTAAAAAGAAGACAAATTAAAGTCCACCGTGTGACAAAGCTCAGTTGATCAGAAGGAAATGTATCTATTGCCCTCTTAATATGGTAAAATTTAACGCCAGTAACTATTTTGATTTGATCTTTCATTATAAGTATCAAGTCCAATTTGGTAGCAGCAAGGTTCTGTCATACATTTTACTAAAGAATTACTCAAATTTAACATCAACAAGAAATTTTATGTTCTTCGTGAGCTGATGAAGGTCCTTCTAGCGATGTAAGTCTTTGATCTTGACAAAAACCGTAGGCTGTATGAAATTGCATTAGGTGTGTTATGGTAATAAGCAAATTTTGCGCAATATGAGGACGTGAATTACGAAGATTTAGTAAACTAAATTCAATTACATATATACGTTGGTGGCCCAATTTTTCCTTCCAAGGCTGAAACTATCCTTGTGGCTATAAAGCACCATTTTGTTGGTATACAATCCATAAGCTTAAATTATTCTGGGCGTGGTGTGGAATTTAATTATATAATTATGTCGCAGTCTGCTCTTGAGCTATGACAAGGACCAAGCAGGCCCACTAAAGTGTTAAGTTCAAGACAAAAACCTGGCATCCAAGCATTATCAGAGGGACGGTTTTGAATATCAAGATCACAGTCGTGGTTTGCAGTTCAGTGAACTAGTGGAGCTTCGCAGAAATATTATTGTAGATCTTGTGGTTTTCTCGGGTTTGTGGGTGTGGTGCGGTTATCCGTTAAACGCAATCGCTTGCGACCTGGGACTAGGACTTTGTTGGGTGAAGACGGCTATAATGTTACCCAAACAACTAATCTCGTGACAGTCTACGGGTTTCGATTAAAATATATTCCAAATAAGGAATTTGTATATCCAAATCTGCTCCAATGGGTTGTATAGGTGTGGTAAAACACCTGTTAACATCAAAATGCCATCTAGATAAGTAACCCCCGTTCTTCAGTCTCCACGAATCTATTAATAGTAACGGCACATTACAGCACAAGCTAAAATCAACATATCGTCAGGGTACCTAATATATGCTCAATTTCCACATTAAATTACAGCTATTGAAAAATGTTGGACTCTACCGTATGCTCAAATTTATAGCAGTTGTGTGATAAATCCAGATAAAGTCAAACTATTGGGGAATTAACTAATATTTTCAATTCGCTCCAATCTATTGATGTTACTCGTATATCACAATCCGTAGTAAATGTCGTCGGTATAATTGTTTTCTTATTTGTTGTATGCGCAAAGTTACTGAGATGGACATATGATAGAAATAACCAATCATGATCTTCAGTCTGTCAAAAGCTACCGTAAGAGGCGTGATAAATCTTAAAACGAGGGTAAATATCACCCTATTACTACTTTTTGGTTTTAAGTACGCACAAAATTACTGGAGTTGCTGGTGAATCACAGGTTAAAGTGGAAATATGATCCAAGCTATTTCAGCGGTATGATAAATCATCAGCTAAGAGCAAACATTGAAATATATTTGAGATAATTGAACTTGATCTTTAGTCTACGATTTTTAGTATGTACTCATGAAGCTGCGAAAGTCATAAGAATGTGAGAATATCGTGGAAATCAATAATTTTGATATTCAGTCCGTAAGAAGTTTTTTCAGCGATGTGGAAAACCATAAACTATAGTGAAGTATCGTCCCTATGGCTATATTTTAATGATAAATATGCATAAAATTACTAGAGTTCCATGGTAAATCACAAGCCAAGCTGTAAAAGTGATCAAGATCATTAATGCTTATGTTCACACTGCTTAAAGGTAATCGTGGTCGAGATAATGAATTCTGATGTTAACACTGCTTGAAGTTGCTGAAGCTATTGAAGCACTATGGTAAATCAAAAGCCAATGTTCAAATGTGGTCGAGATAATTAATTCTGGTGTTCACGCCGCTTGAAGCTGCTGGAGCAATATGATAAATCATAACCCAAGGCTAAATATGGCCTAAAGAACTAATTCTGATGTTCAAACTGCTTGACGATGTTGGAGCAGTATGATAAATCACAGTTCAAGACGTAAACATGGTCGAGATAATTAATTATGATCTTCCCACTGCTTGAAACTCTTGAATGAGAATGTTAAATAAAATAAAGGTGGAAAATGGATGATATAATTAATTCTAATGTTCACACTGCTTGGTGCTGTTGGAGCAGTATGACAAATCGCAAGGCAAGGTGCAAATCTGGTCGAGATAATGATTTATGATGTTCATCACACTGCTTGAAGCTGCTGGAGCTATTGGAGCAGTATGGTAAATCAGTAGCCAATTTGCGAATGTGGTCGAGATAATTAATTCTGGTGTTCACGCCGCTTGAAGTTGCTGGAGCAGTATTAAAACACAACTCAAGGCGTAAACATGGTGTCGGTAATTAATTCTGGTCTTCCAGCTGCTTGAAGCTGCTAAAGCAGTATGATAAAGCACAATCCATGGCGTAAATATGGCTGCAAGAACTAATTCTGATGTTCACACTGCTTGAAGATGTTCGATCAGTATGATAAATCAGAATTCAAGGTGTAAATATGGTCGCGATAATTAATTCTGATGTTCACACTGCTTGATGCTGTTGGAGCAGTATGGTAAATCGCAAGGCAAGGTGCAAACCTGGTCGAAATAATAAATTCTGATGTTCACACTGCTTGAAGCTGCCGGAGCTATTGGAGCAGTATGGTAAATTACAAACCAATGTGCAAATTAATTCTGGTGTTCACGCTACTTCAAGCTATTGTAGCAGTTTGGCAAATCACAAGCGAATGTACAAATATGGTGGAGATAATTAATTCTGTTGTTCTCGCTATTTGGGGCTATTGTAGCAATATGGTAAATCACAAAGCGAAGGTGTAAATGTAGTCGAGATAATTCATTCTATGTTCACGCTGTTTGAAGCTGTTGGCGCAGTATGGTAAATCACAATCCAAAGCGTAAACAAATTCATAATAACCAATTTTGATGTTCCTGTTACTTAAAGCTATTGGAGCAGTATGGTAAATCACAAGGCAATGTGTACACACTGCGAAAGAATTAATTTTGATGTACACACGGCTTGAAACTGTTGAAAGAGTATGGAAAATCACAAGTCAATGTGTAAAGATGGTTGAAATAATTAATCCTGTTGATTCGATTGTCTGAAGCTATTAAAGCAGTATGGTAAATCAGAAGCTAAGTTGCCAATACGCTCGAGGTAATTAATTATGATGTTCACACTGTTTGAAGCTATTGGAACAGTAAGGTAGATTACAAGCCAAGGTGCAAACTTGGTCGAGATCATTAATTCTGACGTTCACACTAGTTAAAGCTGTTGGAGCAGTATGGTAAATCACAAGTGAAAGTACAAACGTGGTCGAAATAATTAATTCTGATATTCATGCTATTTGAAGCTACTGGAGCAATAGATAAATCGCAAAACATAGTTGTCAAGATAATTAATTCTAATGTTCACACCGCTGGAGCTTTGGAGCAGCATGGTAAATAACAAGCCAAGATGCAAACATGGACGACACAATTAATTCTTATGTTGACGCTGCTTAAAGCCAGTTGATCAGGATGTTAATGTGGTGTAAGATGGTAACTCACAAGCCTAAGATGCGAATATGGTCGAGATAATTAGTTCTGATGTTTACATTGTTTGAAGCTGTTGGAGCAGTGAGGCAAATCACAAGTCAAGATGCAAACATGGTCAAGATAATTAATTCTGCTGTTCATATATCATACGTAAATAACGATCCAAAGCATAAACATGCTTGACATAATTAATTCTGATGTTCACTACTAAAGGCTAGGTGTATATCTAGTCGAAATAATTAGTTCTAATGTTCATACTGCTTGAAACGATTGGAACAGTATGGTAAATCTCTAGCTAAGGTGTAAACGTAGTCAAGATAATTAATTCGTATGTTTACACTGCTGCAAACTATTAGAACGATATGGTAAATCACAACCCAAGGTGAAAACTTAGTCAGGATAATTAATTATGACGTTAACACTACTTCAAGTTGTTGGAGCAGTAGGGTAAATTACAAGCAAAGATATAAACGTGGGCGAAATAATTAATTATTATGTTCATACTACCTGAATCTGTTGAAGCAGCACTGTAAATCAGAAGGAATGTTCACACTGTTTCAAACCATTGGAGCAGTATGGTAAATCTCATGCCAATGTGTAAACGTGGTCGAGATAAGTAGTTCTGATGTTCACACTGTTTAAAGCAAATGGAGCGGTGAAGTAAATGACAAGCCAAGGTGCACACAAGGTCAAGATAATTAATTCCGGTGTTCATACTGCGTAAAGCTATTGTAGCAGTATGGTAAATCACACACCAAGGTGTAAACGTGGTCGAGATAATTAGTTCTGATGTTCACCCTACTTGAATATATCTGAGCAGTATGGCAAATTAAAAGGTGCAAACAAGGTCGAGATAATAAATTTTGATGATCATACTGCTTGAAACCATTGGGTCAGTATGGTAAATCTCAAGCCAAGGCGTGAACGTGGTCGGGATAATTAATTCTTATGTTCGTACTGCTTGAAGCGATTGGAACGGTATGGTAAATCACAAGCCACTGTTTGAAGCTATTGGAGCAGTGATGTAAATCACAAGCCAAGGTGCAAACATGGTTAAGATAATTAATTCTGATGTTCATACTGCGTAAAGCTATTGTAGCAGTATGGTAAATCACACACAAGGTGTAAACGTGGTCGAGATAATTAGTTCTGATGTTCACCCTACTTGAATATATCTGAGCAGTATGGCAAATCAAAAGGTGCAAACAAGGTCAAGATAATAAATTTTGAAGATCATACTGCTTGAAACCATAGGATCAGTATGGTAAATCTCAAGCCAAGGCGTAACCGTGGTCGGGATAATTAATTCTTATGTTCGCACTGCTTCAAGCTATTGGAATAGTATGTTAGATCACAAGCCAAGGTGTAAATCTGGTCAAGATAATTAATTATGATGTTTACACTGCTTGAAGCTGTAGGAGCAGTATGGAAAATTACAAGCCAAGGTGTAAATGTGGTCGAGATCATTACTGCTATTGAAGCAGAATGGTAAATCAGAAACCAAGGTGCAAGTAAGATGTAGATAATTCATTTCGATGTTCACACTGCTTGAAACCAGTGAATCAGCATGGAAAATCGCAAGCCATGGTGTAAACATGGTCGATATAATTAATTCTGATGTTCACACTACTTGAATCTGTTGGAGCAGATGGTAAATATGGCAAATATGGTTGGGATAATTAGTTCTGATCCTCACACTTCTTGAAGCTAATGTAACAATATGATAAATGGCGAACTAAGGGTAACGCAAACAGGTTTTGCGAAACTTTAAACTGCCGTATTTAGATTATCCTCTAGATATATAAGTCTCTTCTTTAGTCTTGGAAAGCTATTTCGTATGTGTTAAATCACAAGCTGAGCTCAAGATATTGTCCAGTTGACCAATTTTGATCTTAACTGCTAGTTTTGTGGTAAACTCTAAATTGCTGACAAAATGGTGCCGAGATAGCTAAATTGTCAATCTCCTGTCTGTTTAAGGCGATTACGATGATGCAGAATATCCCAATGTGCGGGAATTGATTGAAAGCTGTGTAAAATTCAGAAATTAAGGTCGAATTAGTCTATTCGAAGTACAGAACTGTGATCACAAATATTGTCGAAATAATTACCTTTTGATCTAGTCTCATTTAAGTTATTATGAAGACGCGGCACTATAGAATTTTGGCTTAAAATGTTGTGGTGCTAAGTAAACTCGACCTTTGGTTTACTCAGTGGTATTGTGGTATTACTTCCGTTGTTTAGTAAACCTCCGATTTGCAGACGACATTGTATTAATAAGTAACAATCTAAACGAACTGGGCGACATGCTCTTAGAACTTAAAATAATGTCGGAGAAAGTGGGTCTAACAATGAATTTAAATAAGACCAAAGTAATGACACCTGAAGTAACACCAGTGAACATTGGCGATGTCACTATCGAAAACTTGAAAGAATACGTATACCTTGGACATTTAATAAATCTCGAAAAGGAGAACCAAAAAGCAGAGGTGAACAGAAGAATCCGGATGACTTGGGCTGCCTCTGGAAGATTAAGTTGGGTGGGTGATGTTGCCAGGCAAGACGATATAAAATGGACTAAACGTATACTAAACTGGCGCCCTAGAAGACACAAAAGAGCTGTTGGACGTCCACAGAGCAGATGGATAGACGATGTGAAAGAGAAATTGGGAAGAGGGTGGCAGCAAGTGACAAGGGATAGATCAGAATGGAAAAGACAAGGGGAGGCTTATGTCCAGGAGTGGACGGAAAAAGGCTGTTAAAGAAGAAGAAGTAAATTTTAGTGAATCACAAGCTATTATACTGAAGTTATTAGGGCTACATTAAATCGCGACCTAAGTACCTATGCACTCAAGTTACGTTTATCTTGGCTCGTCGTATAGTATATTGCAAGCCAGGACCAAAATACTGTCGTTGCAACTAGTATTAAATCTTCGACTTCGATGCTATTTCACTGGTATCATATAGCAATGCTCAGTGTTGATCTCCAGTATATTCATACTATGATGTGTTTTAGTGGTGTGGTAAATTACAAGCTACTTTTCTTGAGTTTGGACTGCTGTGGCAGTGGCGTAACTAAGATTTTGCTCTGGGGGGTGTTCTGGGAGAGTGATCAACCTTACAATAAGAATAACAAATTGAGGGTACCATAATATAGTTTGATCAAAAATTAATCTCATCTAGTATGGCTGTGGAAGTGCAAACCAACGCCTTTAAAATTGGCTTACATACTTATATTTAATTCAAACTGTCAAATTGTATTATGAAATATTTTTTATCCATCTAATTACAATATTATATTGAAATAAATGAATTTGCACGTAAAAGTAATGTAATTGTCCAACAAATAAGCTTGCGCCGGTCGAATACACACTTAATCTTAAATCTAACCTAATAATAAAATATATTGGAGCCAGTTTGAAAGGTAGCAATTTGTTCTTTCATAGCTATACTATATGAGATTAATTTTTGATCATACTTTACTTATTTACGTATAGAAGGTCGGAAGAGTAAGATTACGCCCATAGCCAAAATTTGAGGCCCGACGGGCCTTTATTTGGCTAAGGGCGTAATCTACTTTCGGGCTGATGTACGTACGTTTTACGCACATCTGCATGGAACAAACACTTACAATAAATTTAGGTTTTTTTAATGCCAAAAATTGCTACCACAGTTAAGGTGCCGGGCGGTAAAGTAATTTGCGGGCGGTAAAGTAATTGGGGGCAGCAAAGATACTTTACCGCCCGCATTTTTATTTTACCACCCGCAAATTACTTTACCCCCGCCGGGCGTAATGTTGTACTTGCGGTCGTGGTAACTAAAATGTAAACTTTCATTTTCGGCTCGGTTGTTCGTAAAGTATAGTTGATTTATATAACTTGATTTAACTTCTTGACAGTGTAGACCACCTAGTTACATTTAAGAATTTACTAACTGATGTTGACAGACGTCTATTTAAATAGATGAAATTAACTAGTGTGGCATTTTATTTGCTCATTAACCAAAATAAGTCAGAAATAATTATTTGCTAAATAAATAACAACTTAGATTGCTTGTAAAACAAAATTGCAAGATATGCCTGTCATTGCAATTACTCTAACCTATGAAAATATTAAATGTCACTTTGACTGTAAAAAATAGTTAAATTGACACCATTATAATAAAAAATGAAATAATACATGTATGTATGTATGTATTATCGATAACCTCATTTACCTTGCAGTGCAGAAGCTGGTGCTTTATGCGCTTGCATCTGGTGGTACAATGCTCAACTTGCCCCGGATTCGGGATACAACGTTGGAGCGCGCCTTTTGCGCTTGTCCAGCAACCATTATGTGAGATGTGTGTCATGGTGATGTATTAATTCAAAATTTTAAAAATGGTCAAGTCCGAATTCCGAATGTAATAATTGATATTCAATCATACGTTACTAAAATGTAGTTTTAGATTTTTAAGACGAATTTGAGTTATTCCTAAAGCCTTTGGTGGGTGTTCCGACACCCATATCACCCCCCATAGTTACGCCACTGTGCTGTGGTAAAGCTGATAAAGCTAACAATGTAATATCTTCAGGCCAACCTTTTTTGTTTCTTGTTTTGCTAGAACATCAGTGACAGTGATGTAAAAATAAAAACAACGAGGAAAGACATTTCTGCTTTTTAGTCGATTTGTAAAAGCCAGTGGCGTAACTATGGGAGGTGATATGGGTGTCGGAACACTTCCCAGAGGCTTTAGGAATAACTAAAATTTGTCTTAAACAACAAATCTAAAATTACATTTTAGTAATGTATAACTGAATACTAATTATTATATTCAGAATTCGGACTCGACCATTTTTAAAATCCGATCTCAACGAACACCCTTCGGACGTGATTGCTGAGTTCAAATTATACCGGAAATTCCAAAATGTACAAAATCTTCCATATAAGATTGCAATGGATGCAGGGCCGGACTGGCGAAAGAAATCAGGCCGGGAAAGAACGAGGCGCGCCAATATGGTCGGGATGGTGGTCTGGCGACCCCCCCTCCCACATGGGGATCTTCCGGACTCCCCCCCCCCCCCCAATCGGTAAAAGCATGCAAATATTGACTCTTACGATTCTAAGAACTTTTTTTAATTGAAGAGAAATTCATACATCGATCTTGAGCATCGGCACAGTAAATTGTCAATAACTCTTTGATTAAAATGTTCACAGTTCAAAGAAGAAAAAGTGAAAAATGCAACTAGCTTTTTATGCACAAAACATGTATTAAAAACTGACAAGCAAGCCTAAAATCGTATTTTAAGCGTCAGGGACTTCTTCGAAGAGGAGAAACGTCGGATTACATAGGTCAAGAATGGATTGGTTTGAATAATGCGCTATTTAGAGTATCCCTTACATTAAAGGTTAGGTATACGTCAAATTCTTTCTAAAGTCTACTACCTGCGATCGAAATGATCTTTTTGAATTTCAATGCAATATAAGACATACGTTTTAAACGCTATGTTTTGTTATTTCTGACGTCACAGAAAAAGGGTAATGTGTAGACTTTACCTACTGCCAAGAAGTTAAATCAAGGCCTACCGCAAGTCCTGTAGAAATGAAATCAACTATACTTTATGGTACGCTCATTTTTTTTTTAAATTCTTGAAAGGTTGATCACTCTCTCAGAACACCCCCCAGAGCAAAATCTTAGTTACGCCACTGGTAAAAGCTACTTACTTTCGTACCTCGTTCTCAATCTCAAAGCACAAACCAATACGAAAATATCGTCGATCTTGCTAACGGTGTTGGGTCAGCGCTGGGTTTTATTTAAATGACGTATTAAATCAAGCTGAGAAGTGAGAACGTTTAATCAACGAATGATTTCTTACATAGTTTGCTTGAAGCGATTATAATAGTCTAATACAGTGCTAAACTTGCATTAGTGTGGTAAATCAGCAAAAAAAAAATCGATTACTTAATAATGCGCTGTAATTGGAAGTTAATGGTGTGGTTAAACACAAGCTATGATCCAACAATAATCAATATTATTTTGCATGTCATTCTTCTCCAAACTATTGGCAAATATCAAATATCATCAAGATAACTAACGCTGCTATTTGCCACTCAGCTGGAATCCACTGCAGCAGTGTGGTAAATCGCAGCCAAGAATATAATATTATCAAAGGGATTATATTTGTTTTTAAGGATGCAAAGAGTGATGAAAAACGGTAATGGTACTATTTTTGCACTTGACCGTCTCGAATGGATTGCATTGTGTAGTAAATCACAACACAAAACAAAAATATCGTCGAGATAACTAACATCATTCTCCACACAGCTGGACTCGCTGCAATGGTGTGGTAAATCACACCGCCAGTCGGTATGCATTCAAATACCGGAGTCTAAATTTAGTTCCTTCAACTTTCACCCGTAGAAACGCAAATGTGACTAAACTCCGTAGGCCGCATTCCAGCGTTGCGTGCCAAAAGTGAAAATCTGCATCCACGGCCTATTGCCGCGGACGCAACAGCTGTAACAAAGAAAATGCGCGGGCACATCTCGTCTTCGGAGTTTCCTCGCGGCCTTGTAATAATTACAGCGAGCACATAAATTACCAGAGAAAGTGCCTGCTGGCAGATCGGCGCATCGAAGTGGGTTACGCAGTGCGTGGGCGCCCACACAAGGAAAACACAAGCCCGTTTACGGATAATCGCTGATGTCACCGGGAAGATCTTTGGCTGACCGATGCACCCAATCGGGAAATTCGAGTTGGCTGGGCTGCAGCAACCGGAATCTCCAACTGTTGTGCATCCAAGGCTGTCCCACTTTCGGGCTTCGCTCCCGGATTTGGCTTTGGCATTCGCAGCGGAAATTGGAGCAATTATTGGCTTTAAATAACAGCAGAAAACTGGTCTGTCCCACGCTGATTGTCGCAGGTGTCTGCCCGATTGGGTTGCCTGCTAGATGAGTGGGTCAGTATGGTAAGCAGCATCGTAAGGAAGCATCCTGGTGAGTTTTCTGGGACAGTGGCAGATCCTCACCGCGCTGTTATGCAGTAGTGACCTCTGGAAGAGAAAGAAGCAGACTAAAGAGTAATCAACCGAAATGTCGAATCGAACTAATGAGCCACCACTTGGGTTTTTTAAACTAAATGTCACTTGCTTCGCGATTACATTCATCCTTGATCTGCTTTGTGTAATTGCAGATTCTGGTAAATTATATGTTAGGTAGGATTACGTAGACGCTGGTTACGCTGGTTGCGCGTGGGTACAATAAGCCTCGTTCGAAGTACTTTGGATTCTGTAAACGTGAAGGATCTTCGTGTTGCAGATTCATCAGCAATATATATAGTAAAACTCGAGACTCATTGATAAGCCGAACCAACCTGAAGCCTGAAAAAATCGTGCTAAAAATTCAGTATAATATAAAAAAATTTGTAAATTTTAGTTGCACTAATTTATGTTTTATGAGTGATCTAAGAGAGAAATAAGTAGTCAGCTGTCAAAATTATGAAACTTTTTTGAAAATGATTGTAGAGTACTATAAGTTAGTATATATGAGAGTAGAAGTCGGCGACA
>OW679201.1:93281476-93349247 GCA_940337035.1 Agriotes lineatus
ACTCCAAGTTTGATAAAATTCGTTCAGCCATTTTGAAGTTATTAACATTTCTTTCCAAAAATGTTCGGACACCCCCCACCACTTTCCCTTAAGAGATAGAGCAAAAAGCATTCAACAGAAAAGAATCGAATTTATCTCAGCTTTAAAACGGTGTCATTTTAGCTATCTGTAATATAAGACTATTTCTCAAAAATATGGGATTTAAAATTCAAGAATGCGATTACGCCCCCTGGCGGCCATTCTAGAAACTTAAAAATAATTTCCAGCATTTTCTCTTGGCCGCTTTAGTTATAAATGTTTTTACCCCAAGTCTTTACGACAATTACTTTTCGAGATAGTGCCCTTCTTAATTGGCCACCCGGTACAAGTACATTTTAAAAAATATACTCGTGGACTGAGTACCGACTACACTAAAAGTACTCAGAGTACAGTTACTGAGTACTTGTATTCGAGTACCGGACAGCTCTGCTAACAAAATTGAATGTCGTGCCATCCAAATGTAAGCACAGTAACCTTATATCGTTATTAGCCAAAACCATAGCTCACTCAAGTCCATTTTCTACAGAAAAGCATTAATTTTAACTCAACATTTTTAAAAGAACAGAAAAACTACAACAGCTGCTACTTACCGTTAAAGATTCGGACTGTACAAATTTACGAAGCTTTGTGAGAAATAACAAATGATAGAACAGAAGGCTCAGATACAAGATTTCAAGCAAACTTTTTAATAGCAAAAATTACATTTACTTAGTTTCATTTGTTTCGTTATTATTCTAGATTAATTCTTCTTTTATCTCTTTTTTTTGATCGTATTCCCTAGTGCTGTTTTACTTTGAATTGATGGAAGAAATGTTGATCACCAAAACAAGTGTTTAACAGTAACACTTCTATAAACTTTAAAAAAATTGGTAAATAATAATAACATGATATTTGAAGTAAAATTAATGTGGTTGGTAAAATGCTGAAAATCCTGCTTCAATGGAACGTCTGAATGTTTAAACAATTAAGCAATTCAGCTACTAGTACAGTAAAGATAGCTTAAAAATTGTCAAAACTCAAACATCCAAAACAAAAAGTTCTATCCTGCGGCAAACTGTTTAGTACTCTCCTCTTAAGGTGGGTTCAGACTTGTATCGTATCATCGTATCGAATCATGATACGCGATACACGATACGCTGATACGCAGACGGCTTGTTTTCAACCCCGTTTACTCTTATCCGTAACATGTGCGTTTAGTTTTTCACTGTAGTGCTTCCGTATCTTTTAGTTCCAAGTCATCTCCCGAGAAAATAATGTCGACGGTACAGTTGACTGCTGCCAGCTAATTTTTCTTCACTATGCATTGACAAAGAAGAAAAGGAAGCTACGGCGTTGGTGGATGAAACAGTTTTTGCGAATCGTAAAGTGTACAGTGGTTCAAGCTTGTTGCATGATTTAAAATTGTCATTTGCGATTTCCTGCCATGCATCATTCTTCTTTAAGCGATTAAAAGATCTTTTGAGTTCCAAATAACACTTCTCTGTTTGTAATAATCTATAAATTCTAAAACTAGTTCCCGTGACCACTCCATGGTAGTACGTCTGTAAACGTCCAGACTTGAAGCAGCACTAATGATTGAGCTGTTCAGCATATCAGGGTGCAGATCGGGATTGTTTGGGTTTTGCCGTCCACACTACCTGTATCGAGATCACGTATCATTTCTTTGATGTTACGCTGAAATACCGACTCCTGATGGGTAAAGGTCGTGTCGTACTTATCTGCGTATCAGCTTGACACGAAGATATGATACGCAAATACGATACATCTGAACCCACCTTTAGTAAGTGGTAAAAAGGTGCACGACCCCACGCATCGAGTTTAAGCGGTAGGGGGGTGGAAAGGTGGTAAAATGGTAGGTTTCAACAGTTTTTCGCAAATATTTCTTTAACTATGAGGTTATCAGGTTAGGTTTTGTGTCAGTTTGGCACAGACTGATGCAAAACCTAACTTGCTAACCTCGAATTTGACATAGACTTACAATTCCACCAACATATTATTCATAAAACAAATATTTCAAAGACAACTTGGAAAAGCATTTATAATCACCTGGTATAATGGTACAGATTACCCACTTTGTAAAAGCGCAGAGGATGAGATGGCTGTGCCATGTAGAGAGGTTAGCGAGCAGCAGACTTACAAATGCAGTGCTAAGAATCACCTTGCTAGGAGACAGGAGAAAAGGAAGGCGAAAGAGAAGATAGATACAGGTAGTGAAAGAAGACTTGGAGGAAAAAGGAGTTCAAAATTGAAAAGAAAGAGGTGCACCACCGAAAGGAGTGGAGGAAGATTATAAAGCTATCGGTCTAAGGGCCTGTAAACGCTACTATATACACCGCCGTTCATTTGAAGTGGATCACTTACAGAAACTAGTTTCTATGGCATTTTTTCTAAGCTATTCATAGTAAAATTTTGTTTGTACTATGGCTAGTAATCGAGTTTTAACTATTGTTTTAAAAATATTAAGTAGCCACATGTAATTTTTAAGTCCTATCATTGTTAATAAGTACGCAATAAGTCAACAATGCATAACTTCCAGTTAAGTCTAATCTACAAACTGGCATTGTTTAAAGCTGTATGTATTAATGTATGTATGTAATAATAACTAATTAATAATTGATCAATTTTTATCAAACAACAAACAAAACACACCAAAATTATCAAGTTTCTTTACTAGAAGTTAAGCATTGTTGACATATCGCGTATTTATTAAAAATAATATTACTTAAAAATGAAGTGTGGCTACTTGATACCTTTAAAACAATCTTTAACTCGCTTCTTAGTAATAATAAAATATTTGAGACAAAAGCAAAACTTTTTCTTTATTTTATAGCACAACTTATGACAATTATGTTTTGAATAACACATTATTCAAATGTACACCTCGGCTTCGTTTGCAGGATCGAATCCGATGAACCCAACTTTCGGTAACTTTGTGCAATACATCAGGTATAATTTCATTAATGCAGCGTTCGATGTTCAATTTCAAAGCGTCAATAGTTCGAGGTTTATTGGCATAGACCAACGACTTTAAATATCCCCACAAGCAGAAGTCCAAAGGTGTTAAATCACAACTTCTTGGAGGCCAATTAACAGTTCCATTTCTGGAGATTACAGACTCACCAAACTTTTCTCTCTTTTTATAAAATTTTTGGATAATAACCAAACGTTGTTGAAGCGTGTATTTTGACATGATGAATTTTCAAACTATACTAAAAACAAATAACAGCTAGTGAGATTTCTAAAATGTTAGAGACGGTTGCTATGACGTTTTAAAAACATATCGTTCCTATTGGGAAACCGTATACAAACTACATTTTCTTATGAAAAAGTCATCGAAACTAGTTTTTTAACTGATCCACTTCGAATGAACGGCAGTGTATATATAGTAAAAAAAAGTGGTAGTTTCTTCACAATTTTTCGTTAAAAAAAGATGAGTTTCATGATCATTATGTAAAAATAAAATTATTGAAGCACTGTCTTGATCATATAATCTCGATGGTAGTAATATCATTAAAAGTCTTCCACATAATATTTCAAATATCAAAAAGGTACAGAAAATAAGTAAAAATATATGAAGATCTAGATAAAGCATTGGAACAAAATCCAGCACATTAGGTACACCTTAATTGTATGAGATTTAGCACAAAGATAGGTAAGCAACGGCCTAGTGTGTAGGTAAATTCGGAATAGAGACAGTAGAGGCAGGACTACAGTAAATTTCATGGAAGGCAGACATCACAAAAGAAGTAAGTACTTAAAAATGCATCACAGAAAAAAGACCAAATAAGCTGATAGAAAAAACCAAAAAGTTGATATGCATGAGAAATAACAAAAAATTAAATAGGGTCAAGTGGTGTAAATACGAGACAGCTAAAATTTAGGGTAAAAACAAGACACTACATTTAAAAATACTAAAATGCATTTTAACTACACGGAAAAATCACTAAGTTGCAGTTCAAACCCTCTATATTCAGATCCCATAATGACTTAGTTTGGTCTGCATTTATAAATATCTGTAATTAATTCTCTTCGCAACAGCTACCATTTTGATGCAAAAAACTTTCATATTCTAGGTGCATTCTTTCAACGTAGCGCATAAACGGGTAATCGGATCGGCTCGGGAAATATCGCATTTGAAAGATAAGGCTTACGAACAAAGAAAGCAATTAATCCAATAATACGCTAGCTTAAATCGATAAAGCACTGACTCATCTCGGTTTGGTCCACCCTGATTGCATAATTTATTAAAATTATTAAATACGGATCTGTCTCCGCATAAGCTCAACCGCGCATTTCCTGCACTGCCTTCCTTTGAATTCACTGTTTTATTTTCCACACATTTTTAAGTTCATATGCTGTCTCCTTTTCTGCACTTTCTATAACCCTTGCCTCTTGATTCTTACGGTTTCCTTCAAATGCTTTAATGCCTTCATTCTTATCTGCTCGTTGCATGTTCATAAGCTTATCTATCTTTCAATTACCTTTCTTATAAAACCCTAACTGAATTTCACTATTAAACTGTACCTGAATTCTACGCTTCATTCCCTTGAGTTTGCGATCCATCTTGTAATTATTAAATTTCATTCGGCTTGGCATTTACTTTAGCATAAACGTACTCAATTAACTGTTCAAATTGAGCTATTGCGTTCATTAATTAATTATTCTGCAATTACTGGCATCTCATTACAAATGTATTCATTCTGGCAAATTCAAATTTTAGCTGCAGTTATATAAAATATCTCACTCTGAGCTTTCATGAAATGTCCATTAATTTGGCAATGCTAACAGAGTTGATTGGTAGGGCTTAAAACCATAGCAGTATATGCTCGGCTGTGCATGTTATTAAGTCTTCAACACAGGTGCAAAAACGAGACGGCGTGAAGTGCAAAAATAAGACATTCGGTAGCAAAAAACAAGACACCTCAACCGCAATGCCAAAAGTTTATCTTAAAAAGAAGCGGCCCTACGATAACTCAGATATTGCTAAAGCTTTAAATCTAATTGAAAAAGGAAAGCTTTCTTTACGGGAAGTTGCTAAAAAAATGCAGATTGATAAATCTGTTCTTAGTCGACATCAAACCGGTGTGATTAAGAAACAAGGGAGGAAAACTTCTTTAATACAGGAAATGGAAATAGATCTGAGCAATACAATTAAGACAGTGGCAAAATGGGGCTTCGCTCTCACTAAAAATGAAATATTGAATCCTGTTCAAGCATACGTCCAAGAGATGGATCTCAGCACACAATTCAAAGATGGCAGGCCTGGCAGTGATTGGTTTACAAGTTTTTGTCAACGCCACAAACTCAGCCAAAAAAAAATTAGAACAATTAGAGAAATGCAGACGCACGTTAACCAGCGACGTTATACATTATATATGGGTTTTACGAAAGACTCGAAAAGACGATTCATGATCTTAACTTAACAAATAAGCCAACGCATATTTGGAATCTGGATGAAACCAGTTTTTCAGCAGACCCTACTAGGATTAAAGGTGTTGCGGAAAAGGGCCAGAAGATTCATAGGAACATAGAAGGGCCAGGCAAAGAAAACACCACTGTGATGGCATGCATTTCGGCAGCGGAAATTTTACTTCCATCACTAATAATCTTTCAATGTGCGAATTTGTGGAGTAGCACATTTAGCAAAATATAACTTTATTGAAGCTGCCACCACACACCACGGATATATTACAACCACTTGATAAGTGTTGTTTCGGCCCACTGAAACTCAAATGGAATAATGCTCTCATAGAATGGCAGAGGTTTAACCAAAGAAAATTAATAAAAAGCGAATTTTGAATGATGGATTATCCGAGGAGGTCATAAAATCATCTTTTGCGAAAACGGGAGTTAATCCCTGCAAAAAAGAGCGATACTCCGTGCATCTTTTGAATCCTGAAAAACTAAAAAAATTCGAAGAAAGGGTTACGACAGAAGACGTGTTAGATCCTTCTGAAAACATAGAAAATCAAGAAGAACCGTTAGTACCTGCTTTAGGAGTTGCCAGTAGTTCTACACTGCTTCCAGGATCTACTGATTCTTTAGCATCAAAGAAGAGGACAGACAGTCCATCGTTTGAGTCACTACTTTTATAAAAAATTCTCCGAACTACCCCTACAAGTAATCAAAGAAGGAAAATAGATGCAAATGCGAAAGTGTTAACTACCGAAGGATTTCTAGAAGAAATTAAGGAAAAGGAAACAAAAGCCAAGGACCAGTAGAAAACAAAAGCACAGTAGCACCAGTACTAGTGAAGACGAGGTAGCGAACAATTGCAGGGTTACTTATCAGGATGAAAGTGACTTGGAAAATATTTCTTTAGAAGATATCATAGCCGAAGAAAACATAACATCCGATTTTGAGGACTGTGAAATAGATAAGCAGGAGGAACTCAACAAATATACTCGTCAAATTTGCATCTAAAACTAACATAGTTTATTTTGTTGATCAAATTGATGAAGAAAGGAAGACGAAGTTGATGTCAGGTATCTAAAACGTCAAGGCAATAAATTTGTTTATCCCGAAATTGTGGAAAAATGCGCGGTATTGAAGTCAGATATTGAAGAAAAATTACCAGCTCCAAAACTGCAAGGAGGTACTTCACGCACGGCCAATCAGTATATATTTTCTATAGATTTTACCAAATATAATGTGAGGTACTAAATAGGCTAGTCACTTGCAATTTTGGCTTCTTACATGTTTTAAAAAATACTTTAGTATTGTTGTTTCTTTATCAAAAAATTTTGTTTCATTAATGTACCCTTACACTTTTGTGCTACCATTCTAGCGTCTGTTTTTGGTTAATATCTTCATCACCTGTCTGTCTCCTATTTCCCCTAGCCAGCTAAACTATATGGTCTTATGAAATTCATCGTGTCTTGTTTTTTACCCACCACTGTCTCGTTTTTGCCCAAAATGTAGGTTAAAAATGAGACAGTATTTTTATTTTTTACTCAATTTTGGAAGCAAGGAAGGAAAAAATCAGGTAGCTAATCTTACTTACCATCCAAAGGGGAATTGCTGAAAAAATAATCAAGTTAATATGATCACTTTTAATCCCCGAAAAATTAAAAGATACAGTCAACCGGGAGAAAGTCGATCAAAAAATTAAGTTTTTTCGCCAGAGCGCCTAAACGGCTTGACTTTTTTGTACAAAAATAAAACTATATCATCCTTCATGTTTAAGTCACAAGATGCCGTGGCGAAGTATTTTTTGCGCATGACCGTTTTCTTTTTTTTGTGGTTAAAAGGTGATCGACTTTACCCCATGGTGTGGGGTAAAGTTGATCACCCATTTGAAACCACGTAAAAGCTACTTTAAACTAGGATATGGGTAAAGTCGATCACCAAAAATGAAAAAATATATGCTATTTAGCATTTTAAAAAATAGAATAAATACGCAATTACACAAAAATAAGCCTTTATTCAATAGGAACTTTTAGTTTTTACAGGAACAAGTTAAGTTTTAACTATAAAAGTAAAATTTTGTGACTTAAGACTTATTTTAAAAGCACTAAATAACAAAATAAACATGTCTTCTAGGAAAAAAACAAAAACTAAATTCTGACTCGAGACTTATTATAAAAACACTAAATAACAAAGTAAACATGTTTTCTAAGAAAAAACCAAAAACTAAAATAAACTTAAAAAAGTTATTCTAGGTCAAAGCCCACAGGTATAGTAAAAAAATGTCTTCGTCTCAATATATTTTTTAATTTTAATTTTAGTACAATTTGATCTTTCGTAACCTCCGCCCAATCAAGATTTTGAGGGAAAACAAAACAGCAGTCTTCTTTATTATTTTTTCTAAGGGTGTTAATGGTTATCGAAGATTCCAAAATTTCTTCCACTTTTCCTACATAAAATCTGTCTCATTTGTTGGTTTTAAACTTGGTTATTACAAAATCATTTACCAACACATTTTTTCTTGGTTAGGAGCAGTGTCCGCAGTTGTTCCGGTTGTTTGGTTTTGTTGTTGGTTGGTTGATGATTCACCAATTTCGTAATCTCCCATATTTCCTAGCTTCAATGTGTCCTTGACACTTTGGAGGTCAGGGAAAGGCAAAGATGATTTACTTTTTTCCGAAATTTCTTGGTCTGACTCATTTTCCACAAGATCTGTCTCTTCGATCTCGTCGCTACTACTACAACTGATTTTTCTTTTTCTTATATTTTTTCGTGAAATTTGAGTCTTCTTTTTTTAATCTCCCTTTGGTTCTTCTGAAATAATAAGGTCACTGCTGCTTATACTTTTTCCGGCAACCACGTTGATTTTTTCCCCCTTCTTGGGGTTTGAGAAGGTCCAGATTTTAGTTCACTTAGGTGGTCCACGATGACTTCTGTCCAAACTTTTTGTGAGTCCTCATTTTGTGGATTTTTTCGTGGAAGTTTATTAAGGACGCATTGGGGTTAAATGGGGTAATCCCGCATGCTTTAAATCCTGCAATGGAATTTGCTTGCGATCTTAATCCAACGTCTTCGATGGCATCCTTAAGAAGCTTCGGAAAAAGTGTTTTAGGTAGCACGCCTCTGTTTTGTATTTTCCACTTTTCCAAAATATTTCTCCAAGACGCCTTCAACGGTCGAAAATAAGCAACGTCTAGAGGCTGTAGCAGGTGTGTTGAGTTCGGAGGGAGTAAAATAAATTTGATATTGTTATTTACACATTCCCTTATTACACTTAAGGTTCATAAGGACAGGGGGTAGGCAACACATTTTAAAAGAATACATTATTTGAAATGTAATAAACTTGTAATGTTATTTCTGTGTGTCTGTATCAATTTGGAAGATGCCTGGCTACATTAATATGAATCTTAACTATATTACTTGCGGTTTACCAATATGTTGTGGTTATATACCATTTAGATCAGGTAGAAATTAATAAAATGTGATTTTTCAATTGACTAAATATTAACTACAAGAGTGGCACTTTTTAAAAAATGGTGATGTACAAGGGTGTATAAACACAATTAATACCAAAATCAATATTGACAATATACTTTGACATTCAATTAAATCCGGAATCATTCAAAAACCGTATCTAAATCTAACAAAATTACTAAACACGATACCAAAATGCCCCATTGCGCTCTGCTCAGGTAGACGAATTTTTACCCTAGAGCGTTCTGAGCTAAACGAGCAGATTATAAATCCGTAAAACGCAACAGATTACACCTGCTTAGGTCTCGTTCTTCATTTCAAATGCTGATTTTACTTAGAAGTTAGATATGTCATAATATCCACGGAAATTGATAACATTTTGTTTTTCTGTATAATAAACATAGTAGAGTAGACATAAAAAAATATTGCTGTGTAAACATGGAATTTACTACAAACAATTTGTGAACGGTAGAAATCAAGGCATGTAAGCACATCTAATCTGGAGTCAACTAGTTCTGGCAATAACGATTTTATGTCAAATCCGCATCAGAATTATCCCTCTCAATATCATCAGCGGCTATTTCTTTATTTTCTTTCAAAAATTGTTGTTTGGCCAAGAGAACATTCAACGACACGGTCATCGACATCGTCACTAGGTTGTTCATCAAAACGTTGAAGCTCGTTTGAATGACTTATACTTGATAAAGCACTTCCAACTCGAGTATCATCAAGTGACATGTTATCACCAGTATCCAGAGTCAAAGCAGTAAAAGTGGTATTTTCGGGGCTTACTAAATTACGAGTATTTAGTATTTCTAAAAAAAAACGCAATAAGTTAAACACGCTTAAAAGATCTTTAGCTATGCCTGCAGAATTACATTTAATTTTAATACTAAAAATATTTCTATTATCCAATTAATAAAACTTTGTACTCACCGCATTCTCACTTACTTCAAAAGTTTTTTTTGCTTTTTTCTGGATATGCTTAAAATTTAGCTTTAACCATTTTAAATAGTAGACTATAGGATTATAATATAAGTAAATACACTGCAAGCACAGTATCACTACCGAATGCGCAACGATAATAGCAAATACGGAATTTCCATAATTAAAGTACAAGTACCTATTTAACGATTTGGGAAAAAGTAAAGCTATTTTCGTTAATTGGCTTCTTGGTCAACTGATTAATGATGTTATTACTTTTATTCATAATCAATTAATTAGCCCTTACATGTCATTACCGTTATCGCACCTAGATTCTATTTAAAGAAAATGACTTTCGAATTCATAATGTAAGGTAGAGACCTGCGCGGGTCTAATATATAAGACCCGCACCCGACCCGCGAACCGCAATTTCTGAAATTTTAAAACCGCACCCGACCCGCGAACCGCAACTTTTGCACTTTTAAGCCCCACTTTACCCCAAAGTCGAATATTAGACCAGCACATACCCGTAAATTGCTTCAGATAGAATGCCTATACACGGTCAAATTATTATTAGGCATATTTTTGTTTATACACAAACAAAATTTATGTTGAAGAAATGAAGTTGTACCCGAGACCCGACCCGAGACCCGCAGTTTCTAATCCGCACCCGACCCGCTACCCGCAATATTGATATAAATCTTACCCGCAATGCGGGTAACCCGCGGGTACCCGACCCGACGCAGAACTCTAATGTAAGGTATTCCAAGAAATATATTGCAGAATTGATATTCTAGAAATTCGTTACTTTCTATAAATTTTTCTCAAAAAAAATGAAGTAAACTTCACTTCAAATGCCCATATATGTATGTTTCTACTTCCTTTTACGATAAAGGAATTATTGGATTCACCCCAAAAATTCGAAATTGAGTTTTCAACAGATCTTCACGTTTCAGAGTCCCCTGAACCCAAAAACATATTTTTGTTCATTGGTCTGTCTGTCTGTCAGTCTGTCTGTGAACAGAATATCTCAAAAACAAAAAAAGGTATAGCGTTGAAACGTCAGAACCTGTAGAAGTGTTTGATATGTTTCGTGTTTATTTTCAAAACAATGAAAACGCAACTGTTTCTGTTAGAATCTATGCGATGGAGTATCCTGATAGGCGCCATTCAACTGTCAAAGTTTTTCGTGTGGACAGAAGGGCAATATTCAATCATATTGAATGAGTATTAATTATTATTGACATTTTAAATATAATGTTGGTTTTTTTCTAACAGTAAATTTATATATATTTTGCCAAAAGAACGATAATTAGGATTTAATGATGGCAGGTATATTGAAAATATTCCCAAAGATGCAACATTATTTCGAGTTTTAATTTCTTTTTCTGATATTTTAGGTTAGGAAACAAATATCGAAATGCGGTTTTCACTAGCGTGTTAGACCCTTATTTGGCGATCTTTTGTTGCAATAAAAGTGATATCGTTGCATTTAATTTTTTTGAGAAAATCATTTCATTTGTAGTGTTGCCGCAAAACGCCCTCTAGCGGCGACACAAGCAATCTAAATCAATCCGCTCAAGGCAGCGTTGATAGCCTAAGAAAAGCCCTTTTCAACGACTCCAAGTTGGACAAAATCCGTTCAGCCATTTTGAAGTTATTGACATTTTTTTCCGAAAATGTTTGGACACCCTCCACCACTTTCCCTTAAGAGATAGAGCAAAAAGCATTTATCAAAAAAGAATAGAATTTATCTCAGCTTTAAAACGGTGTCCATTTTTTCTCAAAAAACGAGATTTAAAATTCAAGAATGCGATTACGCCCTCTGGCGGCCATTCTAGACATTTAAAAATAATTTCCAGCATTTTCTCTTGGCCGCTTTAGTCGTCATACATTTTTTTACCCCAAGTCTGTACGACAATTACTTTTTGAGATAGGGCCGTACCCTTCTTAATTGGCCACCCGTACATGTTGAAATCGAACAATAAAGAAAAATGAAAAACGGTAGAGACAGTACATAATTAATCGATGAATCAGACAATATTATTGTAAGCCAACAAGTGATTTATTACAATTGATTTACTTGATTCATGATTTAAAAATTATTATCGAGTCTTACGGCATTTTAGTATATGTAAAATGAATTCAACTTGGTTACTATTAGGCCAAAAGATTTTTTTTTAACTATAATGCAGTCCCAATGATCATAGGTAGCTACAAACATTTCAGATACTGTATTTTATTGTATTAGTTGATTTGATTTATTCCAATAAATAATACACAGAAATAATACGTAGGAAAAGAGTACAAGACAGACAAAACCGTATTATAATTAAATAACAATAGTAAACATTTTTGAGTGTTTCAAAATATGAATTGGTTAATATATTGGTATTGCGTTTAGCTATGGAGAATGCCTGCCAATTGCTAGAAAAACTATTTTTGAAACATTCCGTTGATCAGCAAACTAATACTTTTCCAGGAAAGGTCATTATCGCTTAGGAATGCAGGTAGTCTGAATGAAACCTCAACTTCAGCAACCGTAAGGATGTTTGCCTATTTAATGTCAAGTAGGAGTAATCACAAGTTCAAGTCTCTCTCCTTATGAGCCCTAAGGTGATATGACTGTTTAAATTGTCTCCTATGAGCACTGTGTCGCCATCTAACTTTCGAAAATATGGCAAGATAATGCCATAAAACCAGTCTTCAAAAATATTTGCATCAAACCAGCTGCTTGGTGTATGGTTATACTTTGATCCCTCCAAACCACCCTCAGTCTAACCTTGGTAGGCGTGTTTTGCCTTATAGACCACGTATGGTGGAAGCAAGGTACCATCAGCAACAATAGCAAACATTACCGTTGTATTGGTTTTTGAGCTATCTATAGCTCTAAACACATGTTTGCTTCCTTCTTTTAAAACAACTCTTGCTGTCCCGGGATCATCCACAAAGATAGTTTCGTCGAAGTTGACGATATTTGATGCTGGAACATCTTTAATATTTTTTTCTAAATTATCGAAATATTCTTTAACTGTTTCATAACTTAAAGCAGCTCTAACCCGCTTTGTATTTTCTGCAAGTTTTAAAGTAACATCTCGATTCCGTTTCATAAATCCTGCAAACCAATCAGTTCCAGGCAAATTATCTCAAAACCTTTTCTCAGTTTGACCAAGTTTATTTAGACTTTGTTGCACAATATATATTACATGAATAGGTTTTAGAGGAAATCCCCATTCTGCACAAACTTGAAGTGCCTCGACCAACTGTCTCTCACAATTTTCATCTAGCACCTGCGGTCTTCCATATTTTAAAGTAACAGTAAGTACTATGAACATGATTGCTAAGTGTGGAGTATGGTACCCCGTATTTCACAGAAGAGGCCCGCATTGACATCTGTTTTTGTTTCACCGCCGCTACTGCTCTTTGTAAATAAATTTCCTCAAGGTTTTATTCCCACCACGCCCAATTTTCTTTTTGTAATTTCGAGGCATCTAGAACAATAAAAAACTTAAATAAAAAAATAAATACAATAAATAAGTATATCTCCTTTTTAAAAGCACGCCACTGATCCATTCCAAAAGTTTTATTGTTGTTTGTCACATAATGTAAAACAATTAAACTATAGGTTAAGAGGTCGGTAGGGTTTATTTAGATTGATTGACTCTTTCCCATTGTTTGCTGTTTTTTTGCTTTAAGGTCCCGTTTTTTATTTATATTTTTTTAAATTAAATTTTTTCTGATGATGACTCTATATTAATCACTTTAACAAATATTACCCTCCAAAAACGGGCATGACTTACCAGCTCTTACATGTATATAAACGTTTACACAAGTTTTAAAAAAACCGAAAAAGTACTATAATCAAATATAATTTTTATTGTAAAATCTAATCATCAAAATCATGCAACAACACTCTTGTCTGCATTCGTGTAGCAGATTAGATTAGATTAGATTATATTCCACGACTGCCTTTTGCTGGAATGCGCAAGTCAGCCCTTTGGGCTTTTTGTACTGTCGGGAGTTTTCAAGTTAGCAGGCCGACATCCGTATCTTTTACTAGACTTGCAATGTCCCCTACTAGCTTGCGGTTGTCAATAGAGTTAAGGCTCCAATCGAGTTGGTGTCTTTTACGCTCTAATGCTGGGCATTCAAAGAGGATATGATAGGCTGTTTCATCATCCTCTTGGCATAGTCTGCAAACAGGTTCATCTCTATAGATATTGATCCTGTGCATAAATTCTCTGAATGCTCCAGTGCCTGTTAGTAGACTGACTACTTGCTTGATTCGAGTTCTGTTCAGTCTCAACAGGGTTTTGGTGGTTTGTGGATTCGGAGTTTTTAGCAATCTTTTGCAGTGTGTTGCTTGATTGTAGTTTCTCCACCTTAGTTGGTGTGAGGTATTGACCCATTCATTAATGGCTGAGCGGGCTTGGTTTTTCTGAATGCTTAGACCAGGTTCTGGACTGGTTCAATACCTTGGTGACCTGGGATCCAGCATAATTTTACTGTATTTCCCTGGATTATGGTTTGAAGTTTGGATTTGCATTCCTTGACCAGTCTCGATGAAGTACTGAAAGCGTTTAGCGCTTTCAGTGCTGCCTGACTGTCTGAGAGAATGTGTGTGTCTCGATTGAGCAGCTTCTTTTCTATGCTGATGTTTGCGCATACGTTAATAGCTTGTACTTCAGCCTGAAAGATGTTACAAAACTTTCCTAGACTGACTTTTTCGTTGGTTCTAGGATTGGTACTGTACACACCGGAGCCTGTACCCCCTTCAAACTTAGATCCATCAGGGTAAAAAATGATGTTCTTATTTGTTGGAGTTGGTAGTTGGTCCGGATTCCAACTTGTGTGTACAGTAAAGTTCTTTTCTAATATTGGGTTGTTGATGTGTGACATGATCTTGCCATGTCCTAGATTATTAGCTGTGGTCATCCAGTGACCAGTACTTTGTAATCTGTAGGCTGCCATTCTGGCTTCACCTTCCAAGAAGATGTGCAGAGGTGGCAGATTTAAAATAGCATTCAGTGCTTGTCCTGAGGTGCCTTTAAAGGCTCCAGTGATGCACCGATTAGCTAGATATTGTATTCTGCTGATTTTGTGGATCGCAGTTGCTTGTTTTATTTTGGGCTACCAGGCGATTATTCCATATGAAATTATTGGTCGAACCATGGTTTTGTACAGCCAGAGGGTCAGTTCCGGTTTGAGCCCCCACGTACTACCTGTGGCTCTTTTCCCAATAAGTAATGTTTGTATGCACCTGATGATTATTTTGTCTAAGTGGGAGTTCCAAGTTAGTTTGGAATCGAAGGTTAGACCTAAGTACTTAACCTCATTCTCCCAATTGACATTTGTCTCAAACAGTTTTATGTTGATTCTGTTCGTGATGTTTTTTCTACGAGTGAAAGCGACGAGAGTGGCTTTGCTGGGATTAATTCTAAGATTATTCTCTAGACACCACTCTTCGGTTATCTTTAGTGCTGATTTCATTACATTGTCTACGGTTCTTTTTCGTGTAGTAATGTCAGACATCCTCGCGGTTACAGAACTCTGTAACACGAATTCGAGGTCATGTGAGCTGAAACGCCTCGTTTTGTCACGTTGATCGAATTTACCTCGACTGATCGACTTTCCCCCGCTTGACGGTATAAAATTTGTCTCGTATTTACACCACTTGACCCTATGACAGCAGAAATCAAAGAAATAAACAAATTAAAAGAACAGTAAGAAATGACATAAGCAATACAACCAAATTGTCGAAAAAAATAATTAATGATCGAAAGTATTTACAAAGAAAATAGGCGAAGGTAGAACAGAAAAAAAAAACACCAGAGACACAAAATCATCACAGTGAAAGAAAAACGTTAAAAAGACATTATACCGAAGAATTTTTAAATATGAAATTAAGCAGCAGAGATAGATGAAGTACCTACTAATTATACATAAATGGGAGGCATACCAAACATCTGAACAGGTACGGTTTAGTCCAACGAACCATATACAAACAATACTTTAAGTTGTAGAAAAGTCATATTAATATAATCAACCCCTCTACATGTTATTCATAGATTTTGAGAAGGCATTCCACGCAAGAGTTGCAAGAAAAAATCTCTATTACTTATCAAGTTTTAAGGAGCTACTTCACATTTAGATGGTTAATTAGCAACATTAATATATTTATTCGCAACCATATATGTAATAAGGTCATTACTGACTTTTAAAAAGTTGGAAAATGAGCTATTCCCAACTTAACTTTCCAACCGGTCGGAAAAGTGATGGCCGGTTGAAAATGAATCCATTCCCGACCGCTGTGTAGGTAGGGACAATGGGAATCTCGCTGATCCATTCATGCGCGTCACAACCTGTCGTATCATAATATAATAATTTTTCCAATTATTGTTTAGAATAAAGTGGTTGCGAATAAAATAGTATACATACCACGGTGAAAAGTTTCATTCCTGTCTCGAGATAAAGTTCACCTCGACGCTACGCGTCTCGGTTAACTACTTAATCTCTCGACAGGAATGCAACACTTTCCATCTCGGTATGTAATATACTATTCTCTAAGGTTAGAAAAGCTTTTCAACAGGTTTGACTGGCAAATTACTTAAAGAATATTATGGACCTACAGCACGTTAGATCATCTCTCATATATCACATTTGGTAAATACACTTTATTAAAAATTACAGGTAAGGCACAGTACATACAACATCAATTACAGGCTCTAATTAATCGTTCGATCGTTGCAGGTACAAGGCCACTAAGTTTGCTACAATACCTAACATAATTGACAACAAATTTATTACGTCCTTCAATAAATAAATGCGACACTTAGCTCTAAGCGAAATCAATATGGCAGTAACGTCATACTCTAAAACAGGATTACCTATATCACAATCAAATCACTTAAACGAAATTGCACTAGTAAAGGAAGTCCTTCGATCACAACCTCACCACATGGAAACCTCAGGTATCTTGTTCGTCTCGGCTTTTAATCTGCAACTAAAGCGTCAGCAATTCCACAAAACCAAAAACAAAAGAACTAACCTAGAGATATTCTTGTGAATGGGGGACATGTTCCGTGACATGCTGGATGCCAAGGAATCTCCAGATATGGACCGAGGCAGGGTGCTTCTGTTGCTGGTTACGTTCTGAGGAACTGGGTAAGGGTACCGCCACGGGGAATTTGGTGCTCCTAACTCAAAGGCTGGGCTGTCGATACCCTGCTTTCCGGATTCCTTCTCTTCGCGAGTTTTGGAAGATAGTCGCCTAAAATACAACATTTTCAACGATCGATCCCCCTTTTAGCAATGTGGTTCTTGCCTAAGAATTCTGGACCCAAGTCCAATTCCAGACGGCTCCTCCAACTTGCTATTGTTGCTAGACCTCTTCTTCTGGAACCGTCGTCCATGACTGTCTTCAATGATTATATGTCGATCATAAGGTGTGTCGTAGTTCACCTCGAGTATGGTCGAAAAACTGTGTGGAAAGACGATCTCCACTATGGTAATGATCACACCAGTGAAGAGGCATATACTCCCTGTAAACAAATACTTCAAACCCTGTTCAGGGCAGTGCTGACAAGATTATGTACCTGCTATGAAGACTAGCCAGAAACACCAGCCCAAATGGAAGTAAACGGCGCTGCCTTCCAAGTGGATAATAAGGGGCGTATCTGGGAGCATCCCGAAGTATCCGCAGGCAGTTGCCAGTAGCAAGATGCCACAGAATGTCATCAGCAAGGCACCGTATCGAGGAACTACGAGGATCATGAGGTTCATCAGCAGCCACGTTGCTAGGGATGCCCTGAAATTGAAGTGTATTGAGTATTTACCCAATAGTTTATTCGACATGGCTTGAAGATTTTTTTTAGATTTAAATAAAGCGGATTTAGTTGACGATAAAGATGTGGAAAAAGGTTTACCTCTGAGATAAACAAGCTTTTTGGTTTGAGTTTGCAATGTTTATATTTCTGCAGTTACATGTATGTAAGTTTATAAAAATACTTAGTATATTTTAGTGAGTATCAGTTTACAATATGTCTTCTTTCACAAACGCACAAACAGTATAATTCATCGGGAGCAATTCACAGATACCAATTTCTAAAATTCTATGTAATTAATCTATAGGCTACATGTAGGGTTGCCATAGGTCCCAATTTTCGAGATTGTACTGATTTGGAGCTAGTTGTTCAAAACAAAATGCTGTCCTGATTTTCAAAGAAAATTTTATGCGTTTACCGATTTCCAGCGATTTCTACACATTCTGATTCAATACCTCAAATATAATTTAGAACTAGTTGTTTAACAAGAATTATGTATATAGTATCTAGCTATTCGTTATTGTGGAACCCGAATCCAGAGGCTTTTTTAAATAGGTGATTAATTATGAGTTTTTGCGAATAGCAACTTGACGGACATTTAATATATGTAAAATTTAAAAAAAATCAAGTTCCAAGAAATATAATTGATGCAAGAATCCCAATTAAACTACTGCAGCTACTGCACCAGAAATAGATGCAAATGTGAATTGACGGTAGAGGTAGCGTCTAACATTTCCTTCGGAGGCGGCGGCTGAAGAGCGCAGCGTCCTAGAAGCGGCTGGGGCTGCAGGAGCGGGCGCTGATCGTCCTCTCCGGGGTGGCGGCTGAAGTGGCTCGACGTCCGGCTGGTGGGATCCTTCGGAGGCGGCGGCTGAAGGGCGCAGCGTTCTAAAAGAGGCTGGGGCTGCAGGAGCGGGCGCTTGTCGTCCTCTCGGGGGCGGCGGCTGAAGTGGCTCGACGTCCTGGAAACGGCGTAGGCGGCAGGTGCGTGCGATAATCGTCCTCTCGGGGGCGGCGGCGGAAGTGGCTCGACGTCCTGGAAACGGCGTAGGCGGCAGGAGCGAGCGATAATCGTCCTCTCGGGGGCGGCGGAAAAAGTGGCTCGACGTCCAGGAAACGGCGTAGGCGGCAGGTGCGGGCGGTGATCGTCCTCTCGGGGGCGCACAGTGGGCGATTCGAAGGTAACTTTTCCAACAATCAAAGACCTCTTGACAAAATCAAGATATCGTAGTAATTCTTTCGGGAGGCTACAGTTTAGTTGTTGCCGCATAAGGTAAAAATAGTCCCCTACTGATTGTGTTATTATTTGACCTTGAAATTTTAAGGTTAAACATGGCTTTTTTAAAGGAAAAGAGATTTTGACGAGTAAAACATGCCTAAAAGTATGATCCAACTACGTTTTTGTTATCAAGCCTGTTGAATTTTTCAAAGTCCCTGACAAAATCATAGTTGGATCATACTTTTAAACATGTTTTACTCGTCAAAATCTCTCTTGCTTAAAAAAAGCCATGTTTAACCTTAAACTTTCAAGGTCAATAATAACACAATCAGTAGGGGACTGTTTTTACCTTATGCGACAACAACTAAACTGTAGCCTCCCAAAAGAATTACTACGATATCTTGATTTTGTCAAGAGTCCTTTGATTGTTGGAAAAGTCACCTCCGAATCGCCCACTGTGGGGCGGCTGCTGAAGTGGCTCGACGTCCAAGTTCCACGAAGACGGCTAGCGGCAGAGTCCAGCGAAGGCGGCTGTGCTAAGTCCAACGAAGGTGATATGCTCTAAGTCCAGCAAGGGCGATAGGCTCCAAGTCCGGCAAAGCGACAGCTCGGGGAACGGCAGAGTCCAGACTAGGTGACTGCTTTCGAGGTTGGTTAGACTCCTGGAGATGAGGGCTGATGATCCTGGAATGGCTGCTTGTTCGACCCGCCGAGGCAGAGTGACTTCCTGAGGCCAGGGTTTCTCTATTTAAAGGGGCCAGCTCCTTTGTGCTCCGCTCACTCAATGCTTATTGGCCCGTGGCGCGAAGACACATTTCTGGGGACGCTCATTTATTCGATTGTGCAATGCGTAATGCTAATTTCCTGGCGCGTCTAATTAGCGGTTTGATTTTAGCCGCATTGTCTTGCTTGACACAAAACTTAAATTTTAAGCCCCCTGCGCTGCGATTGAGTTCATTTAATTTAGCGCGCCCGAGCAGTGTGTTGCTTTTAAGCGTAATGTATTGCCCGAAGATCGACTGGAATTTTGAATCCAAACGCGACGTGATTGGGATAAATATAACTCGCCGCTTAATTACTACGCTGCGATTGAGTTCATTTTCGGACGTATTTCCCTCCGCGTGCCGCTAATTCGCTGGATTTTGGGTTGGGCCTCAGTCCCTCGTCTTCCTTGTAATTTTGCGCAATTTTCGATACCCAACACTTGATAGTTCAAGTGACGCTGCACCAGTAATTAGAATAAATGTTGCCATTTCTGCATATATAATAGTTTGCCCCAGCGCCCTTAAGGACACTTTTTGGCCAGTGAACGGTGACGGTTGGTTTCGGTGGCCCGCCGGCCTTTATTACGCCGGCCAGTTAATTTATGGCACCCGGTGATCGGCGTTTTGTACATCAGTCGAAGAACTCTTGACCATGCCTTCTCCTGACTTATGTAGCTTAATGTTTGTTTCCCCGTCTAATGCGTTTTTCGAGTACTTGCTCGGACGCTTTTACAAATACAAGTGAGTGACGGTTAACGGCTTGAGTTTTGAGTAGACTTGTTACTGTGTTTTGGGATTTATTGCTTCCGCCCTTGTTTTCTTGGGCTACAAAATGATTTATGCAAAGGCTCGAGAATTGTCCTCTTGGCCCGTTTCTTTAGGATTTTGGATTTTGTATGGGTCATCGATACAAGTGTTGGAGTAGCTGTTATGTGCCGGCTTAATTAATAACCACATATTGTGATATTAACATTTTATTAGAGCTTTGTGTTGCTGTTAAATATATTTTATTACGAGGCTGCTAAAATTCGCAGAGTCGAGTGCTCCTAGTATTTCCAGCATTGTACAATTGTAACATGAAAATTTGACATTGTTTACCAATGCAGGTGAGAATGCCGATTTCAAACTGAGCAGTTTCGTTTCAACAGAATTTAACAAAGTAATAGTTGTGTGAAAAAATGGAAATTTTGAATCGTGATTTTCGAGTGATGATTTTCGATGTGGTTTAACACAACACCAATGTTTGGAAAAATTTAGTTCGTTATTTGGAGATGAAGCACCATCCAAAACTACGGTTTACAAATGGTTTGCAGAATTCAAGTGTGTAAGAGCAATGTTTGACGTTGATGAAAAATATCGATGCTGTGCATGAAATGATTTGAGCACATGGCATGTGGGATATAGTGAGATAGAGGCATCCTTAGGCATTGCGGCGAAACAAATACATACAATTTTGCACAATCAGTTGCATGTCAGGAAGCTTTGCAGTTGTTGGATCCCTCATAATTTGAAACACACACAAAAACAAGCATAGGTCAAGTGATGCAAGAAAATGTTAACAAAATTCAACAGTGGTCTTCAAATTCTGTATATAACATCAACAGGTGACGAGTCTTGGATATATTCATGTGAGCCTGAAACTAAACAGCAATCGTCTTTATGGGGGTTTAAGAGTGAAGCTAAACCAACAAAATTGGTGCGTTCACAATGCATTTCGAAACAAATGATTGCTTGTTTCTTCATAAAAACAGATTATGTTGCAACTGTTGCATTACAGTATTGAAGGACTGTTAATGCTGACTGGTATACTTCAATTTGTTTGCCGGAACTTATCGCTGACATCAGAAGAAACAACGTAGGTAACAATGCAAGTGCGTACACAGCAAAACAAACTGTCGAGTTTTTGATCAGTAACAACATGAAATTGACTCATTGCCCATATTTGCCTAATTTATCGCTCAAGGACTTCTTATTCCGATATATCAAAAATAAAATGGTGGCAAGCGTTTTTCATCGCCTGAAGAAGCCGTTAAAGCATTTAAATAGCTTGTTTCGGAGATACCTCGTTCAGAGAGGAAAAAGTGAAGATTGGTTTCATCAAATACAGAAGGCGGATATTTTTTTTTATTAATATATAAATCAACAATCAGAACACTGTATTTATATATACAATACATATGTGAGTTCTATGAGCTGATCTGCTGGCTATTGGCGTGAAGGGATAGACCCAGCGGCTGTACCTTGTGTACTTCAATGGTCAATTATCAGGTCACGGGCGATTTCTTTTTTAGTCTTTTGAAGGCTGGTACTTCTAGTAGGGTTTCAGTAGATGGGTTTGGGTGCGCCATCAATCGATTGTGATGTCTAGTTGCACATTTTTGGATTTCTTCTTGAAGATGTGGGATTTTTAGGTCAGTATGAAGGGTAAGGTTGGTTACATACCATGGTGCATCTGTGATTTGTCTTTGAATTTTTGACTAGAATTTCTCTATTACTATCATATTGGACATGTTTGAACATCCCCATAGATCCAGATCGTATGTCCAGATTGGTTTAATTATTATTTTATAAATTAGGGATTTGTTTTCAAGGGAGGAGGAGATTTTTTGCCGATTAGCCAGTTCATCTTTTTTATTTTAAGGTCCATTTCCTTTCTTTTCTTTGTTATGTGTAGTTTCCATGTTAATTTGTTGTCTAGATACAGACCTAGATAACGTGCGTCTTGGGCATGCGGTATCGCTATGTTATTAATATAAACCGGTGGGCACTGTTGTCTTCTTAATGTAAACGTAACATTGGTTGATTTGCTTTCGTTAACTTTTATCCGCCACTTACTTAACCAGTTTTGCATCAGATTTAAATGAGTCTGAAGTTGTTGTGAAGCAGCTGCTGCATCGGCTTGAGTTGCTAATATAACGTGAACGTTCCGGTTTCAGTGTAGGCCATTACAGGTAGATCTGCTGTATATAACAGACATAGTACGGGACCCCCTCCCCTAAGGGTGAATATTTTGAGAAGCAATTAAGCAATTTACATAAAGTAATGTGTGTTTTGATTTACATTTTCCGCAACTTTAGCAGTGTCTCTCGTATTAATTTCCTCTCCGAATAATAGCTAATGTGTTTTTTTAGTATTTAGTTTCTAGTGGTTGTAAAATTTACTACAAAAAAGTTTTAAAAAATCAAGTATTGAATTACCTTTTCTCCAGAAGCACATTCCCCCTCCATTTTCGTAATCTTATTCCGAAATTGTTATTTAAAATATGGCAACCCCAACTACAAGCTGCCTATTTTATCATGTAATAACTAGATAAGCAACACATTTAACAAGCTCATGATTTTTACAGATAACTCTTAAAATAATGTTCTAAATTTGGAAAATATGTGGTTTCACACTGCATGCCTAAACCTTGTCCATAACAAAATTAAGAATTGTCTGTGAAAATCGTGAGCGTGTTAAATGTATTGCCTACCTAGTTATTACACCATAAAATAGACAGCCTATATATCAAAACTCATCATGAAGGTTTGACAAATTGCTTCCACCGTTTTACCAAAACTGTCAAGCCTTTCGTAAACACTTTCCAAGGAATTGCTTCAAAAAACTATTCCATATCGCCACAGCATGGAAGCTCCCAGTAATAGAAGTACAAAGGAATAATCACGCCTCCCGCAAAGTCGACAGGGTTCAGCGAAAGTGCGTACAACCCTTTTTCGACAATAGAGACAAGTCCGAGATCCAGCCGCCCTTCTGTCCTAACGCAAGGCCTAATCATGCAACCAAAGCAATACACCCGATCTCCAAGCCTGGTCATCCTACTCGACGAACAATGGGCCATCGTAATCCCAAAGTGGTATAAGGCAGCTAAGGATCAATAGCAACCTTTCCGCTAACAGAAAAAATTTCGGACCCAAATATGTCCAAGATGGACCATCTGCGGAGAAAAGAGGAGCAAAGAAACATTTACACAAGTTACAGAAAACCGGTAATAAAATACTGTTGTAGTTTGAGACCCTTGTGACTCTAAAGAAGGGGTTCCTAGACCAGACAGCCTGGCATAATTATCAACATTGTGTTTCCATATTCCAGTTTGACTTACTTTATGCAAGACGAAGGCTTTTGGTCAGCTTCCAAAGCCTAATCTTTCAGGTCAGATTCCGGCATTTATATATATAATTCTCTATTCATGTTCTACATATTAAACCTATTTGTGTTTATTTGTGCTTTATTAAATTACAAGTAATTCCTCACCAATCCATATAAATAAAAAAATTTCAAGTAGTAAAAGGAAGTCGTGTGGTGACTACACCCCATATTTTCCTTTGCTTTTTTTTTGTATTACTCTGCCATTTTAAATATAACTACTTTAAGTGTTCTTTATCTCTATCTTTTCGTGTCAGATTGTAAATTTGAAGTCTTATCTGTTATCAACTTTTAATCTTATTCGACAATTGAATTTGTGTAAGTGTTTACTGCTATTTTCAGGGTACCTATTGTTGCTAAAATTTGCTCGTTCTCTAGTAGTTCTTCTCCACTATCCTTTTTTGTACCCAATATTTGCAGTTATTTTTTTCAACTACCAACAAGACAGTTAAGATTCTCTTCAGTTTTTGTTAATCTATACTAACAATGTAGTGTGCACATCATTCTTCTTGATATCATACTCACTTTAAAAATAAACTTAAGTCTCCCATAAGACAAACCCATGCCATTTTTTAAAATAATTCATGCTCCCTACACCTTGAAAATGCTTGCAAAACGAAGCAAATCCTGTTCTTGGCAGTTACAAATGCATCCAAAATAAGCATAAATGACAAAAAACTAAAAAAATACTAGAAAAAAGGAGAAAGCTGTAAATGTTTGTTTAATGCTGCAGAATAAAACAATCGACTTAAGATTCACAGACGCAAAAAGCACTCTATCAAAAATGTTTTGCAAGAAATGGAATATCTAATAGAGCTACCCTCTACAGGGGTACACTCTAGCGTAAAAACTATTCCTTCAATCTTATTTTAACCTTAAAGATACTGACACTTTCATAGTTTACTATCACAAAAGGCTCACCACAACATAACGGAAGCATAATAACCGGCAGCCCTATATTGGCCACCCCATGACAGTCCCTCCTGCCCCAGGCTGAAATATTCGGCCACTGTAAGGATGGGGTATGGCAGTCCACGTTTTATCGCCTCTTTGAATGTGGTGCCCATTTCGTCCGAAGCCAGCCACATGAACTGCTCGTTGAAGTCTATGTCGGAAGTCAAGTTGCTATCATTGGAACCTGAAAAATAAAGAAAAGATTTAGAATTAATGTTTGTGTAACTTCACTACTAGCAGTGAGGCATAGTTGAACTCAAGGTATTTCCCTACAACTTGAAATACTTTAAATATTTTTAATAAGAATGAAGACTAGGATTTTAAACCAGCACCAGAAGTAAAGCAAAGCTCTCATTTGGTACATAATTGAGGGCAACAAACTAAGAGAAAACTTTTTATCCAGAACCAATATTTCGGAAAACTTTATTCCTTTACCAAAGCAAGTACATAAGGCAGAGGTGGCAAACCAATGGCACGCGTGCCATTGATGGCACGCAGCAAAATAATTTGGGCACGGCCTTAATTAAGGAATTGAGATACCTCATCGAAACAATTTATTTTTTCGTCTACATTTGAGGTCATAGTAACAAAGTTCATTGTGAACAATGCTACCTGTGCCGGAACGGCAACAGACTGCGCGACAGAGATAGGTAGATTTAGCGCGAATTTCTGACGGAACGGATGGGAGTGAGCTACGGAGTGAGCTAGAGCGGGCGACCCAGAGGGACGGCGAGAGGGGCGTTGTTACGCTTAGTTTGTACTTCGCATGCAGTATTTGAAATAACTAGTTGTATTTTACTTTAAGCATTTATTTTGTAAGTTCTCCCCTGGATCGTTAGGCAGCTCTATTCAAATTTATTTTTAAATATTGAATAAATTTTCCCCTGCGTAGCTAGGCAACCCTATTTTCATCTTGTGATAAAATTTTTCAGCAAATTACAGCTATGTTGCTATCAATTTAGATCACTCTGCATTCCAATAGTTTTTCTGGTGGTCGTTTTCCAATTTTTGGGAGATTTTGATAACCTGAGTTGAATTGCGTGTGGTAGTATTTCTCGACCTTTTCCATTCCAGCCTTCGCTTGAATAAGTTGGTTGCCCCTGGGCGTTGTGCTTCACCTGCTTAATTATAGCTTGGTTAATTTGTGAGGGATAATTTGGAAGCAACGAAAGCCCACTGAACGTTAGGATAATTGTTTATGGTTGCAATCCTTACGTTCACTACGCTCTTGTGGAATTTTGGGGCCCACTTTCGTTGTTTGCACGGCACTCCAGGCTGTCCGCCACCTCCAGGTTAGTCTTATTCAGCTCCCGCCTTTTAGCTCGCTTATGTACCTAGGAATATGTATTTTTAACCTATTTCTCCCTGGCATTTGATGGAACGTCACGGATTCATTAACCATTTCTTTAGAAAAAATAGCACGTAGATCAATAAAGGTGCGCCACCCCTGACATAAGGTGTACAGTTGTAGAGGGTTACATCAAAACAATTACATTTTACTTCCACGAAAAGTGAGGCTAGAATTTCATAATCGGCAACACAGAACAAAAATAGCCATATCTAATTTAGTATAAAAGGTTAAAGGTTAAAATACAATATTAAGTGGTGGGATTAAATCACAGTTAATTTCTTCATCAATTGCAACCAAATTTTGCATATTCATATACTAATTCATTACTAATATCATCGACATATAGAAATGGACCGCTAGTCAGAGCTGCACGAGCCCAACGGGATAGAAAGAGAACGCATATGACTTGAGAACGCTCTGTGCTTGTTGGCGCTCAGTAGCGTACGGCGCGACAACCCTGTCGCTGTGATGTCATTTTCTGTCGGCCAATAGGAGGCCGGCAGGAAAAGAAAAGATATTTCTTAAAGTGTTCTCTTTCTCTTTCTAACACAAAGAGTTGCGCAGTCGTCCATTAGCGGTCCATTTCTATATGTCGATGACTAATACCTGGTTGGTAACTAATTAGATTCAATTATAATCTAGTATATCGAAAAATGCGCGAGTACGGAGCTATTCAGTGAAGCTCTCGCTTTTGTTTGTCCACACTAAACGAAAAGTCAACGGTGTTCATGGGAAACTTAAGAAGTCGCCAGTGTGCCCAAGCCCGATGGCGCACATTTGTAAGCGACTCCGAATGAATTTTGTCTGGCAAAATTAAATAAAAAGCAGCTGAAGTCGCGCAGTAAATAAAATTTTCTGCCTAAAGTATTTGTTTGCCTCAATACCGTTCTTACACTTCAAATAAGTGTAATTTCAATCGTCTACAGAGTATGTCCGTCAGGCGATAGAGTTAGAAGCCAGAGACCTTCTCGCAGTTTTCGGAGGAAATTTTCTTGCGCCGTCCAGAGTTAATGACGCATTCTAGTCCGAGAGCTACTTTGCAAGTTCCCAGGCCCCACGTTTAAGGTAACCTCATACGGGAAATGATTGCAGTTTGAATCATACGAGTTTGCTTCAGGCTATCTTGAGGATTACGTGACCGTAGAGAAATGCACTTGATAAAAATCACAACTGTGGATTGCGATGCAGGTTAACATTCGCATATTAAAGATAGTTATATTGACATCTTTGTAATGTTGCTAAATGTCAGCCAACTTCATGTTTTTTTTCATATATTAACACTTTCTATCCATGACCTGAGTCAAACTAACAGTTTCATGTATTCTGAGCTAGCTAGGTGAATAATAGGGCAATTAATTTAGAAAAATAGTAAAGCGCCAAGACGACTCATTTAAATTTAACGTCACAATAATAATACAAATTGGCATTCGTTATATGTACACAAGGTTCATGTGCTCACCCCTTATATTTACATGTTTCGCACATAATCCAGTTTTCTTCACAGTTTTCAGAATGGACGAGGCAAAAATGTTAGTTACCAGAATGCATTTTATTCTTCATTTTTTATTTATTCTTTCCACTGTTGTTTTTGTCTTTTCTGTCCTAACTTGCGTTTATGTGCAATTGGTTTTGGTGTTTATTGCAATGTAAATTATACTTTATATGGTGTTGTTAAAACCACTCTTAATGCATTTTTTTTGTTTAGAGGTACTACTGACAATTCGCTTGCTGAAGATAAAGGACTATTTGCACTGAATGTACTTACTATTGCTCCTCTACAGATGGGTTATTTTGAAGGGAGTATTTAGGTATTTTCTTCTAAAGAAGATTATAATGTTGGTGGTTGCCGCTCCTCAGTAGGTAAAAATATGGTTTCTGAATGATTGGAAGTATAGGGTTTCCCAATAGGAACGATATGTTTTTAAAACGTCATAGCAACCATATCTAAAATTTTAAAAGTCTCACTGGCTGTCATTTGTTTTTAATATAGTTTGACAATTCATCATGTCAAAATACACGCTTCAACAACGTTTGGTTATTATCCAAAAATTTTATAAAAAGAGAGAAAAGTTAGATGAGTCTGCAATCTCCAGAAATGGAACTGTTAATTGGCCTCCAAGAAGTTGTGATTTAACACCTTTGGACTTCTTCTTGTGGGGTTATTTAAAGTCGTTGGTCTATGCCAATAAACCTCGAACTATTGACGCTTTGAAATTGAACATCGAACGCTGCATTAATGAAATTACACCTGATGTATTGCACAAAGTTACCGAAAATTGGGTTCATCAGATTCGATCCTGCAAACGAAGCCGAGGTGGACATTTGAATAATGTGTTATTCAAAACATAATTGTCATAAGTTGTACTATAAAATAAAGAAAAAGTTTTGCTTTTGTCTCAAATATTTTGTATTTTATTTAATTTTAAAAACATATCGTTCTTATTGGGAAACCTTATAGTAGAATTTCTTATGGAAATGTCACTATTAGGTATTTTGATTTGTAACGATTGTTCAAATATTGTCACTGCTGCAAAATTTGCAGCTATGTAGGTACACGCAATATTTAGGGTTCCATATAAACTAGTCTTCTGAAACCTATATCCATAGCAGTTCCTCTAGGAAACTCTGTATTTACTAGTGTACTAATGACATCAACACCTAGACTTTTAATTGGACACTAATATAATTTTGTAGTAATTGTAGAGGAAAAGTTACTATTTAGAGCTTCTAAAAATGCAATATCAAAATATTGCATCTTGTGAGTGCAATGCGATGTAAATGAAAGTGCAATAGCTCCATGGTCACGAACTAATTCTATTGCTTTCATCCATCTAATATGATTAACACCATCTTTTCTTTAGATGGCTTGATTTGATCAATAAAATTATCTAGCCAATGGTAAAATTTGTCAACATCCATGCAGTCCTTATCTTGACACTTGAATACAGTCCCTGGAGATGCTCCATATGTCCCTTCATAAGCTTCCTGGCATAAATAAGCACTCATTGTATACATTCCAGTAACGCTTTGTCCTCTTTCACATAATTTTATGGCACTTACTTGGTGTTTGCCCTTTTGTGCGATTACTTTCTGTGGTTTCTCAATGACAGTGCTGAATATGAAAAAGGGAATGAATCACTGTTTTCTTAAAACCTGCAGCTCAAGCTAATGAAGTTGCTTTAAATAGACGTAGACTTAAGTTGGGATGATGTCTCATGAATCCTGCATAGAAATATTTACCAGTTGGCTTTTTTCAACATTAAATCTCGCCTGTTAATTATTCCTGTCAGCTCTTTCATAAGCCTTTTATTTTTTTATTTGACCCAGCTCCACTTGAGCTCGCTTGTCATAATTAATATTTACCTATATACTATATATGCGTAATTTGAGCATGTTAATTTTGTAATATTTAGACATAATTCTACTTGACCCAGCTCCACTTGAGCTCGCTTGTAATAATTAATATTTACCTATATACTATATATGCGCAATTTGTGCATGTTAATTTTGTAATATTTAGACATAATTCTATTTGATCAGTTTATTTAAATTTGAACAGGCTTAACTTAGGCGCCAATACGCATGCATCCGGCAGAGTGAACGGCGAATCCTAGTGTGTAGTTATAGTAAAGGTTGTCGGAAGTTGGTGTGTTAAAGCGCGAAAGAAACATTGAAGGCGACACCTTGTGCAGAAGAAGCGTCATTCGACACTTAAAGGGAGCAGTTTCCTACTTCGCGCCGCCAGTTTGCAAAAGCCCAAAACAGTGCATTCAGTGCGAGTTGCTGAAATAACGTCATGTCTTCAAAGGTTTAGATCTTCCACAGATAGTCCCCGAGCCCTGGAGACAGCCAGTTATCGTACAAGCTGCAAGCATCTTCGACCAGGCGATATCATCCATTGTAGTATACGACTTCCAGTGAGGGATCAACTCATTCTAGTACCAGGGGTAAAACTACGGATTGGCATTCTTAAATGCAAAACAGAGACATTTTTGGGCACGTCCTAAAGCCATTGTTTTGCCTCGTGATGTAAAGTGACACCTCACAGTTTGTATCAGTTTACAACGCAAAACGTCACAGAGCACACTTCGTGTGAAACCGTCGATACAGTTTAATGTTTGCATATTAAAGACAGTTATTCTGGCGTTCTTTTTTACATTGTTTAAATGTAAATGGCTTTCAGATATAGTTATCGCACTAATTGTTTGATTTACAAATGCGAGTAGAAACCAGCTAATGCCTGTAGTTTAAATAGTTGTTTCCTTTTCTATAGGACTGGCAGTACGTCGTGATTTACCTAATTTTTAACAGTGTTTAAAATATATTAAAATAATATTTTGAAATTTTAATAGGTTAGAGTTATTGAAAAAACAGATATATCTTGTGGTCCCGGATGGTGCAGCTTGAAGGAGCATCCACGATCTATCAACAGAGTTAAGCAACGCTCTTTCTGGTGAGAACTTGGATGGGAGTTCCATGGCTGCTTCTCTCGGCGCCTCGTGATACGGCTGTCACGGAAATAGTTGGTCCCGGATGTCATAATAACATCATGACAGTCGGTAGTGGGGTTGGAAGTCCCCATAAAATGTACAGGGACGCATATAATTGGCCTAACGGCTGTTGGCGGAGTACCAAAATAAATTTTTTTTTTTAAATTGGTTTTACAAGCAAGGTAAGTTATTATTTATTTAGTAAATGATTATTCCTGACAGTTTCTAGTTAATAAGCAAATGAAACGCCACATAGTTATTTTAACCTATTTAAATAGACGTATATCAACTTCGCTTAGCAAATTCCTATAAGTATCTAGGTGTTCTACACTGTCAATAAAAAGTTAATCAAGGTCTGCCGCAAGTCCTACAGAAATGATATCAACTATAAATCCTTAGTTAACGCTGTTATTTTCTTTATTGTTTTGTATATGTATTTAATTTAGTGGTTAAACTAAAATACGGAATTACTTATGTATGTATCATGAATTGTAATGCAGAAAGCAGCTGTTAATGTTAATGTTAATGTAAACCTGTGCCCTAGGCCTCCACGGCCTGTTGCACAATTAAAATAAATAAAATATGTATTTAAAGCCAACATATATTTGTGCTACACTGATTGTAAGCAGATTGGATTATATTTGAGTAGGAGTTTCGAGTATACCGGATGACAATGAGACCAGGGCCATGCTTATATCTTCCTTATTTATGAATCGATTTAGATAAGATTTTATATAAAGATACTAGAGATAATTTTTGATTGACCGATAGATATAGTCGAAATGACCAACTTCCGGTTTCACTGCAAATGATACCAACTTTGATTTTTTAAATTGATTACTCTGTATATTTTATGTTTCTCGAAATCTACAGGTTAAATTACATAAAGTAGTCGCGCCAAATTTGCATTTTTTCGAACAAAAAATTTTTTTTTTATTTTTATTTTTTATGATAGAAGGCTGTTACTTGAAAAAATATGGTCTAATTAACTCTAGCAACTAATAATAATAGCTATTTTATCAATAAAGTCAATAACAAACCCTTAATAAAAGAACAAAATTTGCTAAACAGGTTTTTTAAGAAAAAGTCTAGTTTTTAAATGGCATCTACCAATCCAACGATATGCATCATGTACTACTTTATCTTTATTTAAAATTGAAGAATAATTAATTAATTTTTGTAATATTTCTGCGTAATACCTAAGTAAATTTGGCAGCACTGTTCTATGTAGTATGTAGATTGCGAAAATTACAAAATATATAGGTTGATCCATTTAAAAAATCAAAGTTAGTCTTATTTCCGTTGAAGGCAAAAGTCGGCCATTTTGACTATATCTATCGGTCAATCAAAAATTATCTCTAGTATCTTCATATAAAATCTTATCTAAATCGATTCATAAATAAGGAAGATATAAGCATGGCCCTAGTCTCATTGTTAGCCGGTATATTTTTAGTGTTACGAGCCACATTCGGTCAACTTCCAGAGCTTTTTTGTAAACTGAGCTAGCTGGCAACAAAAGGGCAAATTTACAAAAATTAAACGCAATGGCGGCGCTACTAAACGCCTCGTTACATGATTTAATCAATTTATAAACTGTTTATTCAGGTAAAGTATTCTTAGATAGCTACTAATAACAAAATCTAGTTGGCACTGCAACTGCAGAAATTCACACATCATATTCACTAAATATTTGTTTTTTCAATTATACGATTGGATCATTTTACACACTGGTCCAAACTACATGGAGTTCCCCTAAATATTACGTAAATTGTGTTAGAGATTTATTTAGTTAGCTTTTCTTGTCAGTAGTTATAATACATCATCATAATAAAGTCGGTAATACATTCAGGGTAATAAATGAACAGAAGTTTCACCCTAAGATGCATGAGAAGAAGAAGAAGGGGAAGTACCTGCCTACATCTAAATAATTAAATAAATATGAAAGTGATAGTTTAAAAGACATGTAAGTGTATTCTGTATTTTAAACTCATTAATTATAATTTTTATATTTTATGTATACTATTACATCATAAAATTATTCAGTTTCCTGTTTGTTTACTATTAAAATACCTTATTTTAGAATTTTCTTTAGCTGTTCGAGGTCATATATGACTCAGACTGCTGCATATGCGTATGCAATTATCCATGGTTATTTAGTTTAAATGATACATTTTTAATTGTCATTAGTAGTTTACTTACTGCATATATTCCAGGTATCTGTCTGCGAAATAAAGTATACTAAACTGTAGAAAAAGATACGAAACTGGTTGTAGGTAGATACTGGTACACTGCAAATAGACATAACACAAAGAAAATTCTATATAATATTTTTTTTCCAATCTAATTAATAAACAACTATTGAATCCTTATAGTTCCTTCACATTTGACTAATGCTGACTTTTATTTTTGCTTATAACATTTTGCTTAACACCCACACCGCTAAGTTTTGCTTTTCAAACTACAATTTGAAGTCTCAATGGGATTTACAATCTCACATCATGTCACTTCCATGACACTATAAAGCAGCTCTAATGAGATGCATCGTTACTGCAAGAAAAACGGCTTGAACAGTCACGACTCCCCATTCATCCGGGGTAACAAATGGGATCCTTTTAGTATTTACAACACAAGTCAGCGCCTCATTGGAGGTATCCTTATCGCTGGACTGCAGGTTTCCAGTTGATTAGCAGCTCTTTAGCTACGGTCGGTTAATTTTCCAAGTAAGCCAAGGTTCGCGCTAATCAACATGCAATGGAAAATATTAATGAGGATGCCAAAGCCGGTGAAGCAGGCGTTGCTGTTCTTGTAAACATTATTATCAAGTATGTTTGGCCCTTCTTTAAATATTTCTGATTAAAAATGAAAAGTTCAAATAAACTGTTTTTAGTGTAATCTTATCAGGACATGCCTTAGAAATTTTCGAGAATACATGAACTGTCAATTGAAAATTATATTTTATTTTATATTCATATTAGTTGACTTTTCTGTGCTGTAATAATATATTACATACCGAGGTGGAAAGTGTTTCATTCCTGTCGAGAGATTCAGTAGTTCACCTCGACGCTACGCGTCTCGGTTAACTACTGAATCTCTCGACAGGAATGAAACTTTTCACCGAGGTATGTATACTATTTTATTCGCAACCACTTTATTCTAAACAATAATTCGAAAAATTATTATATTATGATACGACAGGTCGGGAATGGATTCATTTCCAACGGGCAATCACTTTTCCGACCGGTTGGAAAGTTACAAGTTGGGAATAGCTCATTTTCCATCTTTTTAAAAGTCGGTAATGGTCTTATTACATATATGGTTGCGAATAAAATATTATTTACAGTTAGAATACAGAGAAATTGCTACCTTATTTAGGTAAAAATTGGTAAAAGTTAAGAATATTTCCAGCCAGACTACTTGTATGTTTTTATTTAAGATTTCTAAAGGAAATCGAAAGTTTGATAATTACTTATTTTATTCCGATGTAAAGATATTGAACAATAAAAAAGACTTTATTGTTTCTCATTTGACAAGATCATTAAAAATACAAACACATTTAATTAGGAAAAAGCATAACCATAACGGGGCTTTGAACTCGATCCACATACACTCTTGCAATATGTGATTTTACATTTCTGATACAGCTTTGAATACTATACAATAAAACATACCATGTTCTAACGAGTAACATGTTTAACAAGACAACTTTCTTATTTCAGAGTAACAAGTGTTTAAAGTTCTACACTTTAACAATTTATACAAGATATTGGGGTAAAATACCAAGAGCATGCAAGCAGCTTGTAGCATGGGACCTGTAAAACGGCTCGCAGACATCATAATCCCTTGAAGAAAATCAATATCTAGGACTGCTCATTTTTTGGATAACCAAACAGGTAAAATCTTACCAAATTTTCAAGGAACGGACAATGGGTCCCTTTTTCACGTCGGCAATTGCGTTAGCGTTTACTACTGATGTTTGAAAAATTGTGCATCTGTGTACGTTCCAATATTAAATTGGTTTATTAATTTACTCTGTATTTATTTATGTGTAAGTACAGCAACAAGCTACAAGCTTTATAATCCTAGCCAGTTTTAAAGAAATCGGCAAGTACATTTTTTTTTAAATTGAGAATAAAAAAATATAAATTTCAAAATTATTTTTAACATTCTTATAAGACTAATTTACAAATTTTGAACAGAGCCGTGAAATATGTAATTTTGGCTACAAGTTATTTAATTTTGCAAATAAATGGAAATTGCCCCGCATAGTTGGCAAAAACATCATTTTGCAAGTGCCATACTAACATTTAATTGATAAAAATTGCTTTAAAGGAGAAAATACGTTTAGGCTTAATTTAAAACTAAACTAAAACATGTTACTAAGTGTTGCAAAATATTTTTTTGAAATGATCAAAATCATATAAAAGCATAATCTCATCAAATTATATCAAGAAATTAAAAATATCTATATCAATTTGTTAATAAAATATTTAAGAAATTGAATTCTTCAAACATTCTGAAAAAACTATTTCGTTTGCCATTTTGGGAAGGTTTCAAAACTCTCTTTCTAAATATAACGATGCTGTTCCTTAGAATAGGTCACTTTAAGCGCCTGTGTGTAGAGCAGGTTATTTATTTGTTTTTTTTTTTGGTAAATGTTTCAAATTTCATATTAGCACCTCGTTTGTGTTAGGCACGTTTAACTACAGAGTATAGCGGTCTCCCAGTGTTTTTCCTTTGGGAAATTCAATTATTCTCTTCAGCTACACATTTGCTTGCCAGTTACCTATAAGACCAACTCAGCTCGGAGAGCTCGACACATGTAGGTTTTTATTTAGCTTGGAGCTTTGGGTAAGATAGTACGAGCTTTTTTCCGTGTGTCGGTGTGTGGTGATTGCTTTTTGGAAGTCGTGAACTACAATTCAAGTTCTCTTCACCAGAACTTGCTGGGACTGAAATGTTGGAACCAGATTTTGGTGTATATTTTTATAGCAGCTTCAACGTAATTTCTAGGTATGAATGAAATGCATTTAATTTTGTAGCATTTGGGTTAAACCACAGGTGTGGCGCGTTTTCTTAGTTGCAACTCTTCACGTGCTGAAATAGGCAAAGCTTTGGTAAGAGGTTGTTTTGTTTGCGGATATATATTTTAACATGATATTTCACTGCAGCCGTTTTTTGGTATACCTGCCCGTAGAAAGAGGTAGTTGTTGCAGAGGACCTTAAAGGCAATCTGGCTGACACCAGGTGGAGACAGGTGAAATCCAAGGTTTGGAACTATTTTGGAAGAAAGAATTAGTTGTTGTAGCTTCAATGGAGAAGCTTGCAGGAGGAGTCCGTGACCGAACGGGACCCACATGCGGGTCATGCACTGAACTGACAATTTCATATATGTTGTAATAGTAGTGATATACACTGTAAATCAATTTAATCATAGTACGGTCATTGTATCTGTCTTTGGAGGTTAAGTTCAGCTATCCTTACATCCATTCCTTTGTATAGTTCCAGCTTTTATATTTGCATAAATTCAGGCTTTTCCTTTTTTAGTTTTATTTTTTCAATCAAGTCCCTTAATGCATTTAATAAGTTAATTGCCAGGAGTGATTCCTGGCATCGGAAATCATTTTATACTGTTTAAAGCTAGCTCATGCTAAATTGAGTCGCTGACTGGCTAACCTAATTTCTACATTGGTACCCAAACAACAGTTTAATACTTAATAATTTCATATTGGACTGATTTATTTATTTATTTATTTATTGTATATACACCAGCCAAACCAACAGATAGGCTGCCGAGGCAGCCATCCAATTTGGACAGTAGTTACATATAATTTTATATTATATCTGTTATTTCCCAGATTTTGCTGTTATGTGATATTCGTTACTCTTTGGGTTTCATTTAAATTTTGGCTTCGTTTGAGTCACTTAGTAGTTTGTAACTTAAGAATCTTTCATTAATTTCTTCAGCTATTAATATAAGTGGGGCCCAACCCATTCTCCTGAGTTAGTCGGCGGTATTTTTACCGTTGGAGATCGATTAAAAAATCTCGTAACACTTTGCAAACTGAGTTTTCTTCCTGTCACCATCGAAGACGGTCCGACGCAGTACAGGGGCTTGAAAACGAGATTTCACCCCTCCAATGTTGTACTGAAACGAAGATGCAGGGTTTCCGTTGTGCAGACCTTGGGGAACTGTCTGAAGCCTTAGAGCCGCTAGAAGGGCTGTAATCTCGTGGATACTGCAAGGTTAGGTTTTTCTTTCCACTATATTAAATCGCAAGACACATCGGATTCAGTGCACAGAAAGTTTAGGAAGACATTTCGAGAGCGTTGATTATAGTTTAAGCTTCCAGAAACACAGTAACAGCTCTTTGAAATTAATTTGATGCCTTCGGGCTTTAACTTTTAATTTAGTTGTTTATAGTCAACGACCTTATGCTGCTTGATAATACACCATTTTATATAATTTTGAATTTCACTCAACAATGATGCTCCTTTATTTGTTAAGGTAGTAGACGGGTCTAATTCAGTTAGCGCTGATCGCGTCTAACGAAAATTTTTTTTTCATGAGAGGATTTTTTCATTAATCATAAATGATCCCCGTTTTTCGCGAGGCCTTAGCGGTAAAGCGTTGCGTAACGTTTTACTTTAAATAGTAGCTCTTTGCAAGCGCCTATTGAGGCTACACTCATTCTGATTTCGCTGTTCGATTTCGGCGCACTCTCTGAGTTGCTGGCCTAATTCCACCACACTATTTAGTATAGTGAATTTGCTATAATAACCCAAATTTTAATAATTTACGAATTTAACTTTATTTCATGAACGCAGTGGGACTTTTTAATATAATATCGACAATAATGTAACCTTCTGAGTTGTTTTCAATATAACGAACTCAGTATAATGGGATAATTATCTTTCATCTAAACTGTCCTATTGACCTCCAAGTAAACTTGCATTTGTGGTTTTGCTTAATAATTATGCCAAGAATTTTAATATTTTGTTTGGTTCACTTCGTTGTACCTTCAGAATATTATATTCATTAAAGCCTTGATACTTAAATGTTACTTCCGGTATTTACTTTTATGTGAACCACTGATACCTTCTCATTTTTTAAGATTAGGATTATGTGAAAGAGAGGCCATTCAAAGTGAAGTTTGGTCAGAGTGCTGGTTAAAATGGATTTAGCGTTGTTGCTAGACGGCAACTGGCACCCGTTTGGCTTTAACATTGAAAATGTTGAACGAATTGGTAGTGTGGCGGTAATACAGGCTTCCAGTAGCGATTTGTGTGACGCTTGGAAAGTGCGCAGTTTTCGCGAATTTTTAAAAGTTGTACGCATTGCAGGTGAATGTTATTGGTGTCATTTTGAAGATCTCGCCAAGAGCAAACTTTCTGGAAAGGTTGTGAAAAGGTAAGACTCGAGGGGGCGAAAATACGGGGGTTAAAACGATTTTTTGGACACGAAAGCGTTCGGTACTGTTACATCGCATACTTCTTGAAAGGCCCAAATGTGATTTGGAGCTAGTTGGAAAGAGGATGAACCAACTCTTATGGTACTGCGATGTACGGGGCGAAGTTACAGGGGTGTAAAGGTGAGGTGCGTTTGTAGCAAATTGGTGGTTCGCATAAAGAGGGGGAAGGAAAAAGATGTCGAATTTTGTCTTTGTTATTATGTGGATGAATCTGTGAGTTTTGATGCCCAAAAATTTATTCGCATATAATTAGTTTTTCACACTGCCCCGTTACTCACAATAAAAGCAGTAACATCTTTGCTCCAATTGTTATACATATTTGCTATTAAAGCAAGTTTCATGCGTAAATAAAATGAACTATAAACAATAATATGTGGAGCCGCCGAACGGATAGCTTGTAATTCTCAGAACTCCTTCAAAACAGCTAACAAATGTAATAAAGAATGACTCTTATAAGCAATACGTCTTCTAAAGTTTTTTTTTTAAATGTAATATCGAATTCAACTTCTTTATCTAATTGAAGATTAATATTCAATTGTACAAGATGCTGAGAAGATTCAAAATTGTAGTACTTACGTATTATTTATTAATGATCTGCTATGAAGTAGAACTTTGCAGTAACGTTTCGTGTGGCGTATAATAAACAATAATAACAACGATGTGAAAAGTTTTTAAACTCTTCTTTATTTCTCTATCCCTTGTAAATTTTTCAGTTTTTGCAAATTTTATGCCAGACTTGAAAATTTGCCAAGTTCATTGTCAATGCATTAACGAAGGTTAGTACATTGCAACTTCTGTACATTTTTGTTTAGTAGCTACAACAGCCATTTATCTAATCCTAACTCACGACCATCGCTGAGGATTTGAATTAGCGTGGACGGTGATCTACCCTTAAAAACCAAATTTCTAATTGTTGTATTCGCCAATCTCAAAGTATTAATTTTGAAGAAAACACATATAAGTCAAGCTGCCTATCTATTCATTTCGATTTACCAAACGTTAACAATCAGCTGTGAAAGTTTGGTAAATCATGGCAAATAACTTGGTATGAGATATGAAGAAGATTTAAATTCATGGATTCATATTGAATTCCTCAAATAAATGCTGGTTCGTTTGATAAATAACCTAACCTATTTTTCAGAAAAACAATAACAACCCAAACAAACTTAACAATAGCATATGAATAATCTTTAACAGGCGCTAGGGATATTGTTGTTTGTGGCGTTGCTAGAAAATTTCAAAACTAGAGCCTAATGTTTTAATTGGAAAAAAGTTAACAGCTCGGCCTTACAAAAGCTAATTAAAATAAACACAAATTGACTGCAAAGGTGCTAATTTATTTGAACTTTGGCTAAAGCGGCCTTCAGATCTAAATGCTGCGCACGTCAACAATAGCGATAAAGCATTGTGAGTGCTCCTAAAACGTAAAACTTACCTTGCAGCGTAACATTGACATGCTTCAAACCGATGTAGACGCCTAGGCTGGCATTAATCTTCTCCTTGGAGAAGGCTCGGTACGTGCTCAAAATCGCGGCGTTGCCGACGTGCCACCCAGACCCGACCATGGTCACTGCAACACAGCCCTTAGTACTTGTTCGTACAAGTTTTCGCAACACTTACCCAGCACTGTCGCCCCCACGAAAAGGCTCAGCGTGACGAAGAAGAACGTGGTGAATCTCTGCGGGGAAAAACGCTTTAGTCGCTGCGATTTCTACAGACTCACCCACCTCCTTGCGGATTCCCGGGAAGATGATGAGGAAGGCCACGTACAGAGTGCAGAAGATCGTGAGAAACGTGATGAGGGTGACATCCCCCGTGACGGCCGTCCTGTTGTTAAAGTTGTAGAGCGTGGGCCCACCGTCGGTTCGGAACGCATCGAACCACCCCTTCATGGCAGTTCAACTCCTGGAAGATAACGAAATTGTTGTTAAGACTACCGTCTTTAATACAATTAGGAGTTTTTAAGAATACAGTTGTCTTTTTAGAATGACAAATTTATTTCAGAAGAAATAAGGATATAAACTGCTGCTAGCGTAATAGCGTCCGTTCCTGCACAAAGTCATTTAATGAGGCACCTCTAACGATCACATCTCCGCCAGACGCGCTTCTATCTTCCATTGACAGTTTGCATTTTTTACTTCTTTAATCATGTTCTGCGATTTATTGTTAGCTTTTCCACGTTGGAAAATGTTCTACCTATCAGTTTTAATGTAAAATCAATTTAACAGAAGGCACCAGTAACGATCAAGCCTCCGCTAAAGGCACTGCTATCGTTCGTATTGCCAGCTGTCACTTAAACATTATAACATGTATAATAAATGTATAATAATAAAACATCACAAAGGGATACAATTTTAAATCTAATAAAAAAATGCAAGTGCTCAGTTTTTCGTGACGGTGAGTGTAGTTATGAAACTAGACACTAGTGGAGTTGAAAATGTCAACTTGTCCTTGGGAATTAAAGTATTAAAGCAGTAATTCCCCTAAATCGGTATTTGAAACTCGATTTCATGAAGTAGAAATTGCATACCAAAGTTATGAACTGCAAAAGTTCTTCTGTACGCAAGTTTCCCGCTAATAGGAATTACAGCTTTCAATTCTAGCTCTTACTTCTGCAATACAGATGCTATATTGAATTCAAACGTTTTATTAATTTTACATATGTAAACACGTTTACACTCTAATATGTCTTAACAGCATGGGAAAGACCAGATAATTTCGCAGACGAGTTTGCGTATGGAGTTAAAAATTAATTCTAAACATTGTACTGAATATACAAGCCAGGACTTGCATTTCACAAAACTCAAAATTGGATAAAAGATTATTAGCTACAAAGCTAAAATAGGCAGTAGTTGCTTCAATTCTTAACTAGTACTTTTAACTTTGTTTATATAACGACAATAATGAAACTAAGAATTCTACTGTAGAATAATTTTACAAGGTCAAGGTACCAGTAATAGGAACTAGTCTTGAAAGCTCCTAATTTATGTTTAAAACTAGAAATTCTGGTTGTTACAGTTTGTATTTGAAATAAAGGATACAGTTTACAAGTTCAGGACAGAAGTTGGAAATGGGAGATCAAAACTAGGAAGTGAGATGTGCAAGCCCAACAATTCGAATTTGGGCTATCAATTAGATAGTTTCGAAGATCTAGATTTGCAAATGAATTTCATAAAATTTCAATCGCATAATAAAGTTACCAACTACAGAGGATCTTTTTTAGACGAATTCTGGGTACCGATTGAATATTGAATTGAAATGTTTTATTAATTTTAGATTGTGTAAGATTCAATACTTACGTGTTTTAACAGTATCTGAAAAACGATTGACACCCTCATTTTTTAAATTAACTGTTCTATTCTTATGCTATACTACAAGTAAAAAAATTTAAACTAGGAATTCTAGTTTTTAAAATTTATATTTGAGACATATCTTAGAAGTTCAGAGCAGAAATTGGAAACGTGAGTTTGCAGCTAAAAATGAATGTCCAAGCCTAAAATGCCAATTTGAGCTACCAACCAGATAGTTTAGAACATCTAGATTTGAAACTAGACACACATCAAATTTAAACTTTCAACGTGACGTTGAAAATGCGAGTTTTAAAGCAAGAATACGTTTAAATTCGTATTTGAAGCTATGTTTTATAAAAGTAAATTGCTTGAAAGATATGAACTGCCAAAATACTTTCGTAGACAACTTTATCATTAATAGAAGTTACGGATTTTCAATTGTAACTCGAACAACGAATTCTGACGTACATGTGGAATATTGGATAAAAATGTTTCATTAATTTAATATTTGCAAATAATTTTGCATTCTAGTGTATCTTAATAGTATTAGAAAGGCCACACGATTGACATCTTCATTTTTAAAGTTGCAACTATTCCGTCACCAAGTTAAAGTGCAAATTCAAAGATTGAAACTATGAACTTTAGTTTTAAAAGTTTATACTTATATGGAGTAGGTATAGCTTACACGTTCGGAGAAGAAATTGGAAATATGGAACTAGCATGTGGCATTTCCAATACCAATAATTCGTATTAGGTTACGAAACAGAGAGTTTAAATTCTTAATTCTAAATTCATCTAGATTTTAAACTAGACACACGTTAATATTGAAGCTGTCAAATTGATATATAGCAGTAATTCAATTAAATTCGCAAGTGAAACTATGTTTCATATATTGAAATCGCTTGCAACTTAGGAATTGCAAAGCTACCTTTGTAGATAAGTTGCTTACTAATCGACATTAAAGCTCTAAATTCTAACTCTAGCTGCGAATTCCGATCTACTAGTGAAATAATATTGAGTTTAAAAGTTTTATTAATTATAGATTAGTAAATACGTTTGCATTCTAATGTGTCTTAACACATGGGAAAGGCCAGACCATTAAGACGCTCATTTTTTAAACTCAAATTTTCCGTGCTCAAGTTAAGCTACAATTTCAAAGTTTGGTAAGATTGGTAAAACAAAAAATTCGGATTTCAGCTACCAAGTAGATAGTTTCGAACAGCTAGACACCAAGTGAAGTTGAAAATGTCAACTTGTCGTTGAGAATTAAAGTGTTAAAGCAGTAACTCCCACAACACGTATTTGAAACACGGTTTCATAAAGTTGAAATTACATAGCAACGTTATGAACTGCAGACGTCTTCTGTAGGCAAGTTTCTCACTAATAGGAATTACAGCTTACAATTCTAGGTCTCACTACGAATTCTGACGTACAGGAGGTGTATTGAATCCAAATGTTGTATTAATTTTACATATGTAAACACGATTACAATCTAATATGATTTCACAGCCTACTTTCCTTAAATTCAACTACTTCATCCTCAAGCTAAACTATAAATTCAAAGTTGGAAACTAAAAATCCCACTTTTTTAAATTTATATCTGAAGTATAGCTTACAAGTTTAATGCAGAAATTGGAAACGTGGCACTGGAACTAGGAAGTGAAATTGGTAAAATCAAAAATTCTAATTTGAGTTAGAAGGTTTTGAAGAGCTAGATATGAAACTAGACACAAGTGAAGTTGAAAATGTCAACTTTTCATTGAGAATTAAAGTTTTAAAGCAGTAATTTCACTAAAACCGTATTTGAAACTCTTTTTCATCAAGTTGAAATTGTATAGCAAAGTTATGAACTGCAGACTTTTTCTGTAAGCAAGTTTCTCACTAATATGGATTACAGCTTTCAATTCTAGCTCTCACTACGAATTCTGACGTACAGCAGGTATATTGAATCCAAATGTTTTATTAGTTTTACATATGTAAACACGATTACAATCTAATATGTCTTAACATTATGGGAAAGGCCAGACGATTTCACAGCCAAAAATTCGATTTTGAGCTACCCAGTAAATAGTTTCGAACAGCTAGATATGAAATTAGATACAAGCCGAGTTGAAAATGTCAACTTGTTGAGAATTAATGTTTTAAAGCAGTAATTCGCCTAAACCCGTATTTGAAACTCTGTTTCATCAAGTTGAAATTGCATAGCAAAATTATAAACTGTTGAAGTTCTTCTGTAGGCAAGTTTCTCACTAATAAGAGCTATAGTTTTCAATTCTAGCTCTCACTACAAATTCTGACGTACATGTGGTAAATTGAATCCCAATGTTTTTTTTTTAATTTGACATATATGTAAACACGTTTACACTCTAATATGTCTTCAAAGTATGGGAAAGACCAGACGATTTCACAGCCTAATTTCCTTAAATTCAACTACTTCATCTCAAGCTAAACTGGAAATTCAAAGTTTGAAACTAAAAATCCCAGTTTTTTAAGTTTATATCTGAAGTATAGCTTAGAAGTTTAATGGGGGAAATTGGAAACGTGGCACTGGAACTAGTAAGTGAGATTTTAAAACCAAAATTCGAATTTGAGCTAGGAAGTGAGATTCGTAAAACCAAAATTCGAATTTGAGCTACGAAGTAGATAGTTGCGAACAGCTAGTGGAGTTGAAAATATCAACTTATCGTTAAGAATTAAAGTGTTAAAGCAGTAATTCGCACAACCCGTATTTGAAACTCGGTTTCATAAAGCTGAAATTGCATAGCAACGTTAGGAACTGCAGACGTTCTTCTGTAGGCAAGTTTCTCACTAATGGGAATTACCGCTTCCAATTCTAGCTCTCACTACGAATTCAGAAGTACAGGTGGTATATGGAATCCAAATATTTTATTAATTTTACATATGCAAACACGTTGACATTCTAATACGTCTTAACAGTACGAAAAAGGCCAGGCGAATTCACAGACTGATTTCCTTAAATTCAACTACCTCATCCTCAAGCTAAACTACAAATTCAAATTTTGAAACTAAAAATCCCAGTATTTTTAATTTGATATCCGAAGTATAGCTTAGAAGTTTAATACGGAAATTTGAAACGTGGCACTGGAACTAGGAAGAGAAGTTGGTAAATCCAAAAATTCGGATTTGAGCTACCAAGTAGATAGTTTCGAACAGCTAGATATGAAACTAGACACACGTGGAGTTGAAACTGTCAACTTGTTGTTGAGAATTAGTAGGTTGAAACTCTGTTTCATAAAGTTGGACTTGCATTGCAAAGCTATGAACTGCAAAAGTTCTTCTGTAGCCAAGTTTCTCACTAATAGGAATATAGCTTTCAATTCTAGCTCTCACTGCCAATTCTGAAATACAGGTGGTATATTGAATCCCAATGTTTTATTAATTTTACATATGTAAATACGTTTACATTCTAATATGTCTTAACAGTATAGGAACGACCAGACGATTTCACAGCCTAATCCTTAAATTCAACTACCCCATCCGCAAACTAAACTACAAATTCAAATTTTGAAACGAAAAATCCCAGTTTTTTTTAAATTGATATCTGAAGTATAGCTTACAAGTTTAATACAGAAATTGGAAACGTGGCACTAGAACTAGGAAGTGAGATTGGTAAAACCCAAAACTCGAATTTGAGCTAACAAGCAGATAGTTTCGAACAGTTAGATATGAAACTAGACACAAGTTGAGTTGAAAATGTAAATTTATCGTGAAGAAATAAAGTTGTAAAACAGTAATTCACTTAAACTCGTATTTGAAACTCTGTTTCATAAAGTTGCAATTGCATAGAAAAGTTATTAACTGCAAAAGTTAGGTAGGCAAATTTCTTTCTAATAGGAATTGCAGCTTTCAATCCTAGCTCTCACTACGAATTCTGAAGTACAGACGGTATATAGTATACAACTGTTTTATTAATTTTGACATTTTAATCTGTCCTAACATCATGGGAAAAACAGATGAACGACATCCTATATTTTAAAATTCATCTACTATTTCTTTCCCATGCTAAACTTCAAATTATAGGTTTGAAACTAGAAGTAATAGTTTTTAAAATGTTAATTTGAAGTATAGCTTAGAAGCCCATAGCAGAAATTGGAAATGTGAGTTTGCAACTAGAAAGTGAGATTTGAAAGGTCAGAAATTTGAATTTGAGCTATCAATCAAGTATATAGTTTCGAACATTTAGCTTTGAAACGCAACACGTGCGAAGTTGAAATTGTCAACTTGACGTTAGGAAATTGAAATTGCTTAAAAGTTATGAACAGCAAACGTACCTTTGCAGATAGATTTCTCACTAATAGGAATTAGAGCTTCCTCTAACTACCAATTCTGAATTACAGGTGGAATACTGAATTCAACTGTTTCATTAATTTTATTTTGGAATTGAAGTAACTTCTAATGTTTCTTACCACACTATGGAAAATGCCAAACGATTGAGATCCTCATTTTTTTTATTCAAGTGTTATCTAAACTAGAAATTCAAATTTTTAAAATAGAAATTCTAGTTTCTAACATTTATATTTGAAGTATAGCTTAGAAGTTTACGACAGAAATTGGAACCGTGGCTTTACAACTAGGACGATATATGTGCAAAACCAAAAATTTTAATTTGGTAATTATGATCATTAAATTTAAGGGTAATTTAGAGGACATGAAACAGAACAACTTTGCATAATAAAGTATACGTTCAAAATTAATAAGAATCCCATAAAAAATTAACACTTTAACTGCTTAAATTGATTGACGATCACTGGAATGAACTTCTATCAACAACGTTCGCACAAGTGACTGCGATACGACCGAATTTAGATTATATGCAGAAAAAAACAATACTTGTTTGGGTATTTCAATCACAATTGGTGCAATTAGTGATGTGGGCTGGATAAATACCCAATGGGTAGGTGATTTATAAATGGGTATTTACCTATTCCTCGGTTAAATACCCAAAAACTTGGTACTTATGAAATTCTAGTTTTCAAAATGTATATTTGAAATATTGTTTACAAGTTCAGAGCAGAAATTGTAAACGGAAGTTTGCAACTAGGATGTTAGATTTGTCAGGCCAAAAAATCGAACTTATAGTTTTGAAACTAGACACACGTGAAGTTGAAATGGTCACTTGACGTTGAGAATTAAAATTTTCAAGCAGAAACTGGCGCTCATTACTTCTTGAGACTGCAACCCAATATACGAGTATCATGGCATCACAGGTATTATACTATATTATACATACTGATCAGAGTTGCTCTTACTGAGACTTTCCTACTCATTTAATAAAACTAGAGAAATGTGTTTTCAAATGATAGTCTGTACCAGAGCTGGGCAGTAATTAATTACTTTATAATAAAATTACTAATTAATTTTTTTAAATTTATCGTGAAATAGAGTTACTTTTAAAGATATGGTAATTGTAATTGGTAATTTCCATTTTTGTTATAAATTACTTGACAATTACTGTATGAAAGAAATTAATGACTACATTCCATTACTCAATTACTTTTGAGTAGTAATTAAATGACTCTAAAGTATTTAAATTGCTTTAAACAGTATTTGAATTACTTGTGGTAATTGAAATTACTGGCTGTAATCGAATTACTTTCTGGTAATCGAATTACCAAATTACTGATCTCGATTGAGTATTTAACCTCTAGAGAGCAAAAAATAAGATAAGGACTCATTATGTTATATGCTAATTGAATACTGCTGGAACAATACAAGTATAATTTATGATTTTCTATGACTATAGTCAGATAACAGCTAATTTTGTGAAACATTTGCAATTCCAACGTCTGCACGAATGCACTATTTAGTGCAGACGTTTATGTTTTTAGGTAGGGATGTGCATATGATGTGTTTTGTGTAGCAGTGTAACTTACTAATAATTATTGCGTAAGAAGCGGAAAATATGTCTGCGGTAAGCACTATAGATTACAGATTACCTTACAGTACGGTAAAAATATAATTTATTCTTTCCATAACAATTACCAACTAGCTTAATTGGATATTGGCCAGTTCATGATAATTATTTCTTAATTTCAATTTGCTCGTTTCAAATAATAAACTAACACAGAGCTATCTAAATACTACTAACTACAAATATACGAAAATTTATGTTGAAAGTAATTGATAATTGAATTACTATTTCATTTCAGTAATTGTAATCGCTGGTAATTCAATTACTTCATTGGGCGGTACTTGGCAATTAGTAATTAATTACTTTTTAAAAGTAATTTGCCCAGCTCTTGTCTGTAAAGTGGATATAGCAGCATCATCATATCTACGTCGTTCAACACTCACTAAAGTAATGTCGATTTTTTCTACATTTGTTAACAACACTTAAATTCTATGACTTAAGTCATACTACTGCTCTTTAAACTTACAGCTGTCGCAATTAACTGTCAATTGTTTTGATGTCATAAAAGTGGAGCAACTGTGATCGATATTTCAGATAAATATTTGTTATGTGTACATTGGGTTGCAAATAGTAAGGGGCCCCAAAGTTTCGCCCATCCTACATATCAAAATTTCAACCTTTCGGGGTGCATTATTGATCTGTTAGAGGAAAATATAGGGCGTCCCTGTAATCATCAATTTTTAAGAAACGTTCAAGCTTAATTTGTTCAACAAAATATATAGCTGGCTTTGGCTTAGGTTGTAACTTATTACAAACTAAGTACCTACCTATAATAGTACATTAGCGATTCCACATTAGAAGAACCAAACTTTTACTAGTTTCCGCTATTTAACATTAAATATTAGCTTCCAATTCGTTCTAGCAGTAATGGAAAGTCTTCGCCGATTATCTAAAAGCAACCATGAAGTAAGATAAGCGACTCTCACTCGGAAACATGGAGTTTTCCACTATCACATATATTTTTTCTGTACATAGTTCAAACTTGAACCCAAGGATACTGCCACAAATTTCGCTCAAAACAAAGACCAAGACCGCAGGCACACTTCCGCCAGGCCCAGCAAATACCAAGTTCACGCAAAGTTCAGTGCCGGCGTCCTGCGATTAAAAAAAGAAATCCGCAGAAAGGGAGTGCTGCCAATTCGTGTGAATGACTCGTGTGCGTTTTGATTTGCCTGTCAATGAACTCCGAGGTCAAGGAGGCCGCTCCAGCCAGTTTTGGAGTTTTCGTTTTGGGACCGCGCTGCAGCATTTGCAAGAGCCCAGCAGGAAAGAGCGGCAGGACGCAGAGTTGCAGCTTTAGAGCACAATGCAACGGCGCCTGTCCGGATTAAGCCTTCACATTTAGGTTAAAGAGTTTTCCGTCGGTGGGAATTAATCCGTGGCTTAACGAACCGTTAAAATACTGGTTTCTTACAGAATGATACTAGCAACTAGCAGGCTTGTGCGATTTTGCATTGTCGCGGATGCATTTGAATAATAATTTTATACTTGAGATATTCTTTAGTTTCTTTGTGGCGTTCTCATATTCATTTTTCATGGCCATGACCAAAAACATGAAAATATTAATAAGAAAATGTTTTGGGTGTAGCAACGACCCGCGCACAGCTCAGTGGGATCATATTTCTTCAAAGAATTTCGACATCCAGGACTGCTTCAGGGTCTGGTAAGCCGTTACAGGACAAAAAACCCCTGGACAAAAATTCCCGGGCAAAAAACCCCCCGAATAAAAAACCCCCGGACTAAAAACCACCTGGATAAAAAACCCCCGGACTAAAAACCCCCAACCATAAAGAAATCTGCAGTCTTGCATCAGTGGTAATTATAATTATAATTAATAACGTATTATTATTATTAATAATAATAATAATCTCCCACGGACCCCACATAATTTGCGCGTTTTTTCTTTATGGTGGGGGTTTTTAGTCCGGGGATTTTTATCCGGGGGGTTTTTAGTCCGGGGGTTTTTTATCCAGGGGTTTTTTGTCCGGGGGTCTTATGTCCGGGGTTCTTTGTCCAGGGTTTTTTGTCCTAGATTCCTGAAAAGCAAGCAGGTTGGCGCGTATAAAAGGTTTTTTTACCATTGGATCCGGCTTCACTTCATCAGCAATTGAAAATTTACTCGGTTCTTTCATTTATGTGCTCATGAGTATAGCAATACGCCAAATGTGAAAAATGCATTGTCGTTTTCAATGGAATTTTTTTAACAAAAAGTGCCTGATTTCACAAAGACTTAGCTAACGAATCGATATGTTATTTAACATAAATCATGTATATTTTGCATTTGGAATATCCTTCGGACTGCTGCGAATTAACGCCAGAAAGCGCGATTAACACGACAACGAGATAGCAGCATCGTGATAGGGCATTTACGGGCAAAAATAATGGGATGAGCTCGCGGTTTACTTTCACGTGCTCTTCCTCCCATTTTTCAAGAACGAACCGATATTTCTATTTCGTGAGCCAATCCGGCATGATTCGCAGCTCTGTTCAACGAAATTAAAAACGATTCCATTTATCATCATAGGTCAAAGATGCCGACGATTTATACCGCACGTAGAAAGTGAACAGATGATATCGCAGTTTATTGTAAAATTCCACCGCATCCTTCAACTTGAGAATTTAGCTTTTGTAAATAGGAAGTCTTAAATTGTTCTTCTAAATTTCTCAGTTTATATAAATTTGTAACGCGAGCGCTTAATTACAATAATAAAAAAGAGATAATAAGAGCACACATCATAGAACTAGACACGCAAGTCGATAAGAATCTGCAATCCAGTGCGATGGAAAGACAACATCCAATAATCTCCGTTAAATTAACCCATAAAGATCCGGGATGATGAGAGTAAACTAAAGGGCACTATTTTGCACAAATCGCTAACAAACAGATTCAAACTAGAGCAAAGGTCAACAACAATATATTGCGTGCGATCAGCTCAAAAGACGATAACAAAAAACGCAGAGCGCGCAGCTGGGAAGAACCCCTGCAAACAATCGACGACATGACCTAGTTACATCCTAACAACGAATCGATAATTTGCCTCGTGCAAGTTGAAGGTCGGAAACGAGTTCGGTGACAACAAATAACTCAAGGTGCTAGAACGAAATTAGCCCATATAGCATGCGAAGAATGAGAACATTATTGTGCAATCAAAGCATGACGCTTTTTGACCGTAACAACATATTTTTGAAATTCTAATTCGATAAAAAGTTCTAATATAATCCCCCCCCCCCTTTAGGCGGTTGTAACTCGACAGGGCGACATTTAAAAGAAAAGGTTTATATACAAAATTTGTGTACTTTAACGTCCCCTATAACCTCCTTAAATTTGGCACCTTGTTTTAAGATACACTGTATATAATAGGAAGCTTTGTACAGGCCATTTAGGCTCTCAGCTATGTAAGTGTTCTCTACTCTTCCCTGTTTTCGCCTTTCTCCAATCTGCAACATCTTTCCCTTTTAGATCTAACATCACAGCCTCTAACCACTTTCTCATTGGCCTCATTTTTTTATTTTTCCTTCGTCTATCCCCCACGCGTATAAGGTGGCCGACCCACCGTTGCCGTCTTCTTGTCCTTACCACTTCGTTTATTATTGAATCTTTGAACACATATGCTTTTTTACTACTCCTCCTTCCCCAACCATCGTCTGTCCTCTTGCCCCCGTAAATCCTGCTTAACATTTTCCGCTCCCATATATCGATTTGATTTTGTACCTTTTTATTCGCCGCCCAGGTGCCATATGCGTATTATAGTCCATTACTTCTTGTCAGTCCTCGCCCAATACTACAATCTTTCTCACCTCTGTTATTCATTAGCACTTCTAGACAAATATAGCTATGCATGCCATCAAACATCAGCTTCTCATTTATACCTTTTTGTACCTCGAATTGTTTGGTTCTATTGTCGTATATTCTTATTTATAGTTTTCATGTACTTTCTCTTTTCTTGGTTCACATTTTATTCGCTGGAATACTAATAGTGTTATTCACCGTCATGTATATAGTTATGTATTTTTCAGAAAACTCTAATTCCGTCAAGGCCTTAAGCAATTGATCTCGCTCGAAGCAAACAGTCATCTTTTTAGCAGGAAAATGCGATTCGTTGTTGCTGTGTCTTTCAGGAATCCACGTTGATAATCTTGATATCCTGAAGAGCGATGGGTCTATAATTTGTACACTTTGTTATAGATAGGTAATATTTTCACTATTCTCCTTACTTCAGGCATTTTCTTCGTTTCCCAATTGTTACTAATGGGTTCTATTTTTGTTTGTTCGAAAACACTTCCTCAGTACTTCACATTTTCCACAGTAATACCGTACTGACCTAAGATTTTCTTGTTTTTCTTTTTTCCTGTGAGTTCTTCCACTTCTTCCATTTTCTTCTCTATCTGTCTTATTGTAAACATGTCAACTATATCCATACTCACATTCCCCTCCGCCTCACACTGTCCTTTTTTCAGCAATTTCTTAAAATGCCATATTCACTTTTCTACTGCTTCATGATGGTCACCAATCAAGTATATCTCTTTCTCTCTGCAGAGTCATGATTTGTTGTGGTACTTTTTTATCTTCTTGACATCATCTTTGAAAAATGGCCAATCTCCTTCTCCTTATATTTCCCTACCGTTTCTTTTAATGGTCTGTTCTGTCTTCTGGGTAATTTTTTTAAAGCTTTTTCCTTGGTATTCCTCTTATTTTCTCCATTCCCCGTTTGCAAATACCCCTCTCTTAGAACCTTTTTTCTTTTAATTTCAGCTTTATAATCACTAACTATCCAACCTAGTCTAATCCGACTTCCTTGTTTGATTGTATTATTTTCCGTGGCCTCGCTAATGGTACTCGCTTTTTTACTCCATATCTCCTACTTGACCGCTTTACTGATTCTGTCTCTCTACAAATGCATATCATCCATTGCTCACTTTTGTATTTCCGTCATTTTCAGATACATTCCTCTTGCTTTGCCTTATTCGACACATGGCATCCATCTTGTTGTAATTACAATTTTATATTAGAGTGCTTTTTCCACCTTTCCTTTATTTCTATTCCACTACCACACCTCTTTATTTTGATTTCCCACTTTCACTTGTTTTCCAGTTTCCATATTATTTTATTTATTTATCTGTCTGATATTTTGGACGTTTTTCAATTCTAAACTGCCTGTTTTTCGTTATAAATTTGTCACATTGACCTAAATGGCGGTTATAAACAAAAGTAAAGCGGCCATTCCACATGACTCGACCAAAAAATCAATACTTTTACGCGGGAAATAATATTCAAAGGCATCAAAACTGTGGGAAACCGACAATTAATTAATTATTATATTAATTGCCCATGTAATCTTAAATTTTATATAAGTTTTCGCTGAGTCACTAAACGACACTGCTGCAATCCATTTTCATACAAATATCTCGAATAGTTTTAATGGAAATTGACCCGCAGACCTGTCGAGCATTGATAAAGCCATCAGGAAGTCCTCACCTGGATGACTGCCACACCATCTATTTTTTATTTTTTAGTTTATAATTCGTATTTTCACTTTATAAGTGGCACTTGTTAGTGTCACACTAAAGCTAAATATTCCAATACAAAGCTCATATATAATTCTTAATTTTAGTTTGATATGTGCAAAAATTCGATCAAGTCGGGTAGAATTTTTAGTAGTAGTAGTTTCAACTATGTGTTGGAAATATTTTGTCACAATATCTAGTGAATTTACAAATCAGTATCCTAATTTCTAAACTACAATTTCGACTGTGTTGGTTGCCAACTTCAAACTAGCATCCTGACCATTATTAAATCAGAATTTTTAGTTTAAAATCAATTTATTTGATTGGTCTATATGACTACATTAAGGCATGTGGTACCAACATCAGTAATAAGCATTCATAAACATAAAATAGAGCGATATACATATTCATTTAGATATAATCATTTAGATATAAAAGTTAATATAGTTGATATACGAAAATGTCAAAAATGAAGCAGGATCATCATGTTCTCATATTAATAAGATTGCAAACGATTTCGATAATCAGTATTTTGTAATACAGCCAATGGAAATGTGAGTTAACGTAGATACGTAGATTCAGACCATGTAACTGCTGAAACTTCTGGTAGTCAGTACACGGAGATGTTAATTGAGTTTCTGATTCAAGCGATACTGTTGATGATTCATTTGCAAGTTTGCAATAACAGAGCCAGGAGATAGTTTCATTGACGAAGAAACATGCGGAAATAGAGCTGGAGGTGAAACTTATATCAATAAGACAAAATGAAGAATTAGAGATAAAAACCTGATAAACACAGCGGTATTAATAAAATACAGCAATTTGTGTCGGCATGCATTCAAGTGAATCTAATACAACGCCGAAGAGGACAAACAAGACAGTTCTTTTATAAAAAATGATAAGTAAGGGTTTGCAAAAACAACTTAAATACGCCAGATGTATCTAAATCATATGTACCTACAGCCATTTAAAAAGGCACGCCCTGTCAGCATGGGTTTGCCAACGGTAAAATATAAAGATAGCACGATAATAATCAAGAAACGCTACAGATCCTCGCATAAAAACGCCCTTGTAATCGTAACTGTCCGATCAGGTAACGGAAATTAGCTCCAACGGCCTAATTAATCTAAAGGTAAATTCTTGTGATTAGCTCAAAAGCTTTATCTGGCACACCAAGTGGGTCGTGTGTGATGTCAAGATACGCAGATTTTGTCAAATCAAATTATTCTAGCTGACCCTGGAAAAACTTAAGAATTAGATTTAATAAAAAATAGCAAATTGAACCCCACAAATCTCCCAACCTGGCCAATGCAACACCGGCCGCTGCAGACAATGGAATACGGAATTTAAATATCATTCGCAGTAAAATTCAGGCGGTCTCTACGGCCGCACCTTTCCTAGAGATTCGGCCTTCAATCTCTGCAGCCGAACCATTAGTTCGCCTACAGAATTATAGTATCTTCAACAGTCGAACCTGTGTTGTCGCCTAGAAGCTACATCTTCACCAGCTTCTTCGTCCCTACAATAACCCAGTCGAGGCCGAACTTCTCATTCGCCGCACACTACGCACCTGCAGCACCCTAGGCGTAAGAATCTTATTTTTTGTTATCTTTCTAGACCCCGCACCGTAATCAAGCGCCTCTTCGAGACCTTGCTTACCCCGAGCTCGGAACCAGAAAAACCGTATCCACCGCCAACGCGTAATTACGCACCCCAATCGCTTAGTTTGTAATTATTGTAGATATATAAATATATATCGATGAAAATACCACCACACATAATCAATCACCGCTCTAATGTTCTGATTACCACACCAACCCCAAGAAGCTGAGCCATGTATAATGTGTTAAACATTTTGAGAAAATGCACGAGGTATAGAAAGAAGACTATACGGAACAGAACATTTTGCAAAATGATATAACCAAATCATGGCTTTACAGTTTACGCGAAAATATTCAACATTCCTTCAAATCATCATCTAACGATACACGTGATTCATAATTTTCGTGCGTGAATCGTCAGTGAACGAAAAATATGCTGTTCAGGAAGCTTTGAAAGGATATCCGTTGAAACGGCTAGATAAAGAGAATTCTTTCTTTAAAGGGTTATAACGAAAAGTCGTAGATTTAGAGAAGTTGCTGTCAACTTATATTTCGATAAACTCGCAAAGCTTCTATTCCTTGAAACACTGGACGTTTAACTACACACAACAAAAGTTAATTACTGCTTGTGGGATGAATCCATTGGATGGAGAGGAAGCAAACGAAATAGTTTCGTGTTTTTAATTAAACACAGCTAGCAAATATTCCTCCAAATAACGCACTTAACAGTTAGGTCAAACAATAAATTGTTCACTAAATCGCAATCTTTCTATAATTATATGTTATTTCTCTATTTTTAAAATAAATACGATTTTATTAAGAGGTCACACCCACCTCTAGGCAGACGGCGACCATTTTCTAATAGAACCTCAGAAAATAGGGAACCATGTCAGTTACTAGTCCGCTGAGACTGAGAATAGTCAGATTGTGTAACTGAAAACGACCATTTGAAGTAATTGGTATGGAAAAGAATGGCTTTAAAATGTTTTTTAGAATATTCCAGTCTCCGTATACAGCAGAAAAATCAACAACGGGTCCAGTCTTCTTAATATAAAACTGACTTTGAATGATTAGCTCATTGAGATGGAGTGGCAGAAAATGAGATAGAAGACTAGATTATGCACTGCAGCCCTTTTCAACTTCTGAACCATTTATTTTGTTCTAGTTGTTACTTTTCCATAATTATTGATTATTCTTAACTTTGTGCTCTTTTTCGTTAAACCAATTTTTATAAAGTATCAGAGAAATCACCACGTGCTGCACATAAATCGCCCGCGAACGGCATATAACGGCACCGTTGGATCCCCATTAAAAGTTAAAAACTCCGGGCAAACAGCTTTGCAGCCTAACCCGCGGGCGTCTAAATTAGAATATTTACCACGCGCAGCTAAGTGTCTAACGTTATAAACTGAGTGATTTGCGTCGCGGATGATAAATTAAATCCGCAACTTCAGTATATTCAAAGCTCCGATTTTGGCAACATTATCCAGGCCTAAAACAGAAGGTAGTTGCTAAACCCTTTTCGATACATGATACTCTATTATGCCTTTATTACTAAAGATGTACGAAAAAATACGGGGGTAAACTTACAGAGAGTATTTAACTCTACACTTAAGTTCACCAATTAATTTTCAATACGTCTTCAGTAGTAAAGGCATAATAGAGCTCTTTTAGAAGGTTGAGACACCTTGTCTATTCCATTTGTAAACTTCTACACTAGTGATTACCCAAGGAGGTAATTGTAAGTTATAATTCCTAACAAATTTCTCAGATTAAAGTTGACCCCCCCCCCCCCCACCTTAAAAGTACAGTCGTGACTTTATAAATCAAACATCCTAGTTTTAATGTTTGCCTCTGTAAGGCAGAATTCCTACAGTCAAATGAAACTTCCCGATAACATTCGGCTTCAAACTACAGGTGTTGAGTATGAGAATGACCTAATAGTTTCAAATCAACATTTTGAAACCAGTTTATACATTCTGAAAATTGAATTCCTAACTTTTTACTCTTCTGGTTTCCAACTTTAGTTTACGAGTCGCTAAAACAGAATTTCAAATTGCAGGATGCACTTCCCGATCAATCTATTAAAGCTGAAGTTCGAGCTCTGGCTTTGTGTTTCCTTTGACTTCAAACCAATATTATGGTTTTAGCAAATGGAAGTGCTTAGTTCTGAATTAAGCACATCAGAATTCCTAACTGAAAATTTCTAGACTAAACTGTTCCTTCATTTAAATTTCCAAATGTATCTCCGTAATATTTTCTAAGAATGAAGAATTTAATGTGTGTTTTTTGTAAAAAATTTAGATATTAATATATGGATTACCAAGTTGTTAGAGGTCGCAAGTTTTAATTTTAAATTAACAAACTGTGGGAATATTTCTTAGAAACGTTTTTAGCAGAAAATATAAAGTGAGCTACCTTATTAGAGACAGTATAAAATGATTTAACCACTAGTCACACACACAAATATTTCTGCTTCATGAAAGTTTCACACTTAGCATCACTTTAGTAGACAAACACAATAGGTACACAGAAACGTAAAAACTCACTAAAAATTAAACAGCTTTTTAGTTACGGTAACCGCTGCCGTTAAAAACGTGACTATGAACACACTCCATTCCACACTTCGCTAAAAACAACGGGAAACTATGAACACAAACAGAAATCACAGCAGCAAACCAGCCGTTATGGGGGAATGAACCGTGAGATCGAGAGACAAAGAAGGCCCGAGTCAAAATTTGGCCTTGAATTTTTCACCTCTCACCTTTGGCTATTAATAAAACTAGAGGTCAAGCATTACTTTTTGTATTATTATATGACTGCACATCGCCACCGCTGCCGGTGATGATGGATCACGACCAGGATGATGGATGATGATGAAGATATTGAACTTTTCCTCAGATCGCGGGTTTCCAATACGCTGCTGAGGTCGCCGTCGAAAATCCTTGGTGTTTCCATGAATCCTATAACTTTATGGGTCATTGTGGTTTGTTTAATGAAAACGCTCGAGCGTTTAGCATGTTCTCCATGTTTACGAGTGCACGGTTTTCGCAAGGTCGGCTAGGTTTTTAACGAAATTGGTAACTTTCGCTTTTTGTTTGCGTTTGGCGTCGTTTGTTCGCCGCCAATAGGAATTTATTCAAATTGAGCTGGTACCACGCGAAGACTACATACTGGATGAGCATGTTGGACGCCGAACGATAAGATAACCTAATGGGTTGTGGGTGCTGGAAATACAAAATTGGGTATCTAACGATTCTTCAACTTTACTAGTCTGAACTAAGGGAACTTCAAAACTGGTGACTTCAGATTGATAGGTTAAGGTTTATATGCCAGAATTTCTAGCTTTGACTTTATGTAAGTCAGAATTTCTACTTTTAGTCTTAATTTGCGCTTTAGAATTTTATATTTTCAAGTTTTGATATTTAAAATCAAATTGACTTCTTTCAAGTTCAAGCTGCACAATTAATCCCTAATCTGTATGTCTCCTTTTCAAACGAGGAAGCTTAGTATACAGTTTCTGTTTACATTCTGTAAGTTGAATCCTAGCTTTATTTAACTTTTCGTTTCCGTCCCTATTTCCCCAATTTGCACTTCTGAACGCTTAGTTGTATTTCTCGTAACCGGACAAAAAACTACCGGACTAAAAACCTCCCGGACAAAAAACCCTCAAACTAAAAATTCCGGAACTAAAAATCCCCCACCGTATTATGCGTATTACTAGTAATAAGTTATTGCCTCAGGGTTTCCACTCAAACTTGCATTTCGATGTCCCTGACATTTCTCTGCGAAAATTATTATCTTTCCCTGATTTAATTTTCAAAATAAAAATCCAAAAATAGTATATTTTACGGCAGGAGATGAAAGTACTGTTTTTTTGTGAGGTGAAAATTAATATCAACCCTGATGATAATAACTTTTAGTAATAATAAGACTAATAATAGTTAATTGTCGACGGACCCTACATAATTGTCAATTCTTTTTAGGATAATTTTATTCCGAGAAGCGGGGGGTGTCTTAGTCGGGGAAGTTTTTAGTCTACAAATATTTTGCCCTGGGGTTTTATGTCCAAGGTTTTTGTCCAAGGGTTTTTCATCCTAATTTGCATTCTTTCTATATTTGCTTCAGTAAGTCATAATCCTTATGCGGCAATTCCTCCAATTTATAATTTCGAGTTTGTTTTTCGTTATGTTCTTCAATTTAGTCAAAATATTGTTATTTCCAATTTAAATATTTCGAACTTCCTTTGTCTATCAGGTACAGATGTAACTTACATTACACTTTCAGCCCGAATTTCTAGTTGCTATTATATGTAATTGACTCGGTAAATCAAGTTCTGTTGAAACTCTAACTGCTGATTTTACAATTCTGAAAATAGTACATTTTAAATTCAAGTTATTAATGTGGAGAAAATTAATGTCAAAAAGAATTTGAAATTATGTGAAATTTCAAGAATGCATGATTTTAATTATTTTTTGAAGAATAAAAAATCACAAGTCGTAAACATGTTTATTAATAAGTTAAAAGTTTAAAACACAAAACGTTTCGCAATTTTAGGTTGCTTCATCAGTTGTACAAATTAGAAAATATTGAGAATACTGGAATACATTTATAAAATTATATTGTAGGGTAGTACTTAGAAGAGTTTGTTGAAGGTATTATATTATTGTAATAAATTATTTGTAAAACACTTTAAAACTCATAAAACATTGTTTAGTTACGCTGGTGACGAAGACAAATTTACAAATTAAAAAATTAATTAAAAACGGTAGCACATGTAGATCAAAAACAGCATGTCGCATTCCTGCACTCTCATACCAAGCGAAATGAATAGCTTAATATTTCCATATAATAGTATTAACCCCTACAAGGGGCTGTTTTTGATCTACATGTGCTACCGTTTTTAATTAATTTTTTAATTTGTAAATTTGTCTTCGTCACCAGCGTAACTAAACAATGTTTTATGAGTTTTAGTGTTTTACAAATAATTTATTACAATAATATAATACCTTCAACAAACTCTTCTAAGTACTACCCTACAATATAATTTTATAAATATATTCCAGTATTCTCAATATTTTCTAATTTGTACAACTGATGAAGCAACCTAAAATTGCGAAACGTTTTGTGTTTTAAACTTTTAACTTATTAATAAACATGTTTACGACTTGTGATTTTTTATTCTTCAAAAAATAATTAAAATCATGCATTCTTGAAATTTCACATAATTTCAAATTCTTTTTGACATTAATTTTCTCCACATTAATAACTTTAAAATTATAAATGTCATTTCTTATTTTGAATTTAAATTCAAGTGTACCAAATTACTTTGAAACTGTAAACTTACATTACATATTCATCCCGAATTTCTAGTCTCTGTCGTAAGTAAGTGATTCAGTAAGTCAGAGACTTTACTTATGGACTCTAATTGTTAAGTTTATAATTCTGAGTTTTGTTTCACCATTTTGTAACTGTAAACTTACATAATATGTTAAGCCCGAGTTTCTAGTTTCTGTCGGAGTTCTTATGTTTGGATCTTATTGTGGAGTGGGCAACTCTGAGTTTTATTACGTTAAGGATTGTGACTATTTTGGTAAAAGCTGCGAATTCTACATTCAATCCTACGAAATTCCTAGGTAACCGTAAACTTACATTGCATGTTAAGCCTGAGTTTCTAGTTTCTTTCGTGTGTAAGTGAGTCGGTAAGCCAGAGTTCTTATGTTTGGACTCTAATTGTTCAATTTGCAATTGAGTTTTGTTACGCTAAGAATTGTGACTATTGTGGTAAAAATTGCGAATTGTAAATTCAATCCTTCGAAACTCCTTGGTAACCGAAAACTTACAAAACATGTTAAGTTAGAGTTTCTAGTTTCTGTCGTATGTAAGTGACTCGGTAAGCCAGGGTTCTTATGTTTGGACTCTAATTGTTCAATTTGCAATTCTGAGATTTGTTTCGCTAAGGATTGTGACTATTTTGATAAAAATAGCGAAATCTAAATTCAACATTTCGAAATTCCTTGGTAACCGTAACAGTACATTAAATGTTAAGCCCAAGTTTATACTTTCTGCTGTATGCAAGTGACTCGATAGGCCAGAGTTCCTATGCTTGGACTCTAATTGTTGAGTTTGCAATTCTGAGTTTTGTTACAATAAGGATTGTGACTATTTTGGTAAAAATTGCGAATTCTAATTTCAATCCTTCAAAATTCCTTGGTAATCGTAAACTTACATAACATGTTAAGTCAGAGTTTCTAGTTTCTGTCGTATGTACGTGACTCGGCAAGCCAGAGTTCTTATGTTTGGACTCTAATTGTTGAATTTGCCATTCCGAGTTTTGTTTCGCTAAGGATTGTGACTAGTTTGATAAAAATAATGAAATCTAAACTCAACTTTTAGAAATTCCTTGGTAACCGTAACCCTACATTACATGTTAAGCCCAAGTTTATACTTTCTGCCCTATGCAAGTGACTCCATAGGCCAGAGTTCCTATGCTTGGACTCTAATTGTTGAGTTTGCAATTCTGAGTTCTGTTACCCTAAGGATTGTGACTATTTTGGTAAAAATTGCGAATTCTAATTTCAATCCTTCGAAATTCCTTGGTAATCGTAAACTTACATAACATGTTAAGCCAGAGTTTCTAGTTTCTGTCGTATGTACGTGACTCGGCAAGCCAGAGTTCTTATGTTTGGACTCTAATTGTTGAATTTGCCATTCCGAGTTTTGTTTCGCTAAGGATTGTGACTAGTTTGATAAAAATAATGAAATCTAAACTCAACTTTTCGAAATTCCTTGGTAACCGTAACCCTACATTACATGTTAAGCCCAAGTTTATACTTTCTGCCCTATGCAAGTGACTCCATAGGCCAGAGTTCCTATGCTTGGACTCTAATTGTTGAGTTTGCAATTCTGAGTTCTGTTACCCTAAGGATTGTGACTATTTTGGTAAAAATTGCGAATTCTAATTTCAATCCTTCGAAATTCCTTGGTAATCGTAAACTTACATAACATGTTAAGTCAGAGTTTCTAGTTTCTGTCGTATGTACGTGACTCGGCAAGCCAGAGTTCTTATGTTTGGACTCTAATTGTTGAATTTGCCATTCCGAGTTTTGTTTCGCTAAGGATTGTGACTAGTTTGATAAAAATAATGAAATCTAAACTCAACTTTTCGAAATTCCTTGGTAACCGTAACCCTACATTAAATGTTAAGCCCAAGTTTATACTTTCTGCTGTATGCAAGTGACTCGATAGGCCAGAGTTCCTATGCTTGGACTCTAATTGTTGAGTTTGCAATTCTGAGTTTTGTTACAATAAGGATTGTGACTATTTTGGTAAAAATTGCGAATTCTAATTTCAATCCTTCAAAATTCCTTGGTAATCGTAAACTTACATAACATGTTAAGTCAGAGTTTCTAGTTTCTGTCGTATGTACGTGACTCGGCAAGCCAGAGTTCTTATGTTTGGACTCTAATTGTTGAATTTGCCATTCCGAGTTTTGTTTCGCTAAGGATTGTGACTAGTTTGATAAAAATAATGAAATCTAAACTCAACTTTTCGAAATTCCTTGGTAACCGTAACCCTACATTACATGTTAAGCCCAAGTTTATACTTTCTGCCCTATGCAAGTGACTCCATAGGCCAGAGTTCCTATGCTTGGACTCTAATTGTTGAGTTTGCAATTCTGAGTTCTGTTACCCTAAGGATTGTGACTATTTTGGTAAAAATTGCGAATTCTAATTTCAATCCTTCGAAATTCCTTGGTAATCGTAAACTTACATAACATGTTAAGCCAGAGTTTCTAGTTTCTGTCGTATGTAAGTGACTCGGTAAGCCAGAGTTCTTATGTTTGGCCTCGAATTGTTGAGTTTGCAATTCTGAGTTTTGTTTCACTAAGGATTGTGACTATTTTGGTAAAAATAGCGAATTCTAAATTCAACTCTTCGATATTACTTGGTAACCGTAAACCTACATTACATGTTAAGCTCAAGTTTCTACCTTCTGCCGTATGCAGATAGGCCAGAGTTCCTATGCTTGGACTCTAATTGTTGGGTGTGCAATTCTGAGTTTTGTTTCACCAAGGATTGTGACTAGTATGGTAAAAATTGCGAATTCTAAATTCAATCCTTCGAAATTCCTTGGTAACCGTAAACTTACATAACATGTTAAGCTCGAGTTATAGTTTCTGATGTATGTAAGTGACTCGGTAAGCCAGAGTTCTTATGTTTGGACTCGAATTGTTGAGTTTGCAATTCTGAGTTTTGTTTCACTAAGGATTGTGACTATTTTGGTAAAAATAGCGAATTCTAAATTCAACTCTTCGATATTACTTGGTAACCGTAAACCTACATTACATGTTAAGCTCAAGTTTCTACCTTCTGCCGTATGCAGATAGGCCAGAGTTCCTATGCTTGGACTCTAATTGTTGGGTGTGCAATTCTGAGTTTTGTTTCACCAAGGATTGTGACTAGTATGGTAAAAATTGCGAATTCTAAATTCAATCCTTCGAAATTCCTTGGTAACCGTAAACTTACATAACATGTTAAGCTCGAGTTATAGTTTCTGATGTATGTAAGTGACTCGGTAAGCCAGAGTTCTTATGTTTGGACTCGAATTGTTGAGTTTGCAATTCTGAGTTTTGTTTCACTAAGGATTGTGACTATTTTGGTAAAAATAGCGAATTCTAAATTCAACTCTTCGATATTACTTGGTAACCGTAAACCTACATTACATGTTAAGCTCAAGTTTCTACCTTCTGCCGTATGCAAATAGGCCAGAGTTCCTATGCTTGGACTCTAATTGTTGGGTGTGCAATTCTGAGTTTTGTTTCACCAAGGATTGTGACTAGTATGGTAAAAATTGCGAATTCTAAATTCAATCCTTCGAAATTCCTTGGTAACCGTAAACTTACATAACATGTTAAGCTCGAGTTCTAGTTTCTGATGTATGTAAGTGACTCGGTAAGCCAGAGTTCTTATGTTTGGACTCGAATTGTTGAGTTTGCAATTCTGAGTTTTGTTTCACTAAGGATTGTGAATATTTTGGTAAAAATAGCGAATCCTAAATTCAATTCTTCGAAATTACTTGGTAACCGTAAAGCTACATTACATGTTAAGTCCAAGTTTCTGCCTTCTGCCGTATGCTAGTGACTCGATAGGCCTGAGTTCCTATGCTTGGACCCTAATTATTGAGTGGACAACTCGAGTTTCGTTTCGATTAGGATTGTAGCTGTATGGTAATAGATATTAACGATACAATTTTGGTTATGAGCATCACTAGTCTGCTTGTCAGAACGAGGCGGTGAGCCGAGTTTTGCGGCAATCAAACGAGTCTCGTTAAGTGCCATAAGCAAACGTGTATTGTTCAATATTTTATCTTCATCAATAAATTCTGATTCAATGTATTTTTTATAGAAAAAGAGCGCAGTTATATTTATTACTGCACTAAGTGCGGTAATGAACTTCTTAACGATACTGAAATTAATTTGGTTAATAGTCTATGACAACATCGATGAAGATAATATTTAAATCTTTAAAATTAGTTTGTACCTGTAAACTTACATTACAAGTTGTGATTAGTTCCTGACTGTTAAGTTTGCAATTCTAAGTTTTGTTTTTCATAATAGTTGTCACCTGTGCTCCCAAAACGTCTAAATCTAATCCCGAGCCTTAGAAATTTAAAATAAAAAATGTCTAAATTGTTTTTTGAATTAGTCATCACTATCAGTTTACATTACCCGTTAAGCCAGAATTTCTAGTTTCTGCTTTATGTAACTGTTTCAATAAGTCAGAATCATTGTTTAGTACATTACAATTCTATGTTTGGTATCTACAATGCTTTACGAGTGCCTGATCAAAATATCCAACATTCGACATTTCTTTGTAGGTACATCAATAATAACTACAACTCTGCAGTCAAATGTAAACTAGAATTTCTAGTTTCTATGTTATGGAATTTACCCATTTAAAGTCATAATTCTCATGGTTAGTGCCTAACTGCTTAACACTAGAGCTATCAACTGTTTTTGTCAACATATCTAGTTTAAAATTAAATTTTTGGAACTTGCATTGCGAATTAGTAATAAGTAGAAGTTTAAATTGGGTACTCGTTAAGCCAGAATTAATAGTTACTGTTTCATCTAACTGACCCAATAAAGCAGAATTTTTGTCTAGTTCGTAGCTGTTGAATCTACATTTCAGTTTCAGTTTTTTTACCATGCTTTACGACTGATCAAAATATCCAACATTCGGAATTGCTTTGTAAACCAGTGATAACTACAACTCTGTATTAAAATTTAAACTAGAATACTAGTTTCCATCGTATGCAATTCACTCAGTAAATCATAATTATCATGTTTAGTGGCTAACTACTTAACATGAGAATGGTCAACTGTTTTTGTCAACATATCTAATTTTAAATTCAAATTTTGGAACTTGCTTTGTGAATTCGAACTACAAGTTTCAATTACACGTTAATCCAGAATTCCTAGTTCTGCTTTATCTGACTGATTCACTAAGTTCGAATCATTGTCTAGTGTGTAGCTCTTGAATTTCCAGTTTTTTCCCAATGCTTTACGGCTGTCTATTCAAAATATTAAGCATTCGAAATTGCTTTGTCAACCAGTGATAACTACAAACCTGCTTTAAAATGTAAGCTAGAATTTCTAGTTTCCGTCGTATTCAATTCATTCACTCAAAATTATCACGCGTAGTGCCTAATGGGTTAACAGGGTTTTCAACTGTTTTGCCATAATATTTAGTTTTACATTCCACTTCCCGAATTTGGTTTGTGAATTAGTAATACGGTCATAAGTATAAGTTTTAATTAAGTACACGTTAAATCAGAATGACTAATTCCGTCAATAAGTCAGAATCATTGTCTGGTGCGTAGCTGTTGAATCTACATTTCAAAGTTTTCTTTTTACAATGCCTGATGACTGTCTGAACAAAATATCAAACATTCCAAACTGCTTTGTAAATCGATGATAACTACAAACCTGCTTTAAAATTTAAGATAGAATATCTAGTTTCCGTCTTATGCAATTCATTCATTAAGTTACGGATTAACACAAGAGCTTTCAACTGTTTTCCCCAAATATTTAATTTTAAACAGCATTTTTGAAATCTACTTTGTACATTAGTCCTAAGGTTATAACTATAAGATTAAATTACACATTAAGCCAGAATTCCTAGTTTTTGGTTTATCTAATTGACTCGATAAGTCAGAATCATTGTCTGGTGCGTAGCTGCTCAATCTACATTTCAAGGTTTTCTTTTTACAATGTTTTACGAAAGTCTGGTTAAAATATCCATCATTCGAAATTCTTTGCCAACCAGTGATTACAAACCTGTATTAAAATTTAAGCTGGAATTTCTAATTTAAATTTTATGCAATTCACTCAGTAAGTCATAATCATGTTCGATGCCTAACTGCTTAAAACAATAGCTTTTTACTATTTTTGTCAACCTTTCTAATTTTAAATTCAATTTTTGGGACTTGTTTTTCGAATTAATCATAGCTATAACGCTATAAGTTTAAATTACACATTAAGCCAGAATTCCCAGTTCTGCTTTATCTGACCAACTCAATAAGTCAGAACCTTTGTCTAGTGTAGAGCATATGAAAAGTTATCCTCCAATTCCCAAATTGAAAAATATAGTTGGGTTAGAAACCCACTTGAAGTTAATATTCATTGGCATTGACTATGACTCAGTCGAATGACAAGAAGAATTGCACGAATTGCAAGGTGATGGAATATTGAGAGATTTTCCAGAATGAGCTTGACAACATTTTCGGAAAACTAATCTGGGAAACCTATTCTGAGTGGAGAAGCTGAAAAAGCTCGCCTGCCACAACTACTTCAACTCAACTATATTCATCAAATACTTTACGGAAAATAGTGTTCAGTGCTGTGTGCAATTTTTCCTATTAATATTGCAATACCATGGTAACCGTTTTCCTTATCAGTATTATCGCCAAGATGTTTTAACAACTAGGGTCGCAGGCTTCAAAGATTTCTGGATTTAAGGTCATCGGCTTCAAAGGTTTCACAATGCTTTACGACTGTCTGATCAAAATATACAGCATTGGAAATTGATTTGTCAACCAATAATGAAGATTTAAGCTAGAATTTCTGATATCCATCTTATGCAATTCACTCAAGTCAGAATTTCTAGGCTAAGTGCATAACACCAGAGTATTCAACTGTGTTCATCAGAAAATATCTACTTCTAAAATCGAAACTCGAAAATAATTTGTTACTTTTATGCTGTGCAAGGATTTGAGATTGTCTTCGTCAAAATATTTATTAGAGTTTTAGTCAGAATTTGCGGTATAAATCTGACGTAATTAATTAAGTCAGTCAGAGTTATTTTTTTAATTGTTAAACTTGTAATTTAGAGCAGAGTTTTGGTTTATGCTAAGGTTTGCGACTGTGTTCATCACAATATGCAATTCCAAACTCAAAACGTCGAGGTAGCTTGTAAACAAGTCATAGCTACAAGCTTCGTTATGCTTTAAGCCTGAATTCTTATTGAGTTTACAATTCAGAATTTCTTTGTTTGGAAGAGTTTGCGACCATTTCCGTTTAAAGTCAAGTCGTCGTGTCGTGACTACTTTGTAAACCAGTCGAAGCATAGTTTCTAGGTTCAATCTTATGTAAGTTAGAATTCCTACGTAGAAGCCGACATTTTATACCTTGCTAATTAGATTTTTACAGATTCTAATGGCTATTATTAATTATGGGAATTCTTATTGTGTTATTCAACTCTCTGATATTTTAAGTCAAACTAGTTAGAATGATTCAATTCCCTTCCACTTTTCACAATCTTCCTGCAGAAACTGTCAAGTTCCACAACGATTTATAAGAGCTGTTACAACTCAATAATCTTAAACTTGAAAAAATTGGAAAACCCAACTTAATCAGGCCAAGCTATCTGCATACTGTGTCGCTGCAGAAATTCCATTGGCATTTTGTACCGCACAAAGCCATAATAGAACTGCAAATCATGTACAAGTTTGCCATACAAAGCTCTGCAAAAAATGACAAGAACACAACAACAAATGCTGAAGGTTTGCACAACTCGCAAATGCAGTCAATGGCTTGCAGGTTGATTAGGACAGCTTTTGGGCGTGGGTTGCGTGATTGGGGCAGGTGGATCTTGACTGGCGAACCGTGACCTACCTTTCAGCTAATTAGTCGGAATGCGAGGAATTTTCCTTATTACCAAATGGCGCGAGTCCCGATTTCCGTTCTATTTGCCATTTGGGGCTTGCGTCAAGGGTGTTGCAACGCTCCAACAATCAAGGGTACTGAGTCATTTTTGTACTCTTGGATTTTCGAGGCTTTTTCATAATTTTACTTGACTGGACACAAATAATTTAAAATGAACAC
>OW679201.1:93349347-93419110 GCA_940337035.1 Agriotes lineatus
TTAGTGATGTGGTCTGGATAAATACCCAGTGGGTAGGTGATTTATAAATGGGTATTTACCTATTCCTCGGTTAAATACCCAAAAACTGGGTACTTATGAAATTCTAGTTTTCAAAATGAATATTTGAAATATTGCTTACAAGTTCAGAGCAGAAATTGTAAACGGAAGTTTGCATCTAGGAAGTCAGATTTGTCAGGCCAAAAATTCGAAATTGAGCTACCACAAATGATAGTAGGTACCAGAGCTGGGCAGTAATTAATTACTTTCTAATAAAATTACTAATTTTTTTTATTTATCGTGAAATTGAGTTACTTTTCAAGATATGGTAATTGTAATTGATAATTTCCATTTTTGTTATAAATTACTTGACAATTACTTTATGATAGAAATTAATGACTACATTCAATTACTCAATTACTTTTGAGTAATTAAATGACTCTAAAGTATTTAAATTGCTTTAAACAGTATTTGAATTACTTGTGGTAATTGAAATTACTGGCAGTAATCAAATTACTTTCTGGTAATCGAATTACCAAATTACTGATCTCGATTGAGTATTAAACCTCTAGAGAGCAAAAAATAAGATAAGGACTCATTATGTTACATGCTAATTGAATATTGCTGGAACAATACAAGTATAATTTATGATTTTCTATGACTATAGTCAGATAACAGCTAATTTTGTGAAACATTTGATATTCCAACGACGTCTGCACGAATGCACTATTTAGTGCAGACGTTTATGTTTTTAGGTAGGGATGTGCATATGATGTGTTTTGTGTAGCAGTGTAACTTACTAATAATTATTGCGTAAGAAGCGGAAAATATGTCTGCGGTAAGCACTATAGATTACAGATTACCTTACAGCACGGTAAAAATATAATTTATTCTTTCCATAACAATTACCAACTAGCTTAATTGGATATTGGCCAGTTCATGATAATTATTTATTAATTTCAATTTGCTCGTTTCAAATAATAAACTAACACAGAGCTATCTAAATACTACTAACTACAAATATACGAAAAATTATATTGAAAGTAATTGATAATTGAATTACTATTTCATTTCAGTAATTGTAATCGCTGGTAATTCAATTACTTCATTGGGCGGTACTTGGCAATTAGTAATTAATTACTTTTTAATAGTAATTTGCCCAGCTCTTGTCTGTAAAGTGGATATAGCAGCATCATCATCTCTACGACGTTCAACACTCACTAAAGTAATGTCGATTTTTTCTACATTTGTTAACAACACTTAAATTCTATGACTTCAGTCATACTACTGATCTTTAAACTTACAGCTGTCGCAATTAACTGTCAATTGTTTTGATGTCATAAAAGTGGAGCAACTGTGATCGATATTTCAGATAAATATTTGTTATGTGTACATTGGGTTGCAAATAGTAAGGGGCCCCAAAGTTTCGCCCATCCTACATATCAAAAGTTCAACCTTTCGGGGTTCCGGTAAACTCTAACAGCTCTAAGTGCATTATTGATCTGTTAAGAGGAAAATATAGGGCGTCCCTGTAATCATCAATTTTTAAGAAACGTTCAAGCTTAATTTGTTCAACATAATATATAGCTGGCTTTGGCTTAGGTTGTAACTTATTACAAACTAAGTACCTATAATAGTACATTAGCGATTCCACATTAGAAGAACCAAACTTTTACCAGTTTCCGCTATTTAACATTAAATATTAGCTTCCAATTCGTTCTAGCAGTAATGGAAAGTCTTCGCCGATTATCTAAAAGCAACCATGAAGTAAGATAAGCGACTCTCACTCGGAAACATGGAGTTTTCCACTATCACATATATTTTTTCTGTGCATAGTTCAAACTTGAACCCAAGGAAACTGCCACAAATTTCGCTCAAAACAAAGACCAAGACCGCAGGCACACTTCCGCCAGGCCCAGCAAATACCAAGTTCACGCAAAGTTCAGTGCCGGCGTCCTGCGATTAAAAAAAGAAATCCGCAGAAAGGGAGTGCTGCCAATTCGTGTGAATGACTCGTGTGCGTTTTGATTTGCCTGTCAATGAACTCCGAGGTCAAGGAGGCCGCTCCAGCCAGTTTTGGAGTTTTCGTTTTGGAACCGCGCTGCAGCATTTGCAAGAGCCCAGCAGGAAAGAGCGGCAGGACGCAGAGTTGCAGCTTTACAGCACAATGCAACGGCGCCTGTCCGGATTAAGCCTTCACATTTAGGTTAAAGAGTTTTCCGTCGGTGGGAATTAATCCGCGGCTTAACGAACCGTTAAAATACTGGTTTCTTACAGAATGATACTAGCAACTAGCAGGCTTGTGCGATTTTGCCTTGTCGCGGATGCATTTGAATAATTTTATTCTTGAGATATTCGTTAGTTTCTTTGTGGCGTTCTCATATTCCTTTTTCATGGCCATGACCAAGAACATCAAAATAGTAATAAGAAAATGTTTTGGGTGTAGCAACGACCAGCGCAACAGCTCAGTGGAATCATATTTATTGGAAGAATTTTGACATCCAGGACTGCTTCAGGGTCTGGAAAGCCGTTACAGGACAAAAAACCCCTGGACAAAAATTCCCGGGCAAAAAAACCCCGGACTAAAAACCCCCCGGATAAAAAACCCCCGGACTAAAAACCACTTGGATAAAAAAACCCGGACTAAAAACCCTCAACCTCAACCATAAAGAAATCTGCAGTCTTGCATCAGTGGTAATTATAACTATCATAAATAACTTATTATTATTATTAATAATAATAATAATCTCCCACATAATTTGCGCGTTTTTTCTTTGTGGTGGGGGTTTTTAGTCCGGGGATTTTTATCCGGGGGGTTTTTAGTCCGGGGGATTTTTATCCGGGGGGTTTTTAGTCCGGGGGATTTTTATCCGGGGGGTTTTTAGTCCGGGGGTCTTATGTCCGGGGTTCTTTGTCCAGGGTTTTTTGTTCTAGATTCCTGAAAAGCATGCAGGTTGGAGCGTATAAAAGGTTTTTTTTTTACCATTGGATCCGGCTTCACTTCATCAGCAATTGAAAATTTACTCGGTTCTTTAATTTATGTGCTCATGAGTATAGCAATACGCCAAATGTGAAAAATGCATTGTCGTTTTCAATGGAATTTTTTTAACAAAAAGTGCCTGATTTCACAAAGACTTAGCTAACGAATCGATATGTTATTTAACATAAATCATGTATATTTTGCATTTGGAATATCCTTCGGATTGCTGCGAATTAACGCCAGAAAGCGCGATTAACACGACAACGAGATAGCAGCATCGTGATAGGGCATTTACGGGCAAAAATAATGGGATGAGCTCGCGGTTTACTTTCACGTGCTCTTCCTCCCATTTTTCAAGAACGAACCGATATTTCTATTTCGTGAGCCAATCCGGCATGATTCGCAGTTCTGTTCAACGAAATTAAAAACGATTCCATTTATCATCATAGGTCAAAGATGCCAACGATTTATATCGCACGTAGAAAGTGAACAGATGATATCGCAGTTTATTGTAAAATTGCACCGCATCCTTAAACTTGAGAATTTAGCTTTTGTAAATAAGAAGTCTTAAATTGTTCTTCTAAATTTCTCAGTTTATATAAATTTGTAACGCGAGCGCTTAATTACAATAATAAAAAAGAGATAATAAGAGCACACATCATAGAACTAGACACGCAAGTCGATAAGAATCTGCAATCAAGTGCGATGGAAAGACAACATCCAATAATCTCCGTTAAATTAACCCATAAAGATCCGGGATGATGAGAGTAAACTAAAGGACACTATTTTGCACAAATCGCTAACAAACAGATTCAAACTAGAGCAAAGGTCAACAACAATATATTGCGTGCGATCAGCTCAAAAGACGATAACAAAAAACGCAGAGCGCGCAGCTGGGAAGAACCCCTGCAAACAATCGACGACATGACCTAGTTACATCTTAACAACGGATCGATAATTTGCCTCGTGCAAGTTGAAGGTCGGCAAACAGTTCGGTGACAACAAATAACTCAAGGTGCTAGAACGAAATTAGCCCATATAGCATGCGAAGAATGAGAACATTATTGTGCAATCAAAGCATGACGCTTTTTGACTGTACCAACATATTTTTGAAATTCTAATTCGATAAATAGTTCTAATATAATCCCCCCCCCCCCCTTTAGGCGGTTGTAACTCGACAGGGCGACATTTAAAAGAAAAGGTTTATATACAAAATTTGTGTACTTCAACGTCCCCTATAACCTCCTTAAATTTGGCACCTTGTTTTAAGATACACTGTATATAATAGGAAGCTTTGTACATGCCATTTAGGCTCTCAGCTATGTAAGTGTTCTCTACTCTTCCCTGTTTTCGCCTTTCTCCAATCTGCAACATCTTTCCCTTTTAGATCTAACATCACAGCCTCTAACCACTTTCTCATTGGCCTCATTTTTTTATTTTTCCTTCGTCTATCCCCCACGCGTATAAGGTGGCCGACCCACCATTGCAGTCTTCTTGTCCTTACCACTTCGTTTATTATTGAATCTTTGAACACATATGCTTTTTTATTACTCCTCCTTCCCCAACCATCTTCTGTCCTCTTGCCCCCGTAAATCCTGCTTAACATTTTCCGCTCCCATATATCGATTTGATTTTGTACCTTTTTATTCACTGCCCAGGTGCCACATGCGTATTATAGTCCATTACTTCTTGCCAGTCCTCGCCCAATACTACAATCTTTCTCACCTCTGTTATTCATTAGCACTTCTAGACCCATATAGCTATGCATGCCATCAAACATCAGCTTCTCATTTATACCTTTTTGTACCTCGAATTGTTTGGTTCTATTGTCGTATATTCTTTTTATAGTTTTCATGTACTTTCTCTTTTCTTGGTTCACATTTTATTCGCTGGAATACTAATAGTGTTATTCACCGTCATTTATATAGTTATATGTATTTTTCAGAAAACTCTAATTCCGTCAAGGCCTTAAGCAATTGACCTCGCTCGAAGCAAACAGTCATCTTTTTAGCAGAAAAATGCGATTCGTTGTTGCTGTGTCTTTCAGGAATCCACGTTGATAATCTTGATATCCTGAAGAGCGATGGGTCTATAATTTTTACAGTTTGTTATAGATGGGTAATATTTTCGCTATTCTCCTTACTTCAGGCATTTTCTTCGTTTCCCAATTGTTACTAATGAGTTCTATTTTTGTTTGTTCGAAAACACTTCCTCAGTACTTCACATTTTCCACAGTAATACCGTACTGACCTGAGATTTTCTTGTTTTTCTTTTTTCCTGTGAGTTCTTCCACTTCTTCCATTTTCTTCTCTATCTGTCTTATTGTAAACATGTCAACTATATCCATACTCACATTCCCCTCTGCCTCACACTGTCCTTTTTTCAGCAATTTCTTAAAATGCCATATTCACTTTTCTACTGCTTCATGATGGTCACCAATCAAGTATATCTCTTTCTCTCTGCAGAGTCATGATTTGTTGTGGTACTTTTTTTATCTTCTTGACATCATCTTTGAAAAAATGGCCAATTTCCTTCTCCTTATATTTCCCTACCGTTTCTTTTAATGGTCTGTTCTGTCTTCTGGGTAATTTTTTTAAGGCTTTTTTCCCTGGTTTTGGCATTCCTCTTATTTTCTCCATTCCCTGTTTGCAAATACCCCTCTCTTAGTTCTTTTTTTCTATTAATTGCAGCTTTATAATCACTAACTATCCAACCTATTCTCATCCGACTTCCTTGTTTGATTGTATTATTTTCCGTGCGCTCGCTAATGGTACTCGCTATTTTACTCCATATCTCCTACTTGATCCGCTTTACTGATTCTGTCTCTCTACAAATGCATATCATCCACTGCTCACCTTTGTATTTCCGTCATTTTCAGATACATTCCTCTTGCTTTGCCTTGTTCGACACATGGCATCCATCTTGTTGAAATTACAATTTTATATTAGAGTGCGCTTTTTCCACCTTTACTTTATTTCTATTCCACTACCACACCTCTTTATTTTGATTTCCCACTTTCACTTGTTTTCCAGTTTCCATATGATATTTTGGACGTTTTTCAATTCTAAACTGCCTGTGATTCGTTATAAATTTGTTACATTGACCTAAATGGCGGTTATAAACAAAAGTAAAGCGGCCATTCCACATGACTCGACTAAAAAATTAATACTTTTACGCGGGCAATAATATTCGAGTGCACCAAAAAGGTGGGAAACCGACAATTAATTAATTATTACATTAATTGCCCATGTAATCTTAAATTTTATATACGTTTTCGCTGACTCACTAAACGACACTGCTGCAATCCATTTTCATACAAATATCTCGAATAGTTTTAATAGAAATTGACCCGCAGACCTGTCGAGCATTGATAAAGCCATCAGGAAGTCCTCACCTGGATGACTGCCACACCATCTATTTTTTATTTTTAGGTTGCAAATTCGTATTTTCACTTTATAATTCGCACTTGTTAGTGTCACACTAAAGCTAAATATTCCAATACAAATCTCACATATAATTCTTAATTTTAGTATGATATGTGCAAAAATTCGATCAAGTCGGGTAGAATTTTTAGTAGTAGTAGTTTCAACTATGTGTTGGAAATATTTTGTCACAATTTCTAGTGGATTTGCAAATAAGTATCCTAATTTCTAAACTACAATTTCGACTGTCTTGGTTGCCAACTTCAAACTAGCATCCTGACCATTATTAAATCAGAATTTTTAGTTTAAAATCAATTTATCTGATTGGTCTATATGACTACATTAAGGCATGTGGTACCAACATCAGTAATAAGCATTCATAAACATAAAATAGAGCGATATACATATTCATTTCGCTATAATCATTTAGATATAAAATAGCTAAAAATGATAAGTAAGGGTTTGGAAAAACATCTTAAATACGCCAGATGTATCTAAAGCATATGTACCTACAGCCATTTAAAAAGGCACGCCTGTCAGCATGGGTTTGCCAACGGTAAAATATAAAGATAGCACGATAATAATCAAGAAACGCTACAGATCCTCGCATAAAAACGCCCTTGTAATCGTAACTGTCCGATCAGGTAACGGAAATTAGCACCAACGGACTAACTAATCCAAAGGTAAATTCTTGTGATTAGCTCAAAAGCTTTATCTGGCACACCAAGTGGGTCGTGTGTGATGTAAAGATACGCAGATTTTGGCAAATCAAATTATTCTAGCTGACCCTGGAAAAACTTAAGAGTTATATTTAATAAAAAGTAGCAAATTGATCCCCACAAATCTCCCAACCTGGCCAATGCAACACCGGCCGCTGCAGACAATGGAATACGGAAGTTTCAATTGCATTCGCAGCAAAATTCAGGCGATGTCTACGGCCGCACCTTACCTAGAGATTCGGCGTTCAATCTCTGCAGCCGAACCATTAGTTCGCCCACAGCATTATAGCATATTCGGCAGTCGAACCTCTGTTGTCGCCTAGAAGCTACATCTTCACCAGCTTCTTCGTCTCTACAATAACCCAGTCGAAACCGAACTTCTCATTTGCCGCACACTACGCACCTGCAGCACCCTAGGCGTAAGAATCGTATTTTTTTATTATCTTTCTAGACCCCGCACCGTAATCAAGCGCCTCTTCGAGACCTTGCTAACTTCGAGCTCGGAGCCAGAAAAACCGTAACCACCGCCAACGCGTAATTACGCACCCCAATCGCTTAGTTTGTAATTATTGTAGATATATAAATATATATCGATGAAAATACCACCACACATAATCAATCACCGCTCTAATGTTCTGATTACCACACCAACCCCAAGAAGCTGAGCTATGTATAATGTGTTAAACATTTTGAGAACTTGCACGAGGTATAGAAAGAAGACTATACTGAACAGAACATTTCGCAAAATGATATAACCAAATCATGGTTTTACAGTTTACGCGAAAATTTTCAACATAGAATTTAATTACTCCTTCAAATCATCATCTAACGATACACGTGATTCATAATTTTCGTGCGTGAATCGTCAGTGAACGAAAAATATGCTGTTCAGGAAGCTTTGAAAGGATATCCGTTGAAACGGCTAGATAAAGAGAATTCTTTCATTAAAGGGTTATATCGAAAAGTCGTAGATTTAGAGAAATTGCTGTCAACTTATATGTTAATAAACTCGCAAAGCTTCTATTCCTTGAAACACTGGACCTTTAACTACACACAACAAAAGTTAATTACTGCTTGTAGGATGAATCCATTGGAGGGAGAGAAGCAAACGAAATAGTTTCGTGTTTTTAAATAAACACAGCTAGCAAATATTCCTCCAAATAACGCACTTAACAGTTAGGTCAAACAATTGTTCACTAAATCGCAATCTTGCTATGATTATATGTTACTTCTCTATTTTTAAAACAAATACGATTTTATTAAGAGGTCATACCCACCTCTAGGCAGACGGCGACCATTTTCTAATAGAACCTCAGAAAACAGGGAACCATGTCAGTTACTAGCCCGCTGAGACTGAGAATAGTCAGATTGTGTAACTGAAAACGACCATTTGAAGTAATTGGTATGGAAAAGAATGGCTTTAAAATGTTTTAAAATTTTTAGATTTTTCCAGTCTCCGTATACAGCAAAAAAATCAACAACGGGTCCAGTCTTCTTAATATAAAACTAACTTTGAATGATTAGCTCATTGAGATGGAGTGGCAGAAAATGAGATAGAAGACTAGATTATGCACTGCAACCCTTTTCAACTTTTGAATCATTTATTTTCTTCTAGTTGTTACTTTTCCATAATTATTGGTTATTCTTAACTTTGTGCTCTTTTTCGTTAAACCAATTTTTATAAAGTATCAGAGAAATCACCACGTGCTGCACATAAATCGCCCGCGAAAGGCATATAACGGCAGCATTGGATCACCATTAAAAGTAAAAAAAACTCCGGGCAAACAGCTTTGCAGCCTAACCCGCGGGCGTCTAAATTAGAATATTACGCCACGCGCAGCTAAGTGTCTAACGTTATAAACTGAGTGATTTGAGTCGCGGATGATAAATTAAATCCGCAACTTCAGTATATTCAAAGCTCCAATTTTGGCAACATTATCCAGGCCTAAAACAGCAAGTACTTGTTAAACCCTTTTCTATACATGATACTCTATTATGCCTTTATTACTAAAGATGTACGAAAAAATACGGGGGTAACTTACAGAGGGTATTTAACTCTACACTTAAGTTCACCAAATAATTTTCAATGCGTCTTCAGTAGTAAAGGCATAATACAGCTCTTTTAGAAGGTTGAGACACCTTGTCTATTGCATTTGTAAAATTCTACACTAGTGATTACACAAGGAGGTAATACTAAGTTATAATTCCTAACAAACTTCTCAGATTAAAGTTGACCCCCCCCCCTCCCCACCTTAAATGTACAGTCGTGACTTTATAAATCAAACATCCTAGTTTTAATGTTTGCCTCTGTAAGGCAGAATTCCTACAGTCAAATAAAACTTCCCGATAACATTCGGCTTCGAACCACAGGTGTTGAGTATGAGAATGACCTAATAGTTTCAAATCAACATTTTGAAACCAGTTTGTACATTCTCAAAATTGAATTCCTAACTGGTTTCCAACTTTAGTTTACGAGTCGCTAAAACAAAATTTCAAATTGCAGGATGCACTTCCCGATCAATTTATTAAAGCTGAAGTTCGAGCTCTAGCTTTGTGTTTTCTTTGACTTCAAACCAATATTATGGTTTTAGAAAATGGAAGTGCTTAGTTCTGAATTAAGCACATCAGAATTCCTAACTGTTCCTTCATTTAAATTTCCAAATGTATCTCCGTAATATTTTCTAAGAACAAAGAATTTCATGTCTCTTTTGTAAAAATTTTAGATATTAATAAAATTATATGGATTCCCAAGTTGTTGGAGGTCGCAAGTTTTAATTTTAAATTAACCAACTGTGGGAATATTTCTTAGAAACGTTTTTAGAAGAAAATATAAAGTGAGCTACCTTATTAGAGATAGTATAAAATGATTTAACTACTAGTCACACACAAAAATATTTCTGCTTCATGAAAGTTTCACACTTAGCATCACTTTAGTAGACAAACACAATAGGTACACAGGAACGTAAAAACTCACTAAAAATTAAACAGCTTTTTAGTTACGGTAACCGCTGCCGTTAAAAACGTGACTATGAACACACTCCATTCCACACTTCGCTAAAAACAACGGGAAACTATGAACACAAACAGAAATCACAGCAGCAAACTAGCCGTTATGGGGGAATGAACCGTGAGATCGAGAGACAAAGAAGGCCCGAGTCAAAATTTGCCCTTGAATTTTTCACCTCTCACCTTTGGCTATTAATAAAACTAGAGGTCAAGCATTACTTTTTGTATTATTCTATGACTGCACATTGCCACCGCTGCCGGTGATGATGGATCACGACCAGGATGATGGATGATGATGAAGATATTGAACTTTTCCTCAGATCGCGGGTTTCCAATACGCTGCTGAGGTCGCCGTCGAAAATCCTTGGTGTTTCCATGAATCCTATAACTTTATGGGTCATTGTGGTTTGTTTAATGAAAACGCTCGAGCGTTTAGCATGTTCTCCATGTTTACGAGTGCACGGTTTTCGCAAGGTCGGCTAGGTTTTTAACGAAATTGGTAACTTTCGCTTTTTGTTTGCGTTTGGCGTCGTTTGTTGGCCGCCAATAGGAATTTATTCAAATTGAGCTTGTACCACGCGAAGACTACATACTGGATGAGCTTGTTGGACGCCGAACGATAAGATAACCTAATGGGTTGTGGGTGCTGGAAATACAAAATTGGGTATCTAACGATTCTTCAACTTTACTAGTCTGAACTATGGGAACTTCAAAACTTGTGACTTCAGATTGATAGGTTAAGGTTTATATGCCAGAATTGCTAGCTTTGACTTTATGTAAGTCAGAATTTCTACTTTTAGTCTTAATTTCCGCTTTAGAAATTTATATTTTCAAGTTTTGATATTTAAAATAAAATTGACTTCTTTCAAGTTCAAGTTGCACAATTAATCCCCAATCTGTATGTCTCCTTTCAAACGAGGAAGCTTAGTATAAAGTTTCTGTTTACATTCTGTAAGTTGAGTCCTAGCTTTATTTAACTCTTCGTTTCCGTCCCTAGTTCCCCAATTTGCACTTCTGAAAGCTTAGTTGTATTTCTCGTAACCGGACAAAAAACTACCGGACTAAAAACCTCCCGGACAAAAAACCCTCAAACTAAAAATTCCGGAACTAAAAATCCCCCACCGTATTATGAGTATTACTAGTAATAAGTTATTGCCGCAGGGTTTCCACTCACACTTGCATTTCGATGTCCCTGACATTTCTCTGTGAAAATTATTACCTTTCCCTGATTTAATTTTCAAAATAAAAATCCAAAAATAGTATATTTTACGACAGGAGATGAAAATACTCTTTTTTTGTGAGATGAAAATTAATATCAACCCTGATGATAATAACTTTTAGTAATAATAAGACTAATAATAGTTAATTGTCCACGCACCCTACATAATTGTCAATTCTTTTTCGGATAATTTTAGTCCGGGAAGCGGGGGTGTCTTAGTCGGGGAAGTCTTTAGTCTGCAAGTATTTTGCCTTGGGGTTTTATGTCCAAGGTTTTTGTCCAATGGTTTTTCATCCTAATTTGCATTCCTTCTATATTTGCTTCAGTAAGTCATAATCCTTATGCGGCAATTCCTCCAATTTATAATTTCGAGTTTTGTTTTTCGTTATGATCTTCAATTTAGTCAAAATATTGTTATTTCCAATTTAAATTTTTCGAACTTCCTACAGCTATAACTTACATTACACTTTCAGCTCGAATTTCTAGCTGCTATTATATGTAATTGACTCGGTAAATCAAGTTCTGTTGAAGCTCTATACCTGTTGATTTTACAATTCTGAAAATAGTAAATTTTAAATTCAAGTCTACCAAACTACTTTGTAACTGTAAACTTACATAATATGTTAAGCCCGAGTTTCTAGTTTCTGCCGTATGTAAGTGACTTGGTAAGCTGGAGTTCTTATGTTTGGACCCTAATTGTTGAGTTTGCAATTCTGAATTTTGTTTCGCTAATGATTGTGACTATTTTGGTAAAAATAGCGAATTCTAAATTTAACTCTTCGGAATTCCTACGTAACCATAAACTTACATTGCATATTAATCCTGAGTTTCTAGTTTCTGCCGTATGTAAGTGACTTGGTAAGCCGGAGTTCTTATTTTTGGGTCCTAATTGTTGAGTTTGCAATTCTGAATTTTGTTTCGCTAAGGATTGTGACTATTTTGATAAAAATTGCGAATTGAAAATTCAATCCTTCGAAATTCCTTGGTAACCGTAAACTTACATAACATGTTAAGCCCGAGTTTCTAGTTTCTGTCGTATATAAGTGACTCGGTAAGCCAGATTACTTATGTTTGGATTTTAATTATTCAATTTGCAATTCTGAGATTTGTTAACTTAAGGATTGTGACTATTTTGATAAAAATAGCGATATCTAAATTCAGCTTTTCCAAATTCCTTGGTAACCGTAACCCTACATTACATGTTAAGCCCACGTTTATACTTTCTGCCGTATGCAAGTGACTCGATAGGCCAGAGTTCCTATACTTGGACTGTAATGGTTGAGTTTGCAATTCTGAGTTTTGTTACCCTAAGGATTGTGACTGTTTTGGTAAAAATTGCGAATTCTAATTTCAATTCTTCGAAATTCGTTGGTAACCGTAAACTTACATAGCATGTTAAGCTCGAGTTTTTAGTTTCTGTCGTATGTAAGTAACTCGGTAAGCCAGAGTTCTTATGTTTGGACGCTAATTGTTCAATTTGCAATTCTGAGATTTGTTTCGCTAAGGATTGTGACTATTTTGATAAAAATAGCGAAATCTAAATTCAACTTTTCGAAATTCCTTGGTAACCGTAACAGTACATTACAGCCCAAGTTTATACTTTCTGCTGTATGCAAGTGACTCGATAGGCCAGAGTTCCTATACTTGGACTCTAATTGTTGAGTTTGCAATTCTGAGTTTTGTTACAATAAGGATTGTGACTATTTTGGTAAAAATTGCGAATTCTAATTTCAATCCTTCAAAATTCCTTGGTAATCGTAAACTTACATAACATGTTAAGTCAGAGTTTCTAGTTTCTGTCGTATGTACGTGACTCGGCAAGCCAGAGTTCTTATGTTTGGACTCTAATTGTTGAATTTGCCATTCTGAGTTTTGTTTCACTAAGGATTGTGACTAGTTTGATAAAAATAATGAAATCTAAACTCAACTTTTGGAAATCCCTTGGTAACCGTAACCCTACATTACATGTTAAGCCCAAGTTTATACTTTCTGCCCTATGCAAGTGACTCCATAGGCCAGAGTTCCTATGCTTGGACTCTAATTGTTGAGTTTGCAATTCTGAGTTATGTTACCCTAAGGATTGTGACTATTTTGGTAAAAATTGCGAATTCTAATTTCAATCCTTCGAAATTCCTTGGTAATCGTAAACTTACATAACATGTTAAGCCGCAGAGTTTCTAGTTTCTGTCGTATGTAAGTGACTCGGTAAGCCAGAGTTCTTATGTTTGGACTCGAATTGTTGGGTTTGCAATTCTGAGTTTTGTTTCACTAAGGATTGTGACTATTTTGGTAAAAATAGCGAATTCTAAATTCAACTCTTCGATATTACTTGGTAACCGTAAACCTACATTACATGTTAAGCTCAAGTTTCTACCTTCTGCCGTATGCAAGTGACTCGATAGGCCAGAGTTCCTATGCTTGGACTCTAATTGTTGGGTGTGCAATTCTGAGTTTTGTTTCACCAAGGATTGTGACTAGTATGGTAAAAATTGCGAGTTCTAAATTCAATCCTTCGAAATTCCTTGGTAACCGTAAACTTACATAACATGTTAAGCCCGAGTTCTAGTTTCTGATGTATGTAAGTGACTCGGTAAGCCAGAGTTCTTATGTTTGGACTCGAATTGTTGAGTTTGCAATTCTGAGTTTTGTTTCACTAAGGATTGTGAATATTTTGGTAAAAATAGCGAAACCTAAATTCAATTCTTCGAAATTACTTGGTAACCGTAAAGCTACATTACATGTTAAGTCCAAGTTTCTACCTTCTGCCGTATGCTAGTGACTCGATAGGCCTGAGTTCCTATGCTTAGACCCTAATTATTGAGTGGACAACTCGAGTTTCGTTTCGATTAGGATTGTAGCTGTATGGTAATAGATATTAACGATACAATTTTGGTTATGAGCATCACTAGTCTGCTTGTCAGAACGAGGCGGTGAGCCGAGTTTTGCGGCAATCAAACGAGTCTCGTTAAGTGCCATAAGGAAACGTGTATTGTTCAATATTTTATCTTCATCAATAAATTCTGATTCAATGTATTTTTTATAGAAAAAGAGCGCAGTTATATTTATTACTGCACTAAGTGCGGTAATGAACTTCTTAACGATACTAAAATTAATTTGGTTAATAGTCTATGACAACACCGATGAAGATAAAAATATTTAAATCTTTAAAATTAGTTTGTACCTGTAAACTTACATTACAATTTGTGATTAGTTCCTGACTGTTAAGTTTGCAATTCTAAGTTTTGTTTTTCATAAGAGTTGTCACCTGTGCTCGCCAAAACGTCTAAATCTAATCCCGAGCCTTAGAAATTTAAAATAAAAAATGTCTAAATTGTTTTTTGAATTAGTCATCACTATCAGTTTACATTACCCGTTAAGCCAGAATTTCTAGTTTCTGCTTTATGTAACTGTTTCAATAAGTCAGAATCATTGTTTAGTACATCACAATTCTAAGTTTTGTATCTACAATGCTTTACGACTGCCTGATCAAAATATCCAACATTCGACATTTCGTTGTACATCAATAATAACTACAATCCTGCAGTCAAATGTAAACTAGAATTTCTAGTTTCTATGTTATGGAATTTACCCATTTAAAGTCATAATTGTGATGGTTAGTGCCTAACTGCTTAACACGAGAGCTATCAACTGTTTTTGTCAAGATATCTAGTTTAAAATTAAATTTTTGGAACTTGCATTGCGAATTAGTAATAAGTAGAAGTTTAAATTGGGTACTCGTTAAGCCAGATTTAATAGTTACTGTTTCATCTAACTCACTCAATAAAGCAGAATTTTTGTCTAGTTCGTAGCTGTTGAATCTACATTTCAGTTTCAGTTTTTTTTACCATGCTTTACGACTGATCAAAATATCCAGCATTCGGAATTGCTTTGTAAACCAGTGATAACTACAACTCTGTATTAAAATTTAAACTAGAATACTAGTTTCCATCGTATGCAATTCACTCAGTAAATCATAATTATCATGTTTAGTGGCCAACTACTTAACATGAGAATGGTCAACTGTTTTTGTCAACATAGCTAATTTTAAATTCAATTTTTGGAACTTGCTTTGTGAATTCGAACTACAAGTTTCAATTACACGTTAATCCAGAATTCCTAGTTCTGCTTTATCTGACTGATTAACTAAGTTCGAATCATTGTCTAGTGTGTAGCTCTTGAATTTCCAGTTTTTTCCCAATGCTTTACGGCTGTCTGATCAAAATATTAAGCATTCGAAATTGCTTTGTCAACCTGTGATAACTACAAACCTGTTTTAAAATGTAAGCTAAAATTTCTAGTTTTCGTCGTAATCAATTTATTCACTCAAAATTCTTACATTGTCTGGTGCGTAGCTGCTCAATCTACATTTCAAGGTTTTCTTTTTACAATGTTTTACGAAAGTCTGGTTAAAATATCCATCATTCGAAATTCTTTGCCAACCAGTGATTACAAACCTGTATTAAAATTTAAGCTGGAATTTCTAATTTTAATTTTATGCAATTCACTCAGTAAGTCACAATCATGTTCGATGCCTAACTGCTTAAAACAATAGCTTTTTACTATTTTTGTCAACCTTTCTAATTTTAAATTCAATTTTTGGAACTTGTTTTTCGAATTAATCATTGCTATAAGTTTAAATTACACATTAAGCCAGAATTCCCAGTTCTGCTCTATCTGACCAACTCAATAAGTCAGAACCTTTGTCTAGTGTAAGGCATATGAAAATTTATCCTCCAATTCCCAAATTGAAAAATATAGTTGGGTTAGAAATCCACTTGAAGTTAATATTCATGGCATTGACTATGACTCAGTCGAAGGACAAGAAGAATTGCACGAATTGCAAGGTGATGGAATATTGGGAGATTTTCCAGAATGAGCTTGACAACATTTTCGGAAAACTAATCTGGGAAACCTATTCTGAGTGGAGAAGCTGAAAAAGCTCTGCTGCCTTTCCCAACTACTTCAACTCAACTATATTCATCAAATACTTTACGGAAAATAGTGTTCAGTGCTGTGTTCAATTTTTCCTATTAATATTGCAATACCATGCTAATCGCTTTCCTAATCAGTATTATCGCCATGATGTTTTAACAACTAGGGTCGCAGGCTTCAAAAATTTCTGGATTTAAGGTCATCGGCTGCAAAGGTTTCTGAATTTAGAGTCGCCAACCAAAAAGGTTAAGAATCACTAGTCTAATGATAGCTATTGAATCTACAATTAAGAGTTTTTCACAATGCTTTACGGCTGTCTGATCAAAATATACAGCATTCGAAATTGATTTGTCAACCAATCATGAAGATTTAAACTAGAATTTCTGATTTCCATCTTATACAATTCACTCAAGTCAGAATTTCTAGGCTAAGTGCATAACACCAGAGTATTCAACTGTGTTCATCAGAAAATATCTACTTCTAAAATCGAAATTCGAAAATAATTTGTTACTTTTATGCTGTGCAAGAATTTGAGATTGTCTTCGTCAAAATATTTATTAGAGTTTTAGTCAGAATTTGCGGTATAAATCTGACGTAATTAATTAAGTCAGTCAGAGTTATTTTTTTAATTGTTAAACTTGTAATTTATAGCAGAGTTTTGGTTTATGCTAAGGTTTGCGACTGTGTTCATCACAATATGCAATTCCAAACTCAAAACGTCGAGGTAGCTTGTAAACAAGTCATACCTACAAGCTTCGTTATGCTTTAAGCCTGAATTCTTATTGAGTTTACAATTCCGAATTTCTTTGTTTGGAAGAGTTTGCGACCATTTCCGTTTAACGTCAAGTCGTCGTGTCGTGACTACTTTGTAAACCAGTCGAAGCATAGTTTCTAGGTTCAATCTTATGTAAGTTAGAATTCCTACGTAGAAGCCGACATTTTATACCTTGCTAATTAGATTTTTACAGATTCTAATTGCTATTATTAATTATGGGAATTCTTATTGTGTTATTTAGCTCTCTGATATTTTAAGTCAAACTAGTTAGAATGATTCAATTCCCTTCCACTTTTCATAATCTTCCTGCAGAAACTGTCAAGTTCCACAACGATTTATAAGAGCTGTTACAACTCAATAATCTTAAACTTGAAAAAATTGGAAAACCCAACTTAATCAGGCCAAGCTATCTGCATACTGTGTCGCTGCAGAAATTCCATTGGCATTTTGTACCGCACAAAGCCATAATAGAACTGCAAATCATGTACAAGTTTGCCATACAAAGCTCTGCAAAAAATGACAAGAACACAACAACAAATGCTGAAGGTTTGCACAACTCGCAAATGCAGTCAATGGCTTGCAGGTTGATTAGGACAGCTTTTGGGCGTGGGTTGCGTGATTGGAGGCAGGTGGATCTTTACTGGCGAACCGTGACCTACCTTTCAGCTAATTAGTCGGAATGCGAGGAATTTCCCTTATTACCAAATGGCGCGAGTCCCGATTTCCGTTCTATTTGCCATTTGGGGCTTGCGTCAAGGGTGTTGCAACGCTCCAACAATCAAGGGTACTGAGTCATTTTTGTACTCTTGGATTTTCGAGGCTTTTCATAATTTTACTTGACTGGACACAAATAATTTAAAATGAACACTGAGACACGAATTCCGAACTTTTCTGTCTTAAGTTGACTAATGCCCTGTTGTTTGTACAGGGTGTTTCCTCAAATTTTGACAGTTTCTAGCGACTTTATTATTCCAGATAGAAAAAAATTGTTCAGATAAAAATTATAGGGTATCATCCAAACCGTTCGAATTTGCTACTTATAGAAACAATTGAGCATCACGGATGAACTTTTTGACTTATTGTATACTTTTTTTTTAATGGAACACCCTATATATTATGTGTTTATTCTTTTCAAAAATATATGTTTCCTATAATTACTTCATCCATTGTTGAAATATCCGCTGTTAAAGATTGATTATTTCAATAGCTACTGTGATTTATTTCATATAGTAAATTAGTAATATTTTGATAATATATAAGGTGTTCCATTAAAAAAAGTATACAATACGTCAAAAAGTTCACCCGTGATGTTCAATTGTTTCTTTAAGTAGCAAATTCGAACGGTTTGGATGATACCCTACAATTTTGATCTGAACATTTTTTTTTCTATCTGGAATAACAAAGTCGCTAGAAGCTGTCGAAATTTGAGAAAACACCCTGTACATTTACACAAGCACGACACATGTTTCTAAAATTAGTAACGTACACTTTGTACATGTTTAGTTGGCATGCTATTAATTTAAACATTAATTTATAGTTACTTGTTCGCACGATTCTATCTCACCATACTGGTTCTATGTCGCAAATAATTGCGGCTCGGCGAAGTAACATTGATGTTTTAAAAAAACCAAGAGCTTTTAAAGTTTAAATGAAACTAATTAGCATTTCCATTTATTGAAATGGTATGAACTGGTGGGTTTTCTTTTTAAAATTCTTAAAGCGATTGTGTTTTATTTCGCTTCCTATAGAAACTAGTCAGCCAACATTAAAATTCTAAGTTGAAATAGTGGAATTTCTACCTGGCAAATTTTAATTTCCTACATCCTACATTCACATATTTTCAAAATGAAAGCTTTTAATTTCGGAATTTTAAGATTCCTTGTGAGTCGTGTAACGATAAACCTCCTATAAGTTCAAAGACAGAATTCCGACCTTTTAAGCTGCAATTTTAACGGGAACTAAGAACTGCAACTGTGCAAGTTAGAATTGTTTATTTATAGCTTTCTGTAGTTATAAAAACTTAAAACGCGACTTCACTTAGTCGTTTTGGGCTCATATCGAAATATTACAAATTTAAGATTCAAATATCAAATAGTTTTACCCCGGTAATTTAGCCGGAATTTTTAGTAATTGCTAGAAATCCGAGTACAAATCTGAAATTCTGATTCAAATGTACAAATAACGAGTAAATTGTGACAATTCTGATTTTGTCAGTCAGAGATTCAAAATGCAGAGATCTTCCTACATTTACAATTTGGAAATTAAAAAATTCGCTCTTTTTAAGACGCTTTTCAGTAATTTTGAGCTCAAGATTGACCAACGTTTGTTAAAATCTGCGTTCACATACGAAAATTTCATTTTAAACTGTAGAAATATGAATATTATAAGTTAAGAAGTTTAAAGGACATATCTTGCATCTACCTTCAGAATGGGAACTTCAAATTAAAATTTAATACATGTTTCTAGGTTCTTTACAGTGGTCATTTGAGCTGAAAGCACCATCAACGAATTGGCGTTAGGGCACCCGACAAACGTTGAAAGTTTGATTTTTTCGTCAACGAAAGGAGCGCGTAGCAACCGCCCTATTACACATACTGCTCGCGTAAGAAAGACGGCAGGGCCGGAGCCGCGTTTGTCGCCTTCAGCCGGAGCGAGAGCTAAATTTTTCAATACAAGTTGCTAGGCATTCGGATGGCACTCGAGTACAATTCACGAAGAGGGGTCGAACTCGCGAGAGTTCCGGTGCTCTCTGATAGCAAGTGTGATGAGTTAGATTCCACTAGGTGAATGCAAGGGGACAGTTAGATTTCAATCTGGTGGAGCGAAATTTGCAGAGTAGCTCAACTAACACAAAGTCCAGCTTGTGACTGGTCACGGGGGTGTTAGGTCCTAACTGATACACATCGGGGAAGCCGACGACTGCGACTGTGGCGAGGGCTCGGACACTCCGGAACTTATACGTATCAGAAATTGAAAAATTGTTCTTCAACTTAAGAGAAAAGAGTGTATATATCAAAATGCAGTATGTAATTGGAGGCACTTCTTCATTTGATGGTAGAAATAGATGGTTCATAGATGCAAAAACATGGTATATGGCTTTTACAAGCGTCTACAGCAAGACAATCGTCCCAACCCGAATTGAGGACAAATGAAATTCGTCAATTTGAACTTTAGCATTTTCAAATCTAGTTCTTCAACGAGTTGAGGAAACCGAAAGTGACATTGAATATTCCAGCTTGCTTGTGTTGCATTATTTACGAGAAAAATTATTGCAAATTGGATAAAAAGCAGTAACAATCACAGATATATTGTAAAATGAAGGGATTCAGTTTTAATTCCCAGTTTCATCTATTATTAATAAGCTTTAAAATAAACATTTAAAAAAAAGTATTGAAATTTTAACCTCAAAAAACTAAAAAATTCGAAATAGTGAATAGGCCTTGCCAAAATTATTTCATTAAGTCGCGACCCTTCTGTATTTCCAAACTATTCTTGCAATTTAAATTAAATTTTATTGGAAACGTATACCGACGTCACATCTCCACAAATTCATGTCTGTGACTGATAATCATCGCACCTTGAAACGCTCCATCCCAACATCGTTTCTGGTAAATCAAACCTCGATGAATCGATATTTCATCTAAAGACTAGCTTTATCTCCTGATGCATCTTACCAACATTTGATTCTTAGCCGACCTTCTCTCTAACGTAAAAACCTATTCGAAACTATTCGATTGGCAAGACATTCTTACCGATAACCCCCTAAGCAAATATTGGCGGCAACAATTCAGATATCTTAGATAACTATGCATATTTTCCGCTCTACTTGCCACGGCTGCGTTTTTAGCCTGCATGTGTAGAACCAGGAGAAAATTGGTGATGTAAAGAATTCAACCAGTTGCGTAAACAGCTGAGGCGATTTTTTAATTAAAAGTGCCAGGGTTTAGTCAAATAGTTCCTCTTAGAGCATGCAGCGATTCTTTGTGGGATTTGCTATTTAGTTTAAGTTGTTATGACAATTTGTGTGTAGATGCGTTATCATACAGGCGTAAAAGTACTTTCAAAAATACACAGCATGGGTATTTGCATAATACAGAGATTGGTGACATTTTAACTAAAAGTTTGTAGTAAAGGGTGGTAAATTCAATTGCATGTACGAATTGAAATTAACTTTAAATCAGTTCAAGTTGAACTTACCGAGATTTTATCGAACCAAATCTTGTTGCATAACATCAAATTCCAAGATACAGACCTGAAATTAAAAAAAGCTAGTGTAAATACCTGCAATTTGCTAATAAATATATACAAAGCAATAAAACATTCGAAGTTTTCACAGACGATAAAGCAGTTAGTACAAGTTATCGTGTAATTCGTTAAGGTAACTACTGTGATAGTTATAAGAGAAAGAACTAAACAATGTTAAATAATTTCATAATTCGCAGTTCAGAATTGTAAATTGCTAGCTCGGGCTCGCAGCTAACTTAACTTACAAAGTTAACAGTTTTAACTACTGCTATAATTCCAAACGTCGCACTTCGGCTTCTATTAAAGCTTGAATCTGTTGCTTAGTTTCCTATTTCGAAGTTGTTGGGCATTGACATTTGAATTTGAAACTATAAACATAATTTCAATTGAGAAAAAGGATGAAAATACAAATTTTATATTTGTAGAATTCTACAACTCTAAATTCTATATTCTGTATTCCAACTGAAGAAGTCAGAATACATTAATTTCACTTTTAAGGAATAGAGCAAAATAGTGAAAATCGAAATTCTACGCTTGTAGAATACTGCAACTGTAAATTGGAACTGAGGAAGGCAGAATATATCAATTCCATTTTCTGGAAATTGGTAAGAGAAGGGAAGTTAGAATTTCCATATTTGTAGAATTCTGCAACTCTAAATGTCTACTGAAAAAGTCAGAATATCAATTTCGCTTTTTGAGAATCGGAAAAAAAGGCAGCAAATACAAACCTAACATTTGTAGAACTCTGCAACTCTAAATTCCAACGGAGGGAATTGGGAAATAGTGGAAAATGCAAGCTCTACATTTTTGGAACCCTGCAATTCTAAATTCCAACGGAGGAAGCCAGAATATACTATTTCCATTTTCTGGAAATTGGTAAAAGAAGAGGAGCTAGAATTTCCATATTTGTAGAATGCTGCAACTCAAACTTCCAACTAAAGAAGTCAGAATTTGAAGTTAAACTTTCAGAATCATGGTTTTGAAGTGAGAATATACATTAGTAAATTTTTTATGAATTGGGAAAAACGGAGAAAATAGAAGCTTTAGATTTGTAAAACTCTGCAACTCCAACTGAGGAAATAAACTTTTATAATATTCTTCTAGACAGAATATATCAGTTTCCTTTTTTTAGGAATTGGGAAAAGAAGAGAAGCTAGAAACTGCAACTTAGGAAGTTAGAATTTGGAAGTACATTTTAAAAATCATGGCTTTGAAGTCAGAATACATATTAATGATTTTTTTAGGAATTGAAAAAAGGGGAGAAAATAAAAATTTTATATTTGTAGAATTCTGCAACTCTAAATTCCATAGAGAAGGTTGGAGTTTGGAGGCAAACTTAAAAAAAAATCAGAATATAGCAGTTCCATTTTAGGGGAATTGAGAAAAATGGGAAAAATAGAAACTCTCTCCGAATGGGCGATATTAGAATTGATGTATTTGCAGAAATCCGCAATTGCAAATTGCATTTGAGGAAGTCAGAATTTAGAGGTAAACTTTCAGAACCATAGTTTTGGAGTCATAATATATTAATTCCATTTTTTTTGGGAATTGGGAAAATGGGAGAAAATAAAACTTCTGCATTTGTAGAACTCTGCAATTTTCAACTTAAACTGATGTAATTGGGAAGAAGGGTGAAAATAGAAAATTATAATTCTAAATTTCAACTGAGAAAGTAAATGTTCAGAATCATGGCTTTGAAGTTAGAATATATCAACTCTCCTTTTTTTGGAGAATTGGGAAAAACAGGACAAAATAAAAACTACATGTTGAGAACTCTGCAAATCCAAGCTACAACTGAGGGAATTAGAAAAATGAAAGAACATAAAAATTCTACATTTGTAGAACTCTGCAACAACTCTCAATTCCAACTGAAGACGTCACACTTTCGGAATCATAAATTTGAAGTTAAAATGAATCAATTCCATTTTGTGGGAATTGTATAAAGAGGAGAAAATATAAATTCCATATTTGTGGAATTCTGCATCTCCATATTCCAACTGAGGAAGTCATAATGTGGGGGTACATTTTCAGCATTCTGGCTTTGAAGTCAGAATATATCAATTCCATCTTTTGGGAATTGGGCAAAGTGGCAACACTAGATTTTTTGTAATTGTAAAATTCCGTAACTCTAAATTCCAATTGGAGAGGTCAAAATTTAAAGATCAACTTTCAGAACCATAGCTTATGAAGTCAGAATATAAAATTTCACTTTGTGGGAATTAAAAAAAGAGGAAAAAATGGATACCTTACATTTGTAGAACTTTGAAATATCTCTAAACTCCAACTGAAGAATTTAGAGTTTCAGAATCATAGCTTCCAGGTCGGAATGTATTAATTTAATTTGTTGAGAATTGGGGAAAAGAGAAAAGCTAGAGTTTAGTATGTGTGTAGAATCCTGCAACTCTAAATTCCAACAAAGGAAGTCAAAATTTGGAAGTAATCTTTGAGAATCATAGCTTTGAAGAATGTATCAGTTTTACACAATTGTAAATTCCATCGTTGTGACTGAAATATCGTATATCTCATTTTTTACTAATTCTATCTAGAAACTCAAATGTTTGCTATAAGGATTGTTAGAGCATATGCCGTACATTGGACTTTAAAAAAGGCAGATGTTCTACAATTGGATATTAAAATATGGAATTCATACTAAGAATTTGGAATGATGGCATATGCAAATACTAAAATTACATTTCCGTTAAAGCATAGAGGAGTCAAAACATTAATAATTGCAATTTTCAAACCAAAATTTTTATTTTACATTTCAATTTGGACTCAGCATGCCCGAAAATACAAAACTAACTAATGGGTATGCTCACTAGTCTGTTAATGTCTATAAGTTCGTTAATTTTTGAAATTCGAAATTGATGAAATGCCAAATGAATACATTTTACATTCTGCTAGACCTGTAATTAGTTATTGTGTATTATACAACTATACATGTCAGCTGAAGTTCATACGTTCATACGTAAGCGATTTTGTACTACGAAACTAATTCCAATTATTACTGAAAACTGAAATTTTTATTTTCAAACTTAGAGTTTAGTCGCATCCTTCCAACTAGGCACTAATTAAATGCCTTTAACAATTATTTACAATTTCAAAATTGCCAATCGAAATTTAAAATTTACACACAATCAAGATTGTATTTAGTATCAGAATTCCTACTAACTACTACAGATTCAAACGTTATCGACTTTGAAATTCCGATCTTGTAAGTTAGGATTTCTAGCTCTGAACTAAAATGTGTAAACTCAACAACGCGTCAGCTTCAAATTTTAAACATGAAATTGAGTTGTGTCTTCGGAGTGTTAGTATTTGAATATACATAGGTATAACTACATTCAGTTTCAAAATATGTTACTGACAGAGCTGGCTATGAGCACGAATTCGAAATTCTAAAGCTGAATTCACAATTTAAAATGTAGAATGCATCATTCATTTTAGTTTTCAACCAGTTTACACGATTTATGGCGGTAAGATTGTGAATTTATATAGAATTTGGATGCCACATCTTGTGTGTATACAAATTTAAGGTTTAAGATTTCTGCTTGAAATTTTCACAATAGTTAAAAATAACGACTTTTAAAAGTCAAGTATCAAAATAAGAGTTAATTTTCAACTACGATAAGTTATCGTTATTTTATATATCTTGGGAAATTAGAAGCTTTACATTAGCAAATCAATTTAGAACATAGAAAGTTTTTGTGGAATATACAAAAATGCCTTAATCCGATGTTAATGCCGCATTTAAGAGAAATTTATTGAATCTGACACAGAATTCAACTAATAATTAGCCGCTCTTAAGCCAGAATTTGCATAGTAATTGTTTGCATAATTACAGCGTAGCTGCAACAGTGTCATAACCACAAGGAAGTCGATTCCCCGTTTCACACTTCTGGCTTTGTGGGGCCATTTGGGACATCTCGCTCCACGACCAGTCGCCTAGGACTGCGCAAAAGGCCAAAAGGACTTACCCGAGCTCACTGTCATCCAATTATATGCACATTCCTCCTCAACAAGCTGCCGCGACCGATTCGGGGGTTTTCTCGCACCTTCTCATTGTTGGCTCTCGCCGGCGACTGAGCGCAATTTCGGTTTATTGTTGGCATTAACGTTCACTTGCTGAGAGCCGACACGCATCAGCAACCACATCCGCTTCGTTCTCCTATTAATAAACAAAGTGGGCTGGTTTCTTTCAAAACTCTCCGCAGCGCCGAATTGTTTGTTTCTCCCGATAAGACGTAATTGCCGCCGCAATTAACCGAACTGTCGGCTGTTGACTTTTAATGGACGATAGATGCATCTGATAGCGATTAAATCGCGAGTTGCGCACGATGCGATTGAATCGGTAAGACTCAAGTCGTGCGCTAAGTGGAAAGTTAGCCAACGTTTTTATTATGTGCATTTCCGCTTTATTGTGCAGGAATATGGAGATCTGGAGCGAGCTCTTAACCCCACTTTAACATATGACACAATTTTCACAGTTTAGGGTTGTGGTCGAAGATTCTTCATCGCAATTTCATAATGATTATCACTAACTTGCCACTTTATTCTGTAGGAATATGGGGACCAGGACCGTGTTTTTAGTGAATATAAATTTAATATGATATTACAAAATGTTAGAAGATTCATTATCATAATTCAAAATGTGTAGGAGACTTTAACGTATGGCACAAATTTCTCAGTTTAGGGTTGTGACCGAAGCGTAAAAAGTGAAGACCAGAAGATTCCTGTTTACAATTTAAATTTATTACCACAAAATTGTAATAATTTTGTGTACGAATATGGAGATAGCTCCACTGACGTATGCCACCATTTTCTCAATATAGAGTTGTGATTGAAGATCTTACAATTGCAGACCGGACGATTCTTCATCACAATTCAAAATTATTACCGTCAATTACCACTAACTACACACTGTGTAGGAATATGGCAATTAAGGCCGAGTTCTTTGCTCCACTTTAATGTATGACACAATTTTTGTCAGTTTAGGGTTGTGATAGAGTGCCTTACTGTCACTAATTTGGAACTTTATTCTGTAGAAATATGGTAATCACGACCAAAATCTTAGCCCCGCTTTGACGTATGACACAATTTCCTCAATTGAGGGTTGTGATTGAAAGCTTTAAAAGTAAAAGTTCGAAATGATTACCAGGAATTTAGAACTGTATTGCGGAGAAATATGAAGATCGGGGCCGAACTCTTAGCTCCATTTTAACGCATGACAGAAGTTTGTCAGTTTAGCGTGCTCCATTTTAACGCATGACAGAAGTTTGTCAGTTTAGCGTTGTGATCGGAGGTCTTGAAAGGGAACAACGGAAGATACCTCTTGAGAATTCAATATTATCACAATTCGTTTTGAGATGGTTACGGTGCAGATATAAAGAGAACTGGATCTAGTCCTTAGATAATGTTAAAACATGTGATACAGTTATCTAAGGTTAAGGATTGTGGCTGGAATACTAAAAGCTAATACCAGAACACCAGAAAATACACCATCACATTTCAAATTAATTTCCACTAACTTGCAACTTTATTTTGCAGAAATATAGAGATACAACTGAAGTCTTAGCCCCACTTTGACGCATTACATAATTTTCTCAACTTAGGGTTCTGATCGAAGGTCTTAAAAGTGAAGATCAAACGATTTATAATCACAATTCTAAATGAATACCGTCAATTTGCAATATTAGTTTTGCAGGAACATGGAGTTATTTGCCCCACTTTAACGTATGGCATAATCTTCTCAGTTTAGGGTTGTGATCAAACGCGTTAAAAGAGAAAGCCTAAATATTCCTCATCACAATTGAAAATGACCACCACTAACTTAGAACTCTATTCTGCAGGAATGTGGCGATCATGACCGAAGTCTTAGCCCACTTTGAAGTATGACACAATTTTATTAATTTAGGGTTGTGATCAAATGGCTTTGAAAGTGAAAACAGGGAAATGCCTTGTCACAATTCGAAATGATTACCATTAACTTAGAAGTGCATTGTGCAAGAATATGGAGATCACGACCGAAGTCTTAATCCCATGTTGACGTATGACACAGTTTATCAGTGTAGGGTTGTGATCAAGTGCCGATAAAAGTCAAGATCAGAAGATTCCTTATCAGAATTCAAAATGATTACCACTAATTATGACCAATATTATATGAAGATTAGGACCGTGTTCTTTGTTTCACTTTAACGTATGACACTATTTTCTCAGTTTAGGATTGTGATCAAAGGCATTACAAGTGACGACCAGGCGATCGCTTGACCACAATTAAAAATGATTACCACTAATTTTGGACAGTATAGTGCAGGATTATAGGGATGACGATCGAACTCTTAGCTCCACTTTGACGTATTGCCACTTGTCTCAATTTAGGGTTGTGATCGAAGGCCTTAAAAGTGAAAACCAGAAGATTCCTCACAATTTAAAATGACTACCACTAACCTGCAACATTATTTCTGCCGGAATATGGAGACTACGACCGAACTCTTAACTTTTAATGTACGACACAAATTTTTCAGTTAGAGATGCGATAGAAGGCCTTAAAAGGATTTATCATCACAATTCAAAATGATTACCACCAATTTGCAACATTATTTTGCAGGAATATGGAGGTCACGGATCGAACTTTTCTCCCCACCTTCAAGGTATGACACGATTATCTCAGTTTAGGGTTGCAACAGAAGGCCTTAACAATGAATACCAGAGGATTCCTCATCACAATTCAAAAATGACTACCACTACACTGCAACTTTATTCTGCAGGAATATGGAGACCACGACCGAACTCTTAGCTTCACTTTAACGGGTGACACAATTTTGTCAGTATGGTTGTGATTTCTGATCGATTCTGAAAGAGTATGGAAATCAGAACGAAATTCTTAACCCCCATATTGACGTACGACACAATTTTCTCAGTGTAGGGTTGTGATCAACAGTCTTAAAAGTGAAGATCGGAAGATTCCTTATCAGAATTCAAAATGATTACAACTAATTAAGAACTATATTGTACAAGATTATCGACTTCTTTGCCTTACTTTAACGTACACCATTCTCTCAGTTTAGGATTGTCACCAGGGGCATTGCAAGTGAAGATCAGGCGATTCCTTAATCACAATTCAAAATGGTTACCACAAATTTTGGACTGTATAGTGCAGGAATATGGAGATGACGACCTTACTCTAAGCCCCACTTTGATGTATTACACATTTTTCTCAGTTTAGGGTGGTGATCGAAGGCCTTAAAAGTGAAGACCAGAAGATTCCTCTCATCGCAATTCAAAATGACTACTTCTACTAACTTGCAACTATAATCTGCAGAATATACTTTAACGTGTGTAATGGCTAAATTTTGTCAGTTTAGGGTTGTGATAGAGGGCCCTAAAAGTGAAGACCAGACGATTAATCATCACAATTTAAAATGATTACCACCAAGACAAATTAAATAAACTATGTGAGGAGTCAGAAAAAGTCTGTTTACAAATAAACATTAAGAAGACCAATTACATGTGTATGAAAGTAGTAGAACCAGTTAACATCAAATTAATGACAACGCAGTCGAACTCACATTCACATATTTAGGAAGCGTAGTACCTATAAATGATAGTGTATTAAAAGATGTGCAAAGTAGAGTTAAAATAGCTCGTGGTGTGTATGCGGGATCAAACAGTAGTCATAGTCATAGTGTTTATTGGTGTTTGTAACATACATGTTTTACACAAGTCGACAAAAAAATAAATTACAATAGCTTCAGTGCATCTATAAGTCTAGTAAATTAAAACTGAAGTGTGCAGAAACATATTAAAATTACTATTGTTTTACATTGATCCAGTTGTGGGTATAGAACTCCTGAAACGAATAGAAGGGCTTCTTTAGCAGGTACTGTTTTACAGTTGTTTTGAATTGATTTGCAGGGAGAGTTCGTATTGTTTCCGGTAACAGATGAAAAAATTTTATACCGTAATATTTGGTTCCTACTTGAGATTTACATAGACTTATAGAGTTGGGGCATAAGTTTGATTTGTGTCTAGTGTCATGGTTGTGAACCTGCTCGTGAGTAGTTAAATTCGGCAGATTAGCTTTAGTATAAATCAAGCAGGTTAGTATATACTGACAAGGTAAAGTGAGTATGCGCAGATCTACAAAACTCTCTCTGCAATCAGCGCGGTAACCTTTTTGAGCTAGAATTCTGACTACGCGTATTTGGCGTGCAAGTATTTTAACCCTTAAAACAAAAGTGCGAGTGTTTAATGCAATGGTAAAACCTGTTCTAGTTTATGGGTTGGAATCGTGGACGGTTACAAAACTGGTAAAGCAAAAATTGCAGGTGTTTGTAAATAGGCGTTTGTGGGGTATATTAGGAATTTGGTGGCCAGACATTATTTGGAACAAGGATCTTTGCGACCGAACAAATCAGGTAGACATTAATATAGAAATTAGGAGAAGAAAATATTGATGGTTAGGGCATACGTTGCGAATAAATTAAATTGAAATTTGCAGAAAAGTTTTGAAGTGGAACCCTCAGGGGTGAGCCAAATAGCAAAGGAAAAAGACAACTGGAGAGAATATACGAATACCCTATGTCCCAATTGGGAATAATGGAATTATTATTACTATTATTACCACCAATTTTCAACAATATTTTGCAAGATTATGGAGGTCACCATCGAATTTTTCGCCCCACTTTAAGGTATGACACAATTTTATCAAAATAGGCCTTAAAAGTAAGGACCACAAGATTCCCCACCACAATTCAAAATGGCTACAACTAACTTGCAACTTTCCTCTGCAGGAATATGAAGACCACGACCGAACTCATACCTTTACTTTAACACGCCTCGGTTTATAGCTCAGCGGTAGGGTTACTTCAATGGCGTCGGTTTCGGAAGAGGAGGGTGGGCGTTACCCTCAGCTAGACACTGAATTTGATTGGAACAAAGTTTATTATATTTACACTACTAACTAACATACAGATAAGCTTATAACTAGGTAACATATATGTACAGAAAAAAGAAATGGCGGATTGGCATCCGCAGTTGGAAGCTGGTGTGGTCCTTCGGAGGCGATGCCGGCGGCTAAAGTGGCTCCGTGTCCAAATCCCACGAAGACGGCAGGCTCTCTGTCCAGCGAAGGCGATTGGCTCTAAGTCCAACGAAGGCGGTTGGCTCTAAGTCCAGCGGAGGCGATTGGCTCTAAGTCCAACGAAGGCGGTTGGCTCTAAGTCCAACGAATGCGGTTGGCTCTGAGTCCAGTAGATGCGGCAGACAGCTAAGTCCAGTGGATGCGGCAGGCTCTATGTCCAGTAGATGCGGTAGACAGCTAAGTCCAGTGGATGCGGCAGGCTCTATGTCCAGTAGATGCGGTAGACAGCTAAGTCCAGTAGATGCGGCAACCAGCTATGTCCAACGAAGGTGATAGGCTCTGGAGAGGGCTGGGGCTGGTAGATCCTTGGAAGGCTGGAGCTGCTAGCTGGTCCTGGAAGGCTGGATGCTGTTGGCTGACTCTCCTGGGTTGAGTGAGTTCCTACTGCCAGCATCCGACTATTTAAAGGGGCCAGTCCTTTGTCAGACGCGATCTCGCAGCCCATTGGTCGAGGTAGAAGGGATGTTTGGGCTCTCGTTTTTGATGCATTTCGAATTATCGCGTTTAATTGCTCGGCGCGATCAATTATCGACCTGATTTGTGTCGCATAGCATAGCTCGCGAAACGGCGGTCCTTTTGATACCTGATATGAGGGTGTTTGTCGCTAAACTCGCCGAATGAATTAATTTTCCCAATGCCCGTGCATATATCGCGCACGTTATTTTTGCGTGCGCGCTCGTTGACCGTTTGAGGCTCAAATTTCATACTTGCTTAAAAAAAATTCGTCTAATTTTTCCCCGTATTTTGATACTAGACAACCCTGTCTTAGTTTATTGCTTTTGTGAAAATTTCTCAATTTAAGTAAATTCAATCTGCAATGCTGATACATTCGTTGGTATTAATTTCCCTTGCCGGACGGTTCCAATAAAGTTTATGAACGCCACTTTGCTGCACTTTAAAATTTCGCTGGGGTTGCCATTAGTTTTATTGTTTTATGTTTCTACGAGTGTTTTTGAAAATAGATATATTTTCTCTTTGTTTGTGCAAGATCGCGACGGCTTGGTAAACAGATGTTTTTAGGGTCCTTTGTACTGTCGCCACTTTATGTGGCGACGTACATTTTCTTTGTTGATCTGATCTGTTTATCGGTTCGTATCAACTTTAACAGTTGACACAATTTTGTCAGTAGGGTTGTGATCGATTCTGCAGAAGTATGGAAATCACGACCGAAGTCTTAACCCCACTTTGACGTAAGAGCGTACGAGACAGTTTTGTTAGGTTAGGGTTGGAATCGAAAGCCTTAAATTGAAGATTCCTTAGCAAAATTCAAAAGGATTTCCACTAACCTGGTACTTTATTTGCAGGAATATGGATATTGGGACCGAGTTCTTTGCCCCACAATTTTCTTAATTTAGGGTTGGCCTTAAAAGTAATACCCAAACGATTCGTCATCACAATTTAAAATGACTATCACTAACTTGGAACTTTATTCTGCAAGAATAAAGAGATCACGAAGTCTTAGCCCTACTTTGACGTATGACTCAATATTTCAGTTTAGAGTTGTTATTGAATGCCTTAAAAATGAAAGCCAAAATATTCCACATCACAATTCAAAATTACTACCACTAGGGTACCTTGATGTCAATTTGACGTATTTTTCCCTTTCCAGCGTACGGACAGATCGTTGTCCCCTCTCACTCTAAAGCACTTTAGAGTGATAGGGGCAACGATCAGGATACGGACAAACCATTGTATCCTCTCACTCTAAACAGCTTTAGAGTAAGAGAGGACAACGATCCGTACGTACCCTGGAAAGGACAAGTACGTCAAATTGACATTAAGGTACCCTAACTACCACTAACTTGGAACTTTATTTTGCAGGAGTATGGAGATCATGACCGAAATCTTCGCCCCACTTTGACGTATAACACAATAATCTCAGTTTAGGGTTGTGATCGAAGGTCTTAAAAGTAAAAACTAGAAGATTTCTCAACACAATTCCAAATTGCTATCACTAACTTGGAACATTATTCTGCAGGAATATGGAGATCACGATCGACGTCTTAGCCCCACGTTAACGTATGACTCAATTTTCTCAGTTTAAGGGTTGTGATTGGAAGCCTTAAAAATGAAAGCCAAAAGATTCCACATCACAATTTAAAATTACTACCAGTAGGGTACCTTGATGTCAATCTGACCTATCCTATTTGTCCATTCCAGGGTACGGATAGATCTTTGTCCCCTCTTACTGAACGATCAGGGTACGGAACACAATTTTCTCAGTTTAGGGTTGTGATCGAAAGTCTTAAAAGTAAAAACTAGAAGATTTCTGATCACAATTCAGAATTGCTATGACTAACTGACATCTTTATTCTGCACGACTATGGAGACCACAACGAAACTCTTAGCCTCACTTTAACGTAAGACACAATTTTCTCAGTTTAGGGTTGTTATAGGAGGCCTTAACGGTCAGGGTCCAAAAAAATTCTCATGACCATTCAAAATGGTTACCACGGAGGTCATGATCAAGCTCTTGGCCGCACTTTAACCTATGACACAATTTTTCAAGTTTAGGATTATGACAGAAGGCCTTAAAAGTGAAGATTAGAAGTATTTTTTAACATAATTCGAAATGATTACCACCAATTTGCAATTTTATTTTGCAGGAGAATGGAAATCACTACCGAACTCCTAGCCTCAATTTAATATGACACAATTTTCTCAGTTATAGGGTAGGGTCGAAGGTCTAAAAAGTGAAAACAGAAGATTCCTCATAATTAATTCAATATTATCACTCGCTGTTGGCGGAGTGCGGAATAAAATAAAAAATAAAAATAAATAAATTAAAAAAAAAAATTATAGTGCCAATATATGAAGATCTCGATCGAGTCGTTAGCGAATGTTAAAACATGTGAATAATTTTCTGGGGCTGAGGGTTGTGGCTGGAATGATAAAGGATGGGAAAAAATTTAACACATTTGAAACTTTATTGTGCAACATCTTAGCCACGTTTTAACGTATGACACAATGTTTCTAAATTTAGTATTGTGATGGAAGGTCTCAGAAGTGAAGATTAGAAGATTCGTCATTACAATTCAAAATTATTATTGTGCAGGAATATGAAGATCTGGATTGAGTTCTCTTCTAAAACACAGGAATTTTGTAGTAAAGATTGTGACTGAAAGATTCCCTCATAAAAAATTGAAATTCTATTAGCGTGGAACTGGAAAAGAAAGGATTGCAAGCAGTTGAAGGCATCACAACAGTGCCTCGGCTAAGAGAACGATATATACAAGTGAAGGTAGCGAGTGCTAATCTAAAAGGTGTATTTTATTACTTTTTAATGGCACATTAAGAAAACAAGTTTGGTCAAAATGGTCTGGATGTTTTCATAGCCATTTAAAATTCGTGTCTACTTAAAGCATCGCACTGCATTGCTAATGAAGAAAAGGGAAGAGTGGTAAACAAGTGCAATTTCAGAATCAAGACAATCCTAACACTGCATTTGTTATGCTGAAAAAGCTGATTTGCATCAAGATCGTCCTACGCTCTTGAGGATGCGGTCCCATATAAAACTTAATGTGGTACAGTCAGGATTACAAATTAACTGGTTGGGAAAAGGTATAGTCATTGAAATCATTTAAAACTTCTAAAGGACTATGTTTCACCGATGACTCGAATCAAATTTAAAATATTCATGTTGCTGTTGCTACACCCAACTCCGGACTTAAGTTACTTGCAAAATTGAAGTTGTTTGCATTTACAGTTCCGGCAACGAGCATAGTTCTGCATAATCCGAACCGACTTACACCGTATCTAACAGTCGCATTCCGCGTCCTTCCATGAATTCCCTTGCTATTATTTCAATTTGAAAGTTAAATTCCGAGCATTATATGTGTAAGGCGACAGTTACCGCGTTGCATGTATGTAGGAACTGCCGCTGCCTTGATTTGTGAGCTTTAAATCTCGATTCCACTCTGAAACCGTTGCAATACAATATGATGAAGTTCTTACCGCTTGACATACAGTATGGTAATTAATATGTAACTCCTCTACAAAACCGTCATTAGACAAGATTAAATGTATTCAACTGATATGATAGAATCGGAAACACGAATCGCTCTTACAGTAATGTAATGCCGAAATATCGCAAATCCAAGACTTCAGTGAAGTAACACCACCCGGGACCCTCAAACGTTGATTGTTGATTCATTGAATATTAATTAAGGAGCAGTTGTAGATTACACGAAAGCCAGAAACAAATCAAGCGAAATGTCAAACAACGTAAACGTAAAGCGATCAATTCCATACCTGAGATGTCATGCGGCCATAAGGTAAATTACTTCCAAAGTACCATCATATCCTGCATTCACCATATAGGTTGCAGCAACTCAGAAACCCATTACACAAAATCTGAACCTGATTCCTGGCCATTTAAGGGATAAATCCGCTTCCAAAGCGTACAACAATGGCAAAAATGCATACTAAGACATCAGAAACCATTTGAAAAATGAATGTTCTAAAATAGTAAATTTTCTAAAGAAGAATATCATTCGTAAATCAACAGTTACCAAAAAGTTCGTGCATAACTTGCTTTAAAAAAATGATGAACCAGAAAACTACTTGTATTTAACAAACACAACGGCAATTATTATGCAACTTTTAAACAAAGCCCTCATTAGCCACGATTAAACCAAATTTACACGATAAAATCACGAAAATGAATCGCTCTGACAGCAGTTTTACAATATTGCAATGCCAGGAGCCTAATTTAGTGCTAATCGGTTTGGGAAAAGCGACGATGAACGGGAAGAAAGCTACTAATGCGGAGCTGCTATTCTAAATTGCAGTGCACTTAAACGTCCATCATTTTTCAAATTACGAGGCATAAATCGGCGCTCGCTTTCGTCAAAAAAATGAAGCCGGGCAATTACAGCACCGTACGGCCGGATACGACTAAAAACTGTGCTAATGATGTACTTATTAGTCTTGTACTTAACGTTTAATTAGACACTAGGTAAATTCTTCCATGTTTACGATTGCAACGCTGTGGCAGGAGCTGTCGTAGACCAGATGTAGCCCAAAATGGAATAATTTGTAGAAAGTTCCGTTGCGCAATTCTGTGGAAATTGCTAGGAAAAGTCCTGCAAAATCACACAATCACTGGATGTTACTCAAAGATGGAAATTGTTTTCTTCAAACCTCATTTCAATGACGGTTTTGGATTTTTCAAAGGTAGCACACAATTTTAATTTTTAATCAAACTCAACGTTGCTACTGTCTGTGGTTTTCCAATCGTTTCTGTCGATTTTGTAATTTTGTGTAGGCATTCCCAGTATCAATGATGTGGTTATACGGGTATACCACTCAGACTGTATGAGTGCATTGATTAAATTATGCATAAACATTGGACACAGAGTGGAAACAAAACAAGTTTTTCCCAGTCGTAGCGAAGACAGTAATAAGTTTGAAATACTGGTCGGAAGTGTTACAAACCATTGCGGAAATGAGCATAAGGTTTGCCTTTCTCAAAAATCAACATCAGAGAAGGATAAGAAGAATTAATCATTTTAAAACTTTATGCCAAAATAAATTGTCTGACGTAACTGTTGTAATTTTATCGTTGTAATAAAAACTTACCTAGAAGGAAGTCGTTAATTTTAAGTCTAATGGGAGTTTTTAATTCTTTTGCATGATTGTATGAATTCAAGCGTGAATTTACGTCAAGATATTATCACAACGTGGGAACTATGTTTTTACATGATTTTTCTTGCTTTTTCGACTGAAAAATTTGCCCAATCGCCTGTGGGTGGGCACGAAAAAGGATGTTTAACGAAATATAAAACTAATATAGTCTCAATTCTGACTTTTACCGGCATTCTAGAAAAATATAGATGCTCAAACTTAAAATGTCAGACTTCTGACGGTCATGTGAATTAATAGCAACTTTACTTAAACGCAGTTTTAATCACAAGGCGAGAATACGACCCAATGTGTATAACATGCGCAATTTTAGTATACGATGCCAAAGGTCAGCATGGGAAATTAAACTTAAAACAATTGAGATCTAGAATTTATAAAACAGAATTCAGGAGTGAGTAATATTGTTTAGCTATAATTTAGAATTCTCAAAAAAAAATTAAATTGTTGGCATTCTTTAACATGAAAGATTGAATTTACAATTTTATATATTAAATAATAGTATAAAGCCAAACGTGCAACATTTATATGCATTCGAATATTTATGTTGTATATATCTTCGATTTCCGGCACACCTTCGATATCGATACTAATTAAACTCACAACATTAAACAAAATCTAATGACTAATATTACACTCCTTACATAAGCCTACAATACTTATTTTAAATTTGTAAGTTCTTTGCTTGGAGCATATACTACTCTAAAAAAATTCGACTTACACAGTCGGCATACTAAATTTTTAAAGAAAATCTTGTTTCAATCAGCTTAAGTATAAGCGTTACATTTAATGTTACAATTCTCAGTTAAAAACTTTTTGTGTCTTCAACATCTTTCTTGGAAGACAGAATTTTCAAATAAATTTAGAATTCTATGACTTCCGCATCTAATTAAACAGACAATGGGATAATATTACAATACAATACAATATACAATATACAGTATTATTAAATTTTCTAAATGTTTCTTTGAAGTTGAAGTTGAACTGAGAATTTGAAATTTTTGAATTCTGAGCGTAAATAGAAGAATTTTTAAAACATACATTTCCACTGTTCTGCTTCAAACTATTATATGGTAATACAAAATAATACACCACAAATTCTGACTTATACACTTGACATTTATGAAACTCTCATTCATATAAAAAGGGTTCTGGCGCCGACTGTTAGAATTTTGACTTAAGCAATCGGCTTTCTGACTTGCAAGCTGGAAATTAGAACTTACATTGTTCTAACTCTCTAATTTATACAATTTGTGTTGTGACGTAGACTATTGGAATTCGGAACTACCTCGCCAAAATTTTCAGTTAGACCTCAGAATTATGACTTACATGGCTAAAACTCTAATTTATTCAATCAAGTTTAGGACTATTAACACTTTTATTCACAATGAAAACTCTGACTGACACACTCGGAATTATGGCTTAAATGGTTGAAATTCTAATGTATTCATTCAATAAGAATCTGGCGTAGACGATTGGGGGCCTGATCTACACGATTAATATTCTGGCATATGCAATCGAAATTCTGACTTTTAAATTCGCAATTATGATTTACATTTCATTTAATCGAAAATTCTGCATTACGCAATCGTCATTCTGATTTGCAAGCTAGAAATAAATACTTAAATCGTTGAAATTTAATTTACACAATTAGGGTTGCGGCGTAGACTATTGGAATTCTGGCCAATACCATCAAAATTCTGACTTACATACTCGGAAGTATGACTTAAACAACTCTAACTTAGATATATAATCTGGAATAGACGATTCAAATTTTGACTTATATAATCGATATTCTAGCTTATACAATGAAAATTATCACTCTAATTCGAAGCCGTCGCGATTCCGGCGGTAGCTATTTGAATTCTGACTTTACACAATTGAAATTCTAATTTAAACAATTTAAATTCTCACTACATGGATGAAACTGTCACTTACGCAGTCAGTATTTTGGCGTAGGCTATTGGAATTTTGAATAACATAATCGAAAGTGTGATCTATACAGTCGAAAATTTGATTTACACAAGTGAAATTATGACTTACATGGTTAAGACTCTAAGCTATACAATTAGGATTCTGCCGCAGACTACTGCACTTCTAGCCGACATAATCGAAATTCTCACTTACACCCTCGCAATTATAACTTGCATGGTTAAAACTCTAATTTTGAACCATCACGATTTCGGCGGAAATAATTCAAATTCTGACTTAAACAATTAAAATTCCGATTTACACAATCGAAATTCTTATACATTCTTATACATGATTTGTACAGTCAAGATTTTGGCATCCATTATTGGAATTTGGAATAATATAATCAAAATTGTGGTCTACATAATCAAAACGTTTACTTACACAAGTTATAATCCCCGCTTACATGGTTGAAACTGTAAGACATGCAAACAGTACTCTGGCGCAGACTACTGGATATCTAGCCTACATAATCGAAATTCTCATTTACACTCTCGCAATTGTGACTGAAGTGGTTAAAACTCGAATTGGGAACCATCACGATTCCGGCGGAAGTTATTCAAATACTGACTTACACATTCGAAACTCTCACTACGTGGTTGAAACACCACTTCATATTCATGTTTTTTTCTATCGATAAAATAATGGGTGGATTGCACGGGAATAGGTAAAAATACCCCCCAGACGTTTCATTCCCCCCCCCCCCCCCGGAGTAATGAATCTGAATTCAACACTGTACACAATTGAAACCCTCACTACGTGGTTAAAAACAGTAACTTCTAGGCAATCAAGATTTCCGCATTCGAATTTTGAATAACACAACCGAAATTGTGGTCTTACAATTGAAACTTTAATCTACACACTCGAAATTATGACTGACATGATTGAAACTCTAAGCTATACAGTTAGGATTCTGCCGCAAACTACTGTACTTCTTGCCTACATAATTGAAATTCTCACTTACACTCTCGGCATTATGACTGACGTGGTTAAAACTCTAATTCCGAACCATCATGATTCGGTCGCAAGTTATTCAAATTCCGACTTACACAATCGAAACTCTTACTACGTGGTTCCCTACATAATCGGAATTCCTCGGAATTATGACTGACGTGGGTAAAACTCTAATTCGGAACTATCACGATTCCAGCTTCAGTTATTCAAATTCTGACTTACACAATCGACACTCTCACTACGTGCTTGAAACAGTAACTTCCAAACAATCAAGGTTTCAGCGTAAGCTATTCCAATTTTGAATAACACACTCGAAACATTAATCTACACACTAGAAATTATGAATTACACGATTGAAACTCTAAGCTGTACAATTAGGATTCTGCCGCAGACTACTGTACTTCTTGCCTACATAATCGAAATTCTCACATACACTCTCGGAATTATGACTTGCATGGTTAAACTCGAATTTGGAAACATCACGATTCCGGCGGAAATTATTCGAATTGTGACTTAAACAATCGAAATTCTGATTTACGCAATCGAAGCTCTCACTACAATATAGTTGAAATAGTCATTTGCACAGTTAAGATTTTGACATAGACTATTGAAATTTTGAATAACATAATCAAAACCGTGGTCTAGATAATCACACTTTTAATTACACAAGCGGAATTATGACTTACATGATTGAAACTCTTAAGATATACGATCATGATTCTAGCGCAACTTACTGGACTTCTAGTGTACATAATCGAAATTCTTCTTTACACACTCGAATTTATGACTTACATGGTTAAACACTAATTTGGAACCATCACGACTCCGACGATGGCTATTTGATTTCTGACTTACACAATAGAAATTTTCACTACATAATTGAAACAGTAATTTGCGCAGTCAAGGTTTTGAAGTCGACTAGTGGAATTTTGAATAATACAATTGAAATTGTGGCTTACATAATAAAAAAATTTACACAATTAAGACTTAGAGACTTATGATATACAATTAGAATTCTGCGGTAAACTACTGTAAGCTTCTAGACTGCATAGTCGAAATTCTCACTTACACAGTTAGAATTATGACTTACATAGTGGCCACTCTAACTTTTTACAATAAGGATTCTGGCGTAGACCATTGAAATTTTAAATAACACAATCGAAACTCTTATTTGCGCTCTCGTAATAATGGTTTACATAGCGTATTTTATTGGACTTCTAATCTACACAATCTAAATTCTCAATTGTACACTCAAAATTATGACTTACGTGGTTGAAACCCTTATTTCTACTTTCAAGAGTCTGGCGTCGACTATTCGAATTCTGACTTGAATAATCAAAATCCTAACTTACATCATCGAAATTCTCATGAGATGTTTTATCGGACTTTTTGCACTACCTAGAAAAATTCCGATAAAACATGTCACAATAGACCACTGCCAAAAATGACATCATTCAGAAAACAAATTGAAATTTTCACTTACACACTCGGAATTATGGCTTACTTACATGGTTAAAACTCTAATTTTCGCAATCCCAATTCTGACGCAGACTATTAGAATTTGAAATGATACAATCTAAACTTTGACCTGCATAAGCTAAACACTGATTTACACACTCGGAATTATGACTTACATGGTTTAAACTCTAATTTATACAGTCAGGATTCTGGAATATATTACTGGAACTTGAACGTATACAGTCGAAATTCTGCCTTCTATAAGATTCGAAATTTGACTCTTACACTCGGAATTATGACGTACGTGGTTGAAAGTCTAATTTGTACCATGATTCTGGCGGATTTATTCTAATTTGAACTAACCCCATCACCATTCTGTCTTACATATCAAAAGTTTACCTTGCACCATCGAAATTCTTGTCACAGCATACGAAATTCTGACTTACATAGTCGGCATTATGATCTACATAGTTAAAAGTCTAATTTGTACAATTAGGATTCTGGTGTATATTAACTGAAATTTGAACTTACAGAATCCAAATTTTGCCTTGCACATCGAAATTCCCGCCACACTCGAAATTATGACTTACGTAGTTGATAGTATAATTTGTACAATCACGCTTCTTGGGTATTTATCGAAATTCTGACTTGCAGAATCGAAATTCTGACTTACATAATCGAAACTACAGTCACTATTCTGAATTTAAAGGCAGAAGCTTACTATGTTATAGACATGAGTGATAAATTATAATTAAAACATAGACATCTTACTTTGAATACGGAATTTTTTATATGATACAACATTTAGAATTGTGATCTTGAACTGGCATACTAAATACTAAATTGTGAAACAAACATTTCTATTATTAGTCAGGATCTCTCCTCTTCGGCCTCTTTATTTTGGCACAAACATGTTAATAACAAGCTAATTCTTTTGCGAAGCGAAACCTCTGTAAGAAAAAACTACAAGAGGAAATTTTTAAATGTTAGCCGTTATGTCGAGTGTCAAACCGAGGGAAAATTCTCAGCAGCCGTAGTGGATTCCTAGTTAATTATTGGCAAATGTTTAATTCTGAATCCTCCACAGAGTTGTGACCATTATAAATTATAAGCAATTGGATACTTCTTGAAGCAGATTTATACAATCTTAGGTGTTAGGGGATAACAGATAACTGAAAAAGTATTGAGAGAATATCTAAGACAGATAACTGAAAAAGTATTGAGAGAATTTCTAAGACTAACATTAAGTCAATTCTTCAAACGGACTTATATTTAAACAAGATGAATCACCGCAGATCATTTGTTAATTCGGATATACGTAATAAACAGATCATGGAATGCATGTAAGGACGTGACCATACCCAAGTGTTCCACAACCAAACTTTCCATCAATGCCAGCTGGAAACGAACCCAAGGAATTCGAACCTGTCATCCGACAAAATAATATCGACGCGATGGCATCGAAATCACTTCCTCCGTCAGCTAGCAATCATTCGGCTGTGCCAAGTGTGCAAAAAATCAGGTTAAGGCCATCCGTACAAGCAAAGACAAGGTCAAACAGCGTGTGGCATCGCCGATAAGAGCATGAATTAAACATTCCGTTTGTTGCCTAATTGCACCATTGCCGGCTCTAATGCTATTTATTTTGGATCCCATTATCACGTAGGCGTGGTCCTCCGTATCCTGCCCGGCATATCCTTCTTCGCCATAAAATTCAATTAATTGCTTGCCTTAATTGATTCCAGATTAATCTGTAACGGCCTTGTTGGGAGCTGCAGTGGGTGGCTAATTGCGATTCTTGGTGGTCTGCGCGTGAAAATACTCGTGGACAGTGTTGAATCCAGGGGGCTGACCGGGGGGTATTCCCCCCCGGGCAGTACAAAATTCCCTCCGGAAACATTACCACTTCATATTCATTTTTATCTATAAAAGAATGGCTGGATTGTTAGGGAAAGGTAAAAATACCCCCCCCCCCCAGACGCTTCATTTTCCCCCCTCGGAGTAATCAATCTGAATTCAACACTGCTCGTGGATGAGCTGGTGGCACCAAATTATCTTTTTGCCGACTGCAGAAAGCAAACTTATTTTTCTATTTAGCAAGAGAGATAAGACGGCAAATCAAGGATTGATGGAACAGTAGACAATAGTCTTCACCACGACCTTTTCTCTGACATTATGTTCGAATGTCCCACGCTAGAAAATGGGACGTGTTCATACAGAACGTTCAGAAAATTTCAAGTTCCTGGGAAAGCTTTTACTTTTAGCATTTAAAGATTAGCATTGTTGTTCTTGCCTACTATTTCCAAGTCGGATACTTGGTGATGCTATTTTCAAACTTAACTGAAGATGGTTTTAACTAGTGAGATCATTTCTGTAGCAAATTCACACCTTAATTTCAATTTCGAAGCTTGACACTGTAATTTACGTTGCCAATTCCACGCATTGCTAAATGTTTGCAAGTAAACAGAAACTTAAAATTAATTTTCGAATTTGGACGGTTAATAGTAATTAAAATTAAAATTATGTTCGATGGAACATTGAAAGTCCAAAAATCCGATATCATTAATACTAAAAACTGCAAGTTCGCCTCGATTTTGTAGTATATGCATTGAAAATATTCCTTAGTTACAGCCTTTCAGATTATACGCAGAATACAAACTGTGAGCTAACGGTTCTTATCGTCACAATAACCAGTTAATATACGAATTTCACAAGTCGACAGTGACAGATCACCAAAATCGAATATCTTATAATACCAGTGAAATTTATAATTCAATTTTCTAAGGTGGGTTCATATTTGAATTTAGATATCCAAAATGTGTGCTAACAACTTCGACTACAACACAAGAATTCCAAATTTTCAACTTGACTATATGGACGACAACTAAAGCGTCGAATTGTATAATCAGTCTACTTTGATTTTGGATTAATAAGACTACTTTTAAGAACACAATTTTCCACCTAGATAATTGCAAAAAATTTAAAGTGAAGAAATTGAGAATATCAAGTGGGACATCGCTGCAACAATAACAGCTTAAGGTTAACTTACCAAAACGTAAATAGGACCAAATCGTGTTTAATAACATCAATGCGAAAGACACTGACCTGAAACAAGAAAACATTGTAAATGTCTGATTATTGCTACAAAATCAACTTAATTAAGTAATACAATAGTTTTCCACATTATTTAAAAACCCTAAGCAGCAATTTGTTCCATAGAATGTAAATCAGTTTAGAGCACTTAGATTTGGCTACTAAAAAGGTGGTTATAAGTATTTTACCAACTGTAGCAACACGTTTTTTAAACGTTTTAGTTGAATGTAGACGCATACATTTCACCATTGCAAAGCAACGATATGATCAAGTCACCTCGCCAAAAGTATCTTACAAACGTGCGCATCAAATATCAAGGTGCAAGAAACCTCAAAATAATGGAAAAGATCATGGCTGGTGATACAGAAAAACTAACAATTTCAGCTTATAGCAAAGCATGTTTTTATCATTTTAGTTGAACATACACGCAAATATCCGTATTACAAAACAAGAGCATGATCAAACCATATCATCAGAAACATTTAACAAATCTGCATATCAAGCAACAAGGTGTAATGAATTTCTAAATAATGGCGAACATCATTGCTGGTCATAAAAAAAACAACAATTTTTCGTGTATAGCTCCACGTGTTATAAGCGTTTAGTTGATCATAAACGCAAATATCCCTATTACAAGACAACAGCGTGATCAAACTATCTCATCAGAACATCTTACCCACCTGCATATCAAACACAAAGTTGGAAGGAATCTCAATATAATTGCGAAAATCATCGTTGGCTATAGATAAAAATCAAACAATTATCGCTTACAGTAACACGTGTTATAAGGGTTTCAGTATAACGTAAACGCAAAACATCACTATTGCAAACAACATCATGATCAAACCGCCCCATCAGAAACATATTACAAATTTTCATACCAAATAGCAGATTTGAAAAAGCCTCAAAATAATGGGAAAGGTCATCGCTTGCCATACAGAAAAGCAAACAATCTCCTTCTATACCGAAACGTGTTTGAAGCATTTTAATTGAACCTAGACGCAAATATCCAAATAGCCAAATTACAAGGACACAGCAGGATCAAACCATCTCATCAGAAATATCTTATAAATTTACATATCAACCATCAATGTGGAAAAAGTCTCAAAATAATGCAGAACATCTTCGCTTGTCATAGAGAAATACAAAGAATTTTCGCTTATAACACCACGTGTTATGAGCGTTTTAGGTTAACGTACACGCAAACATCACTAATGCCAAGCAACAGCGTGATAAAGCCCCCTCATCAGAAACACATTAGAAATTTTCATACCAAACAAGAAATTGAAAGAATCAATGGCGGGCATCATCTCTGGTCATAGAGAAAAACCAATAATTTTCACTTATAACAACACGTGTTATAAGCGTTTCAGTTTAATGTAAACGCAAACATCACTATTGCAAAGCAACATCATGGTCAAACCACTTCATGCGAAACATCTTACAAATTTAGATATTAGTCATCAAGGTAAACGAAGTCTCAAAAGAATGCCGAACATTATCGCTTGTTATAGAGGAAAACAAACAATTTTTGCTCTTGTACCACGTGTTATTAGCGTATCAAGTTAACGTACACGCAAACATCACTAATACCAAGAAACAGTATGATCCAACCAACTCATCAGAAACATCTTACAAACTTGCATTTCAAACGGCAAAGTGGAAGAATCTTCAAAATAACGTACAGAAAAATTAACAAGCGCTTTAATTGAACGTAAAATATCATTATTGCAAAGCAACATTAAGATCAAGCCACCTCATCAGAAACATTTTACACTCTTGCATATCAAACAGAAAGGTACAAAAAGCCTCAAAATAATGGCGAACATCATCGCTGGTCATACACAAAAAACAAAGAATTTTCGCTTATAGCTATACGTGTTGTAAGACCGTTTAGTTGAACGTAAATCCAAATATCCCTATTACAAGACAACAGCGTTATGAAACTACTTCATCAGAAACATCTTACCCACCTGCATATCAAACACAAAGTTGGAAAAACTCTCAACATAATGGCGAAAATCATCGTTAGCCATAGAAAAATTCAAACAATCATCGCTTACAGTAACATGTGTTATGAGGGTTTCAGTCTAACGTAAACGCAAACATCACTATTGCAAACAATATCATGATCAAACCGCCCCATCAGAAACATCTTACAAATTTTCATACCAAGTAGCAAAGTTGAAAAAGCCACAAAATAATGGAAAAGATCATCGCTTGTTATACAGAAAAGCAAACAACCTCGGCTTATAGCGAAACGTGTTTTAAGCATTTTAGTTGAACATAGACGCAAAAAACAAGGAAACAACATGATCAAAATATCTCATCAGAAACATCTTACAAATTTACATATCAACCATCAATGTAGAAAAAGCCTCAAAATAATGCAGAACAACTTTGCTTGTCGTAGAGAAAAACAAACATTTTTCGCTTGTAACAGCACGTGTTATAGGTAAGCGTTTTAGATTAACGAACACGCAAATATCACTAATGCCAAGCAACAGCATGATAAAGCCCCCTCAAAATAATGGCAAGCATCATCTCTGATCATAGAGAAAAACCAACAATTTTAGCTTATAGCAACACGTATTATAAGCGTTTCAGTTTAATGTAAACGCAAACATCACTATTACAAAGCAAGATCATGATCAAACCACTTCATGAGAAACATCTTACAAATTTAGATATTAAATATCAAGGTAAAAAGTCTCAAAATAATGCCGAACATGATCGCTTGTTATAGAGGAAAACAAACAATTTTTGCACGTGTTATTAGCTTATCAGGTTAACGTACACGCAAACATCGCTAATGCAAAGAACAGCATGACCAAGCCACCTCATCAGAAACATCTTACATCATACTTGCATATCAAATATCAAAGTGAAAGAATACTCAAAATAATTGAGCAGATTATAGTTTGTAGAGAAAAATCAACAATTGCTGCTTATAGCAACACGTGTTATATGGGTTTTAGTCGAACGTAAAACATCACCATTGCAAAGCAATCGCCTGATTAAGCCACCTTATTAGAAACATCTTACAAACTTGCATATCAAAAACAGCAAGGTAGAAGAAACCTCAAATAGTGGCGAACATCATCGCTGGAAAAAACAAAAAAATTTCGTTCATAGCAATTGTGTTACACGCGTTTTAGTGCAAACATCACTATTTACTTATTTATTATTTATTTATACGTGGAACAAATAGGCACAGATCTAACATAGTATGGTTATTTTGAACACAGGCACATTCATAAATCAGTAGAATAATAAAGGAGAGAATTGCGGAGATATAGACACAAGACTCACATTAATCATTTTTTAATAGTTGAGATACGGTGTGGTTACGGAACAGGTTTAAGACGAAATTCCCTCATATCGAAAACCACTCTGAGTCAAATATCTCTAAAATTCGACCCAACCGACTAATGAACCCACTATATCAAATCTCCGTCTCGGCGGTGCGGATCTTTTGGTGAAGATCCCAGCCCACTAGATCAGTTCCCCGTATTGGGGGGTGCCTAAACGTGCTGTGCGGGGGATGTATGTTCGTATGTGTACACGATTCCGGTCGCCAGGAACCTTCCTGAAGACTTGGATCGTTTTCATACGATAGATCCTCCGAAAATGAAGGCAACATCAACTTTTGAGCTATGGTCGTCGGCAAAAAATTTTTTTTTGTATTTTTTTGTATTTTTTTTTTTTTTTTTGATAAATAACTGGTTCATAACATTTCATTGTATTAGCGAAACGGAGTGATGCTGAGTATCGAAGTATTCTTGGAAAGCACGGAAGGGCGCTTTTCTTGGGTGGGGGGTACCATATATTTTAAATTAATTTCCGAGCGACAGAGCATTTGATTAAGCAATCTGAGAAGCCAATATATTCGTGCATCATGGATAATTGTTACGTATGGTATACAATAATACGAACGGTTTCTAATACCGGGCCCAGGAACTTTTAAAAGAACAATATACAGTGTGTCTCAGGATTGATGTTACAAGCGGTGAGATAGACTAAACATTTCTGAATTTTATTTTAAGACTAGCTGACCCGGCAAACGTTGTTTTGGATTATGACATGATGGAGAAAACCCTTCAAACCATTAAGCACAGAATCATAAAAGTATGACTGCAAATAGAAAGCCGTACAGTGTATAGAAAAACACACTTTCGATATTTTCCAATTTTCCAACTTTCCGTTTGGATTTTTCCAAATTTTATTTTTTGCTAAACCACCTTGAAAGTAAGACGAACAAAACAAAAAAAAATCCAAATCGGTCAAGTCATTCTCCAGTTTTTGCGTTACTCACACACGGCGATTTATTTTTGTATATCGACAGAAGATTTTGGGAACGTCCTGCTTGGTCTGAAGAGAATTTTAAGAATATTTTCAGTTTTTGAAAAAGCGAGTCGGCCTTGACAGTGAAGCGAAAACTATTTTCTTTTTAGGTAAGCTACCCTTTTTGTTCAAGATACGGCAAAATTTTACCAAGAAAAGTTGTTCAGAATGATACATTATGGCCCTATACAAAATTTAAGGATGATAAGTATTCCAAAGCAATAGCACGATCAAACTGCTTCCCCAAAAGTGTTCTACTAAGTTAGTATGTATACGAAAGCATACGAAATAGCAAGGTAGAACAAACCTCAAAATAGTCTGCAATAGAAAAATACACACAATTTTTGAATATAGCAACACGTGTTTTAAGCGTTTTTATTGAACGTAAACGCAAACATTCCAAAGCAACAGCATGACCAAACCACCTCATTAGAAACATATTACAAACTTGTATATCAAACAGCAAGGTGGAAAATGCTTCAAAATAATGGAGAAGATCATTGTTTGCTATAAATAAAAACAAACAGTTACCGTTTATAGCAACACGTGTTTTAAGCGTCGCATTTGGACGATAACGTAAACATCACTATTGCAAAGCAACAGCACGACCAAACCACCTCATTGGAAACATATTACAAACGTGTATATCAAACAGCGAGGTCGAAAAAGCTTCAAAATAATGGAGAAGACGATCGTTTGTTAAATATGAAAACAAACAGTTACCGTTTGCCACCTCATCAGGAGCATGTTACAAAGTGCATATCAAATAGCATGCGTAAACAAGTTTGATATTGTTGGGAATATTCTTCTTCCTCAATATTAATATTTATTAAAGACTATCACGCGATATTGCTTATACTGCGGGCAGTTGCCCACCCCTAAACATTTATAAAGAGCAAAAGGCAGTTGATTTATAATCATTATCGCAATTCACATTCTACAACATTTAAAAAAAAAAGATTTGCGAAAACTGATGATATTAAACTTATAATTTTAGTAATTTGTAAAAAATGAAATAAAACTATAATAATAATAGTTGATTGTGTAATTAAAAATTTATGCCCCCCTTTAACTGGGTTCCTGGCTACGCCCTTGGCGATATATCTTCCATTTAGCAATGGATCCTCAACAGAAAAACATGACGATCTTGAAGCTCCAACAAAAAACACCCAAATCACCAAAATTGTTCTAAATAGTAAGTAATTGTTTCAAATGGTAGACCACGTTGTGATCGAAGCGAACATTCAATAAGTAAATTGCAAAAATATTGAACAAACAGTGCCCGAGCGATCCCTTTAATTTATTCAGGAAAGAAGATGAATGATAATTTACTACTACAAAATGAATCTGCTGAAACTATTGATTAATACGTTTTGTTACTATTCATTAAGGCATTGGCTAAAGATATATTCTCGAATAAAAAGTTCAGACTATCATAAACAATTATCTCCAATTAAAAACGAATAAATTCCTTGAAATTCCTTCTGCGTGGGTGCAAACGTTTCAAAGAACACTTCCAAATTAGCGTTCTGGTAACTGAGTACCAGAACTGGTTTGTATTCTTTCAAAACGATCCTCAAGGCTTTCCTGTCATTCAATGGAGTCATTCGTGCGACAGACCCATAACCATAAATTTATTGATACTTAAAATAGCACGGTGGCACGGTCTGGAATAAATTAAAAAAAAAGTTTATTTAGTGAAGACTTCTCGTCGACTTTGTAAAATAAAAAATATTAAAAGATATATTTATAGAAAATACCTCTGGGATTGTGAAATTTTTAATATAAGCGCAGATGATGGTGCCGAAGAAGAACAGAGTTGTTAATTATAAAATTGTTCTCTTCAATTCTAATAAAGGTTGAAAACTTTCTAGATGGAAGCTTTGAAAAGTAGTCATCATACTCACAATGCACCCAGTACGAACATAACACATAGGCATAATCAAGCCGACCTTGAGCTTTTTGCTAATTAAAATTAATTGACGGAATAGCAGCGATAATAATTAATTACTAGCCAATGTTGCTGCAATTACAGTCGACATTATTTATTGCCTCACGTTAATAATTGACTCTGTATCAAGTTTGTAGTTAAAAGCAGTTTTTGTAATGACAAAACACTAATTTTCTTATTCTTTAAACACTTAGTTTTAGCAATATTTAGACAGTTTGGGTTTTGGATTCAATTAAGGATATCCTCTTAAGCCGAATCAATTTCCAGAAATTTGGAAACTTAGAAGCAACTACAGAATTTCCACGTAATAATCTCTGTCATTAAAAAATAGGGAACAACATATGAATCATACATGATATTTCACCTACACTCAATCAAGTTATTTTAGTATTTATTAAATTTTTAAACCACTAATAATTACAGTTTCCATTCATTTAAACAAACCGCCACGTGTGGAACTCTCTTAATTAAAAAATGGAGATTCTCAAGCTGTAAATCCCCGTGTTATTTGCACTTCGATTTATCAATTTTCGCAATGAAAAATGGCATTTTGCATGTATACGTCATTGGCGACCTCAATTGCTGACGTCACCACTCGACCTCAAGGACCAGGAATTGAGATGTGATTTACGAGCTTTTATGGACGTTTCTTAAGTTCAATTTCTTATTGGAATTCTTTGGAGTTTTTAGGTGTTATTGCACTTACAACACAAATTTCTTCCGGTAGTTCTTAAAAACTGGATTTCCAAAATCAGGTTTCCACTTAAAGTAGTGGCATTGTTACAAACCTGAATGACCGAGCAAATTTAATAAATTAATTGTTAATTGAGCGTTAATAATTCATAATCAACAGAAACTAGTCTGCAAAATTAATTATAGCTGTTCGGCAAAGCAGATAAGATCTAACTTACGAAACAGCACAGGAGGAACAGCACAGCAGGTTTTCTAATTTCATTTAATTATTTTAATTCGGGGCATTTCTAAGCAAAAATCCGATCTAGCCTCCTGGCAGCAAATAGAGCAATTCCTTATTATTTATTGTGATGGTTTCGAAAGTGGAATTACATAAACGACATTTTCATAATCCGTGATTTACCGCACACTTTACCGCTGCAGAGAATGGAGAATGCTGTAGAATGTTCTAAATCTTGGTAAATATCATGGTGATTCTTAAGTTTTTTGGAAAAACAGCACACATTTAAACATTATACAGTGAAGATATCTGAAGAAGCTAAAACACGATGAGTATTTTCAAGTCCCATCATTTGATTTTGTTTAGTATTGAATTTAGTAGGATTTGATTTGTTTGTAGTATTACACAAGTATCAGACTTGTTGGTTTTGAATTTATTTAGCTGGCAGAAAAATCTTAATTTTTTAATTAGCTGTAATATGTATTGCAAACGTTTATCTCGATTTATCTTATTGAAATTGTAATGACCTGATAAAATGTAAGAGTTTTCCGGGGGTTTCCTTTTCACACAGTAGATTTAACTTTTTAATTTAATTTAATTTATATCAAAAGGAGCTTTAGAAAATATTAATGCGTTTTATATTCCTGGCACTTTTCCAATCTCTTTGTTTGGTTGGAGCAGAAGAATCAATTTATGAATTTTATTGAATACAAATAGAAAAACGCCATGTAATGATTGTTTTCGAAGGCAAATAGCCACATCACAGTATTGTCTATTTGCAGTTCCAATTTATTTCGCACGAATTTAAACATTGTCCCAAAAATGTGAAAGTAATGGAAGCCATATGCAAATTAATCACTTTTCCCATATGTAGGCCTTTCTTGGAGTCGAAGAAATTACGGCCAAACTAGTAATATCACCAGGCGCCACAAGTTACCAACAATTCTCATTCGGAAGTAGGTACCACACTGCTGCAGAAAATGCCAACATCGGACACAGCAGCAAGACTTAAGCCCGATTCCCGTCCGATCTAGGAGGCTGCGCCTTTGACCCAGCACAGCTGGCTAATCACCCAAGCCCACTTGGGCTGGCGAAGAACAATGGCCGTACCTTGCTATTCACTGCTTCCAAGTCTTCTCAAACTAATCCGTGGATCCGGCAGCACCCGCACACAACCGCACGAATAAATCACTGATCACTGCGGCTGATTCATGTGGATCAGGCCCGCATTCCGCTCGTCGATCGTGTGCTGGTCGCAGGCGGCCGTGAGCGCCAGGAAGGAAGGTGTCGAGAAGGGAGAAGCTCGCGGCAAGGTCGAGCGGCCGCTTTCCGCGCTGACCTTGCCTCCATGGCTATCGATGCGGAATCTCGCCTCCGCCGATAATGCTGCAGGTAGATAGTGCAGCGGGGAGGTCAGGCCAGGAGGACGCGCAGGCCCAGGTGGAGGGCACTTCCTGGACAGATGCAGTGAGAGACCCCAAAGGTTGACCCCAGGGCCTGCTGGACGTTGGCGATGGAAAAGTGCAGCTTCTTCCGCTTTGGTGCTTGCCTGCTTCCAGTAATCAAGTCTAATGCACTTCGATGGTTGGAACTGGAACTGGTTTTCACTTGTTTGTTTGCTTTTAATAATTGGTTACATTTGCACACAATCAATAAGTGTATATAGCAAAGTTATAGGCCATAGAACGCCGATCCCAAGGCTTCAATAGCCTTTTTACACTTTCTTTCTTCTTTTGCAAGTTCCCACCACTCTTCGATCTGACATTGCATAAAATTCCCTTTTACTGATTCATTTTCCTATGTATTCTAATATTTACTTCTGTTCTTTGAGTTGTTTGAAAATATTTTATCATGTTCTTTGTATTAGTATAATTTTGGACTTTAGTCTAAAACAACCACTGAAATATGATATCTTCTAAATTTAGCACAGAATACAAACGAGTCCAAAGCTATTTTAGAGGCCGGGGATAGTTTTAAATCTCGATGGGCCTGGCGGGCAGTTAACCGAGAACATTGCTTGTGGTAATTCTGTGGATTATGAGAAAGGAGTAAAATAATAAGATATGTAGTAGCGCGATTATCAATAACCCTAGACCTGATAAGCAATTACCAGTGATTTAGGCTGCGCATTTGGATAATCCGAGATGCTCATTTCCCACAAACGTCTTGTGATCTGGGTCTTTTGCGTTTGGAAGCGGCCACCGCAAATGCGAATTACATTGACATGGGTTGGACCCATTGATCTAGTTAGCGTTCGGCTAATATGTACTAGCTGCCGTAAGCATCCGTGTTGCAGGATTATTATAAGTACATCATCGGAGATGTACAAAAGAATATTCCTGAACGAGGCACTCTCCTAGATGCTACGTGGGAACACAGCGGGGGGGGGGGGGGCACAAACCTCCCTGTAAGTATTATGATAACGAACACGTATTATCCATTCACAAAACTCATGAACTGTCAATGTCAATTTTTTTAAATATTTGCTGAGTGTACCTGGAAATTTCAATTTTTTTGGGAATGTACTTCGGATCTAGCGATTTCTAGTAATATTTAGAGTTAAGATTATGTTACACGTGTCAAAAGTCAAAACTATTTTCTTCCAGTTTTTCCTTGTAATAATAATCAACTATAGCCTTTTTTCCCTTTCCAATAATAAAACCCTTTTTCGTTTCTGTTCCATTGCAATTGAAGTGTATGCACATATATTAAAGAATTTGGGTGATTATTTTTTTACAAGAAAGTGTGACATAATTGAAGTTTTTAAATTTCAAACATTTCAGTGCTGCCAAAATCAGCAAGCAGAAGTTCCAAAACAGAATTTAAAGAGGGTACCAACTTGACAGCGTTTTGACAGTCCACGAGTTTTGTGAATGGATAGTACTGCTAAATATTGTAATGTGCGTTTACTGTTACTTGCATGTTTGGCTTTAGAATGTATCTGGCTTTATTTGCGTGTGACCACATGACACATGAGAGGGCCCACCGATTTCCCAGCTCTCCTCCGGTGTCGTGTATCTGACCTGCAACCCTTAGACCGAAGGGTTGTCATGTAATTTTTGGTAAGTCGCTAGCCCTTGTAAATGTGTGCAGGAGAATCGATTTCAATCCAGAAAAATAATAGCTCGGGGCGAGACAACGTGTGCCCTATATTGTATATATCTGCTTCTTCTTCTCTTCTTTTCTCAAGTGTCCTTTTTGAACAAAAGCCTGCTCGCCTCTACTAATATCTCCAGTTTTCCCGACTTTAGGTCCTACTTCTCCGTATCAGTACCACGGTCGTTATGATGTCATCGGTCCATCCAAATTGTGGTACAATAATATGGGGAAAAATCATGCAAAAATGAACAAGTCCATTTTTTGTGAATTTAATTTGACGATGATTCGGGTACAAAATGTTGAGTAGCATCGAAGTTTCAAACCATTTTTCAGCATATGCCATATACAAGTCAAATTATGCTTTAGATAGTTTGTGGTTGTGTTCATGCAGAACGAGACATATCCCGTAAAACATTTTAAAAATAGTTTTGTTCTGTTTGCTATTTGCTGTACACTAGCGTAATAGTTTCAGCAGGCAAGAACAACTAAGGTATGTTATCCATATCGTGCACTGACTACCACCACGGTAAGATTTTGTTTATGTTTCTACTAGTGGGTGTGAACATGAAAGTACGGCTTGTGTACAAAACTGCCGCTATTTTCGGGTTTTCAAATGTGAATTATATGTGTATATTTATTTTCTAATTCAATACGAAAAACTTGTTCATATAGATGAAGATGAAGGAGTTTTTGGTCGGGATAGCAACCCGCTAGCTCCTCTAAACGAGAAAATTTCAAAGTAAGTGGGAAAAAGAATAGTTGATTAGGTGGGTTATGTAAATCACGTTAGGGATGAAATATTTGATGGTTTTGAGGGGCACTATTTTTAAGTTTAATTACTACGTTTGCCATTTCTGGAATGTTTTGAGCCTTGGAATGTAATATAATCTTGGCAAATGTATAAGGCGTTGGATCGCAGTCCCTTGTTTTGGAGACCCGGACGACACTTGCAACCAATGCGCTGTATCGAGGGGTGCTGAATTAGATATGGAACTGGGAATAGGGAGAACGTTCGGGGTTGTTGCAGAGGCGCTACGTATCAGTGAAAGTGGGCTGTTTTGCGTAGTTATTTCTTGGCGTAAGCGATTCTATGGACTCAATAATTAATTATAATGTGATAAGTTACAATAATGCCAAGCAAAGCTGGGAGCGGGTATCCTTAGATAGTAAATTAGATTGGCTAGTGTAGAATGTACGTACTGTCGTAGACAACATAGGTTCTAGCTCGTGTTATGTGATAATCGAAGGTATGGATCCCGCGAAAGCACGAGGTTACGCACAGTGATTCGCGGAAGCATGATAAGTTCCGCAACAATAATGTAAGCCGGCGGAATCAAGTGGTTCCGCTATAGCCTAGCAAGATTTACGGTAATCACTTTACTGTGAAAGACCAGTAGTTTCCGAATTTTACCGGGCTAGGAAACATCTTCCACCAACTATATCGTATACTAGCTGTCACATTCCCCTCACAAAAAAAGGCTAGAAGTGATACAGCACAAAAGACCCATAATCTATCACTCCTATGTAGTAAGTAATTTACAGTACGTCTACCGAATTTAAAGCTATAGTGGATTAGCAGGTAGTTGAGTAAAGTATTCACATGCTATTCATGCTATCTTTGTTTAGGACAGTTGTTCTACGCAAACGGCACATCGACGGTTCTTCATCCACTGCATAGGAATTTTAAGCGCTGTAGGTTTATATCGTTAGACGGATGGAATTTGTTTAAGTGATCTGAAAGCAAAACTATATGATTCATGTTTAGGTCTCCTATAGTAAATCAGGAAGTAAGCAGGTATGTCAACAGCTTTCAGGGTATCCAATACTAGTTTGCTAAGAATTGCGAAACAGAAGACGTTCGAAGGGAAAACAGGGAAGGTGACAGGACCTCTAAGAAGTTGGGAAAGGAGAAATGAAAGTCCCTATGACAGGCAAAAATCTAAGAGAATTTAATTACATAGCGACTTATCAATAGCATAATTGTATAGAATGTATACGAATTTCTACTTTTCAAAAAATTTTCTGCACAGGTTAGGTATATGTAGTATTTATTACCTCTGCAGCAGATATAGGTGTACAGTATATGCGAGTGCTTATAAAATAGTGTAATAAGAACCTAAACAGTTTTATAACGGAATTCTTTAATTACTGAGAAGCAACTTCATAAGATAAGGGCAATACATGTTATGATTTAATGAAAGAAACAGTAGGTAATACGTCAACATATTGCTTCGATCTACAACAGGTTCAACCCCATTTTATTCACGCCAGATGGGATACTATTCAATTTGCATTACATTACTGATAAAATTAATCCATATTTATATACATGGTCGAAAGACGAAACGGGACGAGGTTCCACTAAAGTGGCATTCGCCTTTTTGGTTCTGTTAAATAAATGAAAATTACCTCACTTTGTGACCAACCTACGATGTTTCTGTGATTCGTGCTGAAGTCAAAATAAAAATTCTCATAAAATTAGTTCACATTTTTATGTACTGGTTACAAAAAAATTATTCAAACATCCAGATTGTGTAAATCGTATTTTCTGTTAGAGGCAGCAGCTATTTGCCTGTAGACAGAGTACTTACTTAGAAGAGCTATGAAGTTGCTTCGAAAAGAGCCAACTTGAAACAAAAGAAAAATATCATTCCCTTTATAGGATAACTAAAAATCTGTATGAAAAAATCGTAACAGTACTTAAATAATTTTAAAAGGTTCCTGGAATTAGTAGGCTGAAGAGAATTTTATTTTAAAAAAAATCCTACTATAGGGGAAAGAGAAAGTGACCTGCATTGCAGGTAAGTGTCATTTTATTCATGTACAGAATAAGTACAAAATTGTAAAGCCGCCATGGAGTTTTGTGACATTCCTATTGTTCCCTGACGTTGTCCGCCGCCGGAAAGAAGACAGCCACAAGCCAAACGATTCCCTCCCCGCACTCGTGGAAAAGTTACATACAATGGGTCATTTTCAAGGGATGACGGTTCCCAAGCCGGGAACATAAGGTAACATGGCACGGGGCATGTATGCAACAGGCGCTCGCTTCAGGCTGTAAAAAGATTTTACAACCGTAAAGAAATGCGCTTAGTAGACAAATAAATGCGTACAAGCATCGTAAATCCTGTTTTTATGCATACAATTTCGATGTCGGATTTCGATGAAGTTTAATGTGCTCGCATTAAAGACAGTTATATTGGCATCTTTTCTATATTATTCAAATGCACATGTATTGCAGATACAGTTATGCTACTATTGTTTCATGTATGCTTGCACATAGATTATACAGGAAATTCCAAAATGCATTGACGGTTTTTGGTATCCAATACATTTTTTATTTGCCTCCAAACTTTTTGCATTTGTTTGGAGATTCTAGTCAAAATATCATAGGACTTTGTTTGACATTGACTGACATTAATTTTAGCAGAGTGTCCCTTTACTTATTATTTGTGTATTACATCTGTTGTTTCGACCCAACGTTTTTCCTGACTTAACTGGGTCAGACGTTTTTCCGTGAGGACATATCAAAATTCGTGTGTATAACAATAGACCCTGTATTCTTGAATCTCTTAAACAATTTAACTGGGTATGCTGATTAGAGTGACGAATCATTTCCCGCAACGGCTAAAAGAATGTTTAATAGTAGAAGGACGCCACTTACGCCATTCGATTTTTAAATAAAAAAAAATCCAGCATTACAGATTCAGATGTATCTGTATTTTTTTATGTTTAGCCAATAAAAGTTATTCTATACCAAAAACCATCAGTGCATTTGGGATATCCCTGTATATTCTTAGTTAACACTATCGTGCTTAGGAATGGCAATTTATTTTAGGGTTTAGTCATACGTTCGTTATTGTGTCATGTGTATATTTAAAGGATCAATATATCTATGGTTAGTTTTCTGATCAAATTGGCTTTTCTTGTCCGTATTGTAAGACATTACTTTCAGCCCCAACCCCAAGAATACCACAAGTGCAAGCCAGCTTCCTATTTTACCAGATTATGACCTTTCTTAGCCCCAAGTTGAAGTAACGTAAGAGTTTCATGTATACTGAGCTAGCTAGAACAACTCCCTCTATATAAGAGTATGTTGTGCCTCCGTCTTTGAGTCTCTACTTTACCTTTTCATCGTAACTGATCGGGCGCAGTTTGTTGGCCATCGACAATGTTTCATTCAATTATAAGGCATCGATAATCAAATCCATCAGGTACTGCAGGGCATTAAGCGTCTACCTATAAATCAGATTCCCTCTGGGAGCGTGGGTTCGAATCCGCCTTTAGCGGAATTTATGAACATATAAAAATAGAAATTAAATTCAAGCTATAAACTATACATCAATTAACCGAACTTATGCTCCTTCTAAGTCCATGAAAATCATAATAGATGAGTAGTTAACAAACACTTCCTGCGGACAACTTGACTTTTACACTTAACCACCATGGATTTCACTGAGCCCATTCAACAACAAGAAACTTGTGGACGAAATATATCGACCAAATCAACCATTTCGATTTGCCTTATAATGGTTATGAGAAGGCATTCGATTGAATAGCGATTGAACAATTAGTATCATAACTTGAGTACTATAGTGTAAGAAGAAAACTATTAATATGAGTAGGAAATTTCTTAAGAAACCCGAGGTGTTGTGTAAGAATTTAAGACACTACATGGAAGTTTGGAATACTTCCCAGTAATTAGAGGATTACCGCAGGTCTCATTTCTTAGCCTATACTAACGATTCAACTAAGAATTTTCCATATTTTACTATCCTGTCTGTGAGATACTAAATTCGTTGGGAATCTGTTTACTAATAGCTGCATCATTAAGGAAGACATCAGGAATGCTGATATATGTGATAGAAACTTCTCAGGTACCAATGGTAAAGTTGACTCTTTTAAGTAACTTTAGTAATTTAAAAACACAAATGATAACGGGTAGATGATATAATAAAACAAAGTAGAGCGTAGATGTGATAGAATTCTTGGGATTAAGAGATTGAAAGATGGAAATTGATGATGCCCCGAAAGCCTAGGGAAGATAACCAGAATTACTACGAAATGAAGAGACACATACAGAAAATAATCAAAAAGATGATCGTAGAACGGAAGAAGAACCTTTAAAATAGTAATTCAAAACGCAGTTTCATAGAAATCAATTCAAAAGTTGCAAATAAAACCAAATGTCGAAAAGTTATCTGCTTAAATGTCTATATAGATGAGGCCGTGGTGGTGGAAGGGACGGGGCAGATTAGTATACACAATTGAAAACATTTTGTACATAGTTCGAGATGTAAAACTTGATGTCCTTCTGATTTTCTTCTCTTGCTCTATCTATTCCTTTTGCTTCTCGGCGTCGGGTCCAGTGTCCACCTCCTAAAGATGTTTCGATTTTCTGTGGTACATATTCTAAATTCTAGCTCAGTGATGTGCTTTAATCACGTCCTAGGTGGTCCTCTCCGAAGTCTTCTTCCATCCTGTCCCATTTCTATCACCTTTTAGGATTCTTTCCTCCCTCATTATTGTTAGGTGTCCATTCTCTAGTTCTTCTCGTCTAATATTATTCCTTTTTCTATCCCTTGTTGTTTTCCTGGTACTTTTGCGATTATGACTACATCCTCGGCGTATACTAGATTTTGTATAGAGGTATATATTGGTTGTAGTCTCCAGTTTCCCACTTTCATTTTTCTAGTTCTTTTCTTGCAGTCGGTGATAACATCATGCACAACTAAAATAAGCAGCATTTGACTCAAATTACTACTCTGTTTAACCCCTTCGTGCATTAGATATTTTTCCGATTTCTATCCATTGACTCCAATATAGCTTTTTATATGTAGGTACTTTCAACTACTCTTTGCAGCTTGGTATTTGTTTAAACGATTAAATCTTTCCACATTTGAATTTTAGGGACATTGTCAAAAGCGAAACCATTTCCTTAATTATTTCTCTTTTTTCTCAATAATTAATCATAAACTCAATATATGGTCCTGGCTCTGCTTTTCTCCTCGGAAAGCTTTGTTTGTATTTCTTCACGCAACCTCTTTTTTAATACTTTCGTATATATTTTCAATATCAGTGATGTAAGGCACACTGCCCTGTAGTTCTTGCAGTGTATTATGCTTTCACTTTTAGATAATGATGTAGTTAGATGTTCTTTCCATTTATTAGGTAGGTACCTCTTCGTTTTCTCACTCTTGGTGATATTCCAAGATAGCGAAATAAATTGACTATTTGTGTTTCCTAAATATTACAATTCTCAATAGAATCCTAACCTTTCTTCTTTCTTCATGGTATTATAGAATAGTGGATAATCTATATTTTCTATGTTTTTATAGTCTCCACTATCTTCCAACAGGTGCTGCCGACATCGTCTAATATTTTTAATATGACTACATATATTCTAATTCGGTTTCGGGTTTAAAAATGTAACAAATGCACATTTCACTTTATATTCAAAAATAGGTGTAAGTGCCTACAGAAGAAGTAAGAAAAAGGAGCACAATAACGGAAAAACTAAAAATAAGAATAATACGAGAGATGATTTTCATAAATGGCTCTAAAGGTTCTCACGATTTTCTAAGCAAAGGTTAGGCGTCCTCATAAACCCCCTACAGTAAAAATCGTACGGGGAAAGTTATACAAATTGCAGTTAGACGATGGGAACCAAGAAAGGCGCTGAGCCCAAAGCAAGCTGCGATTATCTGCAGCACTGTCAGTCACGACACTAATGAGACACAAACGTCTACGGAGGTGAATCTTCTCCAACGCGAAACCTGCCCTGCAGCTACCTGCACTTACAGAAACGCATAGGAACATATCTGGACGATATTAGCGTTCGCAAGATTGAGAACCGAGGAAAGTTATTATTCTCAGATGCTAATTACTGCGTGTATAATTTATTCAATCGATTTGTAGGACCATTCCGCCTTACCTGCTGAATTAAAATCGAATAAAACCAGCAGTCATAGTTATCAATTAGCGGGCAGCCTAACTGCCGATTGACACGAAATTGTTCTGGAAGACCAAAAGCGCACGTACGGCAAATGGTTCGTTTTGCTCTCGTGTCTTTAAGATAACTCTTTGGGTCGCGGCAGTAAAATTTATAGCCAATTACTGGATTGCTGCTCAGCATATGAGCAACAGCTCGTTTCCTCTTTCCTCAAACAAAGCCATTTACACTTTCTAAAAATAAGAATTAAAAATGCTTTTGAAGTGGCCATTAATTTTATATTAAAATAATCTGCATTTTTATCAATCAGCTTTAGCGTTTTACTAAATTTATGACTTGTTTTTGTATCGAACGTGTTTTTCCCTCAGTGTTACCAAATTTCACGTCAGAAGATGAAAGGGAAAGTTGTATACGTGTGAATTGAAACATTAATCGAGTTATGCTCTTTATTCAAAAATTTTGAAAATGTCAATTTGATATTTAAACAGGCTGTTAATAGGTAAAAATAAGAAGGACATAACGAAAGGTAAACGTGTTTCAATTCCCCAACTGGGACGCGCTGCTATAGAGACCTTGCGCTTCTCTTCAGGCAAAAATAGGAAGTTCGGGAAGGGTTAGAGAAAGGAGAAATGGAAAAAGAAAGAACTGTCAGAAAAAGTGGAGGAATACTGTACCTCAGAGACGGTAGTCTTTCTGTTGACTCATGGAAAATATGTAAAAATAAATCAGAGCAAACAATCGCGGGAATTGAATCCACGACCGCGCGAATGCTAAGCAGATGCGTTACTGCGAATCCACAAAGTGCGACAAACCAAGAAGGAGAAGGCGGTAATAGCGACAGAAAAAATAATGAAACGAGTTTGCTAGAATACACTTATGTGAAAACGAAATGATTAAGCAATATACTGAAAAGTACAAGAAAAACACACGAACTATTTTAAAAACGCGTAATATAAGACCAGGAATCGCTCAATTAAAGGAGAGGCTTTGAAGACATCGATCAAACTACTAATAAATGGATACAAAAGAAGAAAGATTTGAAATCTTACGATTACCAAAAAGCCTTATCCAGAATATACTACCCTTCCTCCTTCCCGTTGTTTTTTAAATTCGGCTTTGATTTGCTGGCTCCAATCTTCCCATTCACTGAAAACCTGTCCTGAAAAACGGCAGTCATTATAAAACCTTGGACAAACAGTAACCAGAATATCCAAATCTTCCTCCTTCTTCTTGTCGTTTGTCTTTAGTTGTATCTTGATTTGTTTGTCCCAATCTGGCCATTCATAAAAATTTAAGGAAGCGACTGAATTGCAATAAATGCATAAAACCGCAGAAAAGAGTCCCTGAAGAGACAACAGTCACTATAAAGCCTCGGAAAGACACTAACCAGAAGGTTCTTCCTCCCCCTTCTTCTTCTTGTTCCACTTTAATTATTATTTTATTTGTATGTCTCAATCTCTCCATTCAGCAAACTCAATGAAGCGAATGAGCTTGGCATTAATGGATGAAAACGCAAAAATAGTCCCTCAACAAACAACATTCGTGACCAGAATATCAAAATGTTCCTCCTTTTTCCTCTCTAATTGCACCTTGATTTGTTTGTCCCAATCCTTCAGAAAAACTTAAAAAGCTAATTAACTTATAATAGTGGATAAAAATACAAAAGGGGTCCCTGAAGAAGCAAAAGTTATTATAAAGCATTGGAAAATCTCTACCAGAATATCCAAATCTTCCTCATTCTTCATCCTGTTCCTTTTAAATTATACCTTCATGTGTTTGTCCCAATCTCGTCATTTAGGAAAGTTAAGAGAGCGAATGGTAGTGAATGGATAAATATACAAATAAGGGTCCTTGAAGAAATGGCAGTCGTTGTAAAGCATTGTAAAGACACTAACAAGAATATTTTTCTCCTTCTTCTTCTTGCTGCTCCTTAATTGTAGCTTGATTTGTTTGTCCAATCTTTCCATTCAGGAAACTTAGAGGAACGAATAGCTCGTAGTGAATGGATAAAAACACAAGAGTCCTTGATGAAATGGCAGTCGTTATAAAGCATCGTAAAGACACTAACCAATATATCCAAATGTTTCTCCATCTTCTTCCTGGACATCTTTAATTGTAGCTTGATTTGTTTGTGAGCGGCTAGATGAGCGAGCAAATGCTCGCGTCTTATACGGCCGGCTCAAGTTCGAATCCCGGAGGATTCTAGAAGAATTTTAAAAATCGTACGCTCTCTGGCTACCACGCTAACACATGTAGTAGTCGTTAACCCCTAAACAAGGAAACTCTTCCTCACTTACGACAAGCAAGTCTCGCCACTTACGCGGCCTAGGGAAGAAGAGGGCTCATAGAACCACTTTTTGGTTAAAACAGGGCACTGGCCTAAAATAAAAGAAAGAAGAAAATTTGTTTGTCCCCATCTGCCCATTCAGAACAACTTAAGGAAGAGAACGGATGAAAATAAAAAAAAAGTCCCAGAACAAACGACCGTCGCCATAATGCGTTGAAAAGACACTAATCAGAATATCCAACATTGCCTCCTTCTTCTTCTTCTTGTTTCTCTGTAATTGTTTCTCCCAGTCTTGTCATTCAAGTAAAGTTAAGGAAGCGAATAATAAATGGTTAAAAACACAAAAAAAAAAGGTTCCTGAAGAAAGGCAATCGTTATAAATCCTTGGAAATACACTAACTAGAATATCCAAATCTTCCTCATTCCTACTTCTTCTTGTTCAACTTTAATTTCATTTTAATTTGTTTGTACCGATTTTTCTATTCAAGAAAACTTAAGAAAACCAATTAACTGGTAATAAATGAATGAATAAATCTACAAAAATATTCCCTTAAAAGAAGACAGTCACTATAAAACCTTGAAAAGACACTAACCCAAATATCCAGATAATTTCCCTTTTTTGTTCCCTTGTTCGACTTTAACTATTTGTTTCTCTGTATGTCCCAATCTTTCCATTCTGAAAAACTTAGGAAAGCGCATGGACCGATGAAAACACAAATAAAATCCCCTGAGGAAACAGCAGTCATTATAAAACCTGGGAGAGACACTAATCAGAATATTAAAAAAAAATTGTCTTTTTATTTCACTTGAATTTTACCTTGATTTGTTTCTCTTATTCTCCACATTTACGAAACTTAAATAAGTGCACTCACTCCTAATAAAAACACACAAAAAATATCCCTGGAGAGACAGCAGTCATTATAAAGCGTTGGAGAAAGACTAGCCAGAATATCCAAATCTTAGTTCTTCTTTTTCTTATTCTTCTTTAATTATTCCTTAATTAGACTGTCTCAGTCAGGAAAACTTAGAATGAATAAAATCATCATAAATGGATAAAACACAGAGGAGTCCCTGAAGAAATGGTCTTGAAAAGAAGTTAACCCAAATATCCAAATCTTCCTCCTTCTTATTTGTTGCTGTTTAATTCTGTCTGGTTTCCTTTTTGTTTCAACTTTCTCATTCATGGAAAAAAACTTAAAGAAATAGTTGAACTCGTAATAAATATGTAAAAACTCAAGGACAGTTCAAAAAGTAATGGTAGCCTTTGGAAGAATGTAAACAAAATATTCAACTCTTTCTCCTTCTTGTTCTTGTTCTTCTTCTCACGCACGAAAACACTTAAGGATGCAAAGGAATCCATAATAAGTTAATAAAAAACAGCCTTTGAAGAGGTTATAGTAATTAGCAATCCTTAGTAAACCACTAAGCAGGATATAGAAATTCTCACGCTTTTATTAATTTTGATTATGCCGGAGACGTATTTGCCCCAGTCTTGCTATTGTTGCAAAAACTACTAATAACGACATAAACCACGGCGTCACAAGAAAGAAGAGTTACTGAAGAAAAACATGATGGAGCAAGTGGATTTTTGAAAATTAATCCACTTTACTGGAATTGGTCGTGAAAAGAATGTGGATGATCTTTTAGATTGCTAAATAAATCCTTCCAGGAGCGAAAGTAAACCCTTACTGTACTTGCAGCTGTGTAGAAACCACGAAAGATGCTTTAAAGAGAAGTTTCAATCTATTTTCAACAATTGCCTGAGACAAATTTGTGATTTAAATTTACAGTCTTTGAAGTTTCCAAGACCCAGAAAAGCTCCAATAAGGTTTGAGGATCAAACAAAACCATATGAGTTTTAATAAATTAATGAGTATTACATAGATCAGAAATGATTGAAAAAAAATCTGTTAGAAAAAGTTGTATTGACAGGTGTGTACTGCGAGGCGTGATGTGTCTATCCTAAGATAAATAGACATGTTTTTTGTTCCATGCTTAAAGAAGTGAAATAGCTTTTTAATAATGTCGAAATACTTGTTCGCCTGTTCCTCATTTGTCTTTCTTCAAGCTGTGAAGCAGAATAAATATTTAACACATTGAGGAAATATAAGTCTTGAACATGCTAGACATTAAAAAAGTTGCTAAATCGTTTATATAATTCGATCACTCTGACAGATAACCAGAAGAGTAGCAAAGGCAGCCGACCTCTAAACTGGAGCTGGTCGTGGGTTAAACGAGAGACTCTAATCTCAAAACTGTATAAAACTATGCGTGCCAAGTAGAAATTAATCCAAGCACTTTGCTAATCAAATAAAAGGTACACGTTGAAAAACGCTACTAACCAATCGCTGAAAAAATAAAGGACGGCAAGGGCACAAATAAAATTTGCAAGCATAAATAACGTCAGTATAATTCTAATATCAAAGATTACTTGGTAGTACATACACAAAGCTCGGAAAACCAGACCAAAATCATAGAAAATATCACAGTAGTAAAACAGAGTCGCCTTAAAGGCCACAAAAGTATATAATCAAAAGTTCTGAATATTTAGTATAAATAGGTAGTACAAAAAAATAAATGACGGCAGAATTAGCAATTTGCATTAACAGCAGGTTACTACGTAAAAGGGCAGAACCGCGATAGCGCTATTAAGGCTAAATTTTGGGTTCGGATTGAATTTGACCCATAACCCACAAATGCAAGAACATTCTCATTTTTTTAATAATAAAAGGTTAGGTGCTACAGACCCAAAGATCTTAATTTAGAGTAGGGAATTTTATAACCCGGAATACGCTTAGTAATTAATTAAAAACCTCATCGGTTTCAATACGTCAAGTGAGGAGAAGTAAGCTTAATTCAACCGAGTTGATTGGTCACTAACATGAAGTGAAAATCCAAACTTTCAACCTCAAAGTACATGCAGGATTGGTTGACAACAACAAAAAATAAACTAATAACGACTTTGATTGTACATGAGACACATCCAAAATTTCAATTCAAGTCTAACCTTGATATTACAAAAATTATCGTAAGTAAACAGTGGCTCGAATACTTCAAGTAGTGCAAAATAATTGCCCTCCTTAGGTAAGTCCTAAATTATACTGTATTTATCTAAGCGCAAAGCCAATCTGGTATTTGACCAATACATTAACAACGAAACACTAACAAGTTAAAAAGAATTTCATATTGCAAGTTATGTCAACATCCAATGCTTTAGTGCAGGGGAAATAGAGTAGATTAATGACTGATCTTCTATTGCTGGTCGTCAGGTATCAAGAAAGTGTATCAGAAGCAAAACCCTGTAGAGAATCCTCAAGAAAGTCAGGGGTTCGCGCAAGGTATAAACGGCTGTTCCATGTTGCAATCTTCAGCTGCCGTTAATGTATAGTTCGGCGATGAGGCCTCAAGAGTGAACTGACATCGAACCCCTTGTAGAAATGGAATGCCCGACATACAAATCGTCAAATGACAAGGGGACCTTGGCTCACACGACAAAATATTTTCTCCCGTAACTAAAAGCAGCTGAAAAATGGATACAAAAGGAAGCCTACCGTTGATGGGTTCTGCTCCGTTTTCCAAAATCATAACATGCTGCTATTAGGTACATATCCAGAGTATGTTTGATTTTGAGAAAATCATGAAAATATTTCTTCCAGGCACTTCATCAAATTTCCACAAAAGAAACAGCAACACAATACTGATTTCTAAAACTAGGATGGCAGCGAAAATTCCAAATAAAAATGGAACATTTTACTTCACAAATGGAGTTTAATTACCATTCTTGTTGACTCAGCACAAAATGGCCGGAAAAAATCGCTTGCACAAACATTTTTAAAAAACCTTGAGAATTCAGGATAGACAACCAAAATACCTCGAAGTGTGAAGTAAATCATAAAATAGCGTAACGCTGTTCAGAAATAATAATACATTGAAATATGAAACTTGACTTTAAATTATATGGTAGGTAATATCTTGATTTATCAATGATAAGGCAATTAATTACGTAGATACTTATAAATGACTTTTGATCTGCAACAACATTAAACAACGAACAGATTTAGTTTTTGGCAAGCATGAATAATAATGATCATGATAACACAATAATCATATTATAATTTTCAACACTTTATTTTTAATTGTATTGGTCACAAAAATACGTTTTACTTTAATTTTTGGAAATAAAAAACTGTTTTTTGCTGTTTATCTTCCTTATTTTTCTTTGAATGTACTGTACAAATAAATATACCTCTGTACCTTATTTTCCTTCGAATATTATTTTCAATGCCGTACATAATGTATTTAGCGAATGCTCATGACGTCGATAAACAGAAATAGTGCATGAGATCCTAAAGAATTGACAGTTATTACAAAGCCTTGTAAAACCACCAATCACAATCCTCCTTCCCCTCCTTTCTACTTTCTTACTCTTTCTTGGCTATGCCTGCTTCTTTCAATATTTCTGTTTTTTGAGAAAACGTAGCGGATGGAATGAAAAAACTGCACGAAAAAGTTTGGGATACTATATACTGAGAAAGTAGCAGCTAGTATAAAGTTTTGGAAAACTATTAACCAAAATTCTTTCCCTTTTTTATTTCTCTTTGATTAACCCTGATACGTACTTTTCCGATCTTCATATTGGCGATATACAAACACAATTAAAAGTAGAAGATCCTGAAAAATATTAACCAGAATATCTAAATCATCTTTCTTCTTCCCCATTTTTGCTTTTTAACTAAGACTAGACCTGTTTGTTCCAATCTTAACATTATTAAAAGCACAGAAGGAATTGTGTTCAAAACATGGACCTCGGAAGTATAGAATCGCTATATCAGAACCTACTGAGGCAATTGCGATTGAGTCCAAAGTATCCAATCCAGCTTTGACAACCGTGTGTTCTTAACAGCTAAATCTCCTCAAAGAGAATCCGATTCTGCTTAGTTTTTATACGGATTTAAAAATACTGTTGAAAATCTGTTGATATACCTATCGAGATGGCGCAATCACTAGGTTATTACAATGTTATATTCGCCAAATTTTCTAAGCGAATCTGTTTTAATCCCTATTTTTTTATAAACACTAATATAAAAATTGCAATTTAAAAACATATCCAACTGTATGTTATAATTTTTACTTTGAGCCTAAACTGTTTGCTACAGTTTCAGCACTTTTAAAAGTTGCTCAAATTCAACATAACACTGTAGATAATGTAGTTTGTTGTGGATTTATATCATTCTAAGTAGCGCTGCATACCATCACATACTTTCATTTAATGGCGGTTTCTAATGCCATGGGTAAATTTCGCTTATCATCACCATCTGGTAGTTTTACGCTTCAGAAGTGGCTTGACAAACACGGAGTTGTCTTTTAAGGTAGCCATGATATTTATATATGAATACATTGAGCGCGCACGGGGAATTGTTTACACTATAAAAGATATTTATAGAACGCGAAATAGTCTCGTATTTTAGCAGGAATTTATGCGACAAGGCGAGAAAACAGTAATCATATTTACATTTTAGCTAAACCACCTTGTAGTTGTACAGCAGCGGAAGAATGGCCTGGTACAAAAGGGCATCTGATCATTAGGATCGAGTAAAACCCAACGACATTCATTCGAGTTGAAAAAGTGGAGCCACAACCTTCCCTTTGTTGGGTAAGGAACAGGCAGGGTGTAGAAATACATCTGTGCAACACATGTCATTTGACTCTCGCCGGTGCTTTTACTTCCTATAGACGAAAAGTTGTTGAAATTGATATGCTGTGATAAAAGCGTAACCGCGCCGCTGTGAAAGACTGCTCTGTGACTGTTTATGATTCTTGCTGTACGCCATTAACTTTATGTATGCCTTGTAGAGATCCAAATTAGTAACATCGAGGGAAAGAGACGTAAAAATATTTCAGATCAAAGCAAGACATAAAAATATGAGCGATAAAAAGCTTATAAAATGTCGCCTGTCAAAATGCCGCGTTTGAAAATTTACCCTACAAAAATTCGCTTAAATGTATAATTTGGCAAAAAATTGCATGAGAATTAATCCAAGGCACATTTGGGAGCTGCTTCAAAGAAGAATGGGTACTACTGCAAGTTTTCTTCTATTAATTTGTTAGCATCAAATCGATTCGTCGGCTAATTCTCTCAAACCAAAACAAATTTTATGACTACTTGGATACAGTTGCCGGCCGGCTAGTCAGGAAGGCGGTGTGCAGCTCTTTAGGTACTAATAAATGGTTAAAAGCCAAAAGGGCGCCAACGAATCTTTACCAATTAACGACAAGTGTATCCAGGCATTCAACTGAGAATTCGTAAACTCGAGTTGCACATAATTTACTGAACGAAAAGCTCAAATCACGCACAGTACCAAATAATAAAATCAAAATGCTAATATTACAGTATAATTGTTCCTGGTTCGATAGAACTCAGTACAAATATCTGATAATTAATAGTACAAAGTGGGAGTAATCATAACATTCAGCTCGTGAGGACAAAGGCATACACAGCAGTTCTAACGAAGGTACAAACATTATCCACAACAGTTTAAAATCAAATGTGGTCGCAATTAACCTAGACGCCGTGGTTGAGAAATCAATTATTCAGGTGCGCGTGAAACGAACTGTACAGGGTTATTCATTATAAATTACCCACCCCTTATCATCGTTATTATTGCCT